>CM055072.1:12751280-12785107 GCA_029204045.2 Tillandsia leiboldiana
GAAGAGGTCGTCAATTTGGGCAGGGGAGTACTTATTCTTCACAGTAACCTTGTTTATTACCCTGTAGTCTATGCAAGAGGCGCAGGCTTCCGTCTTTCTTCCGTACAAAGAGCACTGGTGCCCCCCAGGGTGACACACTCGGTCTGATAAATCCTTGGTCCAAGAGGTCCTCCAGTTGCGCCTTAAGCTCCTTTAGTTCCGCGAAGGCCATTCGGTAGGGTGCCTTCGAAATAGGCTGCGTGCCCGGTAGTAGTCGATGGGGAAATCCACCTCCCGTTCAGGGGGCATCCCAGGCAGTTCCGTGGGGAAGACGTCGGGGAAGTCCCATCACCACTGGAATATCGGCAAGCGTCGTCGGGGTCGGGTAGCCAATTCCACCGATGCCAAGTAGGCCACGCAACCACCCTCCACCAGTCTTCTGGCCGGGTCGCTGAGATGATCGCCGGGAAGGAGATGCTCTTACCCATCATGTACACATGCTCAGGGAAACCCGGTTCGTGTAAACGCAGTTGTCGCTTGTCACAATCGATGAGTGCCTGGTACCTCGTGAGCCAGTTCATGCCCAGCACCACGTCGTACTCCTTCAGGGGATTACCACTAATCCCAAGGGCACGCTAGTCGCCCTAGTCTAATCGGGCAGGCGGTCACCGCGCTGACCGCCTCCAAGGTCCCTCCCGCCGTTTGTACTGTCAAGGGGTTTTGGAGGGGTGTCTCCTCGAGACCAAACAAAAACACGAAGTCGCGGGAAATGAAAGAGTGTGTTGCTCCGGTGTCGAAAAGGGTTCTAGCACGGGAATTGGAAACAGAAGTAGTACCTGCAAGTGCTTCCTCCGGCGGATCGGTCTCTCGGTGGGTCATTGAGAAGGACTCTCCCGCCTGGTTGTGGCTGCCGGGTCCTCTTCGCGCCGCGGTGCAGGGGGCCTAGACGTCGACGCCATAGGGGCTTTCCCCCGCCTGAGAGCTGTGGCGTGGGCGTAGAAGCTGCGGAGGACGCCGACCCCCCGCCTAAGGGGCAGTTTGCGGCGGAAGTGCCCCGATTTGCCGCATCGGAAACAGTGGTCACCCTTCTGGGGGCAATCTCCCGCTCGGTGTCCCCCCCCACAATAACGCAAGGCCTGTCTCCCGCCCTCGGCCCTCCTACCGGTGCGCTCCGAGATCCCGACTGAGGCCTCCACCGCTTTGGGGGTCGGTTTCCACCAGAAGAGTCTCCCCCGGAGTAATGTTGCGATCGCTTCCTTTCCTCATGGTGCGCCGAGCCCCCTCTTCCTGGCGCGGGTAACGGCGAACCCACGCTCTACTACCGTGGCCCTGTCGACCACCTTCTGGAAGGTGTGCAAGTCGGCCGCTTGCACCACTTCGAAAATGTCACTCCGTAAACCATCCACGAAGAGCTGCGCCTTATGGGACTCGTCCCTTATCACGAAAGGGACGCAGTTGGCAGTCGTACAAATTCGCGCTGATAGGCCATCACCGTTTTACTCCCCTGCTGGATATGGTTCAGGTCATCCTCCAATTTCTTTTTAACGCTGCTTGTGAAAAAGGCTCCAAACAGCTCCTGTTTGAATGCTGTCCATGACGGGAGCACGGCGGTGCCCTTTGTGGGATCAGGGCGGACCGTCTTCCACCATAAGCGGGCGTTCCCCTCCAGGAAGTGAACTGCCAGGGGAACTCGCTCGTCGTCCTCCATGAGTAAGTCCTCAAATAACTTTTCCATTGATCCCACCCACTTTCTCGACGACCCAAGGATCAGTCGTCTCCCCGTCGAAACGTGGGTGGGTCGTACTTCTTAAAGTCCGCCAGGTTGGCCCGCACGCGGTCCCCGCTCAGTCAGCGGAACTGACCCCTCCCCCGTGGCGGCGGCAGCCACAGGAGGGGAAGGGGCGACCACGGTCTCCCCCGAGGCACCCCTGTTGGTGCTTCCCGGCGCCGGTCCGTAGTTGCCGTCGCGGTTACCGCCGCTGGTATCGGTCGTCTGGGGTGGGGGTACCTCGGCTTCGGCAGTCGCTGTAGGGGTCACTCCCGCGCTGGCCCCCGTCGCCGGCGCGCCTAGCCCCTGTGGAGGGGCGGCGGCGACTGTCACCGTCGCGGCCGGTTGCTGCTTGCGTCAACTGACGCACGTGAGCCGTGAGAGTCGCCAGCTGCCCCGCCATGTCCCTCAGCTGTTGTTGCAGGCGCTGGTTCTCTGCGGCCGCGACGTTGTCGCGTCCGCCCCTGCATCCTCGGCCGATGATCTAGTACGGGCCATGTCCTCTACACAAAAACAGCAGTCAGCTCTAGACTCTGCTAACTTGCAACGAACCCCCCCCCCCCTCGATCACTCGCGCCCTACTCTACTAAAATCTATCCATTCCATTCCTTTGTAGTTAAGTGAGGTATTCCTGTGGACGTCGGCACCAAGTGTTGTGATTGAAAGTTAAGGTCTCTGATACCATCTTAATCTGTCACGCCCCGGGGGATTATTTTAGCGGAAACGGATTACAAAAGGGTATGTATTTTTTTTTGAAACCTTCTTCCCCGGCGCGTACCCAGATCCGCCGCATATACAGGATCACTCTACAAACGGACAGAGTCTCCCCTGTATATGCACGGCGTCGCGGTTTGTACGATGTCCAATAACGAGTAAACATTCAATCACAACAATCCAAACGTATAACCATTCACAACATACTGAATTAACTCACGGCCGATTAGATTGAAAGGATAAAACCCACGGTTGTTGAAACGGCGCCCACCCGGCACCCATATTTTGAAAACCGTTTTTGAAAGCAACATAAACTCAAGGTTTTTGAAAACAGTGCCCACACGACACTTGGGTTTTGAAATCATAGTTTTCGCAATCCGTTCTTTTATTTGCTATTTTATTTTCCAAAGCGGCCACAGAAATATAAGAAAAATAGACAATCCAAATGTCACCGTACCGACGTCCACACCGACCCCACGAGGGTATCGAGAACCATCCACAGTCTACAAATATTAAATGGAATGCGAAAGTAAGGAGTAAAACACTGTTCCGGTCTCCTGAGACCAACACCTCTAGCCGCGGCCTCACCGTCGCCTAACTCTCCCCCCTGTAGGACCCTGTCGCAAAGTGGGAAGTCAGCGACTAAACAAAAATGATAATAATATTAATAAAGCAGGTAAAGAAACATCCAACCGTAGTCTATCCGGAGCAAGCACCCCTCCCCCCGCAAGGGAAAAGTAGAAACAACCACCTGTAAACCTGCAATACCGATCCCGTCGGACAACTAAACCGACGAAATCGCACCGCGCCCAAGTCGGACAACTAAACCGAATGGGTCGCACCGCTCCCACGTCGGACAACTAAACCGACGGGTCGCACCGCTCACACCTTGGCGCATACATGCCCCACAACTAAAGAGGCCCCACGCCGTCCTGTGGGTATACACGGGTCATGGACCACTTTTCCGGAAAAGCACACCCTTTGCGGTGGCCAAACCGCGGGTGCGCGTGTTGCAGCCGAGCATAGTAACCGTGAACCATATATATATATCAATGTATGAGAACCGTATGAAATAACATATACATATCCACTTCATACACCTATCCATGCATGAGAGCCACATGAAACAACATATATATCTAATCATAAGAACCGTAAAGCCATAACGAATAATTGATGCCTCCCTACCATGTTTAACCCAAGTACACATAAGGTTGACCCCGTCCAACATGATAGAATTAGAAGTTTAGACTTAAGAATAAAAACCCACCTCTACGAGCAATGATCAAAGCGCTACGCCCCCGTGTCCCGATGCACTCCCCGAAACTACAAAGTTCACCGGGAAGAAGTCAGCGTCTACCCAGCATAACACAGGGAACAAAACAGATATCTGGATCCCGCGTGGAACGGGGCTCTCGGGTTCGACGGCGGCGGCGGCCGAGTCGGAACCCGGGGCGGCGGTGACCGTGCTGCCGCGCTGGCCGCACGCGTAACAGACCCCGTACGGTGTGAGGCCCGCACGGCTCCCTGACCACGGCGGCCCTGCTCGGTGCCTGGCCCCGCGCGGCGCCCAGGTCCCGCGCGGGCGCCCAGCCCGCACGCACGGGCGGCCCCGCGCGGCGCCCAGGCTCCGCGCGGGTGCCCAACCCGCACGCACGGGCGACCCGCGCGGCGCCCAGGTCCCGCGCGGGCGCCCAGCCCGCACGCTACGGGCGGCACGCGCGGCGCACAGGCTCCGCGCGGGTGCCCAACCCGCACGCACGGGCGACCCCGCGCGGCGCCCAGGTCCCGCGCGGGCGCCCAGCCCGCACGCTACGGGCGGCCCCCGCGCGGCGCCCAGGCTCCGCGCGGGTGCCCAACCCGCACGCACGGGCGACCCCGCGCGGCGCCCAGGTCCCCGCGCGGGCGCCCAGCCCGCACGCACGGGCGACCCCCGCGCAGGCGCCCAGGTCCGCGCGGGTGCCAGACCCGCACGCACGGGCGCCCCCGCGTGGCGCACAGGCTCGCGCGGGTGCCAGAACGCACGCACGGGCGACCCCGCGCGGCGCCCAGGCCCGCGCGGGTGCCGAACCCGCACGCCCGGGTGCCCTAGCCCTGCGCGCATGGGGCGCCTCGCGACGGCGGTGGTGCGGCCGGCAGGGGTCACCGTCTTCCCCCTCCCCGTGCGATGATCCGAAAGAAGCCCTAGGTACAAATTAAAAAACTCACCGAACTTTGCGCCTCCGATTCGCGATGAAGAGGGAGGAAGAGTAGAGTATCGTCCCGTTCTTGCGTGCCCGGTTCCGGAGGTGTGCGGTGTTCTTCCCGTTCCTCGATCGTTCCGCGCGGTTCCTCGCGCCGATCGGATGGGAAGAGGAGGGTTTGGGAGGGGCGGTTCCTTGTCCGGCTTAGGTCGGGTTGTAAAGGAGGTGAGAGGAACGGTAGGGGGAAAAATAAATCTGAACCTAACACATACGTATTAATATTAGCCGCCTCCGTACACGGGAACTTAACCCTAAGTCCCAAAATACAAATCAATCTCGGCGAAAGGGTTTGGGTGCGAACCTAGGTCCGGTCCGCCTCGAAGAACGTGTAAGTCGCCTGAACTGCTGCCAACTTCCGGAATTTATTCTGGGAGATTCCGGGGTCAGAATCCAGATCCGATCGCGCCGCCGAAATCCATTTCGCGAGCTTTAATGTCTAAAAATACCCGCGAGCCCCGACAGTCTGCCCAGAGATAAAGAAAAATAATTCACCCCCGGACCCCTTAGTCGAAAAGTGGATTTACAAGAATTTTTAAAAGAGGGTCTAGAAAGGCAAATAAAGCCGCGGTTATTACAGAAATCGAGGAACCATAAAACACAGGAGTTGAAGCCCTACCTGTCGTGAGTCCAACGGCGCAAGAATCGGCGAATTCCGAGGTCGGGGTGGGTCGGAGGAGTCCAAACACTAAGAAGGGGCGAAGAGGATCGCCGGAGAACAAGCGTCGCGCCGCGCCGTAAAATGGTGAACCTCGGGATGCGTGCCTCCAAAAATCTTCAAACTTCTCCAAAGGATAGAGCTCTGAGAGAGGAGGAATCTCTGTGAAGGAAGCCCAGCGAAAAGAAGCCCAAAAAAACCAAAGGGGCGAATGGGGGGAGCTATTTAAAGGCCCAGCCCAACACACAAAATCCGGATTTCCGGGCGCATGTTTCGGGCGCACTGCGCCCGGAAACCGGTTGCATGCTTCCTGTCCGACGCGCCCGAAATCCTCTGGTGCTGCCACGTCGCCCCACAACAGGGGACAGCGGATCCCCGCGGCCCACACACGCCACGTGGCCCCCCGCAGTCAGCGGGGGTAGGTACGGCCGGCCAATCCCGAGGCGACGCGTGTCGCACTCGAGTGCGGCCGACCGCCCCGCCTGGCGCCACTGTGCGCGCACGTGCGCGCACAGTACCGAGGCGCCCTCCCCCGCGCACCCGTGGACCGTGCCCACGTGGACCGACGAATCCGAAGCCGCCACGTGTCATGCGCCCGGTCCACCGCAATCCCGCAATTCCAGTGAGCCGTGCCGCGTGCGCCCGCCTACCAGGGCACGCCACGCGTCCACCCGCCGCGGTCCATGCACCGCCGCGCCACTGCGTGGACCCAGCCGCGTGAGCCGGCCAATAAAAGGCCGCCACGTGGCTCGGGCCGGTCCACGTGTCACCCCCATGCACCGAAAATCCCCCAAATCTTCCGGAAGCCCGCATTTGGTCATCCGGACTCCAAATTCAACAAGCAAGTAGCCGTTTTCAAGCGTTTTTCCGCGCTGAATCCAAATCTAACCTCAGATTGGCCCAAAACCTTTTCTAAAATTCGGCAATTACAGCCGAAGGCCAATTCCGCTATCAAAGTCTCACAAGGTCCATCTGTGGCACCCCTTCGATGCACCATGGGCCAGACACCAACACTAGGTGTTCTACACAATGGATTCACTGGAAAGTTGCATGGGAAAACCAGTACACTACATCCTCCCCTACAAGAAAAAGTTTCGTCCTCGAAACAAAAGTCATACCTCAGGTAGCGGCCTCAAACAAGTGGGGGTGAGCATCCATCATCGCTGACTCCAACTCCCAGGTAGCCTCGCGCTCGTCATGACTGCTCCAGAGGATCTTCACATAAGGGATGGCTCGACTGCGCAACTCCCTAACCTCGCGGTCCAAGATCCTCAACGGCCGCTCAACATAGCTCAGGTCCTCAGCAACCTCCAATGGGGTGAAATCGATGACATGGGACGGGTCATGAACATACCTCCTCAGCGTCGATACATGAAACACATTGTGAACACCTGAAAGCCTGGGAGGAAGCGCAAGCCTGTAGGCAACTGGCCCTAAGCGCTCCAACACCTCAAAAGGTCCAATATAACGAGGGCTCAGTTTCCCACGAATACCAAATCTCCGAATCCCCTTCGAAGGCGAGACTTTCAGAAAAACATGGTCACCCACCTGAAACTCTAAGTCTCGCCGTCGAGTATCAGCATAACTCCTCTGTCGACTCTGGGCGGTCTCTAGGTGTCGTCGTATCAATCTGACCTTTTCCTCTGCCTCTAACAGTAGATCAGGACCCAAAGTCTTCTTCTCACCCACGTCACTCCAATAAAGGGGTGACCGACACTTGCGTCCATACAACGCTTCAAACGGAGCCATCTGAATGCTCGCTTGATAGCTGTTGTTGTACGCAAACTCAACTAATCCCAAGTGTCGGTACCATCCTCCTCCAAAGTCCAGAATGCATGCTCTCAACATATCCTCGAGGGTCTGAATAGTGCGCTCTGACTGCCCATCGGTCTGTGGGTGGAATGCTGTACTAAATCGGAGCTGCGTCCCCAAGGCTGTCTGTAAACTCCTCCAGAAATGCGAGACAAACCTCGGGTCTCTATCTGATACGATGGAAATGGGTACCCCGTGCAATCTAACCACCTCAGCCAAGTACACCTGCGCCAGTCGCTCCATCGGCCAAGTCATCTGAACCGGTAAAAAGTGAGCGGATTTGGTAAGCCTGTCCACGACTACCCAGATAGCATCCGCTCCCGTCTGTGCTCTCGGCAACCCAGTGACAAAATCCATCGTAACATGTTCCCATTTCCATTCAGGGATTGGGAGACTCTGCAACTTGCCAGCAGGTACACGATGCTCAGCCTTTACTTGCTGACAAGTTAAACAGTGCGCTACAAATCTCCCAATGTCTCTTTTCATCCCATTCCACCAAAACTGTGCCTTCAGATCCCTATACATCTTAGTCCCACCAGGGTGGATGGTATAAGGTGTATAGTGGGCCTCCCTCAAGATCTGCTCTCGAATCTCTGCATCCATAGGCACGCAAGCTCGGTCCCTGTACCGGAGTACTCCCGCAGCATCAACTGAAAAGTCCCCTATCAAACCAGTCTGCATCTGTTCTCGAATCCTCACCAGGTGGGGGTCCTCACTCTGTCTCTCCCGAATCCTGTCCAACAGAGTGGGCTGCACAACTAGAGACATAAGCCTAGCAGAGACCCCAGGGGACACAACCTCGAGCTCTAACCGCCTCATCTGCTCAAGTAATGGCGCCTGATCGGTGATCATCAAAGATAAACTCTGTACTGCTCTCCTGCTTAGGGCATCAGCAACCACGTTGGCCTTGCCAGGGTGGTATAAAATGTCTACATCATAATCTTTCAACAATTCCAACCATCTACGCTGCCTCAAGTTGAGCTCCTTCTGTGTGAACAGGTATTTCAAGCTCTTGTGGTCGGTGTAAATCTCGCAGTGTTCCCCATACAGGTAGTGGCGCCACAACTTTAGTGCAAAAATCACTGCAGCTAGCTCCAAATCATGGGTAGGGTAATTCTTTTCATAATCCTTCAGTTGCCGAGAGGCGTAAGCGATTACCCTACCATCCTGCATCAGCACGCAACCAAGTCCACTGTGCGATGCATCACTATAAATCACGTATCCTTTCCCCATAACAGGGAGGGAAAGGATAGGAGCCGACATCAACCTGATCTTTAATTCCTCAAAGCTCCTCTGGCAGTCCTCACTCCAAATAAACTTAATCCCTTTTCGCGTCAAACGAGTGAGGGGTGTGGAAAGTTTCGCAAAACCTTCCACAAACCGACGGTAATATCCCGCTAAGCCCATAAAACTGCGGACTTCGGATACCGTCGTCGGTCGGGGCCAATCCCGGACTGCCTCGATCTTTGCCGGGTCTACTGCCACTCCAGCGGCTGAAATCACGTGGCCCAAAAAGACAACCTCCCAAAGCCAGAAATCACACTTAGATAACTTGGCATACAACTTTCTCTCTCTCAGAAGTTGTAGCACAATCCTCAGATGCTCCTCGTGCTCCACATCGCTTCGGGAATAAACTAGGATGTCATCAATAAAGACAACTACGAACCGATCCAGATATGGTCGAAAAATCCGGTTCATTAAATCCATAAAAGCAGCAGGGGCATTTGTCAATCCAAAAGGCATGACGGTGAACTCATAATGCCCGTACCGCGACCTGAATGCCGTCTTTGGGATGTCCTCGGCCTTCACCTTCAATTGGTGGTAACCAGACTGTAAATCAATCTTGGAGAAGACACAAGACCCTTGCAGCTGGTCGAATAAGTCATCAATGCGCGGCAAAGGGTACTTGTTCTTGATGGTCACTTTATTCAGCTCCCGGTAATCCACACACAGTCGAAGTGAACCATCCTTCTTCTTCACAAATAGCACCGGCGCTCCCCAAGGTGATACACTCGGCCTCACAAAACCCTTGTCCATTAAATCCTGGAGTTGCGCCTTTAACTCCCGCAGCTCGGCCGGTGCCATTCGGTAAGGAGCCTTAGAGATTGGCGCAGTTCCTGGAACTACGTCAATCAAAAACTCAACCTCCCTATCCGGCGGCATATGAACTAGCTCCGGAGGGAAAACATCCGGGTACTCATGGACAATAGGGATATCCGTGAGTCCCGGTGCCGCCATAGGCTCCTTAACCACCGATGCCAAAAAGGCCACGCATCCACTGCGCATCATCTGCCTCGCACGAGAGGTCGAAACCACAGAGGCAAAGAAAGCACTCTGGCACCCCCTGTAAACGAACACCTCCTGGCCTGGCTCGCTAAAGGTAACAGTCCTCGCGGCGCAATCAATCGTCGCGAAATAGCGAGCCAGCCAATCCATCCCCAGTACAATGTCGTAATCTTGCAGCTCACTAAGGACCATAAGGTCCGCTGGCAAGATCCAGGACTCAATCTGAACAGGGCAAGACCAACAACACTCCTCTACATGCAATGTATGATCAGGAATCTGTACCTCTACTGCATGTGGCAACCGACCTAACACTAGTCCATGAGATGATGCAAATACTCTACTGATAAAAGAATGTGATGCACCGGTATCAAATAAAGTGCGAGCTCTAGTACCAAGAAGTAAAGTGATACCTGCCACCACGTGGTCGGCTGCCGTGGAGTCCCCTACCTGGGCGGCGTAGACTCGCCCGCTCTGAGCTGGTGGTCGGTAATCTGCAGGGTGGGAGGAAGGAGCCCTGCTCGCTGGAGCATAAGGCCGCTGCTGGGGCACTGAAGGGGCTGATGCCGAGGAAGGAGCTGTCGACACTGCAAAAGGGCAAGTGGCTCGCATGTGACCAGACTGTCCACAGATATAACATCGTCCCCACCGCTGATCACAAGTGCTAGGAAAGTGCGGCCCACCACAAAAGACACATCTCTCAGACGACTGGGACTGTCGGGACTGCTGCTGTGGTCTCCGAGACTGCTGCTGCTGCTGCCGCTGTGGCTGTCGCTGTGACCCCTGCTGTCGCGACTGCGACCTCTGCTGCTGCGAATGCTGCTGCTGTCGCTGGGGCTGCTGCTGCTGCTGCTGTGGGGGTCTCTGGGATCCACCAGACCCTCGCCGCTCCGAACGCCCACGGCCCGTAAACTGCGGCGGTGGTGGTCGGGGCGGCCTCCATGAACTGGCCTGTCCCCCCTCGTCTGGCATTGGCCGCTTCCTCTCAGAACTCTGAGCGGCCAAGCCCCCACGTCTAGCGACGACGTGATCTCCCCTCTCGACCCACTGTGCATGATCCACTGCCTCTGATAAAGTCTGAAGCCTCTGGGCGTGTACCAAGGTATAGATCTCGGGGCGCAAACCTGTCTCAAACAGCTCCACCTGGTGCAGCCCATCCCTGGCAACATAGGGTACGCAGTTGAGCAACTGCGTAAACTCCTGATAATAATCCCATACCGTCCTGTCCCCCTGCTGGAGATTCTTCAAATCATCCTCAAGCTTTTTCTTCACGCTCGTGGAGAAATAAGTGTCAAGGATCAACCGTCTAAACTCCGACCAGGGTAGCTGTCGGGTGATCTGAAACTCTAAGGGCTCGACCCGACGCCACCAAGCATCTGCATCCCCCTCTAGGCAATGTACAGCCATATGCACTCTGAACCTGTGGTCAATGAAGAAGTCTCTGAACAACTTCTCCATTGCTGCCAGCCATGATCCTATCTCCGATGGGTGAGTGCTCCTCCCAGAGAACCTAGGTGGTCCTCGCTTACAGAACTTGGCGAGTTTGTCAGCAAACTCCTCCTCCTCCGCCGGGGTCAACGGCCTGAACACTCCCTGAGCCCCACTGCTCGACGACGGTGCCGTAGGGACTAAAGTAATAGCCGGCGGTACAACTGGTGGTACAGGGGCCTCTACAGTAGTAGGGGGAGGGGCCCCAACCTGCGTAAGCAACTGCTCGAACCTCTGCTCCTGTCGGCGGTGGCTCTCCGCCAACTGGGCCACCATGGCCCTCAGCTCACTCAACTCAGAAGGCCCAGACTGCTCCGGCTCCTCCGGGGGCGTAGGAGTACCCCGAGTAGGAATCTGCCGCCTAGGAGGCATCCTGTCACACAAAATCCACGGGTCAGTAAACCAAACCACTCTCGACCCAATCAAGCGAAAGTCATGGACATTCCCCTATTTCTGTAACCTTATGTTGTCTGCAGCCAACATAATAGTCCCCCAGAAATAGGCTATGTCAATCCCTCTCCACTCACAGGAAGAGTTAACAACCAATTACCGACTTTCGCACAATATCACGTCACTCACGCTCTGCCTTCCTAGGGTCTGCCAAAAGCCTAGGGTTTCCTAAGTCCCAACTGACCTATCCCTAAGCTCTGATACCAACTAAATCTGTCACGCCCCGGGTGTAAACCAGAACCCGGGCCCGTTCACAGATCCGCCGTGCACACGGAATTTTTCGTGTACACGAAGCGCTGATAACCTGCTCAGATATAAAACAAGTAATAAAGGAGCATAAAACAGAGCTAAACTAAAACTAATACAACTCAGACAAATGCTGGAAATGAAAGTACAGTAAGCTCTCAAAAATATACAAGTGTCTCTCCCAGCTCACGAAATATATACAACCAGCTGGCCGCAGCCAGACCCAAAATAAAAGGAAAATACAACCGTCTGAGTGTACTGGGGATACATCAAAACTACAAAACTCCAACTCGGGGCAGCAGCTATCTAATCAGCGATCCTCTTACCTCGATCCAGGGAAGAGGGTCCCGCGACTCCCGCAGAAGACTCTACAAAACAAAGGGGAAAAGAAAAGAGAAAACAGTGGGGGTGAGAACTACTATAAAAACAGTAGCCTCCCCTAGTGGGTAGACCTCAAACTCAGAAATACCCACTAGGACTACTAGAGGCGAAAATGAAATAAAGGTAGTATGCTAAAGGTAAGTCTACTGATGATAAAGCTACCCCTAATATGCCTCTAAAATGCCTAGCTGTCAAAATCGCTAGAGGTATGCATCAGTATGTCAAAACCTGGCCAACCAACCCCAATCAATACACCAGTCAACACTGGTACTGCCTGCTGTACTGTCAACTCGAGAACCCAGTATCTGATCGGCACACGGCACGATCCTCAAAGTACCCAATCGACCGGCACACGGCTCGGCCCTAAGCCTACTCCGGAGTGGCACTCGAGGGGAGCGACCCACACGAGTAAAAATATGTAACCATAAGTATCTGATGTAGCAGGACTGGATCAAGACTCTAAACGAGTGGGTAAGACCATCCACTAAAGAAGCCCGATCCCTCACCTCCAATCTGATGCAATAATAATAATACTAGTAAGCCGGTCAACCGCCCACAGTCCGCGGTTGCCGCAACACCCAACCATCCATCCCCGACTGTCCCAACTCTGAACATCTGAACTACGCAATCCTCTACAACTAGACTACAGGAGAATGAATAGAAAGCATGGTTTCTCCTAAGTCAATTCCAGCATGTATGTGTAGCAGAAAAAGGTGGCCTAGCTAGATGACCATTGAAGCATGCAAAGTCCTTTACTTGATAAACCCCTTTTTAATTATTCTAACATATGCAACATTAAATGTTTGGACCCTCCGATGTACACGTGGCATGATATACGATACATGATACAATTTAGATGCACAATTAACTAGCAAGTACCCCTTTTACAACATGCATTCTAACCACATGCCCAAACCTTTCCTTAACACACAATATGATATGGCTATAGCATTCATTCCAACTAATTAAATTGCATATCTAAACATGGAAACACCACTTACTAACTTGTAGCCTGCTAACAATGCAAGTATTAGCAAAGGAACCTTAATCTCGTGCAAGCATGCTAGATACATTCATATTTAATAACACATAATCGTGGCATTCTAATAGGCCTAGTAACATTCACAAGTAGGAGGTTCACAACATCACCCACCTCGAGAGCTATTCCAAAATTCCCAAAGGCGAAGTCCAAGATCAGTCCAACACACCACCAATCTGTACAAAATACCCCAAAGGAAAAATACATAAGCTAAACATCCACACTTTCCAGAATCTGTCCCCCAAATCAGCAGTCCACAATTCACTAATTTTTACCTGCGAATAACGCCCAGAAAAATCCAAGAAAAATACTATCGCGATCCTTGCGACGAGCCCGTCGAAACGAGTACCTGCACGCCCAATTTGGAGTTTCCTACGCTGAGATAAAAATCCGACAAGGGGTACACCCCAAATCCAAACTGCACTAAATTCCTGTAACAAGGAACCACAGAGAAAGGAGATTCTCTCCCTCGAGTAAAATTCAGAAAATTCTGAGAAAAATCCAGGAGACTCCTTGCGAAGCGTAGATGAAAATTGCCTTTTGAATCACCTCGTTCCGACGCCTGAGAGAAAAGATATGGCAAGAACACTGCGGTGCTGTCCCAAAAGTCCGCGAAGAAAAAGGGTCAAATGGGTGCTAAGAAAACTCCAAGATCAGCACGGAAATCGAGGAACCATAAAACACAGGAGTTGAAGCCCTACCTGTCGTGAGTCCAACGGCGCAAGAATCGGTGAATTCCGAGGTCGGGGTGGGTCGGAGGAGTCCAAACACTGAGAAGGGGCGAAGAGGATCGCCGGAGAACAAGCGTCGCGCCGCGCCGTAAAATGGTGAACCTCGGGATGCGTGCCTCCAAAAATCTTCAAACTTCTCCAAAGGATAGAGCTCTGAGAGAGGAGGAATCTCTGTGAAGGAAGCCCAGCGAAAAGAAGCCCAAAAAAACCAAAGGGGCGAATGGGGGGAGCTATTTAAAGGCCCAGCCCAACACACAAAATCCGGATTTCCGGGCGCATGTTTCGGGCGCACTGCGCCCGGAAACCGGTTGCATGCTTCCTGTCCGACGCGCCCGAAATCCTCTGGTGCTGCCACGTCGCCCCACAACAGGGGACAGCGGATCCCCGCGGCCCGCACACGCCACGTGGCCCCCCGCAGTCAGCGGGGGTAGGTACGGCCGGCCAATCCCGAGGCGACGCGTGTCGCACTCGAGTGCGGCCGACCGCCCCGCCTGGCGCCACTGTGCGCGCACGTGCGCGCACAGTACCGAGGCGCCCTCCCCCGCGCACCCGTGGACTGCGCCCACGTGGACCGACGAATCCGAAGCCGCCACGTGTCATGCGCCCGGTCCACCGCAATCCCGCAATTCCAGTGAGCCGTGCCGCGTGCGCCCGCCTACCAGGGCACGCCACGCGTCCACCCGCCGCGGTCCATGCACCGCCGCGCCACTGCGTGGACCCAGCCGCGTGAGCCGGCCAATAAAAGGCCGCCACGTGGCTCGGGCCGGTCCACGTGTCACCCCCATGCACCGAAAATCCCCCAAATCTTCCGGAAGCCCGCATTTGGTCATCCGGACTCCAAATTCAACAAGCAAATAGCCGTTTTCAAGCGTTTTTCCGCGCTGAATCCAAATCTAACCTCAGATTGGCCCAAAACCTTTTCTAAAATTCGGCAATTACAGCCGAAGGCCAATTCCGCTATCAAAGTCTCACAAGGTCCATCTGTGGCACCCCTTCGATGCACCATGGGCCAGACACCAACACTAGGTGTTCTACACAATGGATTCACCGGAAAGTTGCATGGGAAAACCAGTACACTACAACTTATCGCAACCGTACCTACCTATTTGAAGAGAAATCGGAACACCTGAATCCTTCGCGAACCCCCGTTGCACACTTGGACCTAAAGAAAGTCCGCAAGGATAACTATAGTCAAAAACGTGTACAAACATCCAAAAACAAAATACCCAATTTACTCTTTTCGACAGAAAAGTCCAACACCGTCCGGGTTGACGAAAACGGAAATCCCGCGCCGCCGTCGTCGTCCGCCGGAGCCCCGCGCGGTTCGGAACCGCGCGGCGTGTCTCCGCGGCGACGCCCACGCGGCGCGGTGCCTCGCGCGGGTGTTGCCCGTGCGGCGGCCGCGCGGTGCCCGCGCGGGTGCGGCCCCGCACGGCGCCCACGCGGTTGCGGGTCCGCGCGGGTGCCGCCCGCGCGGCAGCCGCGCGGCGCCCGCGCGGTGCCCGGGCGATTTCGGGTCCGCGCGGGTGCCGCCCGCGCGGCACCCACGCGGTGCCCGCACGGTTGCGGGTCCGCGCGGGTGCCGCCCGCGCGGTTGCGGGTCCGCGCGGTGCCCGCACGGTTGCGGGTCCGCGCGGTTGCTAGTCCGCGCGGGTGCCTCCCGCGCGGCAGCCGCGCGGCGCCCGCGCGGTGCCCGCACGGTTGCGGGTCCGCGCGGGTGCCGCCCGCGCAGCAGCCGCACGGCGCCCGCGCGGTTGCGGGTCCGCGCGGCGACCGCGCGGCGCCCATGCGGTGCCCGCGCGGTTGCGGGTCCGCGTGGGTGCCGTCCATGCGGTAGCCGCGCGGCGCCCATGCGGTGCCCGCGCGGTTGCGGGTCCGCATGGGTGCCGTCCGTGACTCTCCTCCGCGCGATGCCCTAGCGGCACCGCGCGCCTCCGCCGTCCGTTCCGTGCCCTAGCATGGCGACGATGACGGTGACGGCGACGGATACGACGGAGAAACCCAAGAACTCAACAAAAGGGACGACGGAAAAATCCCAAATAAATATTAACAATTATTTTACTAACCGAAGATCGACGGGAAGGTTGTCCGGTCGCGTTCTTGCCTTCGGTTTGATGTCCGGGAAGATCGGGCTCCTTCTTTTTCTCCTTTCCCTTTCTTCCGGCTAGGGTTCCGTCTTTTCTTTTCTCTTTTTCTCTTCTCACCGATTAGGGTTTTTATTTATTTCTTTTCTTTTCTTTCCGATAATCGGGATCCCTTATATAGCTCGTATTAAATCTTTAATTAATTTCCTTTTTTAATTAGTACGTAAGAGAATTCTATTTTCCCTCATGGATAATTTATTAACTAATTAATTATCCCCTACGAGATAACCCACCTTATCTCTAACGGGTGCAAGATAATTTGTACGGATTTCGATGCATGACTAAACACTGTATCACCAGGAATTCCGTTCCGGGAGATCCCGGTATCGGATTTCAGATCCGATCGCACCGTCGGCCTTCTTTTTCCGCGCTCTATCGCAGAAAAATACTAGCACCACACACCGGCCAACTTTTAAGAATCGAATAATATTATTTCACTTAGAGGCTTAAATGACTACATGTACGTCAAAAATACCCCGAAAGGCCGGATCACTACAGTGGCGCCCGGGCTGTGCCTGCCCGCGCGGGCGGCGCCGCCCGCGGGTGCCCCGCGCGGCATGGGGCCGCGCGGCGCGCGCCCGCGGGTGGCTCCCATGCAGTGCTTGCTCGCGCGGGCGCCGCCGCCCGCGGGTGCCCCGCGCGTCATGAGGCCGCGCGGTGCGCGCCCGCGGGTGGCTCCCGTGCGGTGCCTGCCGCCCGCGGGTGGTGCCCCGTGCGGCACAAGGCCGCGCGGCGCGCGCCACGGGAGGGCGGCGCCCCGCGTGGCCCAAGTTCACGCGGCAGCGGCGACGACGGCGACTCGAGAAAAAGACACGAAACCCTACAAATACAATAAAACAAAATCCACTTACCGATTCCGACCGGGAAGACGATCCGATTGCACTCCCGTTTCCAACACGTTGATCGGGGTGTTCGGACTCCTCCGCCTTCTTCCTCTCTCTTTTCCTTTTCCTCTGGTTAGGGTTTCGTTCTTTTCTTTTCTTTCTCGTTCTCTCCGGCTAGGGTTTCTCTTTTGCGAAAAGTGGGATTTTTCTCTTCGTACGTACGAATAAATCCCACATTTAATATCTGTTAACGAATAACTAATTAATTAATTATACGGGATAATCCCACATTTCATCGAAAAGCGTGCAGGATATTCTGCACGGGTTCCGATGCGCGCTAAGTCACCGCAACCCTAAAAACCCTGTTTCGGGAGATCCCAAGATCGGATTTCAGATCCGATTGCACCGTCGGTCATCGTTTTTCGAGCCCTTTCACAGAAAAATACCCGTGCAGCACGACGGTCAACTTAAGAAAACTCGATAATTCAACTTTCCTAAAAAAGTACTTAATTAACAGGAGGGTAAAATATTACTCGAAATGTGACACCCCCGGAATTTGGATTAGTCCTCTATATAAATGATATAATAGGACTAAATCTCTAACCCGGCTATAGCATTTTGGATGGTAGCAAGATCCAAGAGGAACATGAGAGTTAAGCGTGCTAGAGCTAGAGTAGTTCTAGGATGGGTGACCCCTTGGGAAGTGGGGCGTCACAGTTGGTATCAGAGCCATTCACCAGCCGGAAATGTGAGATGAGTCTCGGCTGATCCAGGGTTATATAGCGGGTAGAGCGAGCCTCCCCGACTAATGACCGTTGTGAGTGGAGTGCAGCTCCTCACAAGGTCGGCTAAGGCTAGCGAGACGAGTCTCACATCGCCTGGTGTTTGTGAGTGTGCTTGAGCCTGACGTGGACGTCAGGACTTAAAGGGGGGAAGAATGTGACACCCCCGGAATTTGGATTAGTCCTCTATATAAATGATATAATAGGACTAAATCTCTAACCCGGCTATAGCATTTTGGATGGTAGCAAGATCCAAGAGGAACATGAGAGTTAAGCGTGCTAGAGCTAGAGTAGTTCTAGGATGGGTGACCCCCTGGGAAGTGGGGCGTCACACGAAAAGTCATGACATTACACGTCACCCACACAACAGCGAACAGCGGAACTAGCCACTCTCCCTGCGCCGCGTGGCCACCCGCGGACGCCGACGCGTGGCGCGCCCGAGCGCGGGATACCGCGTGTGAAGACCCGGATCTTCGTGGTCATTACAGTGTGATCGACAGCTTGTGGAGGCCAATTTCTGTGGATAGTGTTGGTTGCGCACAAATCGGACCCAAGAAACGGACTCAGTGCGAGAAATGGATTAAGATCGCCTATTTGGGAGTTCGTCGAAAAATAAAGGTGGTTTCGCGCAAAACGGATACCGTATTTGGATTCAGCGCGGAAAAACGATCAAAACGGCTATTTGGTTGCTTTATTTAGAATTTTGGACTCCGGAATTGGACTCAGCGCGCGAAAATAGCAAAAGAGGCATTTTTGGAGCAGTTTTGGACTTTATTCAAGCGGCCGGTCCATGGGGTATGCGCGTGCACCAGGCGTACTGGCCACTCGGCCTTCCACGCGGCGGCACAGGAGAGGAGGGCGCGGGCCACGCGGTGCGCCTGCGTTGCGCAGAGCGCGCCCATGTGCGCTCGCCGTACTGCGCGTCCCCGCGCAGGGGACACGCGGCGCCATGCCAATGGCGGGCGCCGCGTCTGGCGTGGCCCCATCCGGGCCATCCGCCCGGGGGGCGGGGCGCTCGGATGGGCGCCACGTGCCCCGCCTGGGGCGCAGGTTGGGCTGACGCTGGGCCGAGCCCGGTACTGTGCTTAAGCACAGTACCCTTTTTCCCCCCTTTTGCTTCTTTTCCTCTTATTCTTCTTCTATTTAAGAGCTCCCACCTCCTCCTTCTTCCTCTTTTGGTGCTTCCAACCTTGGGGGCTTCTACAGAGGAACCACATGCAACCCTCCTTCATCTTCATCAGCAAAGAGATGGACAAAAGGGGCTCCACCACCATCATCTTCTCCAAGAGGCAAGCATCACCATTGTTGCTGTTGGTGGACCTTCCCGTCGTGTTTCAGTGCGAAAATTTCCCAGGACTCATTTCTTGGAATTTTGAGCTCATTTTTGGTTCTACATTCTCACAAGAGGTAAGGCTACAATTTTTGTATTCAACTCTCCCCTCAGATCTCATGTTTTTACAGAGTTTTAAGGCCATCTTTGGAACCCTTTATTTCAGTCTAGAATCCTGAACAGTTCTCCGTGTTTTGGTCTTTCTGGGAAGTAGGAGGGGAATATTTGGATGATTTTTGTGGGAAAATTTCTAGGACTCGAAGATCTACAATATTGGTATGTATCGTTTTCCCCAGATCTGAGTTTTTATTAGGGTTTATGCATGATCTTTGGAGCACCTTGCTGCAGTCAGGTACAGATGAACTTGGTGGATAGTTCAAAGTGTTTATGGGTTCTCTCCTTCATCCGAGCATGAAAATTGGAGTTATTTAGCTCAATTTGTATCTACTCTCGACAAGGAATCCAATGGTACCTCTCTTGCAGGATTTGTAGCACGTTTGATTAGGTAATTTTAATGATCTTTTTAAGTGCGATTATATGGTTTACTGCAGTCCCTGTTTTAGTTTTGATTTGAGCAAGGCACCTTGGAATGCAGATAACTTTGTGGATATACGGTCTTTTGCAGAAATTCAAGTTGGGACTTCTTATTAACTGCAAGGTGAGCAAATTCTCTTTTGTGATCTGTGGATGAATCCCTTTGGAAAAGCCTCTAATTAAGCTTGGAAATACTAGCAAGTTTATGCTAGCAATTTTGGACAGCATTGTGATTTTTGCTTCATTTGAATGTTAAGGGAAATTAATGGTGGATTTTTGAGGACTTGAAGATGTTTGTATGAAAGAGGATATCTTTGCTTTACTGTTGGAGACTTCATTTTGAGGTATTTGAGGTTGCACATGCTTTTTATTTAACCTTATTGCACTTGCTGAAATTCTGGAATTTGAGTGCGCAGTGTGCATTGTTTCAGTGATTGCGCCCAATCCGTGAGGCGGATTTGGATGATTTTCACGGCATCGGACTCCTGGAAGGATAAGGATTACTCACGCCTAAATTCAGCCAGATCGGGCATCGGATCGTCAAGTTTCAGGTGGGTGGTTGTGCTTTGCCGAAAACGACGATTTACCCACTCGGGCTATTGGTTTCCCTCATGGCATAGTTGATTGTTATTTCTTTACCTTGGTGAAACATGCTTGAATCTCCATGTTTATGTTAGGTTAATTGATCCTTAGCTTATACATGAGTAAATTATTAGTTGGTTGATATTATATTATCTCATATGAAGTTGATTATAAGCGATCATCCTTAAACCTATTCTATGTGAATGGTTAATATAATTATGTGGGAATGATGGTGATAGTTATATGTGGATGGTTGATTGATTTATGTGAGGACTTGGTTGATTTATTTGAGAATGACTTATATGAGAGTAGATGGTTAAGTGATCCTTAGCCTCCACTTTGTGATATGAATTATAGTTGTCGATCCTTAACCTACAATATGTGATATTGGGCATTGATGTTGATTCTTAATCTATCTATGAAAGAATGAATAGTTGATTGATCATTGATCTAGCTTATGTGAAAATGGGTGTTGATGTGGGTTATTGATCTAGTTGATGTGAGAATGACCTATGCTTTTGATTTTCAAATCATTCATGTTAAGACGGATATCATTGTGAGTTGAGGCCTACTCCTTATGAGATTAAGCATTGTTCATGACTCCTATTTGTAGTGGCCCTGATTCCCATGCAACGTTCTTCCGATGAATCCATTGTTGGAGCACCTAGTGTTGGTGTATCTAGCCCATGGTGCATCAATGGGATGCCACAGATGGACCCTTTGAGATATTTTAGCTGTGTTGGCCTTCGGCTGGGTTTGCCAAAATTTTGGAAAAGAATTAGGCCCAACAGAGGTCGAAAATGGATTCAGCACAGAAAAACGCTTGAAAACGGCTATTTGCTTGTTGGATTCTGAGTCCGGATGCCCAAAAACGGACTCCCGGAAGTTTTCAGTGGGTTTTGGTGCATGGGAGGGGCCGTAGACCGCCGGCATGCCACGTGGCGGCCTATCATTGGTCGGTTTACGGCGCGCGGTCCACAGAGCAGCGCGGCGGGGTGCACAGACCCGGCGCAGGGACACGTGGCACCGCCTGATTGGCGGGCGCAAGGCGCGCGGTCTACCAGGTGAGCGCGGCGGTGCATAGACCAAGGCGGGGGCACGTGGCAGCCTCCGGTTGGTCGGTGCACGCGGCGCGGTCCACGGAATTCCGAAGTGGAATGCGTGGACCGGGTGTAGGGGACACGTGTCGCTTCCTGATTCGCGGGCGCACCGTGCGCGGTTCACGGGGCCTGGGCTGGCGCCTCGGGGCGCGTGCGCACGTCGGGGCCATGCCGCGCGCCCGGCGGGGCCGCCGACCGGCTGGCGGGTCAACCGGGTGGCCATGTGTCACCGCCTGATTGGCGGGCGCCAACCGCCTTCCTGTGCGGGGGCGGGCCACGTGGCAGCCTGGGAGTGGCCCGAACAGCTGTTTGCTGTTCGGCGGGCCACGTGGCGGCACCAGGAGGATTCGGGCGTGAACAGTGTTGGGCTGGCCCAACACTGTAGCCGCCCGAATGTTCCGGGCGCCCGAAAGTTGGGCCCAAAAGCCCAATGACTTATTTTTTTGGCTTTTTCCGGGGGAGGCCTATAAATAGGCCTCTTGGGCCTCGCCTTGGAGCCTTTTCCCGAGGGTTTCTCCACTTGTGTTCTTCACCAAAGTTGTTTCTCTCCCTCTTGTGCATCTTTTGGCCGAAGCTCAGGATTTTTGGAGGCCGCGACGATGGCGACTTCTGCATCGGGGTGCGGAGCGACGATTTACTGTTGGAGTCCCTTTTCCGTCGCAGTTTAGTCTGGGAGGTCTACCGGGCTACCCCGATGTTATTTTTGGACGATTTCTGCGGTGACGGTTTCATAAGAGGTAAATCTATAACTTCCGTGTTGGACACATTTTCTGGAACTGAGCTTTTCTTGGGGTACTGGGTACATTTTTAACCCCCTTTGCGACTGTTGGTTGATTTGGACAGCACCTGCTTGTCGGATTTTTATCTCCTCATCCGGACATCGGAATTCAACGTTTCAGGACTCTATCGATATCTACTCTTCGCTAGGATCGCCTTTATGTTTTTATTGGAATTTTTGGAGGAGGTTTTTCAGGTGAAAATTTCGTGTTAATGGGACTGTTCACCACAGATTTTGGGAATGTGGAATTTTTGTGGATTAAAGTGTAATTTTGGTGTATGTTTGTACCCAGGAGGTTGTGAGCACTTCTACCATGTTGTTGGTTTGGTGGGATTTGTGATTTGACTGTTTTGGGCTTTCTCAGCTGTACGATTCCGGGCAGTTAGCACTTTCAGGTGGGTGACCTTGCTTCCAAGAACTCTGGACTGTGTACTAATTCTATGTGTGTAGGATCATGCATGTTAGAAATTGGAGTATTAGCATGTGTAAAACTGTATGTTGTATCTTGTATATCAGTTGATGAATCTTTTGATTCCTACTTTATTTTAAGTAGTGAAATCTTGGAACTTGACCTAGCACCCCTGTCATATGTATCATGTTCAGCCAGTCTGTAGAAAACTCCAACTTGGGCTAGGTTTTTATTGCTCTAGACATTCCACATCACGATACTTCATTTCACTATGGACTTAGCTTTTCCTCGCCCGAGTTGTGGGCCGAGAGGTCGGGTGGTTGTGGGATGCATTTGCACTCGTGTCTGGGGACCGAGTGGAGTTGATAGCAGTCTGTAGATCTGATTTCTTTGGGAGAGTGATAGTGATGGTAGATATGGGTTCTTGGAAACTGTCAGAGTGACAGTGAGTCTCAGCTGTGTAGATTCCAGCCAGTGAGTGAGTCAGTGATTTGTTTGTTAGCCGATCTTGTTGATCGAGGATTTGGATCATAGCCTGCATGAGCCACATTTGAGCTTTACAGAGATACTTTACAGAGATACTTTACAGAGATACTTGTTATGGGTTACTTTGACTCGAGCGGGTCGCTCCCCTCGAGTGCCACTCCGGAGTAGGCGAGACCGGGTTGTTGTACCGGCGAGTTTGAGCTTTTCTACCGCGACTTGTTGTTGCATTTGTCCCTCTGGCTGTGCTTGTGTTGGCAGTCATGGACGCCCTACGTAAGTCCTCTCCTCCGGGACGTAACGGCAGTAGGTTGGCGCAGGTTTGACTGGACCCGATGAGGCAGTCAGTTTAGATTGGGTGATCAGGGAGGAGAGTTAGTTGTGGCATCATGTCTTTCTGTTCCACTTTTGAGCATCTAGTTAGAGGCATAGTAGCTGTAGAGTTACTTTTCCCAGCTTTCCATACAGCACTGCATATGTTACTTTTTGCCTCTGGTAGACTTAGTGGGCAGACCGTCGGGCTTGTTGGCGGCACCCACTGAGAACTACTGTGGGATGTAGTTCTCACACCCGTCGTGGTGTCTTCTCCCCAGGGACTTCTGCTCCGGTTCCTGCAGCTCCTGTTGCTGATCTAGCTCCTTCTGACCGAGGTAAGGGAGTCGCGAGATAGTTCCCTTCCTGTCATCTTCAGTGTGTGAGTAGATGTACCCCTGTACTATTTTGGTGTGTGCTATGTCGAGTGACTTTGTAGTGAGGTTTTGAGTTGTACCTTTCTTTCCTGCTTTTTTGAGAGACTCTTGTGTTCTGGTGAGGTTGGTCTGTATATTTGTGAGTTGTAGTTCTATTTTATGTATTCTATTCCAGCTTTTTCTCTTTCAGCTCTGATATCTGCTAGTGTAGATGTTTCTTTGCAGGTTAGTCGCTACGCCTATACGGGGCTTCCCATATGGGCGGCGGATCTGTTGACGAGCCCGGGGCGCAGTATCGACCCCGGGGCGTGACAGATTAGAGTGGTATCAGAGCCTAGGATGTAGGTCTTGGAGGACTTAGGAACCCTAGGCTTGTGGTTGGACCCTAGGATGACTCGCGTGAGAGCCGTGATTTTAGCGAGAGTCCTGATTGGATTTCTAACTCTCCCGAGCGGTTCGGGATGAGTGATTGACATGTCTTCCTTCGGTGGCAACTATGTTGGCTGCAGACAACATAGTACTTCTGGAAGGGGGACATGCCTTCTGACTTTCGCTAGATTGGGTCGAGAGATGATTTGGGTTCTGACTGTTTGTCTTGTCCCTCAGGTGGGGATGCCTCCTCGACGCTCGATGGTGACGCGTTCGCAGCCTTCGTCCTCTGAGCCCGAGCAGGAGGACTCGGGGCAGGGACAGCAGAGCGAGGTTTTGGAGCTCCGTGCCCAGATGGCACAGTTGGCTAAGGCGTCTCGACGCCAGGACGAGGCTGTGAGTCGGTTGACACTCTTGTTGGAGCAGAGAGCGCAGCAGGCGGTAGCACCCCTTGAGAGTTCACCGGTGCCTTCTTCCCCTGTTGTGGCACCCTCGGTTGTGCAGCCTGCACCAGCAGTTCCGGCTGAGCCAGTTTCCAGTAGGCCACCGTCTGGGACGACGGGATCTTTGACCTTGGCAGAGCAGCGGGTGATGGTGGATCTTTTGATGAGGTTTCGCAAGTTTGATCCACCCCGCTTTTCGGGTATGAGTGCTGAGCCGTGGGCGGCTGAGTCTTGGGTTACGACCATGGAGCGCCATTTCGAGAGCCTTTTTATCGATGAGAGGTTTCGAGTTCTGTTGGCTACTCATTTTCTGGAGAGCAACGCCGAGGCATGGTGGCGGAGTGTACGACCCGCAGGTCCGCTTGGGACCCAGTTTATCTCATGGGCAGAGTTTCACGGTATGCTTCTTGGGGCCTTCTTTCCTGAGAGTGTTCGACAGAGTTTGGAGGAGCAGCTGAGGAATCTCCGCCAGGGAGATAGGCCCGTACACATGTACATAGCCGATTTCAATCGGCTGTTAGCTTGTATGCCCCACGTGGCCAGAGATGAGACCCACCGGATCTACATGTTCGAGAGAGGGTTGCGTCGGGACATTTATCAGTTGGTCCGCTCCCGCAGATTACAGACTTTGGAGGCCTCGATGGAGCAGGCACTTTATGTGGAGAGTGGTGAGGTCGTGATGGCATGGGTGGCTCCAGCCCCCGTAGTGACTCCTGGAGCAAAGTGCCCGGCGCTGTTTGAGGAGGGGCAGTCGAGTAGACAGGGACCCCCGAGACCTCCCCGTTTCCACTCTCAGGGACGGGGGTATCAGGGGCGGCAGAGATCTGGGGCATCTCGTCAGTTCCAGCAGCAGCAGCGTCGACCACCTCGACAGCAGCAGTCTTCGCAGCAGCAGCAGTCTTCGCAGCAGCAGCAGACTTCGCGGCAGCCGCGCCCTGATCGTTGTGTCATTTGTGGAGGACCGCACCCACCGACCCAGTGCCCGCAGAGTCAAGGCCGCTGCTTCCGTTGCGGGCAGACCGGTCACTTCGCGAGGGCGTGCCCCAGGGCACGTTATCCGGCTCCTTCCTCAGCTTCTGCATCCTTTGTTCCTCGTCAGTCAGCAGGACCTTCGGCGGCCTCCGGTAGGCCAGACTTTGCTTCATCGTCCTCGCGACAGCCAGAGCGACATCCCCCGGCGTCGAGCGGTCGAGTTTATGCCGCTCAGGTAGAGGATGCTACAGCAGCAGAGCATGTCGTCGCAGGTATTATTTTGATTTCTGCAGTTCGTACTCGTACTCTCTTTGATACCGGTGCATCGCATTCTTTTATTAGTAGAGCATTTGCATCCCTTCATGGTATAGAGGTAGTTTCTTTATCGCATGCATTAGAGGTTCAGATACCAGATCATGTCTTGCATGTCGAGGAGTATTGTAGGGATTGCCCTGTGCAGTTGGGATCCTGGATTTTGCCGGCAGACTTGCTTGTCTTGCGGCAGCTCCAGGATTTCTACGTCGTGCTCGGTATGAATTGGTTGTCGAGGTACTATGCTACTATAGACTGCAGAGAGAGGACGGTGACCCTCCGCGAGCCTGGACAGGAGGAGTTTGTTTTCAGAGGCTGCCAGAGCACCTTCTTTGCGATGACTGTTTCTTCGGCGAGGGCTAGGCGGATGATGAGTAGGGGCTGCATCGCTTTCTTAGCGACGATTGTGGAAGTGCCTACGGCGGCACTGGGACTCGAGGATATTCCTGTTGTCCGCGAGTTCCCAGATGTGTTTCCCCCTGAGTTGACGACTATGCCGCCGGAGAGGGAGGTGGAGTTTGTGATTGATGTGGTACCGGGAACCGCACCAATCTCAAAGGCGCCTTATAGGATGGCACCTGCCTAGTTGAGGGAGTTGAAGGCCCAGCTTCAGGATCTTATGGAAAGGGGCTTTGTCAGGCCTAGTGTTTCTCCGTGGGGAGCGCCAGTTTTATTTGTGAAGAAGAAGGATGGGTCTCTTCGTTTGTGTGTGGATTATCGGGAGTTGAATAAAGTGACCATCCGGAACAAGTATCCCCTCCCACGGATAGATGATTTATTTGATCAGTTGCAGGGAGCCACAGTGTTTTCGAAGATTGATCTTCAGTCAGGTTACCACCAGTTGAGGGTGAGGGCCGAGGACATCCCCAAGACGGCTTTTCGATCCCGGTATGGGCATTATGAGTTTACGGTTATGCCGTTTGGTTTGACTAATGCCCCAGCTGCATTCATGGATTTGATGAACCGGGTATTTCAGCCGTACTTGGACCTGTTTGTGGTTGTGTTCATTGATGACATCTTGATCTACTCCCGGAGCGATGTGGATCATGAGGAGCACTTGAGGATAGTGCTACAGCTTCTACGAGAGAAGAAGCTGTATGCCAAGCTAAAGAAGTGCGAGTTCTGGCTTCGGGAGGTTGCATTCTTGGGCCACTTGGTATCAGCCGCAGGAGTGGCAGTTGACCCGACGAAGATCGACACAGTTCGGGATTGGCCGAGACCGACGACGGTTACGGAGGTCCGGAGCTTTCTGGGCTTGGCTGGCTACTACCGTCGGTTCGTAGAGGGCTTTGCGAAGCTCTCTACTCCCCTGACCTGTTTGACTAGGAAGGGGATGAGGTTTATTTGGACTGAGCAGTGTCAGCAGAGTTTTGAGGAGCTGAAGAGGAGACTGATTTCAGCGCCAGTTCTTACACTGCCAGTGATGGGAGATGGCTACGTGATTTACAGTGACACCTCGCACAGCGGTTTGGGTTGTGTCTTGATGCAGCATGGGAGGGTAATTGCTTATGCTTCACGGCAATTAAAGGATTATGAGAAGAATTACCCTACTCATGATTTAGAGCTGGCAGCTGTGGTGTTTGCATTGAAGCTGTGGCGGCATTACCTCTACGGTGAGCATTGTGAGATCTACACGGATCATAAGAGCTTAAAGTATCTGTTTACTCAAAAGGAGCTGAACCTGAGGCAACGCCGGTGGTTGGAGTTACTGAAGGATTACGATGTGAGTATCCTCTATCATCCCGGCAAGGCCAATGTGGTAGCAGATACTTTGAGTCGGAGGTCAGTGCAGAGCTTGAGCATGTTGGTCACACAGCAGGCCCCACTGATTGAGCAGTTGAGGCGACTCCAGATTGAGGTTGTATCCCCTGGGGTCTCTGCTAGACTGATGTCTATGGTCTTGCAGCCCACTCTGTTGGACAGGATTAGGGAGACGCAGAGTGAGGACCCCCACTTGGAGAGGATCAGATCCCAGATACATGCAGATCAGATAGGGGATTTTTCAGTGGATAGCTCGGGAGTACTGCGGTACAGGGACCGAGTTTGTGTGCCTTCAGATCCAGAGATCAGAGACTAGATTTTGAGAGAGGCCCATTATACACCTTATACCATTCATCCTGGTGGTACTAAGATGTATAAGGACCTCAAGACACATTTTTGGTGGTCCGGAATGAAGCGGGACATTGGAAGATTTGTGGCTCACTGTTTAACTTGCCAGCAAGTGAAAGCAGAGCACCGGGTTCCTGCTGTCAAGTTACAAAGTCTTCCAATTCCCGAGTGGAAGTGGGACCACATCACCATGGACTTTGTTACAGGGCTGCCGAGAGCGCAGAGTGGAGCCGACGCGATTTGGGTTATTGTAGATAGACTCACCAAGTCTGCACACTTCTTCCCTGTTCAGATGACTTGGTCATTGGAGCGTCTGGCACAGTTGTATTTGGACGAGATAGTGAGGCTGCACGGTGTACAGGCGTCGATTGTTTCAGATCGGGATCCGAGGTTTGTGTCACGATTCTGGGGGAGTTTACAGTCAACTTTGGGGACCCAGCTCAGTTTCAGCACTGCTTTCCACCCACAGACTGATGGCCAGTCTGAGCGCACTATACAGACCCTCGAGGATATGCTGAGAGCGTGCGTTATGGATTTTGGAGGGGGGTGGTACCGACACTTATCTTTGGTTGAGTTTGCGTACAACAACAGCTATCAGGCTAGCATTCAGATGGCTCCGTTTGAGGCATTGTATGGACGCAAGTGTCGGTCACCCTTGTATTGGAGTGACGTGGGTGAGAGGAGGACTTTGGGACCAGATCTTCTTTTGGAGGCTGAGGAGAAAGTCAGAGTTGTTCGTCGACACCTTGAGGTAGCCCAGAGTCGTCAGAGGAGTTATGCTGACACTCGTCGGCGAGACCTAGAGTTTCAGATTGGTGACCATGTATTCTTGAAGGTCTCGCCTTCGAAAAGGGTCCGGAGATTTGGAGTGCGTGGGAAGCTTAGTCCCCGTTTTGTTGGACCCTTTGAGGTACTTGAGAGGGTAGGCCCTGTGGCTTATAGAGTTGCTCTTCCTCCACGCTTGGCCGGTGTACACGATGTTTTTCATGTCTCAACCCTGAGGAGATATGTCTTTGATCCGTCGCATGTGGTTGACTTCACTCCCTTGGAGATCGGTGAGGACCTGGTTTATGAGGAGCGCCCGTTGCGGATTCTTGCTCGTGAGGTGAGGGAATTGCGCAACCGAGCCATCCCGTATGTGAAGATCTTATGGAGCAGTCACGAAGAGCGAGAGGCTACTTGGGAGCTAGAGACAGAGATGAGATCTGCCTACCCTTTTCTGTTCGAGACTACTGGTTGAGGTACGCCTGTTCTACCTTACTTTGTTTCGAGGACGAAACTTCCTTTTAGTGGGGGAGGATGTAGTGGCCCTGATTCCCATGCAACGTTCTTCCGATGAATCCATTGTTGGAGCACCTAGTGTTGGTGTATCTGGCCCATGGTGCATCAATGGGATGCCACAGATGGACCCTTTGAGATATTTTAGCTGTGTTGGCCTTCGGCTGGGTTTGCTGAAATTTTGGAAAAGAATTAGGCCCAACAGAGGTCGAAAATGGATTCAGCACGGAAAAACGCTTGAAAACGGCTATTTGCTTGTTGGATTCTGAGTCCGGATGCCCAAAAACGGACTCCCCGAAGTTTTCAGTGGGTTTTGGTGCATGGGAGGGGCCGTAGACCGCCGGCATGCCACGTGGCGGCCTATCATTGGCCGGTTTACGGCGCGCGGTCCACAGAGCAGCGCGGCGGGGTGCACAGACCCGACGCAGGGACACGTGGCACCGCCTGATTGGCGGGCGCAAGGCGCGCGGTCTACCGGGTGAGCGCGGCGGTGCATGGACCAAGGCGGGGGCACGTGGCAGCCTCCGGTTGGTCGGTGCACGCGGCGCGGTCCACGGAATTCCGAAGTGGAATGCGTGGACCGGGTGTAGGGGACACGTGTCGCTTCCTGATTCGCGGGCGCACCGTGCGCGGTGCACGGGGCCTGGGCTGGCGCCTCGGGGCGCGTGCGCACGTCGGGGCCATGCCGCGCGCCCGGCGGGGCCGCCGACCGGCTGGCGGGTCAACCGGGTGGCCACGTGTCACCGCCTGATTGGCGGGCGCCAACCGCCTTCCTGTGCGGGGGCGGGCCACGTGGCAGCCTGGGAGTGGCCCGAACAGCTGTTTGCTGTTCGGCGGGCCACGTGGCGGCACCAGGAGGATTCGGGCGTGAACAGTGTTGGGCCGGCCCAACACTGTAGCCGCCCGAATGTTCCGGGCGCCCGAAAGTTGGGCCCAAAAGCCCAATGACTTGTTTTTTAGGCTTTTTCCGGGGGAGGCCTATAAATAGGCCTCTTGGGCCTCGCCTTGGAGCCTTTTCCCGAGGGTTTCTCCACTTGTGTTCTTCACCAAAGGTCTTTCTCTCCCTCTTGTGCATCTTTTGGCGGAAGCTCAGGATTTTTGGAGGCCGCGACGACGGCGACTTCTGCATCGGGGTGCGGAGCGACGATTTACTGTTGGAGTCCCTTTTCCGTCGCAGTTTAGTCTGGGAGGTCTACCGGGCTACCCCGATGTTATTTTTGGACGATTTCTGCGGTGACGGTTTCATAAGAGGTAAATCTATAACTTCCGTGTTGGACACATTTTCTGGAACTGAGCTTTTCTTGGGGTACTGGGTACATTTTTAACCCCCTTTGCGACTGTTGGTTGATTTGGACAGCACCTGCTTGTCGGATTTTTATCTCCTCATCCGGACATCGGAATTCAACGTTTCAGGACTCTATCGATATCTACTCTTCGCTAGGATCGCCTTTATGTTTTTATTGGAATTTTTGGAGGAGGTTTTTCAGGTGAAAATTTCGTGTTAATGGGACTGTTCACCACAGATTTTGGGAATGTGGAATTTTTGTGGATTAAAGTGTAATTTTGGTGTATGTTTGTACCCAGGAGGTTGTGAGCACTTCTACCGTGTTGTTGGCTTGGTGGGATTTGTGATTTGACTGTTTTGGGCTTTCTCAGCTGTACGATTCCGGGCAGTTAGCACTTTCAGGTGGGTGACCTTGCTTCCAAGAACTCTGGACTGTGTACTAATTCTATGTGTGTAGGATCATGCATGTTAGAAATTGGAGTATTAGCATGTGTAAAACTGTATGTTGTATCTTGTATATCAGTTGATGAATCTTTTGATTCCTACTTTATGTTAAGTAGTGAAATCTTGGAACTTGACCTAGCACCCCTGTCATATGTATCATGTTCAGCCAGTCTGTAGAAAACTCCAACTTGGGCTAGGTTTTTATTGCTCTAGACATTCCACATCACGATACTTCATTTCACTATAGACTTAGCTTTTCCTCGCCCGAGTTGTGGGCCGACAGGTCGGGTGGTTGTGGGATGCATTTGCACTCGTGTCTGGGGACCGAGTGGAGTTGATAGCAGTCTGTAGATCTGATTTCTTTGGGAGAGTGATAGTGATGGTAGATCTGGGTTCTTGGAAACTGTCAGAGTGACAGTGAGTCTCAGCTGTGTAGATTCCAGCCAGTGAGTGAGTCAGTGATTTGTTTGTTAGCCGATCTTGTTGATCGAGGATTTGGATCATAGCCTGCATGAGCCACATTTGAGCTTTACAGAGATACTTTACAGAGTTACTTGTTATGGGTTACTTTGACTCGAGCGGGTCGCTCCCCTCGAGTGCCACTCCGGAGTAGGCGAGACCGGGTTGTTGTACCGACGAGTTTGAGCTTTTCTACCGCGACTTGTTGTTGCATTTGTCCCTCTGGCTGTGCTTGTGTTGGCAGTCATGGATGCCCTACGTAAGTCCGCTCCTCCGGGACGTAACGGCAGTAGGTTGGCGCAGGTTTGACTGGACCCGATGAGGGAGTCAGTTTAGATTGGGTGATCAGGGAGGAGAGTTAGTTGTGGCATCATGTCTTTCTGTTCCACTTTTGAGCATCTAGTTAGAGGCATAGTAGCTGTAGAGTTACTTTTCCCAGCTTTCCATACAGCACTGCATATGTTACTTTTTGCCTCTGGTAGACTTAGTGGGCAGACCGTCGGGCTTGTTGGCGGCACCCACTGAGAACTACTGTGGGATGTAGTTCTCACACCCGTCGTGGTGTCTTCTCCCCAGGGACTTCTGCTCCGGTTCCTGCAGCTCCTGTTGCTGATCCAGCTCCTTCTGACCGAGGTAAGGGAGTCGCGAGATAGTTCCCTTCCTGTCATCTTCAGTGTGTGAGTAGATGTACCCCTGTACTATTTTGGTGTGTGCTATGTTGAGTGACTTTGTAGTGAGGTTTTGAGTTGTACCTTTCTTTCCTGCTTTTTTGAGAGACTCTTGTGTTCTGGTGAGGTTGGTCTGTATATTTGTGAGTTGTAGTTCTATTTTATGTATTTTATTCCATCTTTTTCTCTTTCAGCTCTGATATCTGCTAGTGTAGATGTTTCTTTGCAGGTTAGTCGCTACGCCTATACGGGGCTTCCCATATGGGCGGCGGATCTGTTGACGAGCCCGGGGCGCAGTATCGACCCCGGGGCGTGACACTATTACCTCCAAATGAGATTGGACGTAGTTGGTTGTCACGCCCTCGGGGGTTTTTGAGTCTATCAAAGCGAAAAATTGCGTGTATTATTTTTTTTTTCTTCTTAGCAAGGTAACTTAAACCTCATCCCTGGTGCGTGCCAGACCGCCACATACACAAATTCTCTCTGCCCACGGACAGAGTCTCCTTTGTATATGCACGGCGTCTCATTTACAACAACATACCTCAACCATCAACCATACAATAGACATACATCGTCAAACAGAGTACAGTAGTTTAACTAATGTTTAAAAAGACTGGTGTCCACTCGACACCTTATTGTTTTATTTTCAAGCGGAATATTAAAGCGGCATCAGTGTTTAGAAAGGATAAAACCAACGGTTGCAAGTCCCGTGCCCACACGGCACTTCGTTTTGAGAAAACGTTTTCGAAATCATTTGGTTCGTCATGAAAACGTGCCGCATACGAAAACATCACTAAAAGCATCAAAGCATAAAAGTACACCTCATCCACAGCGCTAAGTAACACATGTCCACGGCTAATATGATCCACAAGCAAATTAACTAAAAGAAGCATAAGGGAAATGAGATAATAAACCCAAGTATCTGACTACGGTCCTCGCGACGCAGTCTCACCGCCCTCCCGGCTAACGCACCTCGTAACACCTGTCACGGAGTGGGTAATGTCAGTGACAAACAAAGTAGATGTCTAATAACAATAAGGAATAAGGAGCAAACCGAAAACACCGGAACCTTCCGCTAAAACCCTGCACACAATTAAGCTGGGCCCCAACCCCAGATTTATCAATTAAGTTGGGCACCAACCCTAGAGTACCTATCGGGGAGACTAAAGTCTCCCCTCGTGCGCAAACACCTCTTTGATGCTTTTAACCTCTTCGCGGTGCTGGTGTGCTATTTTCAGCGGGCGCGAAGAGGTCCTCATGGCACCCACACCTTTGTGAGGTACACGGGTCAAAAAGAGACCACTTCTCCGAAAAAGTACACCCATGCGGAGGCCAATCTGCCTGTGTACGTGCAGCATCCGAAACGGATTTGCCGAGATCGGCGTGTAGTGAGCACCGCGACCGTAGCCGCTTCAATTGTTAGATGAAATACAATTATGCGAAAGGTTAAACTGTCCATCTACTTTGTTAGATAAATTAAGAGCACTTTAATGACGATAGATGCCCTTACTGCACTTGTTGCACTTATCGCAACCGTACCCACCTATTTGAAGAGAAATCGGAACACCTGAATCCTTCGCGCACCCCCGCTGCGCACTTGGACCTAAAGAAAGTCCGCAAGGATAACTATAGTAAAAAATGTGTACTAACATCCGAAAATAAAATACCCAATTTACTCTTTTCGACGGAAAAGTCCAACACCGTCCGGGTTGACGAAAATGGAAATCCCGCGCCGCCATCGTCGTCCACCGGAGCCCCGCGCGGTTCGGAACCGCGCGGCGTGTCTCCGCGGCGACGCCCACGCGGCGTGGTGCCTCGCGCGGGTGTTGCCCGTGTGGCGGCCGCGCGGTGCCCGCGCGGGTGCGGCCCCGCACGGCGCCCGCGCGGGTGCCGCCCGCGCGGCAGCCGCGCGGCGCCCGCGCGGTGCACGCGCGGTTGCCGTGTCCGCGCGGGTGCCGCCCGCACGCACCGGCGGTGCCCGCACGGTTTCGGTCCGCGCGGGTGCCGCCCGCGCGTGCGGGTCCGCGCGGGTGCCGCCCGCGCA
>CM055072.1:12785207-12824253 GCA_029204045.2 Tillandsia leiboldiana
GTTAGAAAGCAAAGGTTTAGATCTGCTTGATCTAGCAGTTTCTGAGCTGCACTTATTGGCAAGCCCCTGTGTCTTGGGTGCCCTGAGCAAAATGCTCAGGTTGGTTTTCAAACAGCACATGTGTTGCACTAAGAGTTTAGCATTTAAAACCTTAAATAAAGTGTGTTGGCTATAGGTTTGTTTTGGATTGTTTCCGAAGCCGCGACAGTGAGCTCCTAGCTATTTTGGGGTCACTGGACGGATGCTTGCGTCGGATTTGGGTTTTGTTGAGACCAAGGAAATAAAAATGCATATAAAGCTATGTTAGAAAGAGATTATGGCCTGAAGTTTTCCTCGGATTCCGTGCTGCTGCAAATGGTGAGCACGATGTTCAGCAAGTCGAGTGTCACCTACTGGAGGTGACGGTTCATAAAAATATTATCCCAGTTAAGAGAACAGCGAAAAGGCTCTAAAAAAGCTTTAAAAGTGCGATTTTTGGAAACCCTAAGGGTCTTAACGCAATTGTAGCATCATGAACTGCCTAGGGCAGAGTGTTAATGATTCCTAAGCTTTTCGTTAGGAATCCAACGGCTCCCGTTGAGCGAAAATCGGATATCGTTCCGAGAATCGGCAAAATCGTCGATTTGACGGCATCCTGGTGGCAATCGCGCAATTCGAGAAATTACGGCGGTTTCACCTAGCCGACTGTTGAGTCCCAGTAGAATCTGGTTGAGCCAGTGGCAAAGGGTTAAAGCCCGAGTCTCCCGGAAATCCAAAAGGAATTCCTGGGAGGGGCATTTTGGAAATTTTACCAATAATTGAACATAGGGTTGCATTTGTCTAAGTGTTGTTGTCGAACACTAATTTTTTAAGTAGTCCAAGGTTTCGCGTTGATCTGGAAAAGATCTGGGTTTTAGTGAGTTGGGTTAGTGTGATTGAGTTGTTCCCTGATCAGCATTTTTGATTCAGGTTGGCACGGTTTGACTCTGGTCTTCGAGCATTCCGTCGGTGTGGTTAGTCGCCTGCAAACGACAGGTGGGTTATCTTCGGTCCGGGCTTTATCATTTCGGCCCTCTGGATATAGTATTGGTTGGACCCCCTGTTTTTGTAGCCTAGTTAATACTTTGAGCCTGCCTTCCTTTGAACAGTTTTATACTGTTATCTGCCTGATTATTATGATCTTTATCAGTTACCTGTGCCTTGCATGATTGATCTTAGTTGCTTCCAGTTATTATGATATTATTCTGGACATTGCATGCCTGCTTGGTCATTAGCTAGTTTTGTGGGGTTATGTATAATATAGATCTAAATAGGGGAAAAAACACCTAGAGGGGGGGTGAATAGGTGTAAACGTTTAAACACTCAAAAATCGTTGCGCAAAAAAACCCAATGCGGAAATAAAAAATAACACGCAAGATTTTTACGTGGAAAACTCCAAACCGGAGTAAAAAACCACGGGACCGATAACACGGTGAAATCCACTAGAATTATAACACGTACAAAGGTGATATACCGTACTCACAGACGACTCAACCTTTTTCCATACGCTCCTAGTTGATCTTCTCCGCTCGCTCCGCAACGCTTCTCGAATCCACGATCTGCGTCCAACGCCGAATCCACGACGTCTGACCGAATCCACGGTCTTCACCCAGTAGCAACGTCTCGAATCCACGAACGTACCTCGCTCCGAATCCACGTGAGCGGTAGCACCTTGAATCCACAAGGCCACGCGAGTCCACGCGCCGATTTTGGGGAAATCGTGTTTTTTGGGTGGTGATGATCCGCCGAATACTTAGATTAGAAATAGATCGGAAATACCATCTAAGTATTCATTGATTTGATTCTACTCAAAATCTGAGTATTAAACCCTAGAATCAAATCAATCAATATAGATGAAGAAACATAGGATTAAATCTATTGATTTCCTTTCTTCTCTATAGGTGGATTTATATGGCCGTCTTTTGTTTTATTCGGCTTTTATGGCTTATGCGGCTTACCCTAGAAAAAGAATCTTAGGGTTTATTTATAGGTTAGAAACCGTCGGAAGAGGATAAGAATCAAAAACTAACCTTTTCTGGAATTTTATAGGACGACGATCCGGATCGGATTTACGGCGATCCGGATTGTCGTAACGAAACAGACAATTTCCAGAAAAACAAAGTTTCGGGATCCGAATTGAAATGCCTGATCCGGATTGTTCATACATTTCAGCAAAAACCAATGTTCGGGATCCGGATCAAAAATGGCTTGGATCCGGATTGGATTTGCGTATGAATCAACACCCTTCGGGATCCGGATTGCTGTGTCTGATCCGAATCCTGAACATGTCCCATGTCCAGTTTTTGATTTTTATGCAATTATAAATTCATCCAAGTGTTTCTACACTATAAGAAGTATTCGGATCACCAAAAATAATTAGTTAAACATACCTGATCCTTTTGAATTCTTCTTTCTTGAGATTGAGTTATATGATCCAAACTTCTTCATCTTCAATCTTCAAGACTTAATACTTTCACGAAATGCGCCAAAACAAATTCCTTAACAATCTCCCCCTTTGGCGGTTTCGTAACAAAACACAAATCCACTTAAGAAATTCAAAAAGATATTTTTGTTGCTATCACCATACAACAAAAATTTACAATGGAGATCCAAAATTAAATACATGAGATAAACTCCTAAAACAGACTCTAGACTTAGACATCTGCACTCTCTGCAAAAAGAAATCATTCTTGACAAAAGAGATCGTTAGATACCTCAAGAATATTTAGCATTCAAACCTAACAGAGATAGAGTTTTACTCACCATGACATTCACGAATTCAGATATGTAATAAGATCACAATCAAACATCGACATATCTTCTAAGCAGTAAAATTCAAAATGTCATAACTTTGTTAGTAATCAAACAACTTGTTAGTAATATTACATGCCCAAATAGTTAGTCGAATAGTCAGTCGAGACATGCATGCAATCACAATACAAAACCAAAAGTTGTGATACTTACCTTCAAGTTGAGGTTATACTTACCTCCATAGTTTCAAGTTTCTCACAGTCAGTCTCAAGCATTGTAAAGTAACACATTGTTGTATCATTGTTTATACTTCTCTCCCCCTTTTTGTCTCTAAAGTTAGCCAAAATTACAAAAGAAGGAAGAGTTAAAAATAGTTTAAAAAGTCAGAGTACTTAAGAGGGAATAACAGAAAACCTGCAAAAGAGAAGATTAGAATAAAGCATTATTCAGTCCTCAGAACTGATGCATCCTAGCTTCTGAAATATTTTCTTGATGCGCTTGTTCATTGAAGCTTGCTCTTTCTTAACCTCTCTAAGATCCTCTTTCATCTTAACGAACTCGTTAGACATGCGTTCTTGCTCGTTGGAGAGACGCTGTTGTTCTTTATAGATTGAGGTAACCGATGCATCATCATCGGAAGTTGATGGAGGTGCTTGTTGTGATGCTTGTGCTGGTGGGACTGGAGGTGTTGCTTGCGGTGCAGAGGTTGTTGCTTGTGGTTGTGCTCTTCGTCGGCGAGTAGGTGATGGGGGCTCATCTTGTTTCATGGAGAGAGACTTCACTATTGTCGTTTCATTGATTGTACCTAGACTGTGCATGTAGGATCTCACACTTGTGTCAACTTTAAATTTCCGAAAGATGCGCATAATTATCATAGGATAGGGGAGTCTCTCTGTAGGGTGAGCATGTTCCACATAGCGTGCCATCCTTGACCAGATGAGGTAAGGAATGTTTAAATTTGCTCCCATTGCCGCTGCGGGGTTTCCAAGAAGATAAAGAAATAACATTCTGTCCCATCGAAGAACCTTTGTATTCATGTTAGGAAGAATGTTATAGCAAACAATGAAGTTCACATAGCGATACTCCGGTCGAAGCTCTTTTGAAAAGACGGAATTTCCTGTCGACAGAGTATCTGGAAGACAAATTCCATTAACTACCACTCTCCAGGAGTTGGTGGAGAAGATTTGACTTTTCAGATAATGAGGTCCATAAACTCTGGCCTTCATCCCTAACACCTCTCCAATCAGTTGAGGTGTGACTTTGATCTTGACATTTTTAACTGATGTTTGAAATTCCCGACGTCCGTCCTCCTGATCAATTAGACTTGAAGCATTTTGATAAAACATTCTTACGGAATGGAGACAATACCCCGTGGACTCAGGGAAATTGCAAATGGGTCCAAGACCAGTCTGGTCATACAAAGTCCCAAAGAGTGTAGATCGTTCCTTCAGTGCTTTGACATTGACATGTCTTTCGCCAATGCACTCTCTTTTGTCAAAATCCTTGATCCTTGCAGAGCTGATAAAATCTTGTGGAGGAGGCTGGCTAGCAAGTGGCTCCTCTATGGATATTCCTCGAGCACTCCCTCTCTTTCTTGCAACACTCTTCCTCTTTGGCATTAACGGGCTTGTTTCCACGGGGGCTTTCCCTTTTTCAGCGGCGGTAGGCGGAGCCTTTGCCTTTGACGTTTCTGCAGGGGCTTTCCCTTTCGAAGCAGTGGGAGCAGTTGCTTCAACCTGAAGCTCATCCCAATCAATGGAATCTATTTCGGTTTCGGTCTCGGTCTCCGAATTGTCCCGATCTTTCTTCGCCCTTTTGGGCTTGTTAGTCGCTCTCGTGTGCACCATAGCAACCAAAAAGAAGATTATCCATGCAAACGCCATTGTTGCTATTGTTTGTGAAGAGGAGAATCCTGTGAGCAACAACTCAAGAATACGACAAAAATTGTTTATTTTCAAAAATTAGAAAAATTGCACCTAAACAATCATTATCGTGTAGAGAGACTAAGAATCAAATTAGTTTTCCAAAAAGAATTTTAAAAATAGATCAATCCCATGATTTTCAGAAATTCCTATTATATGCCCTAAAACCGAATTTTTAGAAATCGAAGCCTAAAAATCCGTTAATCAGGGAATACATAGCATATAATCAAAACTAATCTACCCAGAGTTCTTATTTCAAAAGAAATTTGATCAAAAACCAATCCAAAACGAAAAAGATACAAAGTTTTCATCACGTTTTGAGGAAAAACATGAAAAACTGTGAAAAACCGAGATTTTGATCAAGAACACTTACTTAGAATCGAAGAACTTGAGTTTGGAAGCCTCCAAAATGGATGAATTCTAGAGAGAGAAGCTCTGGAGACTTAGGAACAAAAGATTGAAGTAAAAGAAATCAAAACCCTTTTGTTCTATATAAAACCCTAGCCGCGATCCGGATCGGATCGTGAATCCAGTCCGGATCGGCTACCCGCAGGAAATACCTGCGTTCGGGATCCGGATTGGCTTGTCCAATCCGGATCGGCTCCAACTTTTTCTTCAGAATAATTCAGAAAAATTCCACAAAATCCAGAAAAAGTATGTAAGCATTTTTGTGTATCAACTTTAAATGAAAAACATCGTTTCATACAACAAAAAATAGATTATGTCAAATCTATCAACAATATCCAACAAATGAAACGAAAATTTATAAAAATTAAATCCCTTAATGTTGAACAACTTCAATCACATCTAACATGATCTTATGAGTAATGCCTTTATCAAATCATCAATTTGGTAAAGAAAATGAAATACCAAGATCAATAGATGTCTGAAATCCCAGATAAGTTAGATAATATATCTAGTCAATTTATTGTAAGGAGTGGCTCTTTGAGCATCTTTCAATAAAATCCCCACCTTATACCAACCTTGGAATTTGACAGAGTCAAGTATTCCAAAAAGCATTTTATTTAATCAACTCGAAAAACCATGCTTGGTATACATGTGGTAGCTGCACACAGTACTCGGACGACCGAGGTGGTAGCTCTTTCCTCCATGTGGTGGTAGTTTTCACACTCCTCATTGGGATGTAACTCTTTCCACATCTTTTGAGCATAACACTTTTTCTTTGACTCCCCCTCAATTGGCTATCAATTATTTAAAATATAAAGTATTCAACCAAAAATTGATCTCGATTTCATACTCGACTAAATAGTCAAATAAGATAAAAACTATACCAAGAGATCATTGAGAGAGAAATTGACTTTGATCAAAACAAAGAAGATTTAATTGACATAAATGATCATTGCATCAAATGAATTATTATGATATCCAAAGCATAATAAATTTCTAAATAGACGAAAAGATGCTATTAAAGACAATAATACACATGCTCAATTAATGTTCTATGTCTAAGCATAGATAATGAACAAAAACACAAAACAAAACCTAACCTAAGCAAAAGTTTCAAAAAGAGGTTATTTCAAGGAAAGCATTCCAATTGCTTTACGCAAATGAATAAAACGTTTTTGATCCAAAGGTTTTGTTAAAATGTCAGCCAATTGATCTTCAGTTGAAATGTAGGAAATTTGAAGAATATTTGATTCAACTAGCTCTCTTAGAAAATGATATCTAAGTTCAATGTGTTTTGGTCTCGAGTGCAACACAGGGTTTTTAGAAATGTTTATAGCACTTGTGTTGTCACAAAGAATTGTTACCGAAGTTGCTGAAATTAGGAAGTCGCTCAACACACTTTTCATCCAAATGAGTTGGGTTGAACAACTACCTGCTGAAATATATTCCGCTTCGGCAGTCGAGAGTGTAATGCAGTTTTGCTTTTTACTATGCCATGCAACAAGGCAATGGCCAAGATAAAAACATGCACCACTCGTGCTCTTCCGATCATCCACAGATCCTGCCCAATCGGCATCTGAATATCCTATAATGTCAAGCGTTGTTCCCATAGGATACCAAATTCCGAAATTCAAAGTTCCTTTGATGTACCGGATGATCCTTTTCACCGCTTTCAGGTGAACCTCCTTTGGTGCTGATTGATATCTCGCGCAAATTCCAACACTAAAGGATATATCCGGGCGACTAGCCGTGAGATAGAGTAGACTTCCAATCATACTGCGATAAAGCTTCTCGTCTACACTTTCACTAAGAGATTCACTTCCTAATCCCTTATTGCTAGTTCCCATAGGTGTGACGCCCCACTTCCCAGGGGGTCACCCATCCTAGAACTACTCTAGCTCTAGCACGCTTAACTCTCATGTTCCTCTTGGATCTTGCTACCATCCAAAATGCTATAGCCGGGTTAGAGATTTAGTCCTATTATATCATTTATATAGAGGACTAATCCAAATTCCGGGGGTGTCACATTCTTCCCCTCTTTAAGCCTTGACGTCCACGTCAGGCTCAAGCACACTCACAAGCACCAGGCGATGTGAGACTCGTCTCGCTAGCCTTAGCCGACCTTGTGAGGAGCTGCACTCCACTCACAACGGTCATTAGCCGGGGAGCCTCGCTCTATCCACTATATAACCCTGGCTCAGCCGAGACTCATCTCACATTTCCGGCTGGTGAATGGCTCTGATACCAACTGTGACGCCCCACTTCCCAGGGGGTCACCCATCCTAGAACTACTCTAGCTCTAGCACGCTTAACTCTCATGTTCCTCTTGGATCTTGCTACCATCCAAAATGCTATAGCCGGGTTAGAGATTTAGTCCTATTATATCATTTATATAGAGGACTAATCCAAATTCCGGGGGTGTCACAATAGGAGTCAGAAAATCTTTAGAATCTTCTAATCCGAATTTCTTCACCAACTCCTTTGCATACTTGGATTGACATAGATGAATGCCTTCTTCATTTTGTTTTACTTGTAATCCAAGAAAGTATGTCAGTTCCCCCATCATGGACATCTCAAATTCGCTTTCCATGGTTTCAGCGAATTTAGAAGCATCATTGTCTCTAGTTGCACCAAATACAATGTCATCGACATAGATTTGTGCTACAATGAAATTATCTTGATAATGCTTCACAAAGAGAGTCCGGTCTGCTCCCCCTCGAGTGTAGCCCTTTTCTAGTAGGTGCTTTGTTAGCCTTTCATACCATGCTCGCGGAGCTTGTTTTTAGACCGTAAAGAGCCTTTTTCAAACGAAAAACATGGTTAGGTTGTTTATAGTCTACAAAACCTTTCGGTTGAGCCACATAAACTTCCTCATTTAAAAACCCATTTAAAAATGCGCTCTTGACGTCCATTTGAAAGTGTTTGATTTTAAAATGACAAGCAATAGCGAATAATATACGTATTGACTCGAGTCGAGCAACTGGGGCGAATGTCTCATCAAAGTCTATTCCTTCAATTTGCGAGTAGCCTTGAGCAACTAATCGTGCTTTATTCCTGATGATGGTACCTTCCTCATTTTTCTTATTCTTGAAAATCCACTTGGTACCGATCACGTTGTGTTGCTTTGGTGGCTTCGTTAATTCCCAGACTTTGTTTCGTTCGAACTGATGGAGCTCTTCCTGCATAGCTTCAATCCAGTAGTCATCCTGAAGAGCTTCATCGATGTTCTTTGGTTCAATCATGGAGACGTAGCATGCGACTCCACAAACCAACTGTCTCCGAGTTCTAACTCCTTCTTGTGGGTCTCCAATAATGTTAGATTCCGGATGATCCTTGGAGATGCGTAGCGTTTGTGGTAACGGAGTAGTCGGAGGTACATGTGATAATTCCTGCACATTAGATACACTTGAAGAACCATTAGATGCATCAACTTTATTGAAAGAGTTATTACGAGAAGATGCACTTATAGGAGTATCATCATCTAGAGACATATCAAGGGTAGATTTATCAGATGCAAAGTGGAAAGCTTCATCTACTTTAACATTTATAGATTCTATCATCGTTTTAGATTCCAAGTTAAATACCCGATATGCTTTACTGTTAGTAGAATAACCCATGAAAATCCCTTCGTCGCTTCGAGAGTCGAACTTACCAAGGTTTTCGCGATCACGCAGAATAAAACATCGACTCCCAAAGATACGAAAATATTTGATATTCGGTTTTCTACTAAACCACAGCTCATATGGTGTATTTAAAGTTCCAGGACGCAAATACACTCGATTAATTACATAGACAGCGGTGTTCACAGCTTTAGCCCAAAAATATAACGGTAAATTCCGGCTATGAAGCATAACACGTGCCATCTCTTGAACAACCCTGCTTTTGCGCTCGACAACACCATTCTGCTGAGGTGTATAAGGTGCTGAGAATTCATGTTTTATCCCATTGGAAGTGCAAAAATCAATAAATTTAGAATTAATGAATTCTCCACCTCTATCACTTCGAACACGAACGATCTTTTCATTTCTTTCATTCATAATACGATGACAAACCTCATGAAAAGAGTCGAAAGTATCCGCTTTCTCTTTTAGAAAAGTTACCCATGAATACCTAGAGAAATCATCAACCAAAAGGAAAATATACCATTTACCTCCCAAAGATGGTTGACGAATCGGCCCCATCAAATCCATATGCAGTAATTCCAAGCGCCGTTTGGTACCGACGTGGTTCAAGTTCTTGTGTGCAACTCTTGATTGTTTTCCCTTTTGACAACCACCACACACAATATTTTCTTTAAATAAAAGTTTAGGAACCCCCTTAACCACGTCCTTATTTGAAATCCTTGCTAGTTCTTTAAAATTCATGTGACCTAGTCTTTCATGCCAAACAGTTTCATTATCCAAAGAAACTAGGTTACATTTTTCAGAAACTTTGTTTGAAACAACATAGCAATTATTTTCCGATCTAACCCCTTTTAAAAAGAATACCTGGTCCTTATCAGTTACAACACATTCTACAGAAGAAAAATTGACTGAGAACCCATTGTCACAAAGTTGACTTATACTGATGAGGTTAGTCTTAAGGCCTTCTACAAATAAAACATTGTTTAGAACCGGGCCATCTGGAATAGCGATAGTTCCTTTTCCAACAATTTTGGAAGAACAACCGTCTCCGAAAACTACACTTCCTCCGGAGAGTTTTTCAAAAGATTGAAAACAGTTTTTGTCACCGGTCATATGACGGGAACACCCGCTATCCAGATACCAAGACGAGTTGTCATAAGCATGTAAGGAAGTATGAACAACAAGACAAGGGAAGATTTCACCTTTGTGTACCCAAACCTTTTGAATTTTGGAGTACGTCGGAAATGATTGTGAAGTTGATACCTTTGGTGAAAGCGTCTTGATTGATCCATTGCTTTTCCTTGACGTCGTCGTCTTGTTTGATGTACTACCAATGTTCTTTCCTTTTGAAAGATCCTTCTTTGATTTGTGGGAAATGAACCTATTGGTAGTAGTTGCAAGATGTGCTTGATTTGATCTTAGCGCTCCATTCTTGCAATTCCTTCTTATGTGCCCTGCAAAACCACAATGAAAACATACCTTAGTGCTTGACGATCCCGAAGAGGGTGAAGTAGGTTTATTGTCGCTGTTTGTCGTCAATTCCGGTGTCGGAGGAGGAGATACCGACTGGGGCACAAAGACTGTCCCAACCGAACTAAAATTGTCTTTAGTTCGATTGTATCCGAGGCCGAATTTGTTTGTTTGACCAAGACCAAGCATCTTATCCAACTTACTCCTTCCAGAAGAAAATTGCTTTAAATCATCCTTGAGTAGGAAAATGGTCTCCGTCATTTCCATTTTTTTCTGTCGAGCCTCGCCGTAGAGCTTCAAGAAGTAATTCGCTTTGTTCACCATATCTACATAATTCTTCTCGAAATGCTCATTGGACTCTTGAAGGGAAACATTTACTTTAATCAGATTATCCCTTTCCACTTCAAGAGCATTTGAGAGAGAAGTTGCCCTTTTTGCTTCTTCTTCGAGATCCTGCAATCTCCCTCTCAAACTCTTGTTTTGCTTTGCCAGTTTCTTTGAATCCCTCAGAAGTTTATGGTAGGCAAGAGCAAAGTCTTCACCTTCCGAATTATCCGATTCATCGTCCGTTGCAATCTTTTCAACAGTGGGGTTGGACAGTGAGTCGGATGTACTTGCCATTAAGCACATGAAGGGTGAAGATGTGGACGCGTGGAATGCCGTTGCGTTGTTCTCTTCATCACTTGAAGATGACTCATTTGTCGTTGAGGTGTCATCCCAAGTGACGGCATGCATCGCCTTCTTCTTGGACGGATTCTTATTTGGACACTCCGTTGAGATATGGCCGTATCCTCGGCACTTGAAGCATTGGACTTGTCCTTCTGAGCTTTTCTTATCATTTGAAAAACTTTCTTGCTTTCTTGACTTTTGGCTTGAAAAACCTTTACCTTTCTTCCACTTTCCGGAGGATGAAGTTTTAATTGAATTACCCCTTCGAAAGTTCCGGCGAAAATTGTTACGGATTTTTAGTTGGCGTATTTCGTGAATTCGGTTAAGTCTTGAAGATTGAAGATAAAGAAAGTTGGATCATTTAACTCAATCTCAAGAAAGAAGAATTCAAAAGGATCAGGTATGTTTAACTAATTATTTTTGGTGATCCGAATACTTCTTATAGTGTAGAAACACTTGGATGAATTTCTAATTGCATAAAAATCAAAAACTGGACATGGGACATGTTCAGGATCCGGATCAGACTTTCCAATCCGGATCCCGAAGGGTGTTCGTTCATACCCCAGTTCAATCCGGATCGTAGCCTCCATTGATCCGGATCCCGAACACTGGTTTTACCATGTTTTATGATCGATCCGGATCAGGCTTTGCAATCCGGATCCCGAACGTTAGTGTTTGGTAAATTGTATGAACGATCCGGATCAGGCACTTCGATCCGGATCCCGAACCTTGGTTTTTCTGGAAACTGTTTTTCTCGCTACTGCAATCCGGATCGCCGAACTCCGATCCGGATCGTCGTCATGTAAAATTCCAGAAAAGGATAGTTTTTGATTCTTATCCTCTTCCAATGGTTTCTAACCTATAAATAGAGCCTATGATTCATTTTTCTAGGGTAAGCCGCTTAAGCTGTGGAAGCCGTCATATTCAAATCAAAATACGGCCATATGAATCCACCTATAGAGAAGAAAGGAAATCAATAGATATTACCCTATGTTTCTTCATCTATATTGATTGATTTGATTCTAGGTTTTCATACTCACATTTTGAGTAGAATCAAATCAATGAATACTTAGATGGTATTTCCGATCTATTTCTAATCTAAGTATTCAGCGGATCATCACCACCCAAAAAACAACGATTTATCCCAAATCGGCGCGTGGACTCGCGTGGCCTTGTGGATTCATGGTGCTACCGCTCTCGTGGATTCGGAGCGAGGTACGTTCGTGGATTCGAAGCGTGCTACTGGGTGAAGACCGTGGATTCGGTCAGACATCGTGGAGTCGACGTTGGACGTCGTGGATTCGGCGTTGGACGGAAATCGTGGATTCGAGAAGCGTCGTGGAGCGAGCGGAGAAGATCAACTAGGAGCGTATGGAAAAGGTTGAGTCGTCTGTGAGTACGGTATATGACCTTGTACGTGTTTAATTCTAGTGGATTTCACCGTGTTATCGGTCCCGTGGTTTTTTACTCCGGTTTGGAGTTTTCCACGTAAAAATCTCTGCGTGTTATTTATTTTTCCGCATTGGGTTTTTATCGCAAAGATTTTTGAGTGTTTATTGTTTACACCTATTCACCCCCCTCTAGGTGTTTTTTCCCCTATTTAGATCCAATTATACATAACCCAACAAGTGGTATCAGAGCGGGAATAGGGTTGTAAACAATGGTTGAAGGTGGAAACATCAACAGACATCCGTTCTTCGATGGAACAAATTATGCGTACTGGAAAGTACGGATGAAAGCCTTTTTAATTTCCATCGACGAACGGGTGTGGCAATCAATTGAATTAGGATGGACTAATCCAACTGAAATTATTGCTGATGTTCGCACCATCAAACCTAGGTCGAAATGGACCAAGGAAGAGATAGATTTTTCTTCTTACAATGGCAAAGGGATTAATGCTCTATTTAATGCTTTGTCTCAAACTGAGTTCTCTCACGTCTCGGCATGTGAGACTGCGAAAGAAATCTGGGATGTTCTTCAAGTTACGCATGAGGGAACTAACCTTGTGAAGATTCAGAAACTGCAAATGCTTACGAGCAAGTTTCACTCTATTTTCATGGCAGAAAATGAATCGTTCACAGACTATTACACACGATTGCAAGACATCGTAAACTCATGTGCTAACTTGGGAGAGAAGATTCCAGAATTTAAAATTGTAAGAAAAATATTAAGAACTATTTCTGAAAGATTTCGTTCCAAGGTTACAGCCATTGAAACTATTAAACACCCGGACGAAATCCGTGTAGAAGAATTAGTTGGTTCTTTACAAACATATGAAATGACATTTCCTACTAACTATTCTTCGGGAAAGGCATCCTCTTCTAAGTCTTCAGGTTATGCTTTGAAAACAACAAAAGAAGAAGACGCGGATTCATCCTCCTCAGGCGATGACGAGAACCTATCTATCGAGGACTTTGAGAAGCAGCTCGCTCTCTTGACAAGGAAGTTTCGCCGAAATTTTCGATGGGGTAATTCAAGCAAAACTCCATCCTTCGGAAAGTGGAAGAAAGGCAAGGGTTCTTCAAGTTACAAGTCAAGAAAGCAAGAGGGTTTTTCTAAGGATAAGAAAAGCACAGAAGGACAAGTCCAATGCTTCAAGTGCCGAGGATACGGCCATATCTCAACGGAATGTCCAAATAAGAATCCGTCGAAGAAGAAGGCGATGCAAGCCGTCACTTGGGATGACACCTCATCATCAAATGAGTCATCTTCAAGTGATGAAGAAGATAATGCAACAGCGTTCCACGCGTCCACATCTTCACCCTTCATGTGCTTAATGGCTAGTACATCCGAGTCATTGTCCAACTCCACTGTTGAAAAGATTGCAACGGACAATGAATCGGATGATTCGGAAGGTGAAGATTTTGCTCTAGCCTATCACAGACTTTTGAGGGATTCAAAGAAACTGGCTAAGCAAAACAAGGGGTTGAGAGGGAGATTGCAGGATCTCGAAGAAGAACTAAAAAGGGTAACTTCTCTCTCGACCGATCTTGAAGTGGAAAGGGATAATCTGATAAAAGCAAATGCTTCACTTCAAGAGTCCAATGAGCAATTCGAGAAGAATTATGTAGATATGGTGAACAAAGCGAACTACTTCTTGAAGCTCAACGGCGAGGCTCGACAGGAAAAATTGGAAATGACAGAGACCATTCTCCAACTCAAGGATGATTTAGAGCGATTTTCATCAGGAAGGAGTAAGTTGGATAAACTTCTTGGTCTTGGTCAATCAAACAAGTTCGGCCTCGGATACAATCGAACTAACGACAATTTTAGTTCGGTTGGGACAGTCTTTGTGCCCCAGTCGGTATCTCCTCCTCCGACACCGGAATTGACGACAAACAACGACAACAAACCTACTTCCCCCTCTTCGGAATCGTCAAGCATCAAGGTATGTTTTCGTTGTGGTATTGCAGGGCACATAAGGAGAAATTGCAAGATGGGAGCCAAACGCTCAACTCAAGCACTTCTTGCAACAACTACCAAAAGGGTGATTCCTCGGAAATCAAATGCAAATTCTTCGAAGGAAAAGAGCCTCGGTAGTTCATCAAACAAGACGACGACGTCAAGGAAAAGCGATGGATCAAACAAGACGCTTTCACCAAACGTATCAACCTCACAATCATTTCCAACGTACACCAAAACTCGAAAGGTTTGGGTACGCAAAGGTGAAGTTTTCCCTTGTCTTGTTACAAATATTTCCTTGCATGCTTATGATAATTCGTCTTGGTATCTGGATAGCTGTTGTTCTCGTCACATGACCGGTGACAAAAACTGTTTTCAAAATTTTGAGAAAATCTCCGGAGGACTTGTAGTTTTCGGAGACGGTCAGTCTTCCAAAATTGTTGGAAAAGGAACAGTAGCTATTCCAGATGGGCCGATTCTAAATAATGTGTTATTTGTTGATAGCCTTAAGACTAACCTCATAAGTATCAGTCAACTTTGTGACAATGGTTTTTCAGTTAATTTTTCATCTGTTGAATGCATTGTAACTGATAAGGACCATGTTTTCTTTTTAAAGGGGGTTAGATCTGAAAACAATTAAAAAGGGGGTTAGATCTGAAAACAATTGTTATGTTATTCCCAATAAAATTTCTGAAAATTGTAACTTAGCCTCTTTGAATAATGAAACGCTTTGGCATGAAAGGCTAGGTCACATAAATTTTAAGGAACTTGCTAGAATTTCTAACAAAGACGTGGTCAAGGGGGTTCCTAAACTATCACTTAAACAAAACATTGTGTGTGGTGGTTGTCAAAAGGGAAAACAATCTAGGACTGCACACAAGAACTTGAACCACGTTGGTACCAAACGACCCTTGGAATTACTGCATATGGATCTTATGGGGCCGACACGTCAACCATCCTTGGGAGGTAAATGATATATTTTCTTATTGGTTGATGATTTCTCTAGATACTCAAGGGTAGCATTTTTAAAAGAGAAAGCTGATACTTTTGATTCTTTTCACGAGATTTGCCTTCGTATTATGATTGAAAAGAATGAAAAGATCATTCGTGTTAGAAGTGATAGAGGTGGAGAATTCATAAATTCTAAATTCATCAATTTTTGCACTTCCAATGGCATTAAACATGAATTCTCAGCACCCTATACACCTCAACAGAATGGTGTTGTCGAGCGCAAAAACAGGGTTGTACAAGAGATGGCACGTGTTATGCTTCACAGCCGGAATTTACCGCTATATTTTTGGGCTGAAGCTGTGAACACTGCAATCTATGTTATTAATCGAGTTTATTTGCGCCCGGGAACGTTAAATACACCATATGAACTATGGTGTTGTAGAAAACCCAACATCAAATATTTTCGCATCTTTGGGAGTCGATGTTACATTTTACGTGACCGCGAAAATCTTGGAAAATTTGACTCTCGAAGTGACGAAGGGATTTTCATGGGGTATTCTACAAATAGTAGAGCATATCGGGTATTTAACTTGGAATCTAAAACGATCATAGAATCCATAAATGTTAAAGTAGATGAAGCTTTCCACTTTGCATCTGATAAATCTACCCCTGATATCTCACTTGATGATGATACTCCTGTAAATGCATCTTCTCATGATAATACTTCCAATATTAATGATGCATCTAATGGTTCTTCAAGCTTATCTGATGTGCAGGAATCATCTCATGTTCCTCCGAGTACTCCATTACAACAAACGTTACGCATCTCCAAAGATCATCCTGAATCAAACGTCATTGGAGACCCACAAGAAGGAGTCAAAACTCGGAGACAGTTGGTCTGTGGATTCGCTTGTTACGTTTCCATGATCGAACCAAAGAATGTCGATGAAGCTCTTCAGGATGACTACTGGATTGAAGCAATGCAGGAAGAGCTCCATCAGTTTGAACGAAACAAAGTCTGGGAATTAACGACGCCTTCGAAGCAACACAATGTGATCGGTACTAAATGGATTTTCAAGAACAAGAAAAATGAGGATGGTACCATCATCAGGAACAAAGCACGTTTAGTTGCTCAAGGCTACTCTCAAATAGAAGGTATAGACTTTGATGAAACGTTCGCCCCTGTAGCTAGACTCGAGTCCATTCGTATCTTATTCGCTATTGCTTGTCACTTTAAAATAAAACTCTTTCAAATGGACGTTAAGAGCGCGTTTTTAAATGGGTTTTTAAATGAGGAAGTTTATGTGGCTCAACCGAAAGGTTTTGTAGACTGTAAACTACCTAACCATGTTTTTCGTTTGAAAAAGACTCTTTACGGTTTAAAACAAGCACCGCGAGCATGGTACGAAAGGTTGACAAAGCACCTTTTGGAGAAGGGCTATACTCGAGGGGGAGCAGACAGGACTCTCTTTGTGAAGCATTATCAAAATAACTTCATTGTTGCACAAATCTATGTCGATGACATTGTATTTGGAGCAACAAAGGATAATGATGCTTCAAAATTCTCTGAAACCATGGAAAGCGAATTTGAGATGTCTATGACGGGCGAACTGACATACTTTCTTGGATTGCAAGTGAAACAAAATGGTGAAGGCATCCATCTGTGTCAATCCAAGTATGCAAAGGAGTTGGTAAAGAAATTCGGATTAGAAGATTCTAAAGATTTTCCTACTCCTATGGGAACTAGCAATAAGGGATTAGGAAGTGAATCTCTTAGTGAGAATGTAGACGAGAAACTTTATCGCAGCATGATTGGAAGTCTACTTTACCTCACAGCTAGTCGCCCGGACATATCCTTTAGTGTTGGGATTTGCGCGAGATATCAATCAGCACCAAAGGAGGTTCACCTGAAAGCGGTGAAACGGATCATCCGGTACATCAAAGGAACCATTAATTTCGGAATTTGGTATCCTATGGGAACAAGTCTAGACATTATTGGATACTCAGATGCCGATTGGGCAGGATCTGTGGATGATCGGAAAAGTACGAGTGGTGCATGTTTTTATCTTGGCCATTGCCTTGTTGCATGGCATAGTAAAAAGCAAAACTGCATTGCACTCTCGACTGCCGAAGCGGAATACATCTCAGCGGGTAGTTGTTCAACTCAACTCATTTGGATGAAAAGCGTGTTGAGCGACTTCCGGATTTCAGCAACTTCGGTAACTGTTTTATGTGACAACACTAGTGCTATAAACATTTCAAAAAACCCTGTGTTGCACTCTAGAACAAAACACATTGAACTTAGATATCATTTTCTTAGAGAGCTAGTTGAATCAAATATTCTTCAAATTTCCTACATTTCAACTGAAGATCAATTAGCTGACTTTTTAACAAAACCTTTGGATCAAAAATGTTTTATTCATTTGCGTAAAGCAATTGGAATGCTTTCCATTGAAATAACCTCTTTCTGACACTTTTGTTTAGGTTAGGTTTTGTTTTTGTGTTTTTGTTCATTATCTATGCTTAGACATAGAACATTAATTGAGCATTAGTTTTTATTGACTTTAACTGCATCCTTTTATATGTTTAGAAATTTATTATGCTTTGGATATCATAATAATTCATTTGATGCAATGATCATTTATGTCAATTAAATCATCTTTGTGTTGATCAAAGTCAATTTCTCTCTCAATGATCTCTTGGTATAGTTTTTATCTTATTTGACTGTTTAGTCGAGTATGAAATCGAGATCAATATTTGGCTGAATACTTTATATCTTAAATAATTGATAGCCAATTGAGGGGGAGTCAAAGAAAAAGTGTTATGCTCAAAAGATGTGGAAAGAGTTACATCCCAATGAGGAGTGTGAAAACTACCACCACATGGAGGAAAGAGCTACCACCTCGGTCGTCCGAGTACTGTGTGCAGCTACCACATGTATACCAAGCAAGGTTTTTCAAGTCTGATTAAGTAAAATGCATGTTGAAATACTTGACTCTGTCAAAATTTCAAGGTTGGTATGAGGTGGGAATTTTAATGAAAGATGCTCAAAGAGCCACTCTCTTCAATAAATTGACTAGATATATTATCTAACTTATCTGGGATTTTAGACATCTATTGATCTTTGTATTTCATTTTCTTTACCGAATTGATGATTTGATAAACGCATTACTCATATGATTAGGTTAGATGTAATTGAAGTTGTTCAACTTTAAGGGATTTAATTTTTATAAATTTTCGTTTCATTTGTTGGATGTTATTAATAGATTTGGCATAATCTATTTCTTGTTTTATGAAACGATGATTTTCATTTAAAGTTGATACACAAAAGTGCTTACAATCTTTTTCTGGATTTTCTAGAATTTTTTTGAACTTTTTTGAAGAAAAAGTTGGAGCCGATCCGGATTGGACATGCCGATCCGGATCCCGAACGCAGTTTTTCTCTGCGGGTAGCCGATCCGGATCGTAATCACGAACTGATCCGGATCACGGCTAGGGTTTATATAGAACAAAAGGGTTTTGATTTCTTTTACTCCAATCTTTTGTTCTAAAGTCTCCAGAGCTTCTCTCTCTAGAATACATCCATCTTGGAAGTTTTCAAACTCAAGTTCTTCGATTCCAAGTAAGTTTTATTGATCAAAATCTCGGTATTTCACAGTTTTTCATATTCTTCCTCAAAAACGTGATGAATTTCCGTATCCTTTTCGTTTGTGGATGGTTTTTGATCAAATTTCTTTTGAAATAAGAACTCTGGGTAGATTAGTTTTGATTATATGCTAGGTATTCTCATGATAAACGGATTTTTGGCCTTTGATTTCAAAAATTTCGGTTTTAGGGCATATAATGGGAATTTTCCAAAATCATGCGATTGATCTATTTTTAAAATTCCTTTTGCAAAACTAATTTGATTCTTAGTCTCTCTACACGATAATGATTGTTTGGGTACAATTTTTCAAATTTTTAAAAATTAATAATTTTTTTCGTGTTCTTGAGTTGTTGCTCACAGGATTTCCTTTCTCACAAGCAACTAGTAGCAATGGTGATCACCTGGATCATTTTTCTTCTGGCTACTATGGTACATACTAGAGACACTATCAAGCCCAAGAGGGCTAAGAAGGCGAAGAAAACTAAAGATGATTCCGATACGGAATCTGAGACGGAATCGATCGATTGGGATGAGTTGCAAGTTGAAGCAACTGCACCCACTGCATCAAAGGGAAAAGCGCCTGCAGAAACATCAAAGGCTCCACCTACTGCTGCTGAAAAGGGCAAAGTTCCTATGGAAGAAACATCTGTGAAAACTAAAAGAAAAAGACTTGCTCGACGGCTTGGACGAGCTCGGGGTATTGAAATAAATGAAACATGTCAAGAGGAAACAAAGAATATCCCTCAAACTGAAACTGAATCTGAAGACGAAGAAGATTGGGACACATTTCTTATTGAAGTACAACAAGGTATTGATGAAGAAAATAAGGTTTACCTAAAGAACAAGAAGCTAGTGAAGTCTTCCTCAATAATTAAGCAGCACGCAAGGAAAAAGAATTCGCCAAGCAATGAACCTCTTGACAATTCACGTTCTCTGCCAAGGAGATCTCCTCGGAATGAAGGTCAGACTGCTCCGTCAGTTGTCACACAACGTTCTTCAACTTCCAGAAGAATCGATCAAAAGGCAAACTTAGTGTCTTCCATCAACCAAGAACAAGATAAAGTGGCTCTAGAACTCAGAAAGATGTCCAAGGACATACTTAAGATGAAACAAGAATGTTCTACGATTTCGGGAATGCTTAAAGGAATTTTGAACAAACTGGGCTGCACGAGCTCTGAAGACTCTGGCTCAGATGATTCTGAGTAATTCTCAGATTTTTAATCTTTTCTTGTGCAGATTTCTTAATCTTTTCTTGTGCAGGTTTTAAGTTTTAAGTTTTAGTTTTAATTCTCAAACTTTTGGTTCCTGAACATGTTAACTTTTCTCTCCTTTTTGGTAATTATGGCTAACTTTGTGACAAAAAGGGGGAGAGAGTATTAGAACAGTTTGAACAATCTTGATTGTCCAGTTGAACCATGAAGGTAAGTAAGGTAAGTAGAACTTCAACTTTTGGTTTTCATTTGTGATTGCATGTGTGAGGTCCTGGAATCCCCCGCGTAGGGTTGCTGGTTGTTGGGCAGCTTTCGGTCGCCGTTGGGGGTGTTGGTGCGCGTGTTGGGGGCCCAGAAATGGATTTGTGATGCAATTTGGGATTTGCTTGCATCACTGGAGGCCTGCGTGGGTTGCGCGCAATTTGGACACAAGTGGTGGACTTCGGGCTTAAATTGAGACCCCGTGGGAAGTTGGAGGACCCGTCGGGTGTTTAGAAGTGTTTTCGCGCGATTCAGATGTCAAAATTAGACTCCGGGTGAAGTCCGGATAAAAGTTTACCTCTCCGGTCGCCTTCGCGAATTTTTAGAGTTGGAATCGGGCAAATCGGACTTTAAAAATGGACCCGGCGCGAAAATCGGATCGAGTTGTCACGCCCCGGGGTCGAAACTGCGACCCGGGCTCACTAACAGATCCGCCATCTGTACGAAAACTGCCGTACAGACGAAGCGTCTAACTGCAGAAAGAATCAACTACAGAGATACAGATATCAGAGCTGAAAGTAAACGACTAAAACTGAAGTCCAAACACTGTACAACTGAAAATAATACAATATCCATCTCCCCAAATACTATCATATACAAAGTCCTCTGATACAAAAACTCAAAAGGGAGGTATCTCCAATGAATACATCAGTGTACAGACTCTCGATACAAGAATATCCTCACTACAACAGTCTCTCAAACTGTAAGATAAAGTACAACTCTATACCTCACAACAAAGGTCTCTCAACAGAGGAAAAAGAAGAAAACTAATCTACTGAAGCTCTCCTCTGAAGGGGTACCGCTACACTCCAATGAAGGGTAGGGAACTAGCTCGCGACTCCCTCGCCTCGGTCAGAAGGATCAGCAACTGGAGCAACAGGAACAGGAGGAGAAGTTCCTGGGGAAAAAGACACCACGACGGGTGTGAGAACTACTTCCCACAGTAGTTCTCAGTGGGTGCCGTCAACAAGCCCAACGGTCTGCCCACCAAGTCTACTAGAGACCAAAGATAACAACACAATGCAAACTGAAACAAGAAAAGCTGGAGCTACTCTACAGCTACCATGCCTCTATCTAGATACTCCAAAAAGTGGAGCAGATGAAAGTAAATGAGACCACTCGCACCCAAGGTGCTCAATCGACCCAAACGAATTGACTACCTCAAAGGTCCAGTCAAGCCTGCGCCCGTCGACTAGGAACGCTCCTGCCCACTACCACACATCCCCATGAGGACGGGATTTACGTGGGGCGTCCTGTCCTACTAACTCATCCCTCGCGCAAAACTGCCTCAACAGGCCCATCGTTGCCTCAACTGCGGAAAACTGCCTCAACAGGCCAACCATCGTATCCACAGCGGCATCTCAGGACGCGACTCCAACTGAGTAGAACGGCGCGGCATAGAGTATCAAACATTGGCATATGCAGGCTAGTCAAAATCCACGCTCACTCTCAGAACGGTAGGGATCAAGATCCCCAAATACCTCGCACAACAGTCGGAGCACTCTCGACGACTCGGCTGCTCGGCTAACTCGAAACACGAGACACTAGCCACTCCAACGGCTCGCAGCACAAGGCTCACTGGCTGGAGATACTCCACAGCCAGGGACGACCCACAACTCAGGGTAACAAAACAGGTCAGACAACACTCAACGACCTGGGACCACCGTCAACCCCAACGGTTCCCGACAAGACGGACCGGAAGATACTCGACGGCCCGGGACTGCCGTCTGCGCAACGGCTCCCTCCACGACGGCACAACAGGGAAACAAGACCTCCCGGGACTACCGTTTACCCAAACGGCTCCCGGCACAGATAAGCAACCCAGTACAACTACCAGACTCCACTCTGCTCCCAGGCAAGAGTGTAAAAGCATCCCACACTAAAAGCAAGTCCCGACCTCTCGGCCCACTACCCGGGCGCGAAAACACTTCTAAACACCCGACGGGTCCTCCAACTTCCCACGGGGTCTCAATTTAAGCCCGAAGTCCACCACTTGTGTCCAAATTGCGCGCAACCCACGCAGGCCTCCAGTGATGCAAGCAAATCCCAAATTGCATCACAAATCCATTTCTGGGCCCCCAACACGCGCACCAACACCCCCAACGGCGACCGAAAGCTGCCCAACAACCAGCAACCCTACGCGGGGGATTCCAGGACCTCACATCCTCCCCCACTAAAAGAAAGTTTCGTCCTCGAAACTAGATCAAGCCCATCAGGAGTCAAGAATACCACGGCTAGGTATCAAACAATACGCCTCCAGCTCCCCCACTCGCTCCTCGTGATTACTCCGCAACAACAACAACAAGTACGGCATGACCCGATGTGCAATTCTCTCATCTCTCGAGCCAGAAATTGCAACGGGCGTCCCTCGTACTCCAATAATCACGGATCTCAAAGGGGCAAGTAAATCACGGGCGAGGAAAAACACATCACTACTGAGCTGAGACGTGAAAAACCAAGGGCTCCACTAAAAAGGCTGGGGGAAAACTGAGATCACCACAAGTGTAATACGCACCAAACCACAACATGGTGCCACCCTCAACAAGCCGACCCGAAGCATACCCGCAGACTCGTCCAATAAGGAAAGGAAATCCAATAAGTTGGGGTCTTCAATCGGTCACTTCCCGATCCAAAACCACCCGAGTGGACTACTCAACTGCAGGCTACCCTCAAAAGGGATCCTCAAGAGACACAATCTCGTGCCACAGTTGGTCGCTCAACATGCTATAACCCCAACGGACCCACGGGTTGAAGTCGATCCCTCAACTCATAAAGAACACCCTAACGGGGACCAAACCGTCGGTGAACGGGACTGAAAACTGGCTCACAAGGCGATCATAAAGCTGATGCCCAACTCGCGGTCAAAAGTCCGAAACATCCAAAAGACTTTCACCGTTGTGTACCTACAACGTGGAATCACTGCCGTGCACCCACGGCGTGGCATTACTGCCGTGTAACAACGGCGTGGCCTCACTGCCGTGCGCCACCGGCGTGGCATCACCACCGTGTATCAACGGTGTGGCATCACCACCGCGTATCAACGGAGTGGCATCACTGCCGTGTATCAACGGCGTGGCATCACTGTCGTGTACCAACGGCGTGGCATCACTGCCGTGTAACGACGGCGTGGCATCACTGCCGTGCGCCAACGGCGTGGCATCACTGCCGTGTAACAACGGCGTGGCATCACTGCCGTGCGCCAACGGCGTGGCATCACCACCGTGTATCAACGGAGTGGTATACCCAAGCATCAAGGCCTCAGATCCTCACAGTACTATACCCAACACTACCTCGAAATCCCGGAGCTGAGGAAGAGCCAAAAGATCAACAGGCAAAAACCAGGGCCCCAACTGCACTAGGCAGGACCAATAACACCCATCTATGTGCAACACGTGATCAGGTATCTGAACCTCACGAGCACAAGCTAAGGGTACTATCTCTAGCCCATACATCGATGCAAATGCCCTAGCACTCTCACAGCTATGTCGGAGAACCCTCAACGACTCAACTCGCAGCAACACCCCACTCATAGGCGAGAAGAACCGACTGTCGCAGCCAAAATCCAAAAATCCCGATAGACCGGTGCCTAGAACCCCAATCCAACAAGAACAGACTCTAGGCTCAGTCTATCGAAGTTTTCGCTCCTTTACCGTTCAGGGATTCGGTCCCTCTCGTTTAAAGAGGGAAACGATGTCAACAACAACTCACGGCTGGAGACGCTCCCGGTAGTCCATCAGGACGAACTCGACGCCATCAAATCTCGGCGTCCTGTCAGATCATCTCAATCTCACTAAAATAACCACCTGGTAACTCGGTCGGAGGTGAAAATCGCCTCAACAGGCCAAAACTTCGCCACTCACTAGGCGGCATCGCCACTCATTGGGCGGCATCGCCACTCACTAGGCGGCATCACCCCTTACTGGGCGGCATCGCCTCTCACTGGGCGGCATCACCCCTCGTAGCTCGGCCAGTGGAAATGATCCTCCTGGTACTTCGGCCAGGGAAAAATGTCCTCCTGGTAACTCGGCCAGGGCATGCGCCCACCTGGTAACTCGGCCAGGGGCAACGCATCCATCTGGTTGCTCGGCCAGTGGAAAGTATCCTCCTGGTAACTCGGCCAGTGATAATTATCCATCTGGTAACTCGGCCAGTGATAATTATCCATCTGGTAACTCGGCCAGTGATAATTATCCATCTGGTAACTCGGCCAGCGATAATTATCCACCTGGTAACTCGGCCAGTGATAATTATCCATCTGGTAACTCGGCCAGTGATAATTATCCACCTGGTAACTCGGCCAGAGATAATTATCCATCTGGTAACTCGGCCAGTGATAATTATCCATCTGGTAACTCGGCCAGCGATAATTATCCACCTGGTAACTCGGCCAGTGATAATTATCCATCTGGTAACTCGGCCAGTGATAATTATCCATCTGGTAACTCGGCCAGTGATAATTATCCATCTGGTAACTCGGCCAGTGATAATTATCCATCTGGTAACTCGGCCAGTGATAATTATCCACCTGGTAACTCGGCCAGTGATAATTATCCACCTGGTAACTCGGCCAGTGATAATTATCCATCTGGTAACTCGGCCAGTGATAATTATCCACCTGGTAACTCGGCCAGTGATAATTATCCATCTGGTAACTCGGCCAGTGATAATTATCCACCTGGTAACTCAGCCAGCGATAATTATCCATCTGGTAACTCGGCGAGTGATAATTATCCATCTGGTAAATCGGCCAGTGATAATTATCCACCTGGTAACTCGGCCAGTGATAATTATCCATCTGGTAACTCGGCCAGTGATAATTATCCACCTGGTAACTCGGCCAGTGATAATTATCCATCTGGTAACTCGGCCAGTGATAATTATCCACCTGGTAACTCAGCCAGTGATAATTATCCATCTGGTAACTCGGCCAGTGATAATTATCCATCTGGTAACTCGGCCAGTGATAATTATCCACCTGGTAACTCGGCCAGTGATAATTATCCATCTGGTAACTCGGCCAGTGATAATTATCCACCTGATAACTCGGCCAGTGATAATTATCCATCTGGTAACTCGGCCAGTGATAATTATCCACCTGATAACTCAGCCAGTGATAATTATCCATCTGGTAACTCGGCCAGTGATAATTATCCATCTGGTAACTCGGCCAGTGATAATTATCCACCTGGTAACTCGGCCAGTGATAATTATCCATCTGGTAACTCGGCCAGTGATAATTATCCACCTGGTAACTCGGCCAGTGATAATTATCCATCTGGTAACTCGGCCAGTGATAATTATCCACCTGGTAACTCAGCGAGTGATAATTATCCATCTGGTAACTCGGCCAGTGATAATTATCCATCTAGTAACTCGGCCAGTGATAATTATCCACCTGGTAACTCAGCCAGGGAAAACGCTCTCCTGGTAACTCAGCCAGGGAAAATGCCCTCCTGGTGACTCAGCCAGGGAAAATGCCCTCCTGGTAACTCAGCCAGGGAAAACGCTCTCCTGGTAACTCAGCCAGGAAAAACGCCCTCCTGGTGACTCAGCCAGGGAAAATGCCCTCCTGGTAACTCAGCCAGGGAAAATGCCCTCCTGGTGACTCAGCCAGGGAAAATGCCCTCCTGGTAACTCAGCCAGGGAAAACGCTCTCCTGGTAACTCAGCCAGGAAAAACGCCCTCCTGGTGACTCAGCCAGGGAAAATGCCCTCCTGGTAACTCAGCCAGGGAAAATGACCTCCTGGTGACTCAGTCAGGGAAAATGCCCTCCTGGTAACTCAGCCAGGGAAAATGCCCTCCTGGTGACTCAGCCAGGGAAAATGCCCTCCTGGTAACTCAGCCAGGGAAAACGCTCTCCTGGTAACTCAGCCAGGGAAAATGCCCCCCTGGTAACTCAGCCAGGGAAAACGCTCTCCTGGTAACTCAGCCAGGAAAAACGCCCTCCTGGTGACTCAGCCAGGGAAAATGCCCTCCTGGTAACTCAGCCAGGGAAAATGCGTCCTTTTCACAACACGACGTCTCAGGGGTATCGCCACCCACTGCACAACTACAAAGGTCAGGACACAACAACCATACGACCCAGTCCAGCGAAAGTCTAAGACATGTCATCCATTCCATAGCATTATGTTGTCTGCAACCAACATAATCGATTTAGGAGAATAAACATGCCACACTCTCATCCCGTCTCTTGGGAGAGGTAAAAACTCAATCAGGACTCTCGCTAAAAGTCACGACTCTCACGTAGTCATTCTAATATCCAACCACAAGCCTAGGGTTTCTAAGTCCACCACGACCTACAACCTAGGCTCTGATACCACTCTAATCTGTCACGCCCCGGGGTCGAAACTGCGACCCGGGCTCACTAACAGATCCGCCATCTGTACGGAAACTGCCGTACAGACGAAGCGTCTAACCTGCAGAAAGAATCAACTACAGAGATACAGATATCAGAGCTGAAAGTAAACGACTAAAATTGAAGTCCAAACACTGTACAACTGAAAATAATACAATATCCATCTCCCCAAATACTATCATATACAAAGTCCTCTGATACAAAAACTCAAAAGGGAGGTATCTCCAATGAATACATCAGTGTACAGACTCTCGATACAAGAATATCCTCACTACAACAGTCTCTCAAACTGTAAGATAAAGTACAACTCTATACCTCACAACAAAGGTCTCTCAACAGAGGAAAAAGAAGAAAACTAATCTACTGAAGCTCTCCTCTGAAGGGGTACCGCTACACTCCAATGACGGGTAGGGAACTAGCTCGCGACTCCCTCGCCTCGGTCAGAAGGATCAGCAACTGGAGCAACAGGAACAGGAGGAGAAGTTCCTGGGGAAAAAGACACCACGACGGGTGTGAGAACTACTTCCCACAGTAGTTCTCAGTGGGTGCCGTCAACAAGCCCAACGGTCTGCCCACCAAGTCTACTAGAGGCCAAAGATAACAACGCAATGCAAACTGAAACAAGAAAAGCTGGAGCTACTCTACAGCTACCATGCCTCTATCTAGATACTCCAAAAAGTGGAGCAGATGAAAGTAAATGAGACCACTCGCACCCAAGGTGCTCAATCGACCCAAACGAATTGACTACCTCAAAGGTCCAGTCAAGCCTGCGCCCGTCGACTAGGAACGCTCCTGCCCACTACCACACATCCCCATGAGGACGGGATTTACGTGGGGCATCCTGTCCTACTAACTCATCCCTCGCGCAAAACTGCCTCAACAGGCCCATCGTTGCCTCAACTGCGGAAAACTGCCTCAACAGGCCAACCATCGTATCCACAGCGGCATCTCAGGACGCGACTCCAACTGAGTAGAACGGCGCGGCATAGAGTATCAAACATTGGCATATGCAGGCTAGTCAAAATCCACGCTCACTCTCAGAACGGTAGGGCTCAAGATCCCCAAATACCTCGCACAACAGTCGGAGCACTCTCGACGACTCGGCTGCTCGGCTAACTCGAAACACGAGACACTAGCCACTCCAACTGCTCGCAGCACAAGGCTCACTGGCTGGAGATACTCCACAGCCAGGGACGACCCACAACTCAGGGTAACAAAACAGGTCGGACAACACTCAACGACCTGGGACCACCGTCAACCCCAACGGTTCCCAACAAGACGGACCGGAAGATACTCGACGGCCCGGGACTGCCGTCTGCGCAACGGCTCCCTCCACGACGGCACAACAGGGAAACAAGACCTCCCGGGACTACCGTTTACCCAAACGGCTCCCGGCACAGATAAGCAACCCAGTACAACTACCAGACTCCACTCTGCTCCCAGGCAAGAGTGTAAAAGCATCCCACACTAAAAGCAAGTCCCGACCTCTCGGCCCACTACCCGGGCGAGAAAACACTATGTCCAGGGATGAAGGAACAGTGTGGATGTCTAAGCATAAATAACCCTAGCCCAAGTGAGGGTTTTCTACTAGTCTGGTTACACATACAACATATGACGGGGGTGCTAGGTCAAGTTCCAAGATAACTACTTTAACAGATAATAAAGGGATAGCCATTCCAACAATCTAGCATGCTACACAAGGAAATAAACTATCATGCATAGTCCTACATCAATAGAATTAATGTACATTCCATAAAACTTGGAGATAAGGCCACCCACCTCGATTTGCCACCAATTGCTCGTAGACACTTGCAATTGGCCTCCATGCGATCCGCATGCAAAACGATGTCCGCTGCCGGAGTCCGCACGCAAAACGGAGCACGGTGCCGGAATCCGCACGCCAAACGGAGTCCGCACGCAAAACGATGTCCGCTGCCGGAGTCCGCACGCAAAACGGTGCACGGTGCCAGGATCCGCACGCAAAACGGAGTCTGCACGCAGAACGGTGCAAGGGTGCCGGAGTCCGCACACAAAACAGTGCACGGTGCCAGGATCTGCACGCAAAACGGAGTCCGCACGCAAAACGGTGCACAGTGCCGGAGTCCGCACGCAAAACGGTGCACGGTGCCAGGATCCGCACGCCAAACGGAGTCCGCACGCAAAACGGTGCACGGTGCCGGAGTCCGCACGCAAAACGGTGCACGGTGCCCAACACAGAAAGGAGCAAGAGGGTCAGTTACAGTCTAAAAGAACGCTCCAAAAACTGTACAAAAATACAGAAAAACCAACGCACGGGACACACCCGTTAGCGCCGCCGTCGCCGAAACGCTCCTTTGGAACACCTTGCGCGTTCCGCGAGGTCCACGGCGCGCCGCCGCACATCCCACAACCTCCCTCCTCACTCTCTCTCGCTCTCGGATGAAGAAGGAACCGAAGAAGGAGAAGAAGTGGCTTGCGGGGAGGAAGAAGAAGAAGAAAAAGAGGAAAATGGGAGGGGGCGGTCCACGGTGCACGGTGCACCGTGCACCGGCCGGTGCACCACACCTACCCGGGTGCATGTAAGAAAAATACGGATATAAGCGCAGCGGAAGAAAAAAACGCAATTAAAAATTTTTTCTTAAACCAAGATCACCTCATGTTTTGTTTTAGATCATAAAAGGGTAATCTAATTGATCTCATCAATTAGGATTTAATTTTTACCTTGCGCGGGTCGAGATCACCGCGAAGCCGACGATCGTTGGTAAAAATTGTTCGTCCTTGATAGCCGCGCACGCACCCGGCCTCTACTTGTGTCCACACGGAATTACGCCCTTGATCGAAAAATCGATCTCCTTGATTCGCGATCCGATCGCGAATTAATTCTAGCGTCGATGTAAGGAGGATGAATCAATCTTCTAATTGTGCTAGCAATCTTCCGAAGATCGAGAACGATTAATTATGGAGGACTTTAGGAAAAGGGAGAGGATAGGCGGCTAGGGTTTTCTCGCGTTCCGCGACTTGATTAATTTCCACTTTATCTTTCTCCAAAATTGTTACGTATCACATACGTACTACCTATTCTTATAATAGGAAGTTGGCCGGCTATAACAAAATTAAATCTTATAATTAGTTACAAAAAAATCTCCTAAAAATAGTAACTAATTAAATCTTATAATTAGTTACAAAGAAAGATCTAGTAACTAATCTTATAATTAGTTACAAAGAAAAGATCTCCAAAAATATAGTAACTAATTAAATCTTATAATTAGTTACAAAGAAAGATCTTTTAAATTAAATCTCAAGATAAAAACTAGTAACTAATTAAATCTTATCCTAATCCGATTGGATTATCCATTATCCTACGTGTGTAACATTTACACATAAGTCCTCCAAATATTTACTAACGATTAGTAAATACACCATGCAACTTTTGCACTTAAATACCTCTAATTTACAATAATTGCAAATTAGTCCTTTTACTAATAAATTAGTAAACTTTAGTATTGTGATTATAATTAATCCATTCTATAAACTTCTTTATCATCTCCTTGATATCGATCATGCGCGATTCCTTATGTGTGTGACCTGATAGGTTCAATTCTGTCTGGTAGTGAGATATGATGCGATCCCCATCGACATCATCATCGAAACTCCTTTTGATGGATCAAACACTTTTGATTCTTCCATCGTATAATAATTATTCGCCTATAATTATTCTTATTGGTTCCCACAATCCACCAGTGACGCCTAGCAGCATATGGTGGCAATCCAGTCAGAAGTGAATATTGGACTGAACCTCAAGGTGCAGTTACCGTACAATACAATCCTTCTATCGCATAGTCCCAACTGAGTGGAGGTCATGGAATACTCGTCAAACCCCATCACCCGTTATATGACAAATTTGATAGGACACAAGCTCATATGGTTACTCTTGGAAACACCTTTCCATGAACCATATTACCCCGGCCGAGGATTTCTGAGCTTTGCCTTACAAATAGCATAGGACTAATTATCTCTCTACCGAGAGCGATAGATCCCCTGTAAACAAACACCCATTCCTAATATGAACCGACTGCGGCCAACATATACTACTAAGACCCGTGACTAGGATCAGAGTTTGCATAGTCAAACTACAGTAGCCTCATATTGAATGGCCGTGGTGTCGCAGGTCTAAGGATCAGTTGTACCACTGCAACATCGAATCAGTTACTGACGAAAGAGTAGACATCCAAGTAACTAATCGTAATTGGTCACGCTCAGTGCCCTTGTTCTATAACAACCACCTGCACGTTCGCTCCAGTGTCCCCACACTAATGACTTGAGACTCGTCATCCTAAAAGAGAGCGACACATACATCAATCTTGCCGGATCAATCATCGTCCCCATGATGATCCTCCGATTGAGAGCATTCATGACTTAATCACTAATAATATGTATCTCAAATTCTTAACTCTTAAGAATATACATTATCATCTCATTAAATCAAAGGACGATTCATGGACACATCAAACATGAATGGCATAAAATGCCCAAATTATAATAAAGATCAAGTACAAATATGTTCCATATAATAAAATGCGTCAGCCTGATAGGCTTTTGGGGCATACAACTAACAATCTCCCACTTGCACTAAAGCCAATCAGTCATATATCTAATGCCCATCTTCTCAAGATGAGTCTCTAGTTTTTGCTGAGTCAAAGCCTTAGTTAGCGGGTCCGCCACGTTATCTGCGGAGGCAACCTTCTGCACTTCAATATGTTTATCTTTGATGTACTCTCTGATCTTGTGATACCGCCGCTCGATATGTTTGGATTTCTGATGAGATCTCGGCTCCTTAGCTAATGCTACGGCGCCATTATTATCACAATATAGTGGCAGGGGATCCCTACTAGAGGGAACCACGCCAAGCTCAGTGATAAATTTCTTGATCCAAACAGCTTCCTTGGCAGCTTCAGATGCAGCGATGTACTCTGCCTCCATAGCAGAATCAGCAATCGTCTCTTGTTTAGAACTCTTCCAAACTATTGACCCACCATTGCAAATAAATAGATACCCAGACGTAGACTTTCTATCGTCTATATCAGACATAAAGTCTGAATCTGTATAGCCATCAACTTTGAGTTCTCCACCTCCAAGAACCAAGAACATATCCTTTGTTCTTCTCAAGTACTTAAGGATATTCTTTACCGCTACCCAATGCTCTTCGCCTGGGTTCGACTGATATCGACTAGTGACGCTCACAGCCTGTGCTATATCAGGTCGAGTACATAGCATCGCATACATTAAACTCCCTATTGCGGAAGCATAAGGGATCCTGCTCATGCGACTTCTCTCTTCAGGTGTCTTAGGAGACATAGTCTTAGAGAGGTGAATTCCATGTCTTAGAGGTACCATACCCCTTTTGGAATTCTCCATGCTGAACCTTTTCAACACTTCATCTATGTACATAGCTTGCGATAAACCAAGCAACTTCTTAGGTCTATCCCTATAGACCTTTATCCCTAGGATATAAGATGCTTCTCCAAGGTCTTTCATAGAAAACTCTTTGGATAACCATAACTTCACCGATGTTAACATAGGAATGTCATTCCCAATTAGGAGTATGTCATCCACGTACAATACGAGGAAAGTAACAGCACTCCCACTAACCTTTTTATACACACACGGCTCTTCTTCGTTTCTGATGAAATCGAACGATTCGACTGCATCATTGAAACGAGTGTTCCAACTCCGAGAAGCTTGCTTCAACCCATAAATGGATCGTTGAAGCTTGCACACTTTATGACTTCTATCTTTGGTAGTGAAACCCAAAGGCTGCTCCATATAGATTTCTTCTTCAAGATATCCATTCAGGAAAGCAGTTTTTACATCCATTTGCCAGATCTCGTAGTCATAATGTGCAGCAATAGCAAGCAGAGTTCTGATGGATTTAAGCATGGCTACAGGTGAAAAGGTATCCTGATAGTCAATGCCTTCGCGTTGACTATAACCTTTTGCTACCAGCCTAGCTTTATAGGTCTCTACCTTTCCATCAGAACCAATCTTTCTCTTGAAGATCCATTTGCATCCAACGGGTACAATACCCTCCGGTGGATCAACCAAAGTCCAAACTTGATTGGAGTACATTGAGTCTATTTCAGACTTCATGGCTTCCAACCATTTTTCGGAGTCGATGTCTGACATCGCCTCGCTATAAGTCTTAGGATCATCTCTATGATCCTTGTCTCCCACTAGGAACATTTCCTCCATGTCCTCTATAAATAATCCCATGTATTTATCAGGAGGATGAGAGATTCTACTAGACTTGCGAGGTGGCAATGTAATCTCTGGTATCACAGAGTTATCAGGAAGGGCTCTTGGAATGCTCGATTCTAAAGAGACTTTCTCCTCTAGTTCTATTTTTCTCCCACTGCCTCCTGCTAAAATAAATTCATTTTCAAGAAAGAAGGCATGTCGGCTCACAATCACATTGTGACTTTCTGGGAGATAAAAATTGTATCCAAGTGATTCCTTGGGATAACCAATGAATCTTCCCTTGACTGATCTGCTTTCCAATTTGTCCGTCTTTAATTTCTTAATATAAGCCGGACACCCCCAAGTCTTAATGTGAGTAAAACTTGGCTTCCTACCGTGCCACATCTCATATGGTGTGGTGGGAACAGATTTGGAAGGTACTCTGTTTAAGATATAAATAGCCGTAAGAAGTGCATAACCCCAAAGTGACGTAGGTAAATTTGTAAACTCATCATAGATCGAACCATATCTAATAAAGTTCGATTCCTCCGTTCAGACACCCCATTCAGTTCTGGTGTTCCAGGAGGAGTCCATTGAGAGACAATACCATTATTCTTGAGGTAGGTTAAGAAATCCGTGCTAAGGTATTCCCCTCCTCGATCGGATCGAAGAGCCTTAATCGGTTTTTTCCATTGCTTTTCTACTTCTTGTCTAAACTCTTTAAACTTTTCAAAGACTTCAGACTTGTGTTTAATTAAATACACGTACCCATACCGTGAATAATCATCAGTAAAGGTAATAAAGTAGAGATCGCCGCCCCAAGCAGACACATCGAATGGGCCACATACATCAGTATGTATCAGGGCGAGTACTTCGGTAGCTCTCTGTCCTTGTCCAACAAAGGGAGACTTAGTCATTTTTCCTTGAAGACATGATTCACAAGCTGGGTATGGTTCAGGGAGTAAGGATCCTAAGATACCATCCTTAGCCAGCTTGTTAACCCTATCTTCTCCAATGTGACCAAGCCTCAGATGCCACAAGTATGTTTTGTTTACCTCCTCTCTAGGTCTTTTAAAAACCAATAGTATTCTCATTCATGTCATTGTGAACTGTATTCATACTAACATCCATATGTAAGTAATAGAGATTGTCTATTAAAGAACCACAACCTATCAAATTATTCCTCAAATAAATTGAACAAATGTTTGATTCAAAAATAAACTTATAACCGTCCAATACCAAACGTGAAACAGAAATAAGGTTTCTAGTCGCACTAGGAACATAAAGACAATCTCTAAGTTCTAAAACTACTCCTGTCGGTAGACATAAAGGATAAGTCCCTACAGCAACAGCAGCAACTCTTGCTCCGTTTCCAACGCGTAGGGTAATCTCTCCATCCCTAAGTCGTCTACTTTTCTTTAGCGCCTGCATTGAAATACACAAATGCGAGGTGCATCCCGAGTCAATGACCCATGTAAAAGTAGAACAAACCGATAAGCAAGTAGTTTCAATGATATGAATCTCGGACATACCTTCCAAAGTTTTATTCTTCACCTTGTCCCTTCAGGCTAGCCAAATAGTCCGGGCAATTCCTCTTCCAGTGGCCATCCTTTTGACAGTGGAAGCAAGTTCCTTTGGCGGCCTTCTTTTTGGGATTTACCTTGACAGTGTCAGTTTTTGGCTTCTTTGCAGGCTTCTTCTTTTTCCATTTAGACTTCTTTTGGAGGAAGCCCGTTCAACAGCCAAAACTGAGCCCTTATTGACTTTTAGCATTCCTTCAGCCGTGACCAACATATTCAACAGCTCGGCGAGAGTGCAAGTAATTTTATTCATTTGAAAATTTAAAATAAACTGAGAAAATGAATCAGGTAATGATTGTAAGATCAAATCAATTTGAAGTTCTGCGTCCATAGTCATTCCGAGCTTCTCAAGCTCCTCAATGTCCTTAATCATCGCCAAGCAATGATTATTGACTGAGTGACCATCAGACATCTTAGTCCTGAACAGTCGCCTTGACACTTCGTAACGAGCTGTTCGACTTTGCTCATCATACACTCTTTAAGATGAAGCAAGATGTCAGCAGAACTCTCCATGTGCTCATGCTGGCGTTGCAACTCATTACTCATAGACGCAAGCATGTAGCATTTACCTTCATATCATCATCAGTCCATTTATTTCTAGCATCTTTCTGTTGAGCTGTTGGATTCGCGGGCACTGCTGGAGCCTCCGTGTACAACACGTAGGCTAATTTTTCAGAATTGAGAACAATTCTCAAAATTCCTCAGCCAATCGGTGAAATTCGGTCCAGTTAAGCGATTAGTATCAAGTATTCCTGACAAGTGGGTTAGAGGCGGACATTTTCTGCAGATGGTTAAGATTCTAATTAGTTGTGTACTTAATCATAATCCATTTTGATTAGGGGCTTTAAATCTAAATGGTGCCTCCCACTAATTTTAGCGAATCTCCACACTCCCCGAGTGGAGAAAATGAAACTTTACTAAAAGTTTCTAGTGGGAATTGCGGTCCCATCTATTTGCACACTACCTCATCCTGACAGATTCTTGGCAATGAGTAAAGAAATGAGGTGAACAACTCTTGTTCAATGCTTCTCAAGCAAATCGCAGTTTTATCTTTGGCCTCCAAAATATAGGCCTCATCCTAACAGATCTTGGCCTTATCTTTGGTTAAATTAGACCCACCGTTCATCATGTAAATAAAAAAGTCATTGAATCCTTATCCTGACAGATTCTTGGATTCAACCCTTTCTTACCACATAGCATCTCATGCCAATAGAATGGTTGCGGCTCCCTAATGCAACTGACCCCCGTGTCCGGGTGCATCAATCAACACTAAAGAGACGCCCACACCCTACAACGATGGAAGGCCACTAATGGGTTCATAACACCATTAACTTAATATTTTATTTAGGGAGATTTGTTATCTCATCAGTTTTAATTTATTATAAATTTTACATCTCATGCAAACCATCGCATCATATGCACATATATCGCATATATATATTTAAAAATAACTACCGGTGATGATCATGGATTTTAATTTGATTCGAGCCTGAGCCACCAGGCCGGAATCGGGTCAGAGGGTATTACACACAAAACTTGCTCTGCATCTTGATCAGATTGGAGTAGATCAACTCTTGTCGGCTCCCTCGATCAATATTTGGTCCAACTTGATCTGCACCGCATCAACTCTGAATGGAACAAAATCGTCTGGAACCTAGAACTACCCCCTTTACGTTTAATTTTGCAACAATTACAATACAACCCATAATAATAATGAGACGCGCAGGTCTCCAAATTACATAATTTAATTGGTGCACGCCGGCACTCAAAAGGAATCTAACACTGGGTCCTTATTAAATTACACCCATTCACATCATCACAAGGTTGCTATCCATGATCATCACCTCATACACATCACAGGCATATAAAATAAAATTCTCTATTCGATTTCTAATTATTGGGTTTCAAAAACAATCAAAAATATACTCAAAAACAATCTTCATTGTTTTGATTTTGATCGTTCCAGAAAAACCCAATCAACATCGAAAAGAGATTAGATCTAAAAAAACCGATGAGGGTGGCTCCGATACCACTGTAAGAAAATACGGATATAAGCGCAGCGGAAGAAAAAAACGCAATTAAAAATTTTTCTTAAAACCAAGATCACCTCATGTTTTGTTTTAGATCATAAAAGGGTAATCTAATTGATCTCATCAATTAGGATTTAATTTTTACCTTGCGCGGGTCGAGATCACCGCGAAGCCGACGATCGTTGGTAAAAATTGTTCGTCCTTGATAGCCGCGCACGCACCCGGCCTCTACTTGTGTCCACACGGAATTACGCCCTTGATCGAAAAATCGATCTCCTTGATTCGCGATCCGATCGGCGAATTAATTCTAGCGTCGATGTAAGGAGGATGAATCAATCTTCTAATTGTGCTAGCAATCTTACGAAAGATCGAGAACGATTAATTATGGAGGACTTTAGGAAAAGGGAGAGGATAGGCGGCTAGGGTTTTCTTCTCGCGTTCCGCGACTTGATTAATTTCCACTTTATCTTTCTCCAAAATTGTACGTATCACATACGTACTACTATTCTTATAATAGGAAGTTGGCCGGCTATAACAAAATTAATCTTATAATTAGTTACAAAAAAATCTCCTAAAAATAGTACTAATTAAATCTTATAATTAGTTACAAAGAAAGATCTAGTAACTAATCTTATAATTAGTTACAAAGAAAAGATCTCCAAAATATAGTAACTAATTAATCTTATAATTAGTTACAAAGAAAGATCTTTTAAATTAAATCTCAAGATAAAAACTAGTAACTAATTAAATCTTATCCTAATCGATTGGATTATCCATTATCCTACGTGTGTAACATTTACACATAAGTCCTCCAAATATTTACTAACGATTAGTAAATACACCATGCAACTTTTGCACTTAAATACCTCTAATTACAATAATTGCAAATTAGTCCTTTTACTAATAAATTAGTAAACTTTAGTATTGTGATTATAATTAATCCATTCTATAAACTTCTTTATCATCTCCTTGATATCGATCATGCGCGATTCCTTATGTGTGTGACCTGATAGGTTCAATTCTGTCTGGTAGTGAGATATGATGCGATCCCCATCGACATCATCATCGAAACTCCTTTTGATGGATCAAACACTTTTGATTACTTCCATCGTATAATAATTATTCGCCTATAATATTCTTATTGGTTCCCACAATCCACCAGTGACGCCTAGCAGCATATGGTGGCAATCCAGTCAGAAGTGAATATTGGACTGAACCTCAAGGTGCAGTTACCGTACAATACAATCCTTCTATCGCATAGTCCCAACTGAGTGGAGGTCATGGAATACTCGTCAAACCCCATCACCCGTTATATGACAAATTTGATAGGACACAAGCTCATATGGTTACTCTTGGAAACACCTTTCCATGAACCATATTACCCCGGCCGAGGATTTCTGAGCTTTGCCTTACAAATAGCATAGGACTAATTATCTCTCTACCGAGAGCGATAGATCCCCTGTAAACAAACACCCATTCCTAATATGAACCGACTGCGGCCAACATATACTACTAAGACCCGTGACTAGGATCAGAGTTTGCATAGTCAAACTACAGTAGCCTCATATTGAATGGCCGTGGTGTCGCAGGTCTAAGGATCAGTTGTACCACGCACATCGAATCAGTTACTGACGAAGAGTAGACATCCAAGTAACTAATCGTAATTGGTCACGCTCCGTGCCCTTGTTCTATAACACCACCTGCACGTTCGTCCAGTGTCCCCACACTAATGACTTGAGACTCGTCATCCTAAAAGAGAGCGACACATACATCAATCTTGCCGGATCAATCATCGTCCCATGATGATCCTCCGATTGAGAGCATTCATGACTTAATCACTAATAATATGTATCTCAAATTCTTAACTCTTAAGAATATACATTATCATCTCATTAAATCAAAGGACGATTCATGGACACATCAAACATGAATGGCATAAAATGCCCAAATTATAATAAAGATCAAGTACAAATATGTTCCATATAATAAAATGCGTCAGCCTGATAGGCTTTTGGGGCATACAACTAACAGCACCCGTCCCACGCAGAGGAGGGGCGGCCACGTGGCCGTCGTCCCTGCTCGCCACGCGGCCTGCGCACGCACGCGCCACCGGGCGCTGACACGGGCGGCCCACAGCGCCGGGACACTGCGCCCGTGACACGGGCGGGCGCCCCCCAGCGCCCGCGCGGAGCGCCAACTGGGGTCCCGCCACGTGGCGGCCCCTACTGGCCCGCGCATGGGTGCGCCTGTGCCCCGACGGGCGCAGAGGCGCCGCCCTGTCGCGTCATCCGCGCCTCGCCTGACGCGCCACAGCCTCCTCGGGATCTGCGCACGCGTGTCTCGATCCGTGTTCCCGCGACGCCTCGAATTGCGTGCCGTTTGGCCTCGAAAGGCGCGCACAGGCCTACCGGACTCCAATCCAACAAATAAATGTCCATCCTTAGCGATTTCGCACGGCGAGTCCAGAAATGATGTCCCGCTTCTCCAAATTCTCACCCGAAAATTTGGAAGAAGCGGACATCATTTCTGGACTCAG
>CM055072.1:12824353-12856669 GCA_029204045.2 Tillandsia leiboldiana
AGTCTTTTCAGACTTCATGGCTTCCAACCATTTTTCGAGTCAGATGATCTTACATCGCCTCGCATAATTCTTAGGATCATCTCGTATTATCCTTGTGCCCCACTATGAAATTTCCTCCATGTCCTCTATAATATCCCATGTATTTTATCGGGGATGATGAGAGATTCTACTAGAATGGCGAGGTGGCAAATGTAATCTCTGGTATCACAGAGTTTACAGGACGGGCTCTTGGAATGCTCGATTCTAAAAGACTTTCTCCTATAGTTTTTTTTTTCCCCACTGCCTCTGCTAAATAAATTCATTTAAAGAAAGAAGATGTCGGCTACAATCACATTGTGACTTCTGGAGAGATAAAAATTGTATCCAAGTGATTCCTTGGGATAACCAATGAATCTTCCCTTGACTGATCTGCTTTCCATTTGTCCGTCTTAATTTCTTAATATAAGCCGGACACCCCCAGTCTTAATGTGAGTAAAACTTGGCTTCCTACCGTGCCACATCTCATATGGTGTGGTGGGAACAGATTTGGAAGGTACTCTGTTAAGATATAAATAGCCGTAAGAAGTGCATAACCCCAAAGTGACGTAGGTAAATTTGTAAAAATCATCATAGATCGAACCATATTAATAAAGTTCGATTCCTCCGTTCAGACACCCCCATTCAGTTCTGGTGTTCCAGGAGGAGTCCATTGAGAGACAATACCATTATTCTTGAGGTAGGTAAGAAATCCGTGCTAAGGTATTCCCCTCCTCGATCGGATCGAAGAGCCTTAATCGGTTTTTCCATTTGCTTTTCTACTTCTTGTCTAAACTCTTTAAACTTTTCAAAGACTTCAGACTTGTGTTTAATTAAATACACGTACCCATACCGTGAATAATCATCAGTAAAGGTATAAAGTAGAGATAGCCGCCCCAAGCAGACACATCGAATGGGCCACATACTCAGTATGTATCAGGGCGAGTACTTCGGTAGCTCTCTGTCCTTGTCCAACAAAGGGAGACTTAGTCATTTTTCCTTGAAGACATGATTCACAAGCTGGGTATGGTTCAGGGAGTAAGGATCCTAAGATACCATCTTAGCCAGCTTGTTAACCCTATCTTCTCCAATGTGACCAAGCCTCAGATGGCCACAAGTATGTTTTGTTTACCTCCTCTCTTAGGTCTTTTAAAACCAATAGTATTCTCATTCATGTCATTGTGAACTGTATTCATACTAACATCCATATGTAAGTAATAGAGATTGTCTATTAAAGAACCACAACCTATCAAATTATTCCTCAAATAAATTGAACAAATGTTTGATTCAAAAATAAACTTATAACCGTCCAATACCAAACGTGAAACAGAATAAGGTTTCTAGTCGCACTAGGAACATAAAGACAATCTCTAAGTTCTAAACTACTCCTGGTCGGTAGACATAAAGGATAAGTCCCTACAGCACACAGCAGCAACTCTGCTCCGTTTTCCAACGCGTAGGGTAATCTCTCCATCCCTAAGTCGTCTACTGTTCTTTAGCGCCTGCATTGAAAATACACAAATGCGAGGTGCATCACGAGTCAATGACCCATGTAAAGTAGAACAAACCGATAAGCAAGTAGTTCAATGATATGAATCTCGACATACCTTCCAAAGTTTTATTCTTCACCTTGTCCTTCAGGCTAGCCAAATAGTCCAGGGCAATTCCCTTCTTCCAGTGGCCATCCTTTTGACAGTGGAAGCAAGTTCCTTTGGCGGCCTGCTTTTTGGGATTTACCTTGACAGTGTCAGTTTTTGGCTTCTTTGCAGGCTTCTTCTTTTTCCATTTAGACTTTCTTTGGGAGGAAGCCCGTTCAACAGCCAAACTGAGCCCTTATTGACTTTTAAGCATTCCTTCAGCCGTGACCAACATATTCAACAGCTCGGCGAGAGTGCAAGTAATTTTATTCATTTGAAAATTTAAAATAAACTGAGAAAATGAATCAGGTAATGATTGTAAGATCAAATCAATTTGAAGTTCTGCGTCCATAGTCATTCCGAGCTTCTCAAGCTCCTCAATGTCCTTAATCATCGCCAAGCAATGATTATTGACTGAGTGACCATCAGACATCTTAGTCCTGAACAGTCGCCTTGACACTTCGTAACGAGCTGTTCGACTTTGCTCATCATACAACTCTTTAAGATGAAGCAAGATGTCAGCAGAACTCTCCATGTGCTCATGCTGGCGTTGCAACTCATTACTCATAGACGCAAGCATGTAGCATTTTACCTTCATATCATCATCAGTCCATTTATTTCTAGCATCTTTCTGTTGAGCTGTTGGATTCGCGGGCACTGCTGGAGCCTCCGTGTACAACACGTAGGCTAATTTTTCAGAATTGAGAACAATTCTCAAATTCCTCAGCCAATCGGTGAAATTCGGTCCAGTTAAGCGATTAGTATCAAGTATTCTGACAAGTGGGTTAGAGGCGGACATTTTCTGCAGATGGTTAAGATTCTAATTAGTTGTGTACTTAATCATAATCCATTTTGATTAGGGGCTTTAAATCTAAATGGTGCCTCCCACTAATTTTAGCGAATCTCCACACTCCCCGAGTGGAGAAAATGAAAACTTTACTAAAAGTTTCTAGTGGGAATTGCGGTCCCATCTATTTGCACACTACCTCATCCTGACAGATTCTTGGCAATGAGTAAAGAAATGAGTGAACAACTCTTGTTCAATGCTTCTCAAGCAAATCGCAGTTTTATCTTTGGCCTCCAAAAATATAGGCCTCATCCTAACAGATTCTTGGCCTTATCTTTTGGTTAAATTAGACCCACCGTTCATCATGTAAATAAAAAAGTCATTGAATCCTTATCCTGACAGATTCTTGGATTCAACCCCTTTCTTACCACATAGCATCTCATGCCAATAGAATGGTTGCGGCTCCCTAATGCAACTGACCCCCGTGTCCGGGTGCATCAATCAACACTAAAGAGACGCCCACACCCTACAACGATGGAAGGCCACTAATGGGTTCATAACACCATTAACTTAATATTTTATTTAGGGAGATTTGTTATCTCATCAGTTTTAATTTATTATAAATTTTACATCTCATGCAAACCATCGCATCATATGCACATATATCGCATATATATATTTAAAAATAACTACCGGTGATGATCATGGATTTTAATTTGATTCGAGCCTGAGCCACCAGGCCGGAATCGGGTCAGAGGGTATTACACACAAAAACTTGCTCTGCATCTTGATCAGATTGGAGTAGATCAACTCTTGTCGGCTCCCTCGATCAATATTTGGTCCAAACTTGATCTGCACCGCATCAACTCTTGAATGGAACAAATCGTCATGGAACCTAGAACTACCCCTTTACCGTTTAATTTTGCAACAATTACAATACAACCCATAATAATAATGAGACGCGCAGGTCTCCAAATTACATAATTTAATTGGTGCACGCAGGCACTCAAAAGGAATCTAACACTGGGTCCTTATTAAATTACACCCATTCACATCATCACAAGGTTGCTATCCATGATCATCACCTCATACACATCACAGGCATATAAAATAAAATTCTCTAATTCGATTTCTAATTAATTGGGTTTCAAAACAATCAAAAATATACTCAAAAACAATCTTCATTGTTTTGATTTTGATCGTTCCAGAAAAACCCAATCAACATCGAAAAAGAGATTAGATCTAAAAAAACGATGAGGGTGGCTCCGATACCACTGTAAGAAAAATACGGATATAAGCGCAGCGGAAGAAAAAAACGCAATTAAAAATTTTTCTTAAACCAAGATCACCTCATGTTTTGTTTTAGATCATAAAAGGGTAATCTAATTGATCTCATCAATTAGGATTTAATTTTTACCTTGCGCGGGTCGAGATCACCGCGAAGCCGACGATCGTTGGTAAAAATTGTTCGTCCTTGATAGCCGCGCACGCACCCGGCCTCTACTTGTGTCCACACGGAATTACGCCCTTGATCGAAAAATCGATCTCCTTGATTCGCGATCCGATCGCGAATTAATTCTAGCGTCGATGTAAGGAGGATGAATCAATCTTCTAATTGTGCTAGCAATCTTCCGAAGATCGAGAACGATTAATTATGGAGGACTTTAGGAAAAGGGAGAGGATAGGCGGCTAGGGTTTTCTCGCGTTCCGCGACTTGATTAATTTCCACTTTATCTTTCTCCAAAATTGTTACGTATCACATACGTACTACCTATTCTTATAATAGGAAGTTGGCCGGCTATAACAAAATTAAATCTTATAATTAGTTACAAAAAAATCTCCTAAAAATAGTAACTAATTAAATCTTATAATTAGTTACAAAGAAAGATCTAGTAACTAATCTTATAATTAGTTACAAAGAAAAGATCTCCAAAAATATAGTAACTAATTAAATCTTATAATTAGTTACAAAGAAAGATCTTTTAAATTAAATCTCAAGATAAAAACTAGTAACTAATTAAATCTTATCCTAATCCGATTGGATTATCCATTATCCTACGTGTGTAACATTTACACATAAGTCCTCCAAATATTTACTAACGATTAGTAAATACACCATGCAACTTTTGCACTTAAATACCTCTAATTTACAATAATTGCAAATTAGTCCTTTTACTAATAAATTAGTAAACTTTAGTATTGTGATTATAATTAATCCATTCTATAAACTTCTTTATCATCTCCTTGATATCGATCATGCGCGATTCCTTATGTGTGTGACCTGATAGGTTCAATTCTGTCTGGTAGTGAGATATGATGCGATCCCCATCGACATCATCATCGAAACTCCTTTTGATGGATCAAACACTTTTGATTCTTCCATCGTATAATAATTATTCGCCTATAATTATTCTTATTGGTTCCCACAATCCACCAGTGACGCCTAGCAGCATATGGTGGCAATCCAGTCAGAAGTGAATATTGGACTGAACCTCAAGGTGCAGTTACCGTACAATACAATCCTTCTATCGCATAGTCCCAACTGAGTGGAGGTCATGGAATACTCGTCAAACCCCATCACCCGTTATATGACAAATTTGATAGGACACAAGCTCATATGGTTACTCTTGGAAACACCTTTCCATGAACCATATTACCCCGGCCGAGGATTTCTGAGCTTTGCCTTACAAATAGCATAGGACTAATTATCTCTCTACCGAGAGCGATAGATCCCCTGTAAACAAACACCCATTCCTAATATGAACCGACTGCGGCCAACATATACTACTAAGACCCGTGACTAGGATCAGAGTTTGCATAGTCAAACTACAGTAGCCTCATATTGAATGGCCGTGGTGTCGCAGGTCTAAGGATCAGTTGTACCACTGCAACATCGAATCAGTTACTGACGAAAGAGTAGACATCCAAGTAACTAATCGTAATTGGTCACGCTCAGTGCCCTTGTTCTATAACAACCACCTGCACGTTCGCTCCAGTGTCCCCACACTAATGACTTGAGACTCGTCATCCTAAAAGAGAGCGACACATACATCAATCTTGCCGGATCAATCATCGTCCCCATGATGATCCTCCGATTGAGAGCATTCATGACTTAATCACTAATAATATGTATCTCAAATTCTTAACTCTTAAGAATATACATTATCATCTCATTAAATCAAAGGACGATTCATGGACACATCAAACATGAATGGCATAAAATGCCCAAATTATAATAAAGATCAAGTACAAATATGTTCCATATAATAAAATGCGTCAGCCTGATAGGCTTTTGGGGCATACAACTAACAGTGCACCCGTCCCACGCAAGAGGAAGGGCGGCCACGTGGCCGCGTCCCTGCGCGCCACGCGGCCGCGCAGCTCACGCGCCACACGGGCGCGTGACACCGGGCGGCCCACAGGCGCGGGACACGCGCCCGTGACACGGGCGGGCGCCCCAGCGCCCGCGCGGGCGCCAACTGGGGTCCGCCACGTGGCGGCCCCTACGTGGCCCGCGCATGGGTGCGCCTGTGCCCCGACGCGCGCAGAGGCGCGCCCTGTCGCGTCAGCCGCGCCTCGCCTGACGCGCCACAGCCTCCTCGGGATCTGCGCCACGCGTGTCTCGATCCGTGTGCCGCGACGCCTCGAATTGCGTGCCGCTTTGCCTCGAAAAGCGCGCACGCCTACCGGACTCCAAATCCAACAAATAAATAGTCCATCCTTAGCGATTTCGCACGCTGAGTCCAGAAATGATGTCCGCTTCTCCAAATTCTCACCCGAAAATTTGGAGAAGCGGACATCATTTCTGGACTCAGCGCGCGAAATCGCTAAGGATGGACTATTTATTTGTTGGATTTGGAGTCCGGTAGGCGTGCGCGCTTTTCGAGGCAAAGCGGCACGCAATTCGAGGCGTCGCGGCACGCGGATCGAGACACGCGTGGCGCGGATCCCGAGGAGGCTGCGGCGCGTCAGGCGAGGCGCGGCTGACGCGACAGGGCGCGCCTCTGCGCGCGTCGGGGCACAGGCGCACCCATGCGCGGGCCACGTGGGGGCCGCCACGTGGCGGACCCCAGTTGGCGCCCGCGCGGGCGCTGGGGCGCCCGCCCGTGTCACGGGCGCGTGTCCCGCGCCTGTGGGCCGCCCGGTGTCACGCGCCCGTTTGGCGCGTGAGCTGCGCGGCCGCGTGGCGCGCAGGGACGCGGCCACGTGGCCGCCCTTCCTCTTGCGTGGGCCGGGTGCACCCAGGTGGGTGTGGTGCACCGACCGGTGCACGGTGCACCGTGCACCGTGGACCGCCCCCTCCCCTTTTCCTCTTTTTCTTATTCTTCTTCCTCCCCGCAAGCCACTTCTTCTCCTTCTTCGGTTCCTTCTTCATCCGAGAGCGAGAGAGAGTGAGGAGGGAGGTTGTGGGATGTGCGGCGGCGCGCCGTGGACCTCGAGGAACGCGCAAGGTGTTCCAAAGGAGCGTTTCGGCGACGGCGGCGCTAATGGGTGGGTCCCGTGCGTTGGTTTTTCTGTATTTTTGTACAGTTTTTGGAGCGTTCTTTTAGACTGTAACTGATCCTCTTGCTCCTTTCTGTGTTGGGCACCGTGCACCGTTTTGCGTGCGGACTCCGGCACCGTGCACCGTTTTGCGTGCGGACTCCGTTTGGCGTGCTGATCCTGGCACCGTGCACCGTTTTGCGTGCGGACTCCGGCACTGTGCACCGTTTTGCGTGCGGACTCCGGCACCGTGCACCGAAATGCGTGCGGACTCCGGCACCGTGCACCGTTTTGCGTGCGGACTCCGTTTTGCATGCAGATCCTGGCACCGTGCACCGTTTTGCGTGCGGACTCCGGCACCGTGCACCGTTCTGCGTGCAGACTCCGTTTTGTGTGCGGATCCTGGCACCGTGCACCGTTTTGCGTGCGGACTCTGGCAGCGGACATCGTTTTGCGTGCGGACTCCGTTTGGCGTGCGGATTCCGGCACCGTGCTCCGTTTTGCGTGCGGACTCCGGCAGCGGACATCGTTTTGCGTGCGGATCGCATGGAGGCCAATTGCAAGTGTCTACGAGCAATTGGTGGCAAATCGAGGTGGGTGGCCTTATCTCCAAGTTGTATGGAATGTACATTAATTCTATTGATGTAGGACTATGCATGATAGTTTATTTCCTTGTGTAGCATGCTAGATTGTTGGAATGGCTATCCCTTTATTATCTGTTAAAGTAGTTATCTTGGAACTTGACCTAGCACCCCCGTCATATGTTGTATGTGTAACCAGACTAGTAGAAAACCCTCACTTGGGCTAGGGTTATTTATGCTTAGACATCCACACTGTTCCTTCATCCCTGGACATAGTGTTTTCTCGCCCGGGTAGTGGGCCGAGAGGTCGGGACTTGCTTTTAGTGTGGGATGCTTTTACACTCTTGCCTGGGAGCAGAGTGGAGTCTGGTAGTTGTACTGGGTTGCTTATCTGTGCCGGGAGCCGTTTGGGTAAACGGTAGTCCCGGGAGGTCTTGTTTCCCTGTTGTGCCGTCGTGGAGGGAGCCGTTGCGCAGACGGCAGTCCCGGGCCGTCGAGTATCTTCCGGTCCGTCTTGTTGGGAACCGTTGGGGTTGACGGTGGTCCCAGGTCGTTGAGTGTTGTCCGACCTGTTTTGTTACCCTGAGTTGTGGGTCGTCCCTGGCTGTGGAGTATCTCCAGCCAGTGAGCCTTGTGCTGCGAGCCGTTGGAGTGGCTAGTGTCTCGTGTTTCGAGTTAGCCGAGCAGCCGAGTCGTCGAGAGTGCTCCGACTGTTGTGCGAGGTATTTGGGGATCTTGACCCCTACCGTTCTGAGAGTGAGCGTGGATTTTGACTAGCCTGCATATGCCAATGTTTGATACTCTATGCCGCGCCGTTCTACTCAGTTGGAGTCGCGTCCTGAGATGCCGCTGTGGATACGATGGTTGGCCTGTTGAGGCAGTTTTCCGCAGTTGAGGCAACGATGGGCCTGTTGAGGCAGTTTTGCGCGAGGGATGAGTTAGTAGGACAGGACGCCCCACGTAAATCCCGTCCTCATGGGGATGTGTGGTAGTGGGCAGGAGCGTTCCTAGTCGACGGGCGCAGGCTTGACTGGACCTTTGAGGTAGTCAATTCGTTTGGGTCGATTGAGCACCTTGGGTGCGAGTGGTCTCATTTACTTTCATCTGCTCCACTTTTTGGAGTATCTAGATAGAGGCATGGTAGCTGTAGAGTAGCTCCAGCTTTTCTTGTTTCAGTTTGCATTGCGTTGTTATCTTTGGCCTCTAGTAGACTTGGTGGGCAGACCATTGGGCTTGTTGACGGCACCCTCTGAGAACTACTGTGGGAAGTAGTTCTCACACCCGTCGTGGTGTCTTTTTCCCCAGGAACTTCTCCTCCTGTTCCTGTTGCTCCAGTTGCTGATCCTTCTGACCGAGGCGAGGGAGTCGCGAGCTAGTTCCCTACCCGTCATTGGAGTGTAGCGGTACCCCTTCAGAGGAGAGCTTCAGTAGATTAGTTTTCTTCTTTTTCCTCTGTTGAGAGACCTTTGTTGTGAGGTATAGAGTTGTACTTTATCTTACAGTTTGAGAGACTGTTGTAGTGAGGATATTCTTGTATCGAGAGTCTGTACACTGATGTATTCATTGGAGATACCTCCCTTTTGAGTTTTTGTATCAGAGGACTTTGTATATGATAGTATTTGGGGAGATGGATATTGTATTATTTTCAGTTGTACAGTGTTTGGACTTCAGTTTTAGTCGTTTACTTTCAGCTCTGATATCTGTATCTCTGTAGTTGATTCTTTCTGCAGGTTAGACGCTTCGTCTGTACGGCAGTTTCCGTACAGATGGCGGATCTGTTAGTGAGCCCGGGTCGCAGTTTCGACCCCGGGGCGTGACAGCATGCATGCCTCGACTAACTATTTGCTAACTATTTGGGCATATAATATAACTAACAAGTTGATGTTCACTAACATGACATTTGGATTTTGATTACATAGGAGATATGTTGGTTTTTAACTATGATCAAATTACATATCTGAATGTATAAATGTCATGGTAAGTATATGAGTATAAACTTCATCTCTGTATGTGGTTTTTGAATGATATGAAATTCTTGAGGTATCTAACGATTTCTTTTGTCAAGAATTATTTCTTTTGCAGAGAGCTCATATGTCTAAGTCTAGAGTCTGTTTTAGGAGTTTAACTCATGTATCTATTTTATTCTGGATCTCCATTGTAAATTTTTGTTGTATGGTGATAGCAACAAAAATATCTTTTTGAATTTTCTTGAGTGGATTTTTGTTTTGTCACGAAATCGCCAAAGGGGGAGATTGTTACGGATTTTGAGTTGGCGTATTTCGTGAATTCGGTTAAGTCTTGAAGATTGAAGATAAAGAAAGTTGGATCATTTAACTCAATCTCAAGAAAGAAGAATTCAAAAGGATCAGGTATGTTTAACTAATTATTTTTTGTGATCCGAATACTTCTTATAGTGTAGAAACACTTGGATGAATTTCTAATTGCATAAAAATCAAAAAATGGACATGGGACATGTTCAGGATCCGGATCAGACTTTCCAATCCGGATCCCGAAGGGTGTTCGTTCATACACCAGTTCAATCCGGATCGTAGCCTCCATTGATCCGGATCCCGAACACTGGTTTTACCATGTTTTATGATCGATCCGGATCAGGCTTTGCAATCCGGATCCCGAACGTTAGTGTTTGGTAAATTGTATGAACGATCCGGATCAGGCACTTCGATCCGGATCCCGAACCTTGGTTTTTCTGGAAACTGTTTTTCTCGCTACTGCAATCCGGATCGCCGAACTCCGAACCGGATCGTCGTCATGTAAAATTCCAGAAAAGGATAGTTTTTGGTTCTTATCCTCTTCCAATGGTTTCTAACCTATAAATAGACCCTATGATTCATTTTTCTAGGGTAAGCCGCTTAAGCCGTGGAAGCCGTCATATTCAAATCAAAATACGGCCATATGAATCCACCTATAGAGAAGAAAGGAAATCAATAGATATTACCCTATGTTTCTTCATCTATATTGATTGATTTGATTCTAGGTTTTCATACTCACATTTTGAGTAGAATCAAATCAATGAATACTTAGATGGTATTTCCGATCTATTTCTAATCTAAGTATTCGGCGGATCATCACCACCCAAAAAACAACGATTTATCCCAAATCGGCGCTTGGACTCGCGTGGCCTTGTGGATTCAAGGTGCTACCGCTCTCGTGGATTCGGAGCGAGGTACGTTCGTGGATTTGAAGCGTGCTACTGGGTGAAGACCGTGGATTCGGTCAGACGTCGTGGAGTCGACGTTGGACGTCGTGGATTCGGCGTTGGACGCAAATTGTGGATTCGAGAAGCGTCGTGGAGCGAGCGGAGAAGATCAACTAGGAGCGTATGGAAAAGGTTGAGTCGTCTGTGAGTACGGTATATCACATTGTACGTGTTTAATTCTAGTGGATTTTACCGTGTTATCTGTCCGGTGGTTTTTTACTCCGGTTTGGAGTTTTCCACGTAAAAATCTGTGCGTGTTATTTATTTTTCCGCATTGGGTTTTATATCGCAAAGATTTTTGAGTGTTTATTGTTTACACCTATTCACCCCCCTCTAGGTGTTTTTTCCCCTATTTAGATCCAATTATACATAACCCAACAAAAATTTCTTGTCAAGAGAGCAAGCTGTTTTTCAAAGTCCTCCATAGATAGGTTCTCGTCATCGCCTGAGGAGGATGAGTCCGCGTCTTCTTCTTTTGTAGTTTTCAATGCAAAACCTGAAGACTTAGAAGTAGATGCTTTTCTAGAAGAATAGTTAGTAGGAAATGTCATTTCATATGTTTGTAATGAACCAACTAATTCTTCTACACGGATTTCGTCCGGGTGTTTAATAGTTTCAATGGCCGTAACCTTGGAACGAAATCTTTCAGGAAGAGTTCTTAAGATCTTTCTTACAATTTTAAATTCTGGAATCTTCTCTCCCAAGTTAGCACATGTGTTTACGATGTCTTGCAATCGTGTATAGTAGTCTGTGAATGATTCATTTTCTGCCATGAAAATAGAGTCAAATCTGCTCGTAAGCATTTGTAGCTTTTGAATCTTCACAAGATTAGTTCCCTCATGTGTAACTTGAAGAACATCCCAGATTTCTTTCGCAGTCTCACATGCTGAGACGCGAGAGAATTCAGTTTGAGACAAGGCATTAAATAAAGCATTGATTCATTTGCCATTCTAAGAAGATAAGTCTATCTCTTCCTTGGTCCATTTCGACCTAGGTTTGATGGTGTGAACATCAACAATAACTTCAGTTGGATTTGACCATCCTAACTCGATAGATTGCCACACCCGTTCGTCGATGGAAATAAGAAATGCTTTCATCCGTACTTTCCAGTACGCATAATTTGTTCCATCGAAGAACGGAGGTCTGTTGATGTTTCCACCTTCAGCCATTGTTTACAACCCTATTCCCGCTCTGATACCACTTGTCGGGTTATGTATAATATGGATCTAAATAGGGGAAAAAACACCTAGAGGGGGGTGAATAGGTGTAAGCGTTTAAACACTCAGAAATCATTATGCAATAAAACCCAATGCGGAAATAAAAAATAACACGCAAGATTTTTACGTGGAAAACTCCAAACCGGAGTAAAAAACCACGGGACCGATAACACGGTGAAATCCACTAGAATTATAACACGTACAAAGGTGATATACCGTACTCACAGACGACTCAACCTTTTTCCATACGCTCCTAGTTGATCTTCTCCGCTCGCTCCGCAACGCTTCTCGAATCCACGATCTGCGTCCAACGCCGAATCCACGACGTCTGACCGAATCCACGGTCTTCACCCAGTAGCACGTCTCGAATCCACGAACGTACCTCGCTCCGAATCCACGTGAGCGGCAGCACCTTGAATCCACAAGGCCACGCGAGTCCACACGCCGATTTTGGAGAAATCGTTGTTTTTTGGGTGGTGATGATCCGCCGAATACTTAGATTAGAAATAGATCGGAAATACCATCTAAGTATTCATTGATTTGATTCTACTCAAAATCTGAGTATGAAACCCTAGAATCAAATCAATCAATATAGATGAAGAAACATAGGATTAAATCTATTGATTTCCTTTCTTCTCTATAGGTGGATTTATATGGTCGTCTTTTGTTTTATTCGGCTTTTATGGCTTATGCGGCTTACCCTAGAAAAAGAATCATAGGGTTTATTTATAGGTTAGAAACCGTTGGAAGAGGATAAGAATCAAAAACTAACCTTTTCTGGAATTTTTACAGGACGACGATCCGGATCGGATTTACGGCGATCCGGATTGTCGTAACGAAACAAACAATTTCCAGAAAAACAAAGGTTCGGGATCCGGATTGAAATGCCTGATCCGGATTGTTCATACATTTCAGCAAAAACTAATGTTCGGGATCCGGATCAAAAATGGCTTGGATCCGGATTGGATTTGCGTATGAATCAACACCCTTCGGGATCCGGATTGCTGTGTCTGATCCGGATCCTGAACATGTCCCATGTCCAGTTTTTGATTTTTATGCAATTATAAATTCATCCAAGTGTTTCTACACTATAATAAGTATTCGGATCACCAAAAATAATTAGTTAAATATACCTGATCCTTTTGAATTATTCTTTCTTGAGATTGAGTTATATGATCCAAACTTCTTCATCTTCAATCTTCAAGACTTAATACTTTCACGAAATGCGCCAAAACAAATTCCTTAACAAGTTTGCATACCTGATTATCAGTATTCCCTGATTATATCTGATTCATGTTATAGTAGTTGATGATTATATTCTGCATTTCATTCCTGTTGGAATTGTTCTGGCTTGTTGTTGATCATTGGAGTTGAGATTCTGTTGGCATACTACTGTTGCATCCCAGTGGGGATTTACTGATTATTCCTGCATTTGAGTTGAGATTCGGTTGGCATACTACTGTTGCATCCCAGTGGAGATTTTCCTGGCTTGTTGCCGATTACCCGGTCAGTGGACCGTGAGCTTGAGCATTTGCATTTGATCGCCCGCACCGCAGTACTTCACGAATATCAGCGAAATTGCTACCCGCAGCGATGTTCTTTACCGGTAAAGTGGTCCGCAGTGGCGACCCGTGACCCCCAGGGGGGAATGTCAGCCAGGTGGTGCCAGGTGGGCAGTTTTACCTGAGGTCTGGTTGACCAATATGGTGGCTTGATTGGGTGTTTGGTAGTTCTTTCATTGATGCATATGTTGCTTGTTTAGCCTGCTTTTATCATATCTCATGATTGCCTGGTTCCTATTCCTGTTATAGTTATCAACCTATGCTTGCTTCAAGATTTTGTAAGTTTGCTTTTAATTACAGCTTCAAAAATATATCTGCTTATCCTAACATGTTGACTATTACTATCTGCTAGTATTGTATGCCAGTAGGTACGATCTGCTATTTCTCAGCTCGTCGTGCCCACTGGGATACATGTACAGTGTATCTCACATCCCCTAGGTGACCATTTTTCAGGTCGATCGGGTGCTGGGATGTCGGGACTTGTTGGTGAGATTCCGTGTTAGCGAACGACCCTGGACAGCCGTTTACCATATTATCAGTTGTCAAATTGTAATTAATTGTTTAAGTTGTTGAAATATCTTTTGGTTATACGTAGTTTAGACTACTCTAATGTTGTTATAAAAGCTTAGCCGTGCATATATAGAAAAGGCTCAATCCCAAGGGGGATTGGGACTCTTCTATATATATGGCGGTCTGTCATGCTCTGGCTTGGTTTTAAAACTTTGATTTGGAAAGAAAAAAAAAAAAAAAGAAAAAAAAGATTTTAGACGCTGTTTTTCGAACTCGGGGCGTGACACTGCGCCAATTACATTCCATATATGATTGCATTATTTAATTCATACCTATCACAACATCATCCGCCGACGGCTCGTCCTCCCCCTAAGTGGTGAAAGTTCATCCACTCGGTGTATGCCGCGGCTCACCAAAGGTTTTCAAAAATCACCTAGGGTTTCCAAAAATCTCAATTTCAAAGAGTTTAATACAAATCCTAGCACAAAATAAAGAATCCTTAATTCAAACTGTGATGACCTGGATCTCCGCAGAGCTGTTGCAGTGCGTTGGGTGGCTTCTGGAGGCTTACGTGGTGTGTCGGTGGTGTTTGTGCACAATTTGGACACAAGTGTTGGACTATGGGCTTAAATGGACCACGTGGGGGATCGGTTGACTCCGTCGGATCTTTAGAGGTGGTTTCGCGCGAAACGATTATTAAAATTGGGCTCAGCGCGAAGTTTGGACAAAGGAATGCCTTTCCGGATGCACTCGGCAAATTTTAGGAATGGAATTTGGCAAATCGGACACCGGATTTGGACTCAGCGCGCGAAAACGATCAAAATGGGCTATTTACTTGCATTTTTCGGAGGTTACTACAGTAAAATCACTGTTCATGGCCGGAACAGTGTTTCCGGGCACGGCTGGCGGCGGCGGGCAGCGGCGGAGGGCGGCGGCGCAGGCTCGGGCAGGCGGCGCGCGGCCGCGGGCAGGCGCATAGGGGCGCGGGCAGGCGCGCGGTCCACGGCGTCGGCGTGCACCAGGGGAGGACATGTGGCTACTTTTTATTGGGCGGTTCTGGCGGCGCGGTCCACGGAATTTTGTGGGTGCACGGTGGACCGGTGGAGGACACGTGGCAGCTTATGATTTTCTGGTGTTGTGGACCCGGTCCACAGAACTTGAGGTTGTTACCTCGGGGTGCGTGCGCGGTATGGGCGCGGCAGCACGCGCACGTGGGCCGGTTGGGTGTTTACTGTGCGGATGCCACGTGGCGCTCAGTGAGTGGCCCGTTTTGGTGTTTCCTGTTATGGGGACACGATGGGTATTTCCTGAAATGTTTTTCTTTGGTTTTGCCTTAAGTTGCATCCGAGGGCTTTTCAAAGGGGGTTTTCGACCCCTTCGAGCCCTCTGCTCGAAGGGGGATGAGAAGAAGAGTTCTTCTTCATGAAGAGGGGGATACACCTGCTAAGTTTCAGATTTTTCGGCAGCACGCATTTCGATATTTCTATTTTACCGGCGCGGTGCGATGTTTCTTCTTCGGTGTTTTTCTCCGTCGCATTTCAGTGCACGAGCTCCCTCGGCCTACTCCAACCACCTTTTTCAATGATTTTTACGCCGTTGGCTTCACGACAACTAGGGCTTCAACTATCGTGTTTTGAGCATCCCCTCGTTCCGAGGTTTTCTTGGAGTTTTTCGAGCTTCTCTTTGACCCATTTTCCACTGCGGAGTTTTGGACAGCACATTGGTATTTCGGCGATATCTTTGCGCACAGGCATCGGATTGAGGCGTGCCAAGAGGCGTTTTTCATCTACACATCGCAAGAAGAATCCTCGAATTTCCTTAGATTTTTTTGGTTTTCCCCGAAGGTGAAAAATCCCTGTTCCCAGAGATAAGTGCTACAGATTTTTGGTACAGGATTCTTTCGAGAGGGTCACCTTGCCGATTTTATATCTCGGCCTACAGGTATCGGATTTGGGCGTACGAGTACTCGTTTTGATCGTCTCGACGCGAGGATCGCAGCGGCAATTTTTCGGGAATTTTTGGTCTCCATCTCATAGGTAAAAACAGGGCATCTTTGGGACTAAATTCTGGACAGCTTGTATTTGGATACTTGTGTGCTTATCTGTGTGTATGTTGGGGATATTTTTGTACAGTGATCGCGGCAGTTGATCTTTTGGGCCAGAGCACTTTTCGGACTTGGATTTAGCGATCGAGGTGGGTGGTTGCTATACTCCTCATTTTCTGACATACCCCTAGGAATATTAGAGAGATCCTCTCATTGGTTACATTGAATGATCAACTATGGACATGCATGCTTAAATTAAAATAATTGTGAGCCTATCATATGGAAATTAAAATTGTGGAAATCTGATAGTGGTTGGGATTTATACATGTTTGTATGGATATAGTATTGGCACTTAACCTTGCATGTGGAATTTACTTTCACGTTGGGATAAAATGAAACGTCTTGTGGGAGGATACCACTTGAGGATCTTTTGGGACATGCATAGGTGGATGATTTAGGTGAGGGAAAATTGTGGATTTTAGACATGTGTGGATGGATAATGATTTTAGCATGATGGTTATATCTATGCGGAGCTATTAAATGATACACATGTGGAACCACTATTTGACACACTCTCTTTATCTTTCATGAGGACATATGCATGCTTGTTTGGACATCTAGATATCGCTACACTTTCATGCTGGAACTTGACTTAGGAGAAACCATGTTTGCTTCCTTTCTCCTTTTCGTTAGTCAGGTGGTTATTGTTGCTCGGGTTTGAGCAGGGGTACGGGATAGTATAGCCGGGACCTTGGGGTCGAGGACAGGTGGTATTTGATTATGGGTTGTGGGGTATAGCGGCTACCGCGGATAGTAGGCGGTTGACCGGATACAGATTATTTCACCCGATTATGGGTTGTGTGGTATAGCGGCTACCGCGGACAGTAGGCGGTTGCCCGGATGTCGGATGTGGGACATGTTGTGATTGTGAGTTATTCCGGCGACCGCGGATATTGGGCGGTTGACCGGAGGTCGGTTGTGAGACTTGGTTGTGGATTGTGAGGTATTGCGGCGATCGCGGATTTTGGGCGATTGACCGGATGATCACTTATGCATCAGATTGGGGATCAGTTTTCTTTTAGTGGAGGGGTGTGTTCCACTGGCGTTTTATATTGATCCAGTCCTGCTTTTGATACTTATCACACCGGCGTGGTTATTGCCCGGTGATGCTTTCCTCGTGTGGGTCGCTCCCCTCGAGATCCTCTCCGGAGGCCGGGGCCAGACAGTTATTGACAGTTTTGGCTATCACATCGGCGCGGCTGATGTGCCCGATGATGAGGGCGGCAGCAGGAGTTTTGCTATCACATCGGCGCATCTTACTTGCCCGATGATGAGGGCGGTACAGATTGGGTTCATCTGGGACGGTTGGTTACTGTTGCATATGGTTATTCCAGTCCAGGACTGCATTTAGAGGCATAGCAGTGGTAGTTTCCTTTCTTCAGCAGTCATTATTGCTTACCACACTTCTTTCCCTTTTTGCCTCTGGTAGACCTAGTGGGGGTGTCAGAGTTTGAGGTTTTACCCACTGAGGGAGGCTACTGGTTTACTAGTAGTTCTCACCCCCATTCTTCTTTCCTCTTTTTCTTCTCCCTTGTTTTGCAGTATCTTCTGCGGGTGCTGCTGGGCTTTCAGCGGCGTGTCGAGGAAAGAGGACGGCTGAGTAGATAGATACTGAGGCAGGATGAGCGAGTTAGCTGGATTGTTGATGTACCCATGTTTCCTCAGACGATTGTACTTTTACTTTTGGGACTAACTTTTGCCAGCAGGTTGTATTTATTTTTGGTGAGTTGGGAGAGACTGATGTATCATTTATATAGATGTATTGTATTTTATTTCCAGCTTCAGTCTGAGATATATTAGTTTTAGTTCAGCTCTATTTTTATTGCTCTTTTATTATTATCTCTTATATCTGAGCAGGTTTGGCGCTTCGTGTACGCGGGAAATACCGTGTGCACGGCAGATCTGTAGACGGGCCCGGGTTCTGGTTTACACCCGGGGCTTGACACAAACTCTAAGCTTTCCAAGCCTTCTCTTGCTCCAAAAGGCTCTCTCCACTCCACCAAGCTGATTCCCAAGCCTTTCTCCACATTTTCCCCACCTTGGGAGCTTCCAACGAGAGAGAGAGCAGAGGAGGAAGGAGAGGGAGTTTCTCTCTCTTCTTTGTCTCTCTAGGTGCATGCGGGTTGGGGAGAAGCAAGCTAAGACTCTCTTATAAAGGGGTTGTAACAATATCCCCGAAAGCACCCCAAAGTTTCCTATTTATACACGCTTACCATTCTATCAGCGACAAATCTCGGGTGCTCGCGAGATGATTCAGGTGTCCAAATCTTTGCAGCTACAATAACCATCGTTCATTGTCGAGCGTTCGCATGACAATTCGGGCGCCAGAATTCTCACGACAGTGCGCCGAGGTGCTCTCGGGTTGATCGTCCGATTTCTCTACCGTGCACCCTCAGGAGGCATCCGAATTCATTTTCAGGTGTCCGCAGGACAATTCCGAGAGTCCGAAATCCTCCAGAACTCTGACTCTCAGAGTTTCAAACTCCGTTTTGATCCGAATTCACTCCGATTCGATCCAAACTCACTCTAAACTCTTTTAATCATGTTCTTGCATATGTCCATCACAATTTAATGTGCACTTTGTCAATTTAGATAAAATCGGTGCATTACATTCACTCTAAGCTTTGATTAAGCCCAAGAAACGACAATCGCGACGTAGGAGATCGAAATGGCAGATTCGCTTGTTCTTCAAATTCGAAGCTCAAAACTCCAATAATTCGCTTACCTTTTCCCTCTGTTTTGATAATTTGGCAAGATTTGGCTCTTTTTGGAGGCTTTCATTGGTTTATTTTTGTTTTATTTTTGTGATTCTGAATGCGGATAGTTGACCAATAGACACCTGGCCGAGCTTGGACCCTAGGTTGATGAAGGGACAACCGGAGGCTATAAATAGCTCATTCCTCGAATTTATATTGGCTCCCGATGCTCCGATCAATTGTGAGTAGAATATTGTCTAATTGAGTTAGCAATTTTGCAAACTTCTTGATCATTTAAACTAAGAATTTTATGATCATAATAGCTACATAATTTTTACGATATTAGGCATGGTTGTCCTATTAAATTACTATTTTCTATTAAACACTACATTATTCATGTTGGCATATTGGTATGACATATATATGTTGAATCAAGTCTGACCTATTGTGCGAAGTAAATTGGATTTAATTATAGAGCGATTGTCGCTTCATTCTCCCTGATTAAACTACAGGAATCTTATGTTGGGTTATGTATAATTGGATCTAAATAGGGGAGAAAACACCTAGAGGGGGGTGAATAGGTGTAAACAATAAACACTCAAAAATCTTTGCGATATAAAACCCAATGCGGAAAAATAAATAACACGCAGAGATTTTTACGTGGAAAACTCCAAACCGGAGTAAAAAACCACGGGACCGATAACACGGTGAAATCCACTAGAATTAAACACGTACAAGGTGATATACCGTACTCACAGACGACTCAACCTTTTCCATACGCTCCTAGTTGATCTTCTCCGCTCGCTCCACGACGCTTCTCGAATCCACGATCTACGTCCAACGCCGAATCCACGACGTCCGACCGAATCCACGGTCTTCACCCAGTAGCACGCTTCGAATCCACGAACGTACCTCGCTCCGAATCCACGAGAGCGGTAGCACCTTGAATCCACAAGGCCACGTGAGTCCACGCGCCGATTTTGGGAAAATCGTTGTTTTTGGGTGGTAATGATCCGCCGAATACTTAGATTAGAAATAGATCGGAAATACCATCTAAGTATTCATTGATTTGATTCTACTCAAAATGTGAGTATGAAAACCTAGAATCAAATCAATCAATATAGATGAAGAAACATAAGATTTAATCTATTGATTTCCTTTCTTCTCTATTTGTGGATCTATCTATTTCGGTCGTCTTTTTCCTTTTATCGTGGGTTGCCCAAAAAGATGAATTAAAGGGTCTATTTATAGGTTAGAAACCATTGGAAGAGGATAAGCATAAAAAACTAACCTTTTCTGGAATTTTTCAGGACGGCGATCCGGATCGGACTTCGGCGATCCGGATTGCAGTAGCGAGACAAACAGTTTCCAGAAAAACCAAGGTTCGGGATCCGGATCGAAATGCCTGATCCGGATCGTTCATACGATTTCACCAATCACCAATGTTCGGGATCCGGATTGCAAAGTCTGATCCGGATCGATCATAAAACATGGTAAAACCAGTGTTCGGGATCCGGATCAATGGAGGCTACGATCCGGATTGAACTGGTGTATGAACGAACACCCTTCGGGATCCGGATTGGAAAGTCTGATCCGGATCTTGAACATGTCCCATGTCCAGTTTTTGATTTTTATGCAATTAGAAATTCATCCAAGTGTTTCTACACTATAAGAAGTATTCGGATCACCAAAAATAATTAGTTAAACATACCTGATCCTTTTGAATTCTTCTTACTTGAGATTGAGTTATATGATCCAACTTTCTTTATCTTCAATCTTCAAGACTTAACCGAATTCACGAAATACGCCAACTCAAATTCCGTAACAATCTCCCCCTTTGGCGGTTTCGTGACAAAACATAAATCCACTCAAGAAAATTCAAAAAGACATTTTTGTTGCTATCACCATACAACAAAAATTTACAATGGAGATCCAAAATAAAATAGATACATGAGTTAAACTCCTAAAACAGACTCTAGACTTAGACATCTGTATTCTCTGCAAAAGAAATCATTCTTGACAAAAGAAATCGTTAGATACCTCAAGAATTTTATATCATTCAAAAACCACATACAGAGATGAAGTTTATACTCATATACTTACCATGACATTTATACATTCAGATATGTAATTTGATCATAGTTAAAAACCAACATATCTCCTATGCAATCAAAATCCAAATGTCACAAAAATTGTTAGTGAACATCAACTTGTTAGTTATATTACATGCCCAAATAGTTAACAAATAGTTAGTCGAGGCATGCATGCAATCACAAATGAAAACCAAAAGTTGAAGTTCTACTTACCTTACTTACCTTCATGGTTCAACTGGACAATCAAGATTGTTCAAACTGTTCTAATACTCTCTCCCCCTTTTTGTCACAAAGTTGGCCAAAATTACCAAAAAGGAGAGAAAAGTTAACAAGTTCAAGAACCAAAAGTTTGAGAATTAAAACTAAAACCTAAAACTTAAAAACGTGCACAAGAAAACGATTAAAAATCTGCAAAACGAATTCCTAAAAGGTAAAAGCCTGCACAGGAGAGAAAAAAAAAATGTAAGGTCCTGCACAAGAGAATTATTAGACAAACGACTCAAGCATCTGAATCTGAGTCATCCGAGGCGCTGCATCCCATTTTCGAGAACATTTTCTGCATTAACTTCTTTATTGACGAGACCGTTTTAGTTAATGTGATTTGGGACGCTGTGATTATTTCGAGTTCTTCGAAGATTCGCCTTTGCTCTTTGGTGATTTGCTCCTGTTCAAAAGACAGTCTCTGTTGCTATTTGTAGATGGATGTTACTGATGCTTCATCATCTGCTCCTGGTGCTTGATGTGATGGCGAGGCAGAGGTGCCTGCACAAGGTTTCTTTGTAGAGGAAGGAGTCGAAGTGACAAGAGGCAATTTGTGAAGAGACTTCACAATTGTTGATTCATCTATCATCCCCCAACAGTGTTGATATGATGTCGAGCTGATATCAATCTTAAACTTTTTCAAGATCCTCATGATGATCAATGGGAATGGAAGTCGTTCAGTAGGATGAGGATGCTTAACATATCTAGACATTCTATTTCAAATTATGTACGGGATGTTCATGTTCAACCCTACGGCCTCAGAAGGATGACCTAGGAGATATAAGAACAGCATTCTATCCCATCTCACTACCTTTGTCTGCAAGTTAGGGAGAATGTTGTAACACGTGATGAAGTTAAAAAATCGGTACTCAAGCCGAAGTTGTTTGGATTTTACAGATTTACCATCTGCTGATTCAGTTCCTTCCAAACAAATTCCTTCTATCACGGTTTGCCACATGGCATTCGTCAAACTTCTTCCCATCAAAAAGTTGATCCCCGATCTGTTTGATTCCATTCCTAGGACCTCGCCGATTAACTGCGGAGTGATTGTGAGTCTCATCCCTTGGATGTTTGTGTAGAATTGCATCGAACCAAGTTCATCTTCCTGAAGATGTCTCGCATTTGTGTAAAAGGTTCTTACACGATACAAACAATACCCAAGTAATTCCGGGAATCGGCAGACTTGAATAAGATTAGTTTGTTCAATTAAAATCCCAAACTCTGGTGAGTGATTTCGGAGAGCTTCAATGTTGACATGTCGTTCACCGATGCATTCACGATGTTCAAAAGCTCTAAGGCGATCAGTGTTAACGAACACTTCTTCCATGCGAGGTGGGGAGTCAGGAGCTATTGGTTTGCTAACATCAGCATTTCGTGCTCGTCCAAAGCGTCGAGCTAGTCTCTTCCTCTTCACTGAGATGGACGGGGCAGTCATAGGTGCTTTTCCAGTGTCCATTGCAGTTTTTCCTTTCGAAACAACAGAGGTTTTCTGTGTCGATTTTACAGGATGTGTTTCATCATCTGACAACTCATCCCAATTGACTTCATCCTTTTCTGGTTCAGATTCTGAATCTTCAAGTTGAACACATTCTCCTTTACGAAACGGTTTCTTTGCCCTCTTTAATTTATTGGTTGCTCGAGTATGTACCATCGCAACAAGAAGAACTATGATCCATGTGAATGCCATTGCTGCAATTGCTTGTGAAAAGAAATCCTGTGAGCAACAACTCAAGAACACGAAAAAATTGTCAATTTTCAAAAATTTGAAAAATTGTACCCAAACAATCATTATCGTGTAGAGAGACTAAGAATCAAATTAGTTTTGCAAAAGGAATTTTAAAAATAGATCAATCGCATGATTTTGGAAAATTCCCATTATATGTCCTAAAAACGAAATTTTTGAAATCGAAGGCCAAAAATCCGTTTATCATGAGAATACCTAGCATATAATCAAAACTAATCTACCCAGAGTTCTTATTTCAAAAGAAATTTGATCAAAAACCATCCACAAACGAGAAAGATATGGAAATTCAATCACGTTTTGAAGAAAAATATGAAAAACTGTGAAATACCGAGATTTTGATCAATAAAACTTACTTGGAATCGAAGAACTTGAGTTTGAAAGCTTCCAAGATGGATGAATTCTAGAGAGAGAAGCTCTGGAGATTTTCGAACAAAAGATTGAGGTAAAAAGAAATCAAAACCCTTTTGTTCTATATAAAACCCTAGCCGCGATCCGGTTCAGTTCGTGATTACGATCCGGATCGGCTACCCGCAGAGAATACCTGCATTCGGGATCCGGATCGGCTTGTCCAATCCGGATCGGCTCCAACTTTTTCTTCAGAAAAATTCAGAAAAATTCTAGAAAATCCAGAAAAAGATTGTAAGCACTTATGTGTATCAACTTTAAATGAAAATCATCGTTTCATACATCAAGAAATAGATTATACCAAATCTATCAATAACATCCAACAAATGAAACGAAAATTTATAAAAATTAAATCCCTTAAAGTTGAACAACTTCAATTACATCTAACTTGATCTTATGAGTAATGCCTTTATCAAATCATTAATTCGGTAAAGAAAATGAAATACAAAGATCAATAGATGTCAGAAATCCCAGATAAGTTAGATAATATATCTAGTCAATTTATTGAAGAGAGTGGCTCTTTGAGCATCTTTCATTAAAATTCCCACCTTATACCAACCTTGAAATTTTGACAGAGTCAAGTATTTCAACATGCATTTTATTTAATCAAACTTGAAAAACCTTGCTTGGTATACATGTGGTAGCTGCACACAGTACTCGGACGACCGAGGTGGTAGCTCTTTCCTCCATGTGGTGGTAGTTTTCACACTCCTCATTGGGATGTAACTCTTTCCACATCTTTTGAGCATAACACTTTTTCTTTGACTCCCCCTCAATTGGCTATCAATTATTTAAGATATAAAGTATTCAGCCAAATATTGATCTCGATTTCATACTCGACTAAACAGTCAAATAAGATAAAAACTATACCAAGAGATCATTGAGAGAGAAATTGACTTTGATCAACACAAAGATGATTTAATTGACATAAATGATCATTGCATCAAATGAATTATTATGATATCCAAAGCATAATAAATTTCTAAACATATAAAAGGATGCAGTTAAAGTCAATAAAAACTAATGCTCAATTAATGTTCTATGTCTAAGCATAGATAATGAACAAAAACACAAAAACAAAACCTAACCTAAACAAAAGTGTCAGAAAGAGGTTATTTCAAGGAAAGCATTCCAATTGCTTTACGCAAATGAATAAAACATTTTTGATCCAAAGGTTTTGTTAAAAAGTCAGCTAATTGATCTTCAGTTGAAATGTAGGAAATTTGAAGAATATTTGATTCAACTAGCTCTCTAAGAAAATGATATCTAAGTTCAATGTGTTTTGTTCTAGAGTGCAACATAGGGTTTTTTGAAATGTTTATAGCACTAGTGTTGTCACATAAAACAGTTACCGAAGTTGCTGAAATCCGGAAGTCGCTCAACACGCTTTTCATCCAAATGAGTTGAGTTGAACAACTACCCGCTGAGATGTATTCCGCTTCGGCAGTCGAGAGTGCAATGCAGTTTTGCTTTTTACTATGCCATGCAACAAGGCAATGGCCAAGATAAAAACATGCACCACTCGTACTTTTCCGATCATCCACAGATCCTGCCCAATCGGCATCTGAGTATCCAATAATATCTAGACTTGTTCCCATAGGTTACCAAATTCCGAAATTAATGGTTCCTTTGATGTACCGGATGATCCGTTTCACCGCTTTCAGGTGAACCTCCTTTCGTGCTGATTGATATCTCGCGCAAATCCCAACACTAAAGGATATATCCGGGCGACTAGCTGTGAGGTGAAGTAGACTTCCAATCATGCTGCGATAAAGTTTCTCGTCTACATTCTCACTAAGAGATTCACTTCCTAATCCCTTATTGCTAGTTCCCATAGGAGTAGAAAAATCTTTAGAATCTTCTAATCCGAATTTCTTTACCAACTCCTTTGCATACTTGGATTGACACAGATGGATGCCTTCACCATTTTGTTTCACTTGCAATCCAAGAAAGTATGTCAGTTCGCCCATCATAGACATCTCAAATTCGCTTTCCATGGTTTCTGCGAATTTAGAAGCATCATTATCCTTTGTTGCTCCAAATACAATGTCATCGACATAGATTTGTGCAACAATGAAGTTATTTTGATAATGCTTCACAAAGAGAGTCCTGTCTGCCCCCCCTCGAGTATAGCCCTTCTCCAAAAGGTGCTTTGTCAACCTTTCGTACCACGCTCGCGGTGCTTGTTTTAAACCGTAAAGAGCCTTTTTCAAACGAAAAACATGGTTAGGTAGTTTACAGTCTACAAAACCTTTCGGTTGAGCCACATAAACTTTCTCATTTAAAAACCCATTTAAAAATGCGCTCTTAACGTCCATTTGAAAGAGTTTTATTTTAAAGTGACAAGCAATAGCGAATAAGATACGAATGGACTCGAGTCTAGCTACAGGGGCGAACGTTTCATCAAAGTCTATACCTTCTATTTGAGAGTAGCCTTGAGCAACTAAACGTGCTTTGTTCCTGATGATGGTACCATCCTCATTTCTCTTGTTCTTGAAAATCCATTTAGTACCGATCACATTATGTTGCTTCGGAGGCGTCGTTAATTCCCAGACTTTGTTTCGTTCAAACTGATGGAGCTATTCCTGCATTGCTTCAATCCAGTAGTCATCCTGAAGAGCTTCATCGATGTTCTTTGGTTCGATCGTGGAAACATAACACGCGAATCCACAAACCAACTGTCTCCGAGTTTTGACTCATTCTTGTGGGTCTCCAATGATGTTTGATTCAGGATGATCCTTGGAGATGCGTAACGTTTGTTGTAATGGAGTACTCGGAGGTACATGAGATGATTCCTGCACATCAGATAAGCTTGAAGAACCATTAGATGCATCATTAATATTGGAAGTATTATCATGAGAAGATGCATTTACAGGAGTATCATCATCAAGAGAGATATCAGGGGTAGATTTATCAGATGCAAAGTGGAAAGCTTCATCTACTTTAACATTTATGGATTCTACGATCGTTTTAGATTCCAAGTTAAATACCCAATATGCTCTACTATTTGTAGAATACCCCATGAAAATCCCTTCGTCACTTTGAGAGTCAAATTTTCCAAGATTTTCGCAGTCACGTAAAATGTAACATCGACTCCCAAAGATGCGAAAATATTTGATGTTGGGTTTTCTACAACACCATAGTTCATATGGTGTATTTAACGTTCCCGGGCGCAAATAAACTCGATTAATAACATAGATTGCAGTGTTCACAGCTTCAGCCCAAAAATGTAGCGGTAAATTCCGGCTGTGAAGCATAACACGTGTCATCTCTTGTACAACCCTGTTTTTGCGCTCGACTACACCATTCTGTTGAGGTGTATAGGGTGCTGAGAATTCATGTTTAATGCCATTGGAAGTGCAAAAATCGATGAATTTAGAATTTATGAATTCTCCACCTCTATCACTTCTAACACGAATGATCTTTTCATTCTTTTCAATCATAATACGAAGGCAAATCTCGTGAAAAGAATCAAAAGTATCAGCTTTCCTCTTTTAAAAATGCTACCCATGAGTATCTAGAGAAATCATCAACCAATAAGAAAATATACCATTTACCTCCCAAGGATGGTTGACGTGTCGGCCCCATAAGATCCATATGCAATAATTCCAAGGGCCGTTTGGTACCAACGTAGTTCAAGGATGAAAGAAGAATTCACCTTTGCGTACCCAAACCTTTCGGGTTTTGGTGTACGTCGGAAATGATTGTGAGATTGATACCTTTGGTGAAAGCGTCTTGTTTGATCCATCGCTTTTCCTTGACGTCGTCGTCTTGTTTGATGAACTACCGAGGCTCTTTTCCTTCGAAGAATTTGCATTTGATTTTCGAGGAATCACCCTTTTGGTAGTCGTTGCAAGAAGTGCTTGAGTTGAGCGTTTGGCTCCCATCTTGCAATTTCTCCTTATGTGCCCTGCAATACCACAACGAAAACATACCTTGATGCTTGACGATTCCGAAGAGGGGGAAGTAGGTTTGTTGTCGTTGTTTGTCGTCAATTCCGGTGTCGGAGGAGGAGATACCGACTGGGGCACAAAGACTGTCCCAACCGAACTAAAATTGTCTTTAGTTCGATTATATCCGAGGCCGAACTTGTTTGATTGACCAAGACCAAGAAGCTTATCCAACTTACTCCTTCCTAATGAAAATCGCTGTAAGTCTTCCTTGAGTTGGAGAATGGTCTCTGTCATTTCCAATTTTTCCTGTCGAGCCTCGCCGTTGAGCTTCAAGAAGTAGTTCGCTTTGTTCACCATATCTACATAATTCTTCTCGAATTTCTCATTGGACTCTTGAAGTGAAGCATTTGCTTTTATCAGATTATCCCTTTCCACTTCAAGATCGGTCGAGAGAGAAGTTACCCTTTTTAGTTCTTCTTCGAGATCCTGCAATCTCCCTCTCAACCCCTTGTTTTGCTTAGCCAGTTTCTTTGAATCCCTCAAAAGTCTGTGATAGGCTAGAGCAAAATCTTCACCTTCCGAATTATCCGATTCATCGTCCGTTGCAATCTTTTCAACTTGGGAGGAGGACAATGACTCGGATGTACTAGCCATCAAGCACATGAAGGGTGAAGATGTGGACGCGTGGAACGCTGTTGCGTTATCTTCTTCATCACTTGAAGATGACTCATTTGACGATGAGGTGTCATCCCAAGTGACGGCTTGCATCGCCTTCTTCTTTGACGGATTCTTATTAGGACACTCCGTTGAGATATGGCCGTACCCTCGGCACTTGAAGCATTGGACTTGTCCTTCTGAGCTTTTCTTATCCTTAGAAAAACCCTCTTGCTTTCTTGGTTTGAAACTTGAAGAACCTTTGCCTTTCTTCGACTTTACGAGGGATGGAGTTTTGCTTGAGTTACCCCTTCGAAAGTTTTGGCGAAATCTTCTTGTCAAGAGAGCAAGCTGCTTCTCAAAGTCCTCCATAGATAGGTTTGCATCATCGTCTGAGGAGGATGAATCCGCGTCTTCTTCTTTTGTTGTTTTCAACGCATAACCTGAAGACTTAGAAGAGGATGCTTTTCCAGAAGAATAGTTAGTAGGAAATGTCATTTCATAAGTTTGTAATGAACCAACTAATTCTTCTACACGGATTTCGTCCGGATGTTTAATAGTTTCAATGGCCGTAACCTTGGAACGAAATCTTTCAGGAAGAGTTCTTAATATTTTTCTTACAATTTTAAATTCTGGAATCTTCTCTCCCAAGTTAGCACATGAGTTTACGATGTCTTGCAATCGTGTGTAATAGTCTGTGAACGATTCATTTTCTGCCATGAAAATAGAGTGAAACTTGCTCGTAAGTATTTGCAGTTTCTGAATCTTCACAAGGTTAGTTCCCTCATGCGTAACTTGAAGAACATCCCAGATTTCTTTCGCAGTCTCACATGCCGAGACGCGAGAGAACTCAGTTTGAGACAAAGCATTAAATAGAGCATTAATCCCTTTGCCATTGTAAGAAGAAAAATCTATCTCTTCCTTGGTCCATTTCGACCTAGGTTTGATGGTGCGAACATCAGCAATAATTTCAGTTGGATTAGTCCATCCTAATTCAATTGATTGCCACACCCGTTCGTCGATGGAAATTAAAAAGGCTTTCATCCGTACTTTCCAGTACCCATAATTTGTTCCATCGAAGAACGGAGGTCTGTTGATGTTTCCACCTTCAACCATTGTTTACAACCCAATTCCCTCTCTGATACCACTTGTTGGGTTATGTATAATTGGATCTAAATAGGGAAAAAAACACCTAGAGGGGGGTGAATAGGTGTAAACAATAAACACTCAAAAATCTTTGCGATATAAAACCCAATGCGGAAAAATAAATAACACGCAGATATTTTTACGTGGAAAACTCCAAACCGAAGTAAAAAACCACGGGACCGATAACATGGTGAAATCCACTAGAATTAAACACGTACAAGGTGATATACCGTACTCACAGACGACTCAACCTTTTCCATACGCTCCTAGTTGATCTTCTCCGCTCGCTCCACGACGCTTCTCGAATCCACGATCTGCGTCCAACGCCGAATCCACGATGTAGGCCCCCCGAACCCATGCAGTATTTTCTGATGGATCCACTGTTAGAACACCTGTTGTTGGTGTATCTGGCCCATGGTGCATCAATGGGATGCCACAGATGGACCCTGTAAGGTTTATTAGCTGTGTTGGCTTTCGGTTGGGTTTGCTGAAATTTTGAAAAAGAATTAGGCCAAACAGACGGCGGAAATGGATTCAGCACGGAAAAAACGCTTGAAAATGGCTTTTTCTTTGCCAATTTCTGAGTCCGGATGCCCAAAAACGGACTCCCGAAAAATTTACTGGATTTCTGGTGCATGGGGGAGCCGTGGACCGGCGGGGGAGCCATGTGGCAGGCCCTGATTGGCCGGCGCACGCAGCTGGGTCCACGGAGCGCAGGGGTTTGGGCCGGGGTGCACCGCGGGGCGCGTGGACCTGGCGGTTGTCCACGTGGCAGCGCCTGACAGGGCGGCTCAGGTGCGCTCGGTCCGCGGGTGCGTGCGGGGAGGCGTGGACCGGGGGCGCGCCACGTTGGCAGCACCCGGTTGGCGCGGCGCACGAGCGCGCGGTCCACGCAGCGCGGAGGGGCAGGTGTCGGGGGCAGGCGCCGTACCGCGGGCAGGTGGCCGTACGCGGGGCAGCGCGGGCGACGTGGGCGGTGCCACGTGGCGCCCGCTGATTCGCGGGCGCCACATACCGCGTTGACGCGGGGTGGACAGGACTTGCGCTCTCCGCGGTGGCTTGCACGGCTGCGGCGTGTTCGGGGGACACGTGGCGGGCGCCGGCGCGGGTCGGACCAAGCAGGCGTCCGGCTGGATCCCGTGTGCGGGCTGGGCCGGGCCGGGCCGCACTGTGCGCGCCCGAAACCGCCGGGCCGGGCGCACTGTGCGCGCCCGAAACCGGGCTGGGCCGCACTGTAGCCACCCGAATCCCGGGCTGGGCCGCACTGTAGCAGCCCGAATCTTGGGACAATTTCGGTATTATCCGAATTGTTTCTTTGGGCCTATAAATAGGCAGCCCGAGCCCTCTTTGCAGCCCTTTTTCTCTCAGTCTGTGCAAGATCTCCCCGAGCTTCCTAGTGATGAATTTTTCCTCTCTAATCCTTGATCTTCCTGCGGAGTTTAAGGATTTTGGAGGCTCGAATCCCGAGGTTCTCTATTTTACGGCGCGGCGCGACGTTGTGGTTCCTGTGTTCTTCTTCGGCGCAGCAGCAGTGTTTTAGCTCCCCTGGTCTACCCCGAGATCCTTTTTCTGTGATTCTTGCACCAACAGACTCCTAAGAGGTAGGGCTTCATCTTTCGTTTTGATTGCACCTTCCGTTTCGAGTTTTGGCACGGATCCCGAGGCAACACAGTGACCCCTTTTTCTGTGTGGATTTCTGTGACAGAGCAGAGTGTTTTGGCCGTAACTTTGCGTACGAGCGTCGGATTGAGGCGTGCTTATACAAGTTTTTCATCTACAGATCACAAGGAACAAGCTCTTATTTTCTTGGATTTTCCAGAGTTTCTATTGGAGGTTGAAAATCCCGCTTTTCCTGTATTCAGTGCTACAGTTTTGGTGCAGAAATCTTTCGAGTACACCACCTTGCCGAATTTGTATCTTGACCTTCGGAACTCAGATTTGGGCGTGCAGGGTACCGTTTTGAAGATATCGACGCGAGGATCACTGTGATATTTTTCTGGGAATTTTCTGGGCATTTTCAGCAGGTGAAAAAGGGACATCTTTGGGACTGAAATTCTGTGTATATTTTTATGGGCGGTTTTGGAATTGATGTGTATTTGTGGACTTTGTATTGTACCCAGGAGGGATTGTGGACTGTGCTGAACCTGTTGGACATAGAGCTGTTATTTTCCTGGTTTTCTCAGTTGTACGACTCCGGACAGTTAGCGTTTCAGGTGGGTGGCTTGCTTTCAAGATCTATGGACTATGCTCTAATTCTATTGATATAGAATCATGCATGATAGTGATTGGACTTGGGTAGCATGCTAGAATTCGAATGTTATTATTCTTGTAATTATCTGATGATCGTATGATCTCTTCTGCTTCCTACCACATGTTAAATATTTTATTATCTTGGAACCTGACCTAGCACCCCCGTCATATGTTGCATGTGTAACCAGACCAGTAGGAAAACCCTCACTTGGGCTAGGGTTATTTATGTTTAGACATCCCCACTTTACGTTTCATTCCTGAACTTAGTGTTATCCTCGCCGGGTAGTGGGCCGAGCGGTCGGGACTTCGTTTAGTGTGGGATGCATTTGCACTCGTGCTTGGGAGCCGAGTGGGGTCTGGTAGATATGTGGTTCGCTTGTCTGTACAGGGAACCGTTTGGGATAAACGGTGGACCCGGAGATCTTGTTTTTCCCTGTTTGGGGTTGTCGCCACTGTGGTAGTGGCAGTAGTTACTAGTGTTAGCCGGACCTAGAACCCAGAACCCTTTTCGGCATACACATGATTTTAGCCTACCAATGTTTTCTTCCAAGCATCGAAGGGCCGCTGGAGTCTGTTCTGTTTGATTGGACAAAGGCATCAGCCCTTCGGGGCTTGGGTAAAACACTTATTTTTCTAACTGTTTTCCTAAAAGAACTAAAATCATTAAATATGGATTCTTCTAGATCAAAATGATTTCACTAGACACATGTCACCTTTTCTGGTAAATCTCCTCACTCGAAAGGATTCGAGTGATCTGGGTTCTAGGGGCCGTTCCTTTGTCGGGACGAAAGCCACGGGGGCCGAGCCTGGAACCTTTTTCGTTTTGATAGGGTTGTAGGTGTAGGTCTCCCGGGACTTTCGGGCCCTGTTGGTGCTTTGGCGTGCGTACCGAGGTTTTGCTTTCACCGAACTATATGGGGATCGGGGAACTTCGATAAGGCGGGCTAGAGTCTGTTCTGTTGATAGCGTTCTTAGCACCAGTCTATCGGGTTTCCGAACCCTTATGGTTGCGGTCTTCCTGTGAGATTTAGTGTTCTGTTGTGGGAGCCGTCTGGTGGATGT
>CM055072.1:12856769-12886636 GCA_029204045.2 Tillandsia leiboldiana
GATCCACAGCCTCTGACAAAGTCTGTAGCCTCTGGGCATGCACTAAGGTATAAATCTCTGGGCGTAGACCCGTCTCAAACGCTCCCCTGGTGCGGCCCATCCCTGGCAACATAGGGTAACCGCAGTTGAGCAACTGCGTGAACTCCTGAAAGTAGTCCCACACTGTCCATCACCCTGCTGAAGATTCTTCAGATCATCTTCAAGCTTTTTCTTCATGCTCGTCGGAGAATAGGTATCAAGGATCATTCTCTCTGAAACTCCGACCATGGTAGCTGTCGGGTGATCTGAACTCCAAAGCTCAAACCCGACGCCACCAGGCATCTGCATCCCCTCCCAACAATTCACGGCCAATATGTACTCTTAATCTTTGGTCAATGAAGAAGTCCCGAAACAACTTCTCCATTGCTGCTAGCCACGTATCCATCTCCCATGGGTGAGTGCTCCGCCCCGAGAACCTAGTTGGTCCTCGCTTACAGAACTGGGCGAGTTTGTCAGCAAACTCTCTTGCTAACCCTCCTCTTTTCAATGCCATCACCCCCCGATCCCCACTGCTAGAACACTTGCCGTAGGGACAGTGGAATAGCCGTTGTACAACTGGGGTCAGGGGCTGTTTTACGGATTTGAGTTGGCGTAGTTTCGTGAAAGTCTCAAGTCTTGAAGATTGAAGGTGAAGAAGTTGGATCATTTACTCAATCTCAAGAAAGAAGAATTCAAAAGGATCAGGTATGTTTTACTAAAGATTTTGTGTGATCCGAATACTTCTTGTAGTGTAGAAACACTTGGAAGAATCTTTCATTGCATAAAAATCAAAACTGGACTTGGGACATGTTCAGGATCCGGATCAGGTTGTTCGATCCGGATCCCGAAGGTGGTTCGTTCATACACCAGTTCAATCCGGATCGTAGCTCTGATCCGGATCCCGAACACTGAGTTTACCATCTTCCTTGAACGATCCGGATCAGCTTCGCAATCCGGATCCCGAACGTTGATGTTTGGTGAACTGTATGAACGATCCGGATCATGCACTCGATCCGGATCCCGAACCTTCGTTTTTCTGGAATTGGCTGTACTCGTTACGACGATCCGGATCACAGCTAGTCCGATCCGGATCGCCGTCCGTAAAATTTCCAGAAATGTTAGGTTTTTGATTCTTATCTTATCTCCTCCTAGGGTTTCTAACCTATAAATAGACCCTATGATTCTTTTTCTAGGGTGAATCCAAATAGCAAATAGCCGTCATTTTCATATATCATTTATACGGCTATAGATCCACATATAGAGAAGAAGGAAATCATTAGAGAATACTCTATGTTTCTTCATCTATATTGATTAGTTTGATTCTAGGTTTTCATACTCACATCTTGAGTTGAATCAAACTAATGAATACTTAGATGGTATTTCCGATCTATCTTTGATCTAAGTATTCGGCGGATCATCACCACCCAAAACAACGATTTACCCCAAAATCGCGCGTGGATTCGCGTGTCCTTGTGGATTCAAGGTTCAACCGCTCTCGTGGATTCGGAGCGAGGCACGTTCGTGGATTCGAAGGGTGCTATTGGGTGAAGACCGTGGATTCGTCGGTCGGACGTCGTGGATTCGACGTTGGACGCCGTGGATTCGGCGTTGGGCGCAGATCGTGGATTCGAGAAGCGTCGCGGAGCGAGCGGAGAAGATCCTCTAGGAGCGTATGGAAAAGGTTGAGTCGTAAGTGTGTACGGTAAATCACCTTGTACGTGTTTTAATTCTAGTGGATTTCTGCCGTGTTTATCGGTCCCGTGGTTTTTTACTCCGGTGATGGAGTTTTCCACGTAAAAATCTTGCGTATTATTTTATTTTCCGCATTGGGTTTTTATCGCAACGATTTTTGAGTGTTTATCGTTTACACCTATTCACCCCCTCTAGTGTTTTTTCCCCCCTATTTAGATCCGTATTACATAACCCAACAAGTGGTATCAGAGCGGAATAGGGTTGTAAACAATGGTTGAAGGTGGAAACATCAACCGACCCCCGTTCTTCGATGGAACAAATTATGCGTACTGGAAAGTACGGATGAAAGCCTTTTTAATTTCCATCGACGAACGGGTGTGGCAATCATTGAATTAGGATGGACTAATCCAACTGAATTTATTGGTGATGTTCGCACCTTAAAACCTAGGTCGAAATGGACCAAGGAAGAGTTAGATTCATCTTCTTACAATGGCAAGGGAATTAATGCTATCTTTAATGCCTTATCTCAAACTGAATTCTCTCGCGTCTCGGCATGTGAGACTGCGAAAGAAATCTGGGATGTTCTTCAGGTTACACATGAGGGAACTAACCTCGTGAAGATTCAGAAACTGCAAATGCTTACGAGCAAGTTTGACTCTATCTAATGGCAGAAAATGAATCTTTCACGGACTACTATACACGATTGCAAGACATCGTAAACTCATGTGCTAATCTGGGAGAGAAGATTCCAGAATTTAAGATTGTAAGAAAATCTTAAGAACTCTTCCTGAACGATTTCGCCAAAGGTTACTGCCATTGAAACTATTAACACCCCCGGACGAAATACGTGTAGAAGAATTAGTTGGTTCATTACAAACTTATGAAATGACATTTACTACTAACAATTCTTCTGGAAAGGCATCCACTTCTAAGTCTTCAGGTTATGCGTTGAAAACAACTAAGGAAGAAGACGCGGATACATCCTCCTCAGACGATGACGAGAACCTTTCTATGGAGGAATTTGAGAAGCAGCTCGCTCTCTTGACAAGGAAGTTTCGCCGCAACTTTCGAAGGGGTAATTCAAGCAAATCTCATCATCCTTCGGAAAGTCGAACAAAGGCAAGGGTACTTCAAGTTACAACAAGTCAAGAAGCAAGAGAACTTCTCAAAGGATAAGAAAAGTTCAGAAGGACAACTACAATGCTTCAAATGTCGAGGCTACGGCCACATTGCAACGGAGTGTCCTAACAAGTATCCGGCAAAGAAGAAGGCGATGCAAGTCGTCACTTGGGATGACAACTCAACGTCAAATGAGTCGTCTTCGAGTGATGAAGAAAAGAGCTCCACCGCATTCCACGCGTCCGTATCTTCACCCTTCATGTGCTTTATGGCAAGTACATCTGAGTCGTTGTCCAACTCCACTGTTGAAAAGAATGCAACGGACAATGAATCGGATGATTCGGAAGGTGAAGAATTTGCTCTAGCCTATCACAGATCTTTACGGGATTTAAAGAAACCGGCTAAGCAAAACAAGGGGTTGAGAGGGAGATTGCAGGATCTCGAAGAAGAAGTAAAAAGGGTAACTTCTCTCTCGACCGCTCTTGAAGTGGAAAGGGATAAACTGATAAAAGAAATGTTTCCCTTCAAGAGTCCAATGAGCAACTCGAGAAGCTATATAGATATGGTGAACAAAGCGAACTTTCTTGAAGCTCTACGGCGAGGCCCGACAGGAAAAATGGAAATGACAGAGACCATTTGCCAACTCAAGGATGACTTACAGCAATTTTCCTTAGGAAGGAGTAAGTTGGATAACTTCTTGGTCTTGGTCAAACAAACAAGTTCGGCCTCGGATACAATCGAACTGAAACAATTTTAGTTCGGTTGGACAGTCTTTGTGCCTCAGTCGGTATCTCCTCCTCCGACACCCGGAAATCATGACAACCAACGACAACAAGCCTACTTCATCCTCTTCAGAATCGTCAAGCACAAAGGTATGTTTTCGTTGTAATTTTGCAGGGCACATTGGAAGAAATTGCAAGATTGGAGCTCAAAGATCAAATCAACCACATCTTGCAACTGCTACCAATAAGTTCACTCCATGGAATTCAAAGAAGGATTTTCCTAAAGAAAAGACATTGGTAGTACTCTCAAACAAGACGATGACAAAAGAAAAAGACCAATCTTGCAAGACGTCTTCATCAAGGAAAACTTTTCAACCATTGCCAACATACTCCAAAACTCAAAAGGTTTGGGTATGCAAAGGTGAAACCCCTCCTTGTCTTTAATCGTTCTTCGATTAAATCTTGTGTAGTTTATGTATACTATTTTTTTTCTTCTTTTTCTTTTGGCCGACCGTCAACCATCTTTGGGAGGTAAATGGTACATTTTTTATTGGTTGATTTTTCTCTCGGTTTTCTTGGGTAGCATTTTTAAAAGAGAAAGCTGATACTTTGACTCTTTTCATGAGATTTGCCATCGTATTATGATTGAAAAGAATGAAAGATCATTCGTGTTAGAAGTGAGGAGGTGGAGAATTCATAAATTCAAAATTCATTGATTTTTGCACTTCAAATGGAATTAAACATGAATTCTCGGCACCCTATACACCTCAGCAGAATGGTGTTGTTGAGCGCAAGAACAGGGTTGTTCAAGAGATGGCGCGTGTGATGCTTCATAGCCGGAATTTACCGCTACATTTTTGGGCTGAAGCTGTGAACACCGCTGTCTATGTCATTAATAGAGTTTACTTGCGCCCAGGAACTTAAATACACCATATGAGCTGTGGTTTAGTAGAAAACCCAATATCAATATTTTCGTGTCTTCGGGAGTCGATGTTACATTTTACGTGACCGTGAAAATCTTGGAAAGTTCGACTCTCGAAGTGATGAAGGGATCTTTTTGGGTTATTCTACGAATAGCAGAGCATATCGAGTATTTAACATTGAATCTAAGACGATCGTAGAATCTATAAATGTTAAAGTAGATGAAGCTTTTCACTTTGAAACTGGAAAATCTACCCTCGATATCTCTCTAGATGATGATTCTCCTGCTAGTGCATCTTCTCATAATATACTTCCAATATTAATGATGCATCTAATGGTTCTTCATTTATCTGATGTGCAGGAATCATCTCATGTATCTCCGAGTACTCCGTTCAACAACTTACGAATCTCCAAGGATCATCCGGAATCGAATATTATTGGAGATCCACAAGAAGGAGTCAGAACTCGGAGGCAGTTGGTTTGTGGATTCGCTTGCTACGTATCTTTAATCGAACCAAAGAACATAGATGAAGCTCTTCAGGATGACTACTGGATTAAAGCAATGCAGGAAGAGCTCCATCAATTTGAGCGAAACAAAGTCTGGGAATTAACGAAGCCTCCAAAGCAACACAATGTGATAGGTACCAAATGGATCTTCAAGAACAAGAAAATGAGGATGGTACTATCATCAGGAACAAGGCACGATTAGTTGCTCAAGGCTACTCTCAAGTAGAAGGTATAGACTTTGACGAAACATTCGCCCCTGTAGCTAGACTCGAGTCCATTCGTATACTGTTTGCTATTGCTTGTCATTTTAAAATCAAATTATTTCAAATGGACGTTAAGAGCGCATTTCTAAATGGGTTTTTAAATGAGGAAGTTTATGTGGCTCAACCGAAAGGTTTTGTAGATCATAAACAACCTAACCATGTTTTTCGTTTGAAAAAGGCTCTTTACGGTCTGAAACAAGCACCGCGAGCATGGTACGAAAGGTTAACAAAGCACCTTTTGGAGAAGGGCTATACTCGAGGGGGAGCTGACAGGACTCTCTTTGTGAAGCATTATCAAAACAATTTCATTGTAGCACAAATCTATGTCGATGACATTGTATTTGGCGCAACAAGAGATAATGATGCTTCTAAATTCGCGGAGACCATGGAAAGCGATTTGAGATGTCCATGATGGGCGAATTGACTTATTTCCTTGGATTGCAAATTAAACAAAATGATGAAGGTATTCACTTGAGTCAATCCAAGTATGCAATGGAGTTGGTCAAAAAGTTTGATCTAGAAAATTGTAAAGATTTTCCGACTCCAATGGGAACTAGCCACAAGGGACTTGGAAGTGAATCACATAGTGAGAATGTAGACGAGAAACTGTATCGAAGTATGATTGGAAGTCTACTTTACCTCACGGCTAGTCGCCCGGATATATCTTTTGGTGTTGGGATTTGCGCGAGATATCAATCAGCACCAAAGGAGGTTCACCTGAAAGCGGTGAAAGGATCATCCGGTATATCAAAGGATCAATTAATTTCGGAATTTGGTATCCTATGGGAACAAGTTTGGATATTGTTGGATACTCAGATGCCGATTGGGCAGGATCAGTGGATGATCGGAAAAGCACGAGTGGTGCATGCTTCTATCTGGCCATTGCCTTGTTGCATGGCACAGTAAAAGCAGAACTGCATAGCACTCTCGACTGCCGAAGCGGAATACATTTCAGCTGGAAGTTGCTCAACTCAACTCATTTGGATGAAAAGCGTATTGAGCGACTTCCGCATTTCAGCATCTTCGGTAACAATACTTTGTGACAACACTAGTGCTATTAACATTTCTAAAAACCCTGTGTTGCACTCTAGAACAAAACATATTGAACTTAGATATCATTTTCTTAGAGAGCTAGTTGAATCAAATACTCTTCAACTCTCATATATTTCAACTGAGGATCAATTAGCTGACATTCTAACAAAAACCTTTGGATCAAAAACGTTTTATTCATTTACGAAAAGCAATTGGGATGCTTTCCTTGAAATAATCTTCTTTTTGAAATCTTTGCTTAGGATAGGTTTGTATTTGTTTTTGTTTTGTTCATTATCTATGTTTGTACATAGGACATTAATTGAGCATAGATCATAATTGACTTTAATTGCATCTTTTCGCACATTTAGAAATTTATTATGCTTTTTGCCATCATAATATTTCACTGTTGCAATGATCATTTATGTTAATTAAATCATCTTCTAAAGTGATCAAAGTCAATTTCTCTCTCTCTATGATCTCTTGGTATAGTCATTATCTTATTTGACTGCTTAGTCGAGTATGAAATCGAGATCAATATTTGGTTGAATACTTTATATCTTAAATAATTGATAGCCAATTGAGGGGGAGTCTTAGAAAAGGTAAAATGCTCAAAGATGTGGAAAGAGTTACATCCCAATGAGGAGTGTGGAAACTACCACCACATGGAGGAAAGAGCTACCACCTCGGTCGTCCGAGTATTGTGTGCAGCTACCACATGTATACCAAGCATGGTTGTTCAAATTTTTGATTAAGTAAATGCATGTTGAAATACTTGACTCTGTCAAATTTCAAGGTTGGTATAAGGTGGGTTTTTTAAAGAAAGATGCTCAAAGAGCCACTCTCTTCAACAGATTGTCTAGATACATTATCTACTATATTTGGGATTTCAAACATCTATTGATCTTTGTATTTCATTTTCTTTGCTGAATTGATGATTTGATAAAGGCATTACTCATAAGATCAAGTTAGATGTGATTGAAGGTGTTCAACTTTAAGGGATTTAATTCTTGTAAATTTTCGTTTCATTTTTGGATATTATTGATAGATTTGACATAATCTAATTCTTGTTGTATGAAACGATGATTTTTGTTAAAGTTGATACACATTTGCGCTTACAATCTTTTTTCTGGTTTTTCTTGAATTTCTCTGAAATTTTCTAAAGAAAAAGTTGGGGCCGATCCGGATCGGGCTAGATGATCGGATCCCGAACGCAGGAATTCTTCTGCGGGCTGACGATCCGGATTGTATCTGCCGATCCGGATCCCGAACGCAGTTTCTCACTGCGGGTAGCCGATCCGGATCGCAGTTATGAACTGATCCGGATCGCGGCTAGGTTTTTATAAGGAACGAAAGGGGTTTTTGATTTCTTTACTCCAATCTTTTGTTCCAAAGTTTTCAGAGCCTCTCTCTCTAGATTTCATCCTTCTTGGAAGCTTTCAAACTCAAGTTCTTCAGTTCCAAGTAAGTTTTATTGATCAAAATCTCGGTTTTTCACCGTTTTTCTCTTTTCCCCCTCAAACGTGATGAATTTCTTGGATCAACTTTGTTTGTGGATGGTTTTTGATCAAATTTCCTTTGAAATAAGAACTCTGGGTAGATTAGTTTTGTTTATATGCTAGGTATTCTCCTGATTAACGGATTTTTAGGCTTCGATTTCTAAAATTTTGGTTTTAGGGCATATAATAAGGATTTTCGAAAATTATGCAATTGATCTAGTTTTAAAAGTCCTTTTGCAAAACTAATTTGATTCTTAGCTTCTCTACATGATAATGATTCTTTGGGTACAATTTCTCAATTTTTGAAAATTAACAATTTTTCATGTGTTCTTGAGTTGGTCTTCACAGGATACACTTTTCACTAGCAATCAAAATGGTGATCACTTGGATTGTTTTTCTACTTGCGGCTATGGTTCATACAAGAGACACCGTCAAGCCCAAGAGGGCTAAGAAGGCTAAGAAAGCGAAGAAAGCTAAAGATGATTCCGATACAGAATCTGAAACCGAATCAATTAATTGGGATGAACTGCAAGTTGAAGCAACGACTGTTCCGACTGCTTCAAAGGGAAAAGCACCTGCAGAAACATCAAAGGCTCCGCCCACTGCTGCTGAGAAAGGCAAAGCTCCAATGGAAGAAACTTCTGGGAAGACAAGAAGAAAAAGTATTGCTCGCAAAAGAGGGAGTGCACAAGGAATCTCCATTGAGCAACCAGCTGATAGGCAAGCACCTCCTCAAGACTTTGTCAGCTCGGCAAGAATAAAGGATTTTGAAAACAGAGAATGCATTGGAGAAAGGCATGTTGATGTAAAAGCCTTAAAGCAGCGTTCTCAGATGTTTGGGACTTTGTTTGACCAGAGAGGTCTTGCTTCCATTTGCGATTTCCCGGAGACCACTGGGTATTGTCTTCACTCAGTGAGGATGTTTTATCAGAATGCCTGCTATCTAGTTGATCAGGAAAGCGGGCGTCGGGATTTTCAAACATTAGTCAAGAATGTCAGAATCAAAGTAACGCCTCAGCTAATTGGTGAAGTACTAGGGATGGACGCCCGAGCCGATGGCACTCATTACCTGAAGAATCAAGTCTTCAACACCTTCTCCTGGAGAGTGGTAGTTGATGGAATCTGTGTTCCAGATACTCGGTCGACAGGAAACTCCGTTTTCTCGAAAGAACTACGACCAGAGTACCGCATCTTAAATCTCATTGTCTGTTACAATATTATTCCAAACATGAACACAAAGGTTCTTCGGTGGGAAAGAATGATATTCCTTTATCTACTTGGAAACCCCGCAGCAGCAATGGGAGCTAACTTAAACATTCCCTACGTCATCTGGTCAAGGATGGCACGATATGTGGAGCAAGCTCATCCGTCAGAGAGACTACCTTTTTCAATGATCATCATGCGCATTCTTCGCAAATTTAAAGCTGACACAAATGCGAGTTCCTATCTGCACAGTCTAGGAACGATCAATGACACAACAATTGTAAAGTCTCTTTCGACGAAGCCAGATGAACCTTTCATACCTCTCCACCGGCAACGAGAACAACGACAACAAGCAACAACCTCTGCACCGGCAGCAGCTCCTCCAGTTCAACCAGCACCTCCGGCACAAGAAGCACCACAATCAACTTCTGATGATGATGCATCTGTTACCTCAATCTATAAAGAACAGCAAAGGCTCTCCAACGAGCAAGAACGTATATCAAATGAACTAATTGAGGTAAAGGAAGAAATAAAGAAGGTAAATAAAAATCAATCAGCAATGAACAAGCGAATAAAGAAGATTTTCCAAATCCTCGGCTGTATCAGTTCAGACGAGTCTGAATAATCCGTATCCTTCTAATTTCTGTTTATTATGCATATGTTTAAATCCTTCTGTTGTGCAGGTTTTTAAGTTTTAATTTGGGTTTTTTAGTTCTCTAACTTAAACTGTTACCCATTCTCTCCACTTCTGTAATCTTTGGCTTTATTTGTGACAAAAAGGGGGAGAGAGTTTAGAACAATGATCGATTTGAACAATGAACAATGATTGTGAAAATCTTGCTAATGAACAATGATTGTGAAAATCTTGCTGATGAAGATTTTGTATACATCAAGGTAAGTATCTCTTCAACTTCAACTTTGATTTTCATCTTGTGATTGTTTGCATGTCTCGACTAACTATTCGACTAACTATTTGGGCATGTAATATAACTAACAAGTTGATGTTGGACTAACATTGTGTGACATTTGGTTTTTAATTGCATAGAAGATATGTTGGTTTTTGACTATGATTCTCTTACATATCTGAACTCTCAAATGTCATGATGATTAGATAAACTCTATCTCTGTACTAGGTTTTGTATGCTAAATATTCTTGAGGTATCTAACGATCTCTTTTTGTCAAGAATGATTTCTTTGTGCAGAGAGTACAGATGTCTAAGTCTAGAGTCTGTTTTAGGAGTTTATCTCATATTTTTAAATTTTTGGATCTCCATTGTAAATTTTTGTTGTATGGTGATAGCAACAAAAATATCTTTTTGAATTTTCTTTAGTGGATCTGTGTTTTGTCACGAAACCGCCAAAGGGGGAGATTGTTACGGAATTTGAGTTGGCGTAGTTTCGTGAAAGTCTCAAGTCTTGAAGATTGAAGGTGAAGAAAGTTGGATCATTTAACTCAATCTCAAGAAAGAAGAATTCAAAAGGATCAGGTATGTTTTACTAAAGATTTTGTGTGATCCGAATACTTCTTGTAGTGTAGAAACACTTGGAAGAATCTTTCATTGCATAAAAATCAAAAACTGGACTTGGGACATGTTCAGGATCCGGATCAGGTTGTTCGATCCGGATCCCGAAGGTGGTTCGTTCATACACCAGTTCAATCCGGATCGTAGCCTCTTGATCCGGATCCCGAACACTGAGTTTACCATCTTCCTTGAACGATCCGGATCAGGCTTCGCAATCCGGATCCCGAACGTTGATGTTTGGTGAACTGTATGAACGATCCGGATCATGCGCTTCGATCCGGATCCCGAACCTTCGTTTTTCTGGAACTGGCTGACTCGTTACGACGATCCGGATCACAGCTAGTCCGATCGGGATCGCCGTCCGTAAAATTTCCAGAAATGTTAGGTTTTTGATTCTTATCTCCTTCCTAGGGTTTCTAACCTATAAATAGACCCTATGATTCTTTTTCTAGGGTCAATCCACATAGTCAATAGCCGTCATTTTCATATATCATTTTATACGGCTATAGATCCACATATAGAGAAGAAAGGAAATCATTAGAGAACACTCTATGCTTCTTCATCTATATTGATTAGTTTGATTCTAGGTTTTCATACTCACATCTTGAGTTGAATCAAACTAATGAATACTTAGATGGTATTTCCGATCTATCTTTGATCTAAGTATTCGGCGGATCATCACCACCCTAAAACAACGATTTACCCCAAAAATCGGCGCGTGGATTCGCGTGTCCTTGTGGATTCAAGGTTCAACCGCTCTCGTGGATTCGGAGCGAGGCACGTTCGTGGATTCGAAGGGTGCTATTGGGTGAAGACCGTGGATTCGGTCGGACGTCGTGGATTCGACGTTGGACGCCGTGGATTCGGCGTTGGGCGCAGATCGTGGATTCGAGAAGCGTCGCGGAGCGAGCGGAGAAGATCCTCTAGGAGCGTATGGAAAAGGTTGAGTCGTAAGTGTGTACGGTAAATCACCTTGTACGTGTTTTAATTCTAGTGGATTTCTGCCGTGTTATCGGTCCCGTGGTTTTTTACTCCGGTGATGGAGTTTTCCACGTAAAAATCTTGCGTATTATTTTTATTTCTGCATTGGGTTTTTATCGCAACGATTTTTTGAGTGTTTATGCGTTTACACCTATTTACCCCCCTCTAGGTGTTTTTTCCCCTATTTAGATCCGTATTACAGGGGCCTCTACAGTAGTAGGGGGAGGTGCCCCAACCTAGGCAAGCAACTGGTCAAACCTTTGCTCCTGTCGGCGGTGACTCTCCGCCAACTGGGCCACCATGGCCCTCAGCTCACTAATCTCCGATGGCCCGGACTGCTCCGACACCTCCGGGGGTGTAGGAGTACCCCGAGTAGGGATCTGTCGCCTAGGAGGCATCCTGCCACACAAGAAACCACGGGTCAGAAAATAAAACCACTCTAGACCCAATCCAGCGAAAGTCATGGACATCCTCCTATTCCTGTAACCTTATGTTGTCTACAGCCAACATAATAGTCCACCAGAAACAGGATATGCCAGTCCCTCTCCACTCACAGGAAGAGTTAATAACAAATTGCCGACTTTCGCAAAATATCGCGTCACTCACGCCCTGCCTTCCTAGGGTCTGCCAAAAGCCTGGGGTTTCCTAAGTCCCAACTGACCTATCCCTAAGCTCCGATACCTACCTAATCTGTCACGCCCCGGGTGTAAACCAGAAATCGGGCTCGTCCACAGATCCGCCGTGCACACGGTATTTCCCGTGTACACGAAGCGCTGGTAACCTGCTCAGATATAAATGAAATAATACAGGAGCATAAAAACAGAGCTAAACTAAACTAGTACATCTCAGACAAATACTGGAAATAAAAGTACAATAAACTCTCAGAAATATAAATGTGTCTCTCCCAGCACACGAAATAAATACAACCAGCTGGCCGCAGCCAGACCCAAAATAAAAGAAAATACAACCGTCTGAGTGTACAGGGGATACATCAAAACTATCAATCTCGAGCTCGGGGTAGTAGCTATCTAGTCAGCGATCCTCTTACCTCGATCCTGGGAAGAGGGTCCCGCAACTCCAGCAGATGACTCTGCAAAACAAGGGGGACAAGAAAAAAGAAAACAGTGGGGGGTCAGAACTACTATAAAAATAGTAGCCTCCCCTAGTGGGTAAACCTCTATCTCAGACCTGCCCACTAGGACTACAAGAGGCAGAAAAATAAAACAAGGTGGTGAGCTATACGTATAACAACTGATAAAAGCTACCACTAAGATGCCTCTAGAGTAATAAGCTAAAAGAGTAGCTAAATGCGTGCATCAGAGTATACATATGCCTGCCTGGATAACCCAATCTAGACACCGGTGAACCCCGGTACTGCCTGCTATGCCTACTAACTCACGACTCAGCTGCGGGATGCAGACCGGTTCCTGACCGACACGGTCCCATCCCAGAGGCAACAGACCGGCTCCTGACCGGCACGGTCATAAGTATTGCAACAGACCGGCTCCTGACCGGCACGGTCACAAGTGCTGCAACAGACCGGCTCCTGACCGGCACAGTCACAAGTAACCTGATATAGTAGGACTGGACCAAGACTCTAATTAAGTGGGAAAAACCCATCCACTAGAGAAGTCCCGATCCCCTATCCCCAAATCTGATGCACTAATAACAGTCTGGTCAACCGCCCGAAATCCGCGGTTGCCTCGAGTACCCTATCCTCAAACCTGCCTGTCCCCAAATCCCAAAGCTGGCTACACTATCCCAGTCCCTGCTCTAATCAGAGCATACTATCCCCCATGTCTAAGTGACTGGAGAAAGAATAAAACATGGTTTCTCCTAACTCAATTCCAGCATGTTTGTGTAGTAGAAAAAGGTGGCCTAGCTAGATGACCATACAAGCATGCAAAGTCCTTTACTTAATAAAGCAATTTCAAATACTTTAACTTTTACATAACTAAGTGCATAGAACCTCCAATGTTTATGTTGCATAACTAGAAGCTCACTAACAAGTAACCTTTTCAAATTATGAACTCTAATCACATGTCCAAACCTTCCATTGTACATATAACATGAAATGGATTTAGCATGATTTCCATGTGTTTAAGCTACGCATCCAAAGTAAGGAAACACTACTTACTAACATTTAATTCTCTAACCATGCAACTAGTAACAATGGATCCATGATCTCATTCAAGCATGCTAGGTCCATTTCCAAGTTCTAATTAGCAACATGATCAAGCAACACTCTAATATGCCTAGTGACACATCACAAGTAGGAGGTTTACAACAACACCCACCTCGAGCGCTAAATCCCTGTCCAAAAGCGAAACTCACGCTCAGTCCAAAAAGTCACAGCAACACTGCACAATATCCCAAAGGAACAAACATATTTTAAACATACAAAGTTCCCAAATTCTGCCCACAATTACCACAGTCCAGAGTTTCTCAATTTTCACCTGCGTAGAATGCCCGGAAAAATCCAAGATAAATACTGTCGCGATCCTCGCGACGAACCCGTCGAAACGAGTACCTGCACGTTCAAATCTGATTTTTCTACGCTGAGTTACAAATTTTGCAAGTGGAACACCCCAACCCAAACTGCCCAGAAAATCTGTGTCAAAGAACCACAGTGAAATGAGATTTTCACCTTCAAAAGAAATCCAGAAAAATCTGAGAAAAATCCAGGAGACTCCATGTGGACTGTAGATGAAAAATGACTTTTGAATCGCCTCGATCCGACGTCTGAGCGAAAAGATACGGCTAGAACACCGCAGTGCTGTCCAAAAATCCGCGAAGAAAAATGGGTCAAATTGGTGCTCCGAAAACTCCAAGGTCAGCATGGAAAACGAGGAACCTCAAAACACAGGAGTTGAAGTCCTACCTGTCATGAGTCCAACGGCGCGAAAATCGGGAAAATCGGAAGTCGGGGTGAGTCGGGGGAGCCCAAACACTAAGAAGGGGCGAAGCGGGTCGCCGGAGAACAAGCGTCACGCCGCGCCGTAAAATCTCAAACCTTGGGATGCGTGCCTCCGAAAAATCTCCGGGATCCACCAAAGTGTAGGACACTGAGAGAAGGAGAATCCTTCTGAAGAACTCTCTGTGGAAAAAGATCCAGAAGAGCTAAAAAAAACACTAAGGACCCTATTTATAGCCCAGCCCATAAGTGTTATTGGGCCGGGTTTTCAGGCGCAGGATTCGGGCGCACTGCGCCCAGAAACCCGGTCGGACGGTTCCCATCCGACGCGCCCGGATTGCCCTGGTGCTGCCACGTGTGCACAAAACAGGGGACAGCAATACAAGGGGCCCGCTGCGCGCCGCGTGTCCCCCCGCGGTCAGCGAGGGTAGGTACGGCCGCCCACACGCGAGGCGACGCGTGGCGCACTCGAGTGGCCCGACCGGCCGCCTGGCGCCCCCCTGCGCGCTCCGTACCGAGGCACCCCCGCCGTGGACCGCGTCTTCGTGAGCCAGCCTATACCCTGCTGCCACGTGTCCTACGCCCGGTCCACCTGAAGCTGCGCACACTCGCTGGGCCCCGCCGCGTGCGCCAACCACTCCGCGCACGCCACGCGTCCCCCGCCCGCGGTCCATGCACCGCCGCGCCACCCCGTGGACCGAGCTGCGTGAGCCGGCCAATGACAGGCCGCCACGTGGCTCAGGCCGGTCCACGGTCACCTCCCATGCACCAAAAATTCCCGAAAACTTCCGGAACCCCGTTTTTGGCCATCCGGACTCCAAATTTAACAAGCAAATAGCCGTTTTCAAGCGTTTTTCCGCGCTGAATCCAAATCCAACCTCAGATTGGCCCGAAACCTTTTCTAAAATTTGGCAAATGCAGCCGAAGGCCAAATCAGCTATCAATGTCTCACAAGGTCCATCTTTGGCATCCCTTTGATGCACCATGGTCCAGACACACCAACACTAGGTGTTCTACACAGTGGATTCATCGGAAAGTTGCATGGGAAAACTAGAACACTACAAGTATACTACTGAAATAAGAAAAATACATCTCCCAATAGTACAAATCTGAACCTCACTACATAAGTCTCTCAAAATAAAACTCTCAACAACAACTATCTACAAAAATCTAGCAGACTGTACTACAAAGCTCCAAAAAGGGGTACAGCTATACTCCAAAGACGGGCAGGGAACTAGCTCGTGACTCCCTTACCTCGATCAGCTGGTGCAGGAATAGTAGGAATAGGGGTAGATGCCTCTGGAAAATCTGTCACCAACAGAAGGTGTGTGTAATGTACCAGTTTCTGGTATGTAAATAAATGTAAATAAAAATGGTATGAAATACTATTTTTATTGGGTTTAGAAAGGTAAAGGATGACCTGGGAGTGAATTGGGCCCAAATCGGGATTAAAATAAGAGATCTAAAATTTTATATGAGGAAGTGGACCCAGATTGTAAGTGGAAAATTCACAGTGTCGAAAAATTTCGAGAAAATTACGGGAGCTCCGTAAATATGTTTTAAGGTCACAGTAAAAGTTTCGTGTCGAACGGATGCCCGGATAGTGAGAACGGGGCCCGTCAGCGATTGTGATTACAGTGAGGCTTTTGGTGACCCAGAAGTGGTCCAAACTGAAAATTTGAAGTGCCTGGTGATAAATCAAGTTGAACTGCGGCTGCCTGTCAAATTTGAGCGAAAACGGGTGAGAAACGGGCGAGAACGGACGAAAACGGGCGAAACTGGGCTTGGCCCCAACTTTCGGACGCCCGAAAGTTGGTTCCAGGCGCCTGGAAAGTACTGTAGCAAACCAAATTTTTGGGCTACAGCGAACCGGGCTGCACTGTAGTGAACCCGGTTCACTGTATCAGCCCGGTCCAGACCGAGGAGCGCCCGAAAGTTACTGTAGCGCGCCCGAATCCTGAGGCAGTGGCACGGATCCCGAGGCAGTGGCACGGATCTCGAGGCAGTTGGCACAGGCAAGCGCGCGCGGCGCGCTGGGGTGCCACGTGGCGTCTCCCCATTGGTCGCAGCGACCGAGGGCGCAGGCGTGCGCGGGGAACGCGCGCGGGCACTGGCGCGGCGTCAGCGGGCAGGGCCACGTGTCGGCCTCCCATTCGCGGGTCAGCGCGACGCGACGCGTGACACAACGCGACGCATCTACCGCGGGCGTGAGTGCAGTCCACGTGGCAGCCTCTGATTGGCTGCCACTGGTCCGTGGGCGCGGTGCACGGGTCCAGGGACACATGTCGCCTCAGGATTGGCCGAGCGACGGTGGCGTGGCGCGGCGCTGGCGCGCGGACCGCGGGGCGGTTTACTGTAGCCGCCCGAAACATGGTTTCGGGCGCCCGAATCGGGCCCCCGAATGTGGGAAAACCGGTCTATAAAGGCCCGAATGGCCCATTTCTCCTCCTTTTCTCCTTTTTGCTTCAACCGCGCGTACCTGGAGGGGTGAGGGGCGATTCCGTGAGGGGTTTTGGGGTGTCGCGAGCACGCCGATGACCCCATGGAGCGCGCGAAAGGTGTTCCAAGGAGCCGAATGGTCGCGTGTACACGCGTTGGATGGCGCGTTGGTGTCGAGGTAAGTCCCGCGAGTTGTTTTTGCGGTATTTTGGCACAGTTTGATTTCCTTTTGGATTTTGGATTTGACACCATGCCATTGTGCGTGATAGGGACCGAGTTTTACTGTGCCATTTTGCTGTGCGGAGTGTCGCCGGGCATTTTGCGCGCACCGTTTTGCGTGCAAGCTTGTGGAATACATGCACCGTTTTGCATGCGGACTCGACGAACATGCACTATTTTGCGTGCAAACTCGAAAGAGTGCACCGTTTTGCGTGCAACAGTGAAAAAGGAACGTGCACCATTTTGCGTGCAAATTCGAGGTACGTGCTCCGTTTTGAGTGCAAATTGGATTGTCGTGCACCGTTTTGTGTGCAGACTCTAATGTTGCGCACCGTTTTGCGTGCAGTGCTAAAAAGTGTGCACCATTTTGCGTGCAACCCTATAGAGAACCGTGCACCATTTGGCGTGCAGATTTGAGGTACGTGCACCGTTTTGCGTGTAGGTTAAATTGACGCGCACCGTTTTGCATGCAGGCTGAAATGGCACGCACCGTTTTGCATGTGGGTTTTTAATAACGTGCACTATTTTGCGTGCAGGTTTGGAGGACGTGCGCCGTTTTGCGTGCGGACTCGAGGGATGTACACCGTTTTGCGTGCAAGCTCAAGGAAATAAGAGGAATCGCGTGGAGACCAATTGCAAGTGTCTACAAGCAATTGGGTACACCACAAGGTGGGGGATTCTGCCGAAACTGGGTGACCTCTCCCCTTGCTCCTTTGCTTTTCGATTTAGAAGCATGATAGTAGCCTTTTAGAGGCGTTGGGTAGTCATGATTAAGATTGCATGTGTAAATGGATATGTAGAAAAGTAGACTTTTCTAATTGTCAAAATAGGGAGTAAACTTGTATGTGCGAATGGACACAGATGAAAAGAGCAACTGTTGGTTGCCAAAGATAGTTGATAAATGTGCATGTATAGAGGAATTTAGAGGAAGGTACTAAATTATGATTTATCCAAATTAGAGGATGAACTTGCATGTGTAGATGAACCCAGATGAGAGTGCAACTTTTAGTTGCCAAAAGAGATGATAAATTTGCATGTTCTAGTGAACATAGAGGTAGATGTAATTTTTGATTTATCTGAATAGATGATAAGTTGCATGTGTAAATGGACTTAGAGAATAGTGTTTCTTTTCCTAATCGCTAAAAATAGAAGATAAACTTGCATGCGTAGATGGATACAGATGAAAAAGTGGAATTTTCTAAATTTCCAAATATGGATGATATTTGCATGCGTAGATGATAAACTTTATTTATGATTGAAATGAAAATAATTTCATGTGTAAAAAGAGAAATTAATTGTTTGTTGATTGTGATCATATTGGGGTATAACCCTAGGAATCATGTGAAAGCATAAGGACAAAGGACATGTTGGTAGTAAGACTAGGAGAAAACCTAGACTCAGGGTTAATGAGTGGCATCAAACTTAGGAGTTTATCCTAGGACTGTATGAGTGGCATTGCCTTAGGAGATAACCTAAAGACATTGGATAGAGTGATCAACATAGAGTCAAGGAACTCTAGGATGAGCATGATATAAGACTTAGGTAAAGGAAACCTAAGGTAAGCTAGCGGGTTGAGAATAGACTATTTAACATAGAGTCAAGGAACTCTAGGTTAAATATGATATGAAACTTAGGTAAGAGAACCTAAGGTGATCTATGTTGGGTCGTATATAATACGGATCTAAATAGGGGAAGAAACACCTAGAGGGGGGTGAATAGGTGTAAACGTATAAACACTCCAAAAATCGTTGCGATAAAACCCAATGCGGAAAATAAAATAACACGCAAGATTTTTACGTGGAAAACTCCATCACCGGAGTAAAAAACCACGGGACCGATAACACGGCAGAAATCCACTAGAATTAAAACACGTACAAGGTGATTTACCGTACACACTTACGACTCAACCTTTTCCATACGCTCCTAGAGGATCTTCTCCGCTCGCTCCAGACGCTTCTCGAATCCACGATCTGCGCCCAACGCCGAATCCACGGCGTCCAACGTCGAATCCACGACGTCCGACCGAATCCACGGTCTTCACCCAATAGCACCGTTCGAATCCACGAACGTGCCTCGCTCCGAATCCACGAGAGCGATTGAACCTTGAATCCACAAGGACACGCGAATCCACGCGCCGATTTTTGGGGTAAATCGTTGTTTTTGGGTGGTGATGATCCGCCGAATACTTAGATCAAAGATAGATCGGAAATACCATCTAAGTATTCATTAGTTTGATTCAACTCAAGATGTGAGTATGAAAACCTAGAATCAAACTAATCAATATAGATGAAGAAACATAGAGTATTCTCTAATGATTTCCTTTCTTCTCTATATGTGGATCTATAGCCGTATAAGATGATACAAGAAAATGACGGCTATGTGGATTCACCCTAGAAAAGGAGTCATAGGGTGTATTTATAGGTTAGAAACCCTAGGAAGGAGATAAGAATCAAAAACCAACCATTTCTGGAATTTTACGGACGGCGATCCGGATCGTGATAACTAGGATCCGGATCGTCATAACAAAACAGCCAAATCCAGAAAAACGAAGGTTCGGGATCCGGATCATGTGACTACGATCCGGATCGTTCATACAGTTCACCAAACATCAACGTTCGGGATCCGGATTGCGAAGCAAGATCCGGATCGTTCAAGGTAGATGGTAAACTCAACGTTCGGGATCCGGATCAAGAGACTACGATCCGGATTGCGACGATGTATGAACGAACCACCTTCGGGATCCGGATCGAACAACCTGATCCGGATCCTGAACATGTCCCAAGTCCAGTTTTTGATTTTTATGCAATGAAAGATTCTTCCAAGTGTTTCTACACTACAAGAAGTATTCGGATCACACAAATTCTTTAGTTAAACATACCTGATCCTTCTGAATTCTTCTTTCTTGAGATTGAGTTAAATGATTCAACTTTTCTTCACCTTCAATCTTCAGGACTTGAAACTTTCACGAAACTACGCCAACTCAAATTCCGTAACAATCTCCCCCTTTGGCGGTTTCGTGACAAAACATAGATCCACTAAAGAAAATTCAAAAAGATATTTTTGTTGCTATCACCATACAACAAAAATTTACAATGGAGATCCAAAATACAATACATGAGTTAAACTCCTAAAACAGACTCTAGACTTAGACATCTGTACTCTCTGCAAAAAGAAATCATTCTTGACAAAAGAAATCGTTAGATACCTCAAGAATTTTGTACTATTCAAAAACCACAAACAGAGATGAAGTTTAAACTCATTTATACTTACCATGACATTTATATTCAGATATGTAAACTGATCATAGTTAAATAAACACCAACATATCTTCTTTGCACGTAAAAACCAAATGTCATGAACATGTTTGTGACAAACTAATATATATATATAGATATGTAATTGATCAGAGTTAAGCACCAACATATCTTCTATGCAATCAAAAACCAAGTGTCACAAACTTGTTAGTGAACATCAACTTGTTAGTTATATTACATGCCCAAATAGTTAGCAAATAGTTAGTCGAGGCATGCATTCATACAGCTGAAAAACCTCAAGTTGAAGTTGAGATCATACTTACCTTGATGTATACAAAATCTTCATCATCAAGATTTTCACAATCAATTGTTCAAGTTCCCTTACCTTGATGTTCATGCACATCATCACATCATCATCATTGTTCAAAGTTCTCAACAACTCTCTCCCCCTTTTTGTCACAAAACAAAGCCAAAATCACAAAAATTAAGGAGAGTTAAATAGAACAAAATAAAGAAATTCCTGAGAACTAAACAAAAACTTAAAAACCTGCAAAAAAAGGATTAGAGAAAAGAAGGAAAACTTTATGCAGAGTCGTCGGAGCTGATACACCCAAGCTTCTGAAACATTTTCTTGATCCGTTTGTTTATAGAAGCTTGTTCCTTCTTAACTTCTTTGATAACCTCTTTCATTTCAGCGACATCAGTAGCCATGCGCTCTTGCTCGTTTGAGAGTCGCTGTTGTTCCTTATAGATTGAACTCACTGACGCATCATCATCAGAAGTAGATGGAGGTGCTTGCTGTGATGGTGGAACAGGAGGAGTTTCTGCCGGTGCAGAGGTTGTCGCTCGTTGTTGTTGTGCTCGTTGCCGGTGAGGAGGTATTATGGGTTCATCTGGCTTCGTCGAGAGAGACTTCACAATTGTCGTCTCATTAATGGTGCCCAAACTGTATAGGTATGAGCTCGCGCTTGTATCAACTTTAAACTTTCTAAGGATGCGCATGATAATCATTGGATAGGGTAGTCTCTCTGAGGGGTGAGAGTGTTCCACATATCGCGCCATCCTTGACCAAATGAGATAAGGAATATTCAAGTTTGCTCCCATCAATGCGGCCGGGTTTCCAAGAAGATAAAGGTATAACATTCTGTCCCATCGAAGAACTTTCGTATTCATGTTGGGAAGAATGTTGTAGCAGACAATGAAGTTTATATACCGATACTCTGGTCGTAGCTCTTTAGAGAAAACAGAATTTCCGGTCGACCGAGTATTTGGAAGACAAATTCCATTAACTACAACTCTCCAGGAGTTGTCGTTGAAGCTTTGAGTTTTTAGGTAATGGAGTCCATCAGCTCTGGCTGCCATACCTAGCACAACTCCAATCAGCTGGGGTGTGACTTTGATTTTGATATTTTTAACCAAAGTGTAAAATTCTCGACGTCCATCCTCGTGATCAATCAGACTTGCAGCGTTCTGATAAAAAATTCGAACTGAGTGTGGACAGTACCCCGTAGTCTCAGGGAAGTTGCAAATTTGAGCAAGACCAACTTGGTCAAACAAAGTCCCAAAAGCTGCAGATCGTTCCTTCATTGGTTTGACATTGACATGTCTCTCGCCAATGCATTCCCTCTTCTCAAAATCCTTGATTCTGTCGGAGCTGATGAAGTCTTGTGGAGGAGGCTGCCTAGCAACTGGTTCCTCAATGGTAATGCCCTGAGCACTGCCTCTTTTTCTTGCACCAGTTTTTCTTTTTGTTCCAACTGGACTTGGTTCCATTGGTGCTTTCCCTTTTTCAGCTGCAGTAGGTTTTGAAGCTTCAGCAGTTGCTTTCCCTTTGGAGACAATGGGAGCAGCTTGCTCAATTTCGATGTTATCCCAGTCGATCGACTCTGTCTCTGATTCAGTGTCGGAATCAACCTTAGTCTTCTTTGCTTTCTTAGCCTTCTTAGGCTTGGCAGTATCCTTGACATGTACCATGGCAGCAAGTAGGAAAATAATCCAAGTGATCACCATTTTGAGTGCTAGTGAAAAATGTATCCTGTGAAGACGAACTCAAGAACACATGAAAAATTATTAATTTTCAAAAATTTGAAAAATTGTACCCAAACAATCATAATCATGTAGAGAAGCCAAGAATCAAATTAGTTTTGCAAAAGGACTTTTAAAAATAGATCAATTGCATAATTTTCGAAAATCCTTATTATATGCCCTAAAACCGAAATTTTAGAAATCGAAGCCTAAAAATCCGTTAATCAGGAGAAAACCTAGCATATAATCAAAACTAATCTACCCAGAGTTCTTATTTCAAAAGAAATTTGATCAAAAACCATCCACAAACAAAGTTGATCCAAGAAATTCGTGCGTTTGAGGAGGAAAAGAGAAAAACGGTGAAAAACCGAGATTTTGATCAATAAAACTTACTTGGAATTGAAGAACTTTGAGTTTGAGAGCTTCCAAGGAGGATGAAATCTAGAGAGAAGCGCTCTGGAAACTTTTGAACAAAAGTTGGAGTAAAAGAAATCAAAACCCTTTTGTTCTTTATAAAAACCTAGCCGCGATCCGGATCAGTTCATAACTGCGATCCGGATCCGCTACCCGCAGTGAGAAAACTGCGTTCGGGATCCGGATCGGCAGATACAATCCGGATCGTCTGCCCGCAGAAGAATTCCTGCGTTCGGGATCCGGATCATCTACCCCGATCCGGATCGGCCCCAACTTTTTCTTAAGAAAATTTCAGAGAAATTCAGGAAAATCCAGAAAAAGATTGTAAGCACAAATGTGTATCAACTTTAAACAAAAATCATCGTTTCATACAACAAGAATTAGATTATGCCAAATCTATCAATAATATCCAAAAATGAAACGAAAATTTACAAAAATTAAATCCCTTAAAGTTGAACACCTTCAATCACATCTAACTTGATCTTATGAGTAATGCCTTTATCAAATCATCAATTCAGTAAAGAAAATGAAATACAAAGATCAATAGATGTTTGAAATCCCAAATATGGTAGATAATATTTCTAGACAATCTGTTGAAGAGAGTGGCTCTTTGAGCATCTTTCTTTAAAATCCCACCTTATACCAACCTTGAAATTTGACAGAGTCAAGTATTTCAATATGCATTTTACTTAATCAAAAATTTGAACAACCATGCTTGGTATACATGTGGTAGCTGCACACAATACTCGGACGACCGAGGTGGTAGCTCTTTCCTCCATGTGGTGGTAGTTTTCACACTCCTCATTGGGATGTAACTCTTTCCACATCTTTTGAGCATTTTACATTATCTTTGACTCCCCCTCAATTGGCTATCAATTATTTAAGATATAAAGTATTCAACCAAAAATTGATCTCGATTTCATACTCGACAAAACAGTCAAATAAGATAATGACTATACCAAGAGATCATTGAGAGAGAAATTGACTTTGATCACTTTAGAAGATGATTTAATTAACATAAATGATCATTGCAACAGTGAAATATTATGATGGCAAAAGCATAATAAATTTCTAAATGTGCGAAAAGATGCAATTAAAGTCAATTATGATCTATGCTCAATTAATGTCCTATGTACAAACATAGATAAAGAACAAAACAAAAACAAATACAAAACCTATCCTAAGCAAAGATTTCAAAAAGAAGATTATTTCAAGGAAAGCAATCCAATTGCTTTTCGTAAATGAATAAAACGTTTTTGATCCAAAGGTTTTGTTAAAATGTCAGCTAATTGATCCTCAGTTGAAATATATGAAAGTTGAAGAGTATTTGATTCAACTAGCTTTCTAAGAAAATGATATCTAAGTTCAATATGTTTTGTTCTAGAGTGCAACACAGGGTTTTTAGAAATGTTAATTGCACTAGTGTTGTCACAAAGTATTGTTACCGAAGATGCTGAAATGCGGAAGTCGCTCAGTACGCTTTTCATCCAAATGAGTTGAGTTGAGCAACTTCCAGCTGAAATGTATTCCGCTTCGGCAGTCGAGAGTGCTATGCAATTCTGTTTTTTACTGTGCCATGCAACAAGGCAATGGCCAAGATAGAAGCATGCACCACTCGTGCTTTTCCGATCATCCACTGATCCTGCCCAATCGACATCTGAGTATCCAACAATATCCAAACTTGTTCCCATAGGATACCAAATTCCGAAATTAATTGATCCTTTGATATACCGGATGATCCGTTTCACCGCTTTCAGGTGAACCTCCTTTGGTGCTGATTGATATCTCGCGCAAATCCCAACACTAAAGGATATATCCGGGCGACTAGCCGTGAGGTAAAGTAGACTTCCAATCATACTTCTATACAGTTTCTCGTCTACATTCTCACTATGTGATTCACTTCCAAGTCCCTTGTGGCTAGTTCCCATTGGAGTTGGAAAATCTTTACAATTTTCTAGATCAAACTTTTTGACCAACTCCATTGCATACTCGGATTGACTCAAGTGAATACCTTCATCATTTTGTTTAATTTGCAATCCAAGAAAATAAGACAGTTCGCCCATCATGGACATCTCAAATTCGCTTTCCATGGTCTCCGCGAATTTAGAAGCATCATTATCTTTTGTTGCACCAAATACAATGTCATCGACATAGATTTGTGCTACAATGAAATTATTTTGATAATGCTTCACAAAGAGAGTCCTGTCAGCTCCCCCTCGAGTATAGCCCTTCTCCAAAAGGTGCTTTGTTAACCTTTCGTACCATGCTCGCGGTGCTTGTTTCAGACCGTAAAGAGCCTTTTTTCAAACGAAAAACATGGTTAGGTTGTTTATGATCTACAAAACCTTTCGGTTGAGCTACATAAACTTCCTCATTTAAAAACCCATTTAGAAATGCGCTCTTGACGTCCATTTGAAATAATTTGATTTTAAAGTGACAAGCAATAGCAAACAATATACGAATGGACTCGAGTCTAGCTACAGGGGCGAAAGTTTCGTCAAAGTCTATACCTTCTACTTGAGAGTAGCCTTGAGCAACTAGTCGTGCCTTGTTCCTGATGATAGTACCATCTTCATCTTTCTTGTTCTTGAAGATCCATTTGGTACCTATCACATTATGTTGCTTTGGAGGCTTCGTTAATTCCCAGACTTTGTTTCGCTCAAATTGATGGAGCTCTTCCTGCATTGCTTTAATCCAGTAGTCATCCTGAAGAGCTTCATCTATTGTCTTTGGTTCGATTAAAGATACGTAGCAAGCAAATCCGCAAACCAACTGCCTTCGAGTTCTAACTCCTTCTTGTGGATCTCCAATGATGTTCGATTCCGGATGATCCTTGGAGATTCGTAGCGTTTGTTGAAACGGAGTACTCGGAGGTACACGAGATGATTCCTGCACATCAGATAAACTAGAAGAACCATTAGATGCATCATTAATATTGGAAGTATTATTATGAGAAGATGCACTAGCAGGAGAATCATCATCTAGAGAGATATCGAGGGTAGATTTTTCAGATTCAAAATGAGAAGCTTCATCTACTTTAACATTTATAGATTCTACGATCGTCTTAGATTCAATGTTAAATACTCGATATGCTCTGCTATTCGTAGAATAACCCAAAAAGATCCCTTCATTACTTCGAGAGTCGAACTTTCCAAGATTTTCACGGTCACGTAAGATGTAACATCGACTCCCAAAGATACGAAAGTACTTGATATCCGGTTTTCTACTAAACCACAGCTCATATGGTGTATTCAAGGTTCCTGGCGCAAATACACTCTGTTAATGACATAGACAGCGGTGTTCACAGCTTCAGCCCAAAAATGTAGCGGTAATTCCGGCCTATGAAGCATCACACGCGCCATCTCTTGAACAACCCTGTTTTTGCGCTCAACAACACATTCTGCTGAGGTGTATAGGGTGCCGAGAATTCATGTTTAATGCCATTTGAAGTACAAAAGTCAATGAATTTTGAATTTATGAATTCTCCACCCCTATCACTTCTAACACGAATGATCTTTTCATTCTTTTCAATCATAATACGATGGCAAATCTCATGAAAAGAGTCAAACGTATCAGCTTTCTCTCTCAAAAATGCTACCCAAGGAAAACCGAGAGAAATCATCAACCAATAAAAGATGTACCATTTACCTCCCAAAGATGGTTGACGGGTCGGCCAAAAAAAAAAAGAAGAAAAGAAAATAGTCTACACAAACTATACAAGATTCAATCGTAGAACGATTAAGGACAAGGAGGGGTTCACCTTTGCATACCCAACCTTTTGAGTTTTGGAGTATGTTGGTAAAGGTTGAGAGATTCTCCTTGAAGACGACGTCTTGTATGATTGATCTTTTTCTTTTGTCATCGTCTTGTTTGAGGTGCTACCAATGTTCTTTCCTTTTGTAAAATCCTTCCTTGAATTCCGAGAAGTGAGCTTATTGGTAGCAATTGCAAGATGTGGTGATTTGTTCTTTGAGCTCCAATCTCGCAATTCTTTCGATGTGCCCTGCAAAATTACAACGAAAACATACCTTTGAGCTTGACGATTCCGAAGAGGATGAGGTAGGTTTGTTGTCGTTGTTTGTCTTGAATTCCGATGTCGGAGGAGGAGGATACCGACTGAGGCACAAAGACTGTCCCACTCGAACTTGGACTGTTTCCAGTTTGAGTGTACCCGAGGCCGAACCGATTTGTTTGACCAAGACCAAGGAGTTTATCCAACTTACTCCTTCCTAAGGAGAATTGCTGTAAGTCATCCTTGAGTTGGAGAATGGTCTCTGTCATTTCCCGTCTTTCCTGTCGGCCCTCGCCATAGAGCTTCAAGAAGTAGTTTGCTTTGTTCACCATATCTATATAGTTCTTCTTGAGCTGCTCATTGGACTCTTGAAGGGAAACATTTGCTTTTATCAAAACTATCCCTTTCCACTTCAAGATCGGTCCGAGAGAGAAGTTACCCTTTTACTTCTTCTTCGAGATCCTGCAATCTCCTCTCAACCCCATTGTTTTGCTTAGCCGGTTTCTTTAAATCCTGTAAAGATCTGTGATAGGCTAGAGCAACTCTTCACCTTCCGAATCATCCGATTCATTGTCCATTGCATCTTTTCACACAGTGGAGTTGGACATGATTCAGACGTAGTTGCCATAAAGCACATGAATGGTGAAGATGTGGACGCGTGGAATGCGTGGAGCATCTTTCTTCATCACTTGACGACACTCATTTGACGTTGAGTTGTCATCCCAAGTGACGACTTGCATCGCCTTTCTTCTTTGCCGGATACTTGTTAGGCCATTCCGTTGCAATGTGGCCGTAGCCTCGACATTTGAAGCATTGCAGTTGTCCTTCTGAACTTTTCTTATCCTTTGAGAAGTTTCTCCTGCTTTCTTGACTGTGACTTGGAGTACCCTTGCCTTTGTTCCACTTTCCGAAGGATGGAGATTTGCTTGAATTACCCCTTCGGAAGTTGCGGCGAAACTTCCTTGTCAAGAGAGCGAGCTGCTTCTCAAATTCCTCCATAGAAAGGTTCTCGTCATCGTCCGAGGAGGATGTATCCGCGTCTTCTTCCTTAGTTGTTTTCAACGCATAACCTGGAAGACTTAGAAGTGGATGCTTTTCCAGAAGAATTGTTAGTATTAAAAGTCATTCATATAGTTTGTAATGAACCAACTAATTCTTCTACACGTATTTCGTCCGGGTGTTTAATAGTTCAATGGCAGTAACCTTTGGGCGACATCGTTCAGGAAGAGTTCTTAAGATTTTTCTTACAATCTTAAATTCTGGAATCTTCTCTCCCCAGATTAGCACATGAGTTTCGATGTCTTGCAATAGTGTATAGTAGTCCGTGAAAGATTCATTTTCTGCCATCAAGATAGAGTCAAACTTGCTGTAAGCATCTGCAGTTTCTGACTCTTCCGAGGTTAGTTCCCTCATGTGTAACCTGGAGAACATCCCAGCTTTCTTTCGCAGTCTCACATGCCGAGACGCGAGAGAATTCAGTTTGAGATAAGCATTAAATAGCATTAATTCCCTTGCCATTGTAAGAAGATAACTCAAAACTCTTCCTTGGTCCACCATTTCGACCTAGGTTTTAAGGTTGTGAACATCAGAGATAAGTTCAGTTGGATTCGTCCATCTCTGATTCAATTGAATGCCACACCCTTTCGTCGATGGAAGATAAAAGGCTTTCATACTGTACTTTCCAGTACGCATACATTTGTTCCATCAAAGAAAGGGGTCGATTGACGTTTTCCACCTTCAACCATTTGTTCACAACCCTATTCCCGCTCTGATACCACTTGTTGGGTCGTATATAATACGGATCTAAATAGGGGAAGAAACACCTAGAGGGGGGTGAATAGGTGTAAACGTATAAACACTCCAAAAATCGTTTGCGATAAAACCCAATGCGGAAAATAAAATAAACACCAAGATTTTTACGTGGAAAACTCCATCACCGGAGTAAAAACCACGGGACCGATTAACACGGCAGAAATCCACTAGAATTAAAACACGTACAAGGTGATTTACCGTACACACTTACGACTCAACCTTTTCCATACGCTCCTAGAGGATCTTCTCCGCTCGCTCCGACGCTTCTCGAATCCACGATCTGCGCCCAACGCCGAATCCACGGCGTCCAACGTCGAATCCACGACGTCCGACCGAATCCACGGTCTTCACCCAATAGCACCCTTCGAATCCACGAACGTGCCTCGCTCCGAATCCACGAGAGCGATTGAACCTTGAATCCACAAGGACACGCGAATCCACGCGCCGATTTTGGGGTAAATCGTTGTTTTTGGGTGGTGATGATCCGCCGAATACTTAGATCAAAGATAGATCGGAAATACCATCTAAGTATTCATTAGTTTGATTCAACTCAAGATGTGAGTATGAAAACCTAGAATCAAACTAATCAATATAGATGAAGAAACATAGAGTATTCTCTAATGATTTCCTTTCTTCTCTATATGTGGATCTATAGCCGTATAAGATGATATATGAAAATGACGGCTATGTGGATTCACCCTAGAAAAGAGTCATAGGGTCTATTTATAGGTTAGAAACCCTAGGAAGGAGATAAGAATCAAAAACCAACCATTTCTGGAATTTTACGGACGGCGATCCGGATCGTGATAACTGGATCCGGATCGTCATAACGAAACAGCCAATTCCAGAAAAACGAAGGTTCGGGATCCGGATCATGTGACTACGATCCGGATCGTTCATACAGTTCACCAAACATCAACGTTCGGGATCCGGATTGCGAAGCAAGATCCGGATCGTTCAAGGTAGATGGTAAACTCAACGTTCGGGATCCGGATCAAGAGACTACGATCCGGATTGCGACGATGTATGAACGAACCACCTTCGGGATCCGGATCGAACAACCTGATCCGGATCCTGAACATGTCCCAAGTCCAGTTTTTGATTTTTATGCAATGAAAGATTCTTCCAAGTGTTTCTACACTACAAGAAGTATTCGGATCACACAAATTCTTTAGTTAAACATACCTGATCCTTTTGAATTCTTCTTTCTTGAGATTGAGTTAAATGATCCAACTTTCTTCACCTTCAATCTTCAAGACTTGAGACTTTCACGAAACTACGCCAACTCAAATTCCGTAACC
>CM055072.1:12886736-13013185 GCA_029204045.2 Tillandsia leiboldiana
GCACTTTGTCAATTTAGATAAATCGGTGCATTACCATTCACTCTTTTTAAAAAGCTTTGATTAAGCCCAAGAATACGACAAATCGCGACGTAGGAGATCGAAATGGCAGATTCGCTTTGTTCTTCAAATTCGAAGCTTCAAAACTCCATAATTCGCTGACCTTCTTGTCCTCTGTTTGGATAATAATTGGCAAGATTTGGCCTTTTTGGAGGCTTTCATTGGTTAGTTTTGTTTTATTTTGTGATTCTGAATGCGGATAGTGGACCCCAATATAGACACCTGGCCGAGCTTGGACCTAGGTTGATGAAGGGACAACCGGAGGCTATAAATAGCTCATTCCTCGAACTTTATATTGGCTACCGATGCTCTGACAATTGTGAGTAGAATATTGTCTAATTGAGTTAGCAATTTTGCAACCTTCTTGATCATTTAAACTAAGAATTTTATGATCATAATAGCTACAGAATTTTTACGATATTAGGCATGGTTGTCCTATATTAAATATTACTATTTTCTATTAAACACTACATTATAGTTGGCATATTGGTATGACATATATATGTTGACTCAAGTTTGAACCTATTGTGCGAAGTAAAGTGGATATTTAATTATGAGCGATTGTCGCTTCATTCTCCCTGATTAAACTACAGGAATTTATGTTGGGTTATGTATACTTGGATCTAAATAGGGGCGAAAACACCTAGAGGGGGTGAATAGTGTGTCCGCCCATACCCCCACTCACAAATCTTGGCGATCATAAAACCCCCTGCGAAAAATCAATACCACGGAGAGATTTTTACCGTGGAAACTCATACCTAGTACAAAGACCACGGTAGACCGGATACAGGGTGAATCCACTAGAATTAAACACGTACAAGGTGGATCCCGTACTCACAACGACTCAAACCTTTTCCCTAGCTCCTAGTTGATCTTCTCCGCTCGCTCCACGACCTTCTCCAGAATCCACGATACTAACGTCCAAACGCCCGAATCCACGACGTCCGAACCGAATCCACTGTCTTCACCCAGTACACGCTTCGAATCCACGAACGTACCTCGCTCCGAATCCACGAGAGCGGTAGCACCTTGAATCCACAGGCCACGCGAGTCCACGCGCCGATTTTGGGAATCGTTGTTTTTGGGTGTGATGAGCCGCCGAATACTTAGATTAGAAATAGATCGAAATACCATCTAAGTATTCATTGTTTGATTCTACTCAAAATGTGAGTATGAAAACCTAGAATCAAATCAATCAATATAGATGAAGAACATAAGATTTAATCTATTGATTTCTTTCTTCTCTATTGAAAGGTAATCTATCTATTAGGTGCGTCTTTTTCCTTTATAAATCACCGGCTTACCAGAAAAAATGAATTATAGGGTCTATTTATAGGTTAGAAACCCTTGGAAGAGGATAAGAATCAAAAACTAACCTTTTCTGGAATTTTCAGGACGACGATCCGGATCGGAAATTCGCGATCCGGATTGCAGTAGCGAGAAAACAGTTTCCAGAAAAACCCAGGTTCGGATCCGGATCGAAGTGCCTGATCCGGATCGTTCATACGATTTCACCAAATCACCAATGTTCGGGATCCGGATTGCAAAGTCTGATCGGATCGTTCATAAAACATGGTAAAACCAGTGTTCGGGATCCGGATCAATGGAGCTACGATCCGGATTGAATGTGTATGAACGAACACCCTTCGGGATCCGGATTGGAAAGTCTGATCCGGATCCTGAACATGTCCCATGTCCAGTTTTTGATTTTTATGCAATTAAAATTCATCCAAGTGTTTCTACACTATAAGAAGTATTCGGATCACCAAAAATAATTAGTTAAACATACCTGATCCTTTTGAATTCTTCTTTCTTGAGATTGAGTTATATGATCCAACTTTCTTTATCTTCAATCTTCAAGACTTAACCGAATTCACGAAATACGCCAACTCAAATTCCGTAACAATCTCCCCCTTTGGCGGTTTCGTGACAAAACATAAATCCACTCAAGAAAATTCAAAAAGACATTTTTGTTGCTATCACCATACAACAAAAATTTACAATGGAGATCCAAAATAAAATAGATACATGAGTTAAACTCCTAAAACAGACTCTAGACTTAGACATCTGTATGTCTCTGCAAAAGAAATCATTCTTGACAAAAGAAATCGTTAGATACCTCAAGAATTTTATATCATTCAAAAACCACATACAGAGATGAAGTTTATACTCATATACTTACCATGACCATTTATACATTCAGATATGTAATTTGATCATAGTTAAAAACCAACATATCTCCTATGCAATCAAAATCCAATATGTCACAAAAATTGTTAGTGAACATCAACTGTTAGTTATATTACATGCCCAAATAGTTAACAAATAGTTAGTCGAGGCATGCATGCAATCACAAATGAAAACCAAAAGTTGCAGTTCTACTTACCTTACTTACCTTCATGGTTCAACTGGACAATCAAGAGTGTTCAAACTGTTCTAATACTCTCTCCCCCTTTTTGTCACAAAGTTGGCCCAAATTACCAAAAAGGAGAGAAAAGTTAACAAGTTCAAGAACCAAAAGTTTGAGAATTAAAACTAAAACCTAAAACTTAAAAACGGCACAAGGAAAAACGATTACAAATCTGCAAAACGAATTCCTAAAAGGTAAAAGCCTGCACAGGAGAGAAAAAAAAAAAAATGTAAGGTCCTGGCACAAGAGAATTATTAGACAAACGACTCAAGCATCTGAATCTGAGTCATCCGAGGCGCTGCATCCCATTTCGAAGAACATTTTCTGCATTAACTTCGTTATTGACGAGACCGTTTTAGTTAATGTGATTTGGGACGCTGTGATTATTTCGAGTTCTTCGAAGATTTCGCCTTTGCTCTTTGGTGATTTGCTCCTGTTCAAAAGACAGTCTCTGTTGCTAGTTGTAGAGTGATGTTACTGATGCTTCATCATCTGCTCCTGGTGCTGTGATGTGATGGCGAGGCAGAGGTGCCTGCACAAGGTTTCTTTGTAGAGGAAGAGTCGATAAGGTGACAAGAGGCAATTTTGTGAAGAGACTTCCAATTGTTGATTCATCTATCATCCCCCCAACAGTGTTGATATGATGTCGAGCTGATAATCAATCTTAAACTTTTTCAAGATCCTCATGATGATCAATGGAATGGAAGTCGTTCAGTAGGATGAGGATGCTTAACATATCAGACATTCTATTTCAAATTATGTACGGGATGTCATTTCAACCCTACGGCCTCAGAAGGATGACCTAGGAGATATAAGAACAGCATTCTATCACCATCTCACTACCTTTGTCTGCAAGTTAGGGAGAAGGTTGTAACACGTGATGAAGTTAAAAAATCGGTACTCAAGCCGAAGTTGTTTGGATTTTACAGATTTACCATTGCTGATTCAGTTCCCTTCCAAACAAATTCCTCTTAAACGGTTTGCCACCATGGGCATTCGTCAAACTTCTTCCCATCAAAAAGTTGATCCCCGATCTGTTTGATGTTCCATTCCTAGGACCCCTCGCCGATTAACTGCGGAGTGATGTTGAGTCATCATCCCTTGGATGTTTTGTAGAATTGCATCGAACCAAGTTCATCTTCCTGAAGAGGTCTCGCATTTGTGTAAAAGGTTCTTACACGATACAAACATACCCAAGTAATTCCGGGAATCGGCAGACTTGAATAAGATTAGTTTGTTCAATTAAAATCCCAAACTCTGGTGAGTGATTCGGAGAGCTTCAATGTTGACATGTCGTTCACCGATGCATTCACGATGTTCAAAAGCTCTAAGGCGAATCAGTGTTAACGAACACTTCTTCCATGCGATGTGGGGAGTCAGGAGCTATTGGTTGCTAACATCAGCATTTCGTGCTCGTCCAAAGCGTCGAGCTAGTCTCTTCCTCTTCACTGAGATGGACGGGGCAGTCATAGGTGCTTTTCCAGTGTCCATTGCAGTTTTTCCTTTCGAAACAACAGAGGTTTTCTGTGTCGATTTTACAGGATGTGTTTCATCATCTGACAACTCATCCCAATTGACTTCATCCTTTTCTGGTTCAGATTCTGAATCTTCAAGTTGAACACATTCTCCTTTACGAAACGGTTTCTTTGCCCTCTTTAATTTATTGGTTGCTCGAGTATGTACCATCGCAACAAGAAGAACTATGATCCATGTGAATGCCATTGCTGCAATTGCTTGTGAAAAGAAATCCTGTGAGCAACAACTCAAGAACACGAAAAAATTGTCAATTTTCAAAAATTTGAAAAATTGTACCCAAACAATCATTATCGTGTAGAGAGACTAAGAATCAAATTAGTTTTGCAAAAGGAATTTTAAAAATAGATCAATCGCATGATTTTGGAAAATTCCCATTATATGTCCTAAAAACGAAATTTTTGAAATCGAAGGCCAAAAATCCGTTTATCATGAGAATACCTAGCATATAATCAAAACTAATCTACCCAGAGTTCTTATTTCAAAAGAAATTTGATCAAAAACCATCCACAAACGAGAAAGATATGGAAATTCAATCACGTTTTGAAGAAAAATATGAAAAACTGTGAAATACCGAGATTTTGATCAATAAAACTTACTTGGAATCGAAGAACTTGAGTTTGAAAGCTTCCAAGATGGATGAATTCTAGAGAGAGAAGCTCTGGAGATTTTCGAACAAAAGATTGAGGTAAAAAGAAATCAAAACCCTTTTGTTCTATATAAAACCCTAGCCGCGATCCGGTTCAGTTCGTGATTACGATCCGGATCGGCTACCCGCAGAGAATACCTGCATTCGGGATCCGGATCGGCTTGTCCAATCCGGATCGGCTCCAACTTTTTCTTCAGAAAAATTCAGAAAAATTCTAGAAAATCCAGAAAAAGATTGTAAGCACTTATGTGTATCAACTTTAAATGAAAATCATCGTTTCATACATCAAGAAATAGATTATACCAAATCTATCAATAACATCCAACAAATGAAACGAAAATTTATAAAAATTAAATCCCTTAAAGTTGAACAACTTCAATTACATCTAACTTGATCTTATGAGTAATGCCTTTATCAAATCATTAATTCGGTAAAGAAAATGAAATACAAAGATCAATAGATGTCAGAAATCCCAGATAAGTTAGATAATATATCTAGTCAATTTATTGAAGAGAGTGGCTCTTTGAGCATCTTTCATTAAAATTCCCACCTTATACCAACCTTGAAATTTTGACAGAGTCAAGTATTTCAACATGCATTTTATTTAATCAAACTTGAAAAACCTTGCTTGGTATACATGTGGTAGCTGCACACAGTACTCGGACGACCGAGGTGGTAGCTCTTTCCTCCATGTGGTGGTAGTTTTCACACTCCTCATTGGGATGTAACTCTTTCCACATCTTTTGAGCATAACACTTTTTCTTTGACTCCCCCTCAATTGGCTATCAATTATTTAAGATATAAAGTATTCAGCCAAATATTGATCTCGATTTCATACTCGACTAAACAGTCAAATAAGATAAAAACTATACCAAGAGATCATTGAGAGAGAAATTGACTTTGATCAACACAAAGATGATTTAATTGACATAAATGATCATTGCATCAAATGAATTATTATGATATCCAAAGCATAATAAATTTCTAAACATATAAAAGGATGCAGTTAAAGTCAATAAAAACTAATGCTCAATTAATGTTCTATGTCTAAGCATAGATAATGAACAAAAAACACAAAAACAAAACCTAACCTAAACAAAAGTGTCAGAAAGAGGTTATTTCAAGGAAAGCATTCCAATTGCTTTACGCAAATGAATAAAACATTTTTGATCCAAAGGTTTTGTTAAAAAGTCAGCTAATTGATCTTCAGTTGAAATGTAGGAAATTTGAAGAATATTTGATTCAACTAGCTCTCTAAGAAAATGATATCTAAGTTCAATGTGTTTTGTTCTAGAGTGCAACATAGGGTTTTTTGAAATGTTTATAGCACTAGTGTTGTCACATAAAACAGTTACCGAAGTTGCTGAAATCCGGAAGTCGCTCAACACGCTTTTCATCCAAATGAGTTGAGTTGAACAACTACCCGCTGAGATGTATTCCGCTTCGGCAGTCGAGAGTGCAATGCAGTTTTGCTTTTTACTATGCCATGCAACAAGGCAATGGCCAAGATAAAAACATGCACCACTCGTACTTTTCCGATCATCCACAGATCCTGCCCAATCGGCATCTGAGTATCCAATATATCTAGACTTGTTCCCATAGGTTACCAAATTCCGAAATTAATGGTTCCTTTGATGTACCGGATGATCCGTTTCACCGCTTTCAGGTGAACCTCCTTTCGTGCTGATTGATATCTCGCGCAAATCCCAACACTAAAGGATATATCCGGGCGACTAGCTGTGAGGTGAAGTAGACTTCCAATCATGCTGCGATAAAGTTTCTCGTCTACATTCTCACTAAGAGATTCACTTCCTAATCCCTTATTGCTAGTTCCCATAGGAGTAGAAAAATCTTTAGAATCTTCTAATCCGAATTTCTTTACCAACTCCTTTGCATACTTGGATTGACACAGATGGATGCCTTCACCATTTTGTTTCACTTGCAATCCAAGAAAGTATGTCAGTTCGCCCATCATAGACATCTCAAATTCGCTTTCCATGGTTTCTGCGAATTTAGAAGCATCATTATCCTTTGTTGCTCCAAATACAATGTCATCGACATAGATTTGTGCAACAATGAAGTTATTTTGATAATGCTTCACAAAGAGAGTCCTGTCTGCCCCCCCTCGAGTATAGCCCTTCTCCAAAAGGTGCTTTGTCAACCTTTCGTACCACGCTCGCGGTGCTTGTTTTAAACCGTAAAGAGCCTTTTTCAAACGAAAAACATGGTTAGGTAGTTTACAGTCTACAAAACCTTTCGGTTGAGCCACATAAACTTTCTCATTTAAAAACCCATTTAAAAATGCGCTCTTAACGTCCATTTGAAAGAGTTTTATTTTAAAGTGACAAGCAATAGCGAATAAGATACGAATGGACTCGAGTCTAGCTACAGGGGCGAACGTTCATCAAAGTCTATACCTTCTATTTGAGAGTAGCCTTGAGCAACTAAACGTGCTTTGTTCCTGATGATGGTACCATCCTCATTTCTCTTGTTCTTGAAAATCCATTTAGTACCGATCACATTATGTTGCTTCGGAGGCGTCGTTAATTCCCAGACTTTGTTTCGTTCAAACTGATGGAGCTATTCCTGCATTGCTTCAATCCAGTAGTCATCCTGAAGAGCTTCATCGATGTTCTTTGGTTCGATCGTGGAAACATAACACGCGAATCCACAAACCAACTGTCTCCGAGTTTTGACTCATTCTTGTGGGTCTCCAATGATGTTTGATTCAGGATGATCCTTGGAGATGCGTAACGTTTGTTGTAATGGAGTACTCGGAGGTACATGAGATGATTCCTGCACATCAGATAAGCTTGAAGAACCATTAGATGCATCATTAATATTGGAAGTATTATCATGAGAAGATGCATTTACAGGAGTATCATCATCAAGAGAGATATCAGGGGTAGATTTATCAGATGCAAAGTGGAAAGCTTCATCTACTTAACATTTATGGATTCTACGATCGTTTTAGATTCCAAGTTAAATACCCAATATGCTCTACTATTTGTAGAATACCCCATGAAAATCCCTTCGTCACTTTGAGAGTCAAATTTTCCAAGATTTTCGCAGTCACGTAAAATGTAACATCGACTCCCAAAGATGCGAAAATATTTGATGTTGGGTTTTCTACAACACCATAGTTCATATGGTGTATTTAACGTTCCCGGGCGCAAATAAACTCGATTAATAACATAGATTGCAGTGTTCACAGCTTCAGCCCAAAATGTAGCGGTAAATTCCGGCTGTGAAGCATAACACGTGTCATCTCTTGTACAACCCTGTTTTTGCGCTCGACTACACCATTCTGTTGAGGTGTATAGGGTGCTGAGAATTCATGTTTAATGCCATTGGAAGTGCAAAAATCGATGAATTTAGAATTTATGAATTCTCCACCTCTATCACTTCTAACACGAATGATCTTTTCATTCTTTTCAATCATAATACGAAGGCAAATCTCGTGAAAAGAATCAAAAGTATCAGCTTTCTCTTTTAAAAATGCTACCCATGAGTATCTAGAGAAATCATCAACCAATAAGAAAATATACCATTTACCTCCCAAGGATGGTTGACGTGTCGGCCCCATAAGATCCATATGCAATAATTCCAAGGGCCGTTTGGTACCAACGTAGTTCAAGGATGAAAGAAGAATTCACCTTTGCGTACCCAAACCTTTCGGGTTTTGGTGTACGTCGGAAATGATTGTGAGATTGATACCTTTGGTGAAAGCGTCTTGTTTGATCCATCGCTTTTCCTTGACGTCGTCGTCTTGTTTGATGAACTACCGAGGCTCTTTTCCTTCGAAGAATTTGCATTTGATTTTCGAGGAATCACCCTTTTGGTAGTCGTTGCAAGAAGTGCTTGAGTTGAGCGTTTGGCTCCCATCTTGCAATTTCTCCTTATGTGCCCTGCAATACCACAACGAAAACATACCTTGATGCTTGACGATTCCGAAGAGGGGGAAGTAGGTTTGTTGTCGTTGTTTGTCGTCAATTCCGGTGTCGGAGGAGGAGATACCGACTGGGGCACAAAGACTGTCCCAACCGAACTAAAATTGTCTTTAGTTCGATTATATCCGAGGCCGAACTTGTTTGATTGACCAAGACCAAGAAGCTTATCCAACTTACTCCTTCCTAATGAAAATCGCTGTAAGTCTTCCTTGAGTTGGAGAATGGTCTCTGTCATTTCCAATTTTTCCTGTCGAGCCTCGCCGTTGAGCTTCAAGAAGTAGTTCGCTTTGTTCACCATATCTACATAATTCTTCTCGAATTTCTCATTGGACTCTTGAAGTGAAGCATTTGCTTTTATCAGATTATCCCTTTCCACTTCAAGATCGGTCGAGAGAGAAGTTACCCTTTTTAGTTCTTCTTCGAGATCCTGCAATCTCCCTCTCAACCCCTTGTTTGCTTAGCCAGTTTCTTTGAATCCCTCAAAAGTCTGTGATAGGCTAGAGCAAAATCTTCACCTTCCGAATTATCCGATTCATCGTCCGTTGCAATCTTTTCAACTTGGGAGGAGGACAATGACTCGGATGTACTAGCCATCAAGCACATGAAGGGTGAAGATGTGGACGCGTGGAACGCTGTTGCGTTATCTTCTTCATCACTTGAAGATGACTCATTTGACGATGAGGTGTCATCCCAAGTGACGGCTTGCATCGCCTTCTTCTTTGACGGATTCTTATTAGGACACTCCGTTGAGATATGGCCGTACCCTCGGCACTTGAAGCATTGGACTTGTCCTTCTGAGCTTTTCTTATCCTTAGAAAAACCCTCTTGCTTTCTTGGTTTGAAACTTGAAGAACCTTTGCCTTTCTTCGACTTTACGAGGGATGGAGTTTTGCTTGAGTTACCCCTTCGAAAGTTTTGGCGAAATCTTCTTGTCAAGAGAGCAAGCTGCTTCTCAAAGTCCTCCATAGATAGGTTTGCATCATCGTCTGAGGAGGATGAATCCGCGTCTTCTTCTTTTGTTGTTTTCAACGCATAACCTGAAGACTTAGAAGAGGATGCTTTTCCAGAAGAATAGTTAGTAGGAAATGTCATTTCATAAGTTTGTAATGAACCAACTAATTCTTCTACACGGATTTCGTCCGGATGTTTAATAGTTTCAATGGCCGTAACCTTGGAACGAAATCTTTCAGGAAGAGTTCTTAATATTTTTCTTACAATTTTAAATTCTGGAATCTTCTCTCCCAAGTTAGCACATGAGTTTACGATGTCTTGCAATCGTGTGTAATAGTCTGTGAACGATTCATTTTCTGCCATGAAAATAGAGTGAAACTTGCTCGTAAGTATTTGCAGTTTCTGAATCTTCACAAGGTTAGTTCCCTCATGCGTAACTTGAAGAACATCCCAGATTTCTTTCGCAGTCTCACATGCCGAGACGCGAGAGAACTCAGTTTGAGACAAAGCATTAAATAGAGCATTAATCCCTTTGCCATTGTAAGAAGAAAAATCTATCTCTTCCTTGGTCCATTTCGACCTAGGTTTGATGGTGCGAACATCAGCAATAATTTCAGTTGGATTAGTCCATCCTAATTCAATTGATTGCCACACCCGTTCGTCGATGGAAATTAAAAAGGCTTTCATCCGTACTTTCCAGTACCCATAATTTGTTCCATCGAAGAACGGAGGTCTGTTGATGTTTCCACCTTCAACCATTGTTTACAACCCAATTCCCTCTCTGATACCACTTGTTGGGTTATGTATAATTGGATCTAAATAGGGAAAAAAACACCTAGAGGGGGGTGAATAGGTGTAAACAATAAACACTCAAAAATCTTTGCGATATAAAACCCAATGCGGAAAAATAAATAACACGCAGATATTTTTACGTGGAAAACTCCAAACCGAAGTAAAAAACCACGGGACCGATAACATGGTGAAATCCACTAGAATTAAACACGTACAAGGTGATATACCGTACTCACAGACGACTCAACCTTTTCCATACGCTCCTAGTTGATCTTCTCCGCTCGCTCCACGACGCTTCTCGAATCCACGATCTGCGTCCAACGCCGAATCCACGATGTAGGCCCCCCGAACCCCATGCAGTATTTTTCTGATGGATCCACTGTTAGAACACCTGTTGTTGGTGTATCTGGCCCATGGTGCATCAATGGGATGCCACAGATGGACCCTGTAAGGTTTTATTAGCTGTGTTGGCTTTCGGTTGGGTTTGCTGAAATTTTGAAAAAGAATTAGGCCAAACAGACGGCGGAAATGGATTCAGCACGGAAAAACGCTTGAAAATGGCTTTTTCTTTGCCAATTTCTGAGTCCGGATGCCCAAAAACGGACTCCCGAAAAATTTACTGGATTTCTGGTGCATGGGGGAGCCGTGGACCGGCGGGGGAGCCATGTGGCAGGCCCTGATTGGCCGGCGCACGCAGCTGGGTCCACGGAGCGCAGGGGTTTGGGCCGGGGTGCACCGCGGGGCGCGTGGACCGGCGGTTGTCCACGTGGCAGCGCCTGACAGGGCGGCTCAGGTGCGCTCGGTCCGCGGGTGCGTGCGGGGAGGCGTGGACCGGGGGCGCGCCACGTGGCAGCACCCGGTTGGCGGGCGCACGAGCGCGCGGTCCACGCAGCGCGAGGGGCAGGTGTCGGGGGCAGGCGCCGTACCGCGGGCAGGTGGCCGTACGCGGGGCAGGCGCGGGCGACGTGGGCGGTGCCACGTGGCGCCCGCTGATTCGCGGGCGCCACCTACCGCGTTGACGCGGGCAGGGACACGTGGCGCTCTCCGCGGTGGCTTGCACGGCTGCGGCGTGTTCGGGGGACACGTGGCGGGCGCCGGCGCGGGTCGGACCAAGCAGGCGTCCGGCTGGATCCCGTGTGCGGGCTGGGCCGGGCCGGGCCGCACTGTGCGCGCCCGAAACCGGCCGGGCCGGGCCGCACTGTGCGCGCCCGAAACCGGGCTGGGCCGCACTGTAGCCACCCGAATCCCGGGCTGGGCCGCACTGTAGCAGCCCGAATCTTGGGACAATTTCGGTATTATCCGAATTGTTTCTTTGGGCCTATAAATAGGCAGCCCGAGCCCTCTTTGCAGCCCTTTTTCTCTCAGTCTGTGCAAGATCTCCCCGAGCTTCCTATTGATGAATTTTTCCTCTCTTAATCCTTGATCTTCCTGCGGAGTTTAAGGATTTTTGGAGGCTCGAATCCCGAGGTTCTCTATTTTACGGCGCGGCGCGACGTTGTGGTTCCTGTGTTCTTCTTCGGCGCAGCAGCAGTGTTTTAGCTCCCCTGGTCTACCCCGAGATCCTTTTTCTGTGATTCTTGCACCAACAGACTCCTAAGAGGTAGGGCTTCATCTTTCGTTTTGATTGCACCTTCCCGTTTCGAGTTTTTGGCACGGATCCCGAGGCAACACAGTGACCCCTTTTTCTGTGTGGATTTCTGTGACAGAGCAGAGTGTTTTGGCCGTATCTTTGCGTACGAGCGTCGGATTGAGGCGTGCTTATACAAGTTTTTCATCTACAGATCACAAGGAACAAGCTCTTATTTTTCTTGGATTTTTCCAGAGTTTCTATTGGAGGTGAAAATCCCGCTTTTCCTGTATTCAGTGCTACAGTTTTGGTGCAGAAATCTTTCGAGTACACCACCTTGCCGAATTTGTATCTTGACCTTCGGAACTCAGATTTGGGCGTGCAGGGTACCGTTTTGAAGATATCGACGCGAGGATCACTGTGATATTTTTCTGGGAATTTTCTGGGCATTTTCAGCAGGTGAAAAAGGGACATCTTTGGGACTGAAATTCTGTGTATATTTTTATGGGCGGTTTTGGAATTGATGTGTATTTGTGGACTTTGTATTGTACCCAGGAGGGATTGTGGACTGTGCTGAACCTGTTGGACATAGAGCTGTTATTTTCCTGGTTTTCTCAGTTGTACGACTCCGGACAGTTAGCGTTTCAGGTGGGTGGCTTGCTTTCAAGATCTATGGACTATGCTCTAATTCTATTGATATAGAATCATGCATGATAGTGATTGGACTTGGGTAGCATGCTAGAATTCGAATGTTATTATTCTTGTAATTATCTGATGATCGTATGATCTCTTCTGCTTCCTACCACATGTTAAATATTTTATTATCTTGGAACCTGACCTAGCACCCCCGTCATATGTTGCATGTGTAACCAGACCAGTAGAAAACCCTCACTTGGGCTAGGGTTATTTATGTTTAGACATCCCCACTTTACGTTTCATTCCTGAACTTAGTGTTATCCTCGCCCGGGTAGTGGGCCGAGCGGTCGGGACTTCGTTTTAGTGTGGGATGCATTTGCACTCGTGCTTGGGAGCCGAGTGGGGTCTGGTAGATATTGTGGTTCGCTTGTCTGTACAGGGAACCGTTTGGGATAAACGGTGGACCCGGGAGATCTTGTTTTTCCCTGTTTGGGGTTGTCGCCACTGTGTTAGTGGCAGTAGTTACTAGTGTTAGCCGGACCTAGAACCCAGAACCCTTTTCGGCATACACATGATTTTAGCCTACCAATGTTTTCTTCCAAGCATCGAAGGGCCGCTGGAGTCTGTTCTTGTTTGATTGGACAAAGGCATCAGCCCTTCGGGGCTTGGGTAAAACACTTATTTTTCTAACTGTTTTCCTAAAAAGAACTAAAATCATTAAATATGGATTTCTTCTAGATCAAAATGATTTTCAATAGCAAATGTCACCTTTTCTGGTAAATCTCCTCACTCGAAAGGATTCGAGTGATCTGGGTTCTAGGGGCCGTTCCTTTGTCGGGACGAAAGCCACGGGGGCCGAGCCTGGAACCTGTTCTTGTTTGATAGGGTTGTAGGTGTAGGTCTCCCGGGACTTTCGGGCCCTGTTGGTGCTTTCGGCGTGTCGTACCGAGGTTTTGCTTTCCCGAACTATATGGGGATCGGGAACTTCGATAGGCGGAGCCTAGAGTCTGTTCTTGTTTGATAGGGTTCTTAGCACCAGTCTATCGGGTTTCCGAACCCTTATGGTGTCGGTCTTTCCTGTGAGTTTAGTGTTCTGTTGTGGGAGCCGTCTGGTGGATGGTGGCCCCCGGCTGTGTGGTTTTCCAGCCTGTGTGTGAGCGTTGGTGTTGTTAGTCGATCTTGTGATCGTGGTTTGGACTTTAGCCTGCATGAGCCATATTCGAGCTCGACAGAGATGCGCTGATACTTTCCTCGTTGGGGTCGCGCCCCTCGAGTGCCACTCCGGAGTTGGGCCTATTACTTGCTATCGCGACTTGTCGACGCAGTCCCTCTGGCTGGGCCAGTTTTGGCAGTCACGGACACCCTACGGTAGACCCGTCCTGTTGAGGATGTGCGGCAGTAGGTGGGCGCAGGTTTGACTGGACCCTTTGCGGCAGTCAGTTTAGATTTAGAAGCATCATGTTCCATCTGTTCCATTTTCTTGAGCATCTAGATAGAGGCATAGTAGCTGTAGAGTTACTTTTCCAGCCCTTTCATTTCAGTTTTATATTGTTACTTTATGCCTCTAGTAGACTTAGTGGGCAGACCGTCGGGCTTGTTGCCGGCACCCACTGAGAACTACTTGGGACGTAGTTCTCACACCCGTCGTGGTGTCTTTTCCCACAGGGTCTTCTACTCCTGCTCCTGTTGCTCCTGTTGCTGCTTCTTCTGATCGAGGTAAGGGAGTCGCGAGATAGTTCCCTACCAGTCATCGTCCTGAGAGTAGATGTACTCCTTACTTTTGTGAGTTTGTTGAGAGATCTTGTAGTGAGGTATAGAGTTGTACTTTTATTTTACTGCTTGAGAGACTTTTGTACTTTGGTGAGGGCTTTGTGTTGTATATATTTTCTCTTTTCTAGCAGTTTACTTTCAGCTCTGATATCTGTATAGTATAGCTGATCTTTTGCAGGTTAGTTGCTTCGTCTATACGGGGCTTCCCGTATGGGCGGCGGATCTGTTGGCGAGCCCGGGTCGCAGTTTCGACGCCGGGGCGTGACAATGGTAGAATCTATTAATGTTAAAGTAGATGATGCTTTTCATTTTGCATCTGATAAATCTACCCCTGATATGTCTCTAGATGATGATACTCCTGTAAATGCATCTTCTCATAATAACTCTTTTGATAAAGTTGATGCATCTAATGGTTCTTCTAGTTTATCTGAAATGCAGGAATCATCACAGATACCTCCGAGTACTCCGTTACCTCAAACGCTACGTATCTCCAAGGATCATCCGGAATCAAACATTATTAGAGACCCACAAGAAGGAGTCAGGACTCGGAGATAGTTGGTTTGTGGAGTCGCTTGTTACGTCTCCATGGTAGAACCAAAGAACGTCGATGAAGCTCTTCAGGATGACTACTGGATTGAAGCAATGCAGGAAGAACTCCATCAGTTCGAAAGAAACAAAATCTGGGAACTAACGAAGCCACCGAAGCAACATAACGTGATTGGTACTAAATGGATTTTCAAGAACAAGAAAAATGAGGATGGTACCATCATCAGGAACAAAGCACGCCTAGTTGCTCAGGGCTACTCACAAATTGAAGGTATAGACTTTGATGAGACGTTCGCCCCAGTTGCTCGACTCGAGTCAATTCGTATTTTGTTTGCAATTGCTTGTCATTTTAAAATCAAACTCTTTCAAATGGACATTAAGAGCGCGTTTTTAAATGGGTTTTTGAACGAGGAAGTTTATGTGGTTCAACCGAAAAGTTTTGTAGACTCTAAACAACCTAACCATGTTTTTCGTTTGAAAAAGGCTCTTTACGGTCTAAAACAAGCACCGCGAGCGTGGTATGAAAGGTTGAGAAAGCACCTATTGGAAAAGGGCTATACTCGAGGGGGAGCAGATCGGACTCTCTTTGTGAAGCATTATCAGGATAACTTCATTGTGGCACAAATCTATGCCGATGACATTGTATTTGGTGCAACAAGGGACAATGATGCTTCTAAATTCGCAGAAACCAAGGAAAGCGAATTTGAGATGTCTATGATGGGCGAACTGACATACTTTCTTGGATTGCAAGTGAAACAAAATGAAGAAGGCATCCATTTGTGCCAATCCAAGTATGCAAGGGAGTTGGTAAAGAAATTCGATTTTGAAAACTCTAAAGATTTTTCGACTGCAATGGGAACTAGCAATAAGGGATTAGGAAGTGAATCTCTTAGTGAAAGTGTAGACGAGAAGCTTTATCGCAGCATGATTGGAAGTCTACTCTACCTCACGGCTAGTCGCCCGGATATATCCTTTAGTGTTGGGATCTGCACGAGATATCAATCAGCACCAAAGGAGGTTCACCTGAAAGCGGTGAAAAGGATCATCCGGTACGTCAATGGAACACTGAACAACGGAATTTGGTATCCTATGGGAACAACTCTTGACATAATAGGATATTCAGATGCCGATTGGGCAGGATCAGTGGATGATCGGAAGAGTACGAGTGGTGCATGTTTTTATCTTGGCCATTGCCTTGTTGCTTGGCATAGTAAAAAGCAAAACTGCATTGCACTCTCCACTGCCGAAGCGGAATATATCTCAGCGGGTAGTTGTTCAACTCAACTCATTTGGATGAAAAGCGTGTTGAGCGACTTCCGAATTTCAGCAACTTCGGTAACTATTCTTTGTGACAACACAAGTGCTATAAATATTTCCAAAAATCCTGTGTTGCACTCGAGAACAAGACACATTGAACTTAGATATCATTTTCTAAGAGAGCTAGTTGAATCAAATATTCTTCAAATTTCCTATATTTCAACTGAGGATCAATTAGCTGACATTTTAACAAAATCTTTGGATCAAAAACGGTTTATTCATTTGCGTATAGCAATTGGAATGTTTTCTTTGAAATAACACTTTTTGAAATCATTGCTTAGGTTAGGTTTTGTTTTGTGTTTCTGTTCCTTATCTATGTTTGTACATAGAACATTAATTGAGCATATGTAATTGACTTTACTTGCATCCTTTCATATATTTAGAAATTTATTATGCTTTGGATATCATAATAATTCATTTGATGCAATGATCATTTATGTCAATTAAGTCATCTTTAATTGATCAAAGTCAATTTCTCTCTCATGTGATCTCTTGGTATAGTTTTTATCATATTTGAAAATTGAGTTAAGTATGAAACTCGAGATCAATTTTTGGTTGAATACCTTATATCTTAGATAATTGATAACCAATTGAGGGGGAGTTTGTTAAAATATTTATGCTCATAAGATGTGGAAAGAGTTACATCCCAATGAGGAGTGTGAAAACTACCACCACATGGAGGAAAGAGCTACCACCTCGGTCATCCGAGTACTGTGTGTAGTTACCACATGTATACCAAGCATGGTTTTTCAAGTTGATAAGATAAAATGCTTTTTGGAATACTTGACTCTGTCAAATTCCAAGGTTGGTATAAGGTAGGGATTTTATTGAAAGATGCTCAAAGAGCCACTCCTTAAAATAAATTGATTAGATATATTATCTAACTTATTTGGGATTTCAAACATCTATCGATCTTGGTACTTCATTTTCTTTACCATATTGATGATTTGATAAACGCATTACTCATAAGATCATGATAGATGTTATTGAACTTGTTCAACTTTAAAGGATTTAATTTTTATAAATTTTCGTTTCATTACTTGGATTTTATTGATAGATTTAGCATAATCTATTTCTTTTCATATGAAACGATGACTTTTGTTTGAAGTTGACATGCAAAAGTGCTTACATACTTTTTCTGGATTTTCTGGAATTTTCCTAAATTTTTCTGAAGAAAAAGTTTGGAGCCGATCCGAACCGGAATATCCGTTCCGGATCCCGAACGCAGGAATTTCCTACGGGTAGCCGATCCGGACTGGATTCTTGCTCCGTTCCGGACCGCGGCTAGGGTTTTATAAGAAACAAAAGGGTTTTGATTTCTTTTTACTACAATCTTTTGTTTCCAAGTCTCCAGAGCTTCTCTCTCTAGAAATCAACCGATTTGGAGCCTTTCTAACTCAAGTTCTTCGGATCAAAGTAAGTTTCTTTTGATCAAAATTCGTTTTTCCACTGTTTTGCATTGTTCTTCATAAACGTGAGTGGAAATCATGGGTGGAATTCAATTCTAGATGGTTTTTGGTCAAATTTCTTTTGAAATAAGAACTTTGAGTAGATTAGTTTTGATTATATGCTAGGTGTTCTCCTGATTAACGATTTTTTGGGCTTCGATTTCTGAAAATTCGGTTTTAGGGCATATAATAAGAATTTTTGAAAATCATGGGATTGATCTATTTTTAAAATTTTTTTTGCAAAATTAATTTGATTCCTAGTCTCGCTACATGATAATGATTGTTTAGGCATAATTTTTCAAATTTTTGAAAATAAATAATTTTTTCGTGTTCTTGAGTTCTTGCTCGCAGGTTGTTCTTAACTATTGCACTAGCAAGGATGGTTTTTGCTTGGATTATTGTGCTCATTGTAGCTTTAGTGGGAACTCGAGCATCTGTTAAAAAGGAACAAGATGAAACAAATCAAGAAGAAACAAAGACTGTTCCTCAAATTGAGTCAGAATCAGAAAATGAAGAGGATTGGGACACATTTTGTAAAGAAGTGCAAAAGGCTGTTGATGACGAAGATAGGTTCTATTTAAAGAACAAAAAGCTAATGAAGTATTCTTCAACAACCAAGCAGTACACTAGGCGAAAGAATTCGAGGGGTAGTGGAATTCAAATTAATGAATCCCTCGCCATAGCACGCTCTCTGCCTAGAGAATCTCCATGGAATGAAGGTCAAAATGCACCGTTAGCATCCACACAATCTCCTTCTACCTCCAGGAGAAACACCACAGAAGCTGATATATTATCTATCCAACGAGAACAGAGGAGAATGTCTGAAGAACAAGAAAGAATGTTCGCTGACATTCACAAGATGAAAAGGAATTGTTCCAAAATATCAAGAATGCTTAAAGGGATTTTGAACAAATTGGGCTGCAGCAGTTCTGAGGTTTCAGAATGATTTTTCTTTTTGTTATTCTAACATATCTCTTTGTTTTGCAGGTTTTTAGTTTTAGTTCTTACATTTTCTCTTTGAACTTTTACCTCTCCTTATTTTGTAATTTTGTCTACTTTAGTGACAAAAAGGGGGAGAGAGATATGAACAATGGTGAACAATGGTTTGACAAATTGTGAGAACTTTTGGATACTGAAACCTGTAAGGTAAGTATCAAAACAACTTTTGGTTTTATATTGTGATTGAATGCATGCCTCGACTAACTATTCGACTAACTATTTGGGCATGTATTATTACTAACAAGTTGTTTGATTACTAACAAACTTATGACATTTAGATTTTTAATGCTTAGAAGAAATGTCTATCTCTGATTGATATCTTAATACATATCTGAGTTCATAAATGTCATGGTGAGTATAAACTCTATCTCTGTTTGGTTCACAAAACAACGATTTTTCCCCAAAATCGGCGCGTGGATTCGCATGGCCTTGTGGATTCAAGGTGCTACCGCTCTCGTGGATTCGGAGCGAGGTACGTTCGTGTGATCGAGACGTACTACCTGGTGGAGACCGTGGATTCGGTCATACGTCGTGGACTCGACGTTGGAGACCGTGGATTCGGCGTTGGACGCAAATCGTGGATTAGAGGCGCGTTGCGGAGCGAGCGGAGAAGATCAACTCGGAGCGTATGGAAAAAGATTGAGTCGTCTGTGAGTGCGTTATATCACCTTTGTACGTGTTATAATCTTAGTTGATTTCACCGTGTTATCGGTCCCGTGGTTTTTTACTCCCGGTTTTGGAGTTTTCCACGTAAAAATCTTGCGTGTTATTTTTTATTTCCGCATTGGGTTTTATTACGCAAAAATTTTTGAGTGTTTATTGTTTACACCTATTCACCCCCCTCTAGGTGTTTTTTCTCCTATTTAGATCCATATTAAGTATAACCCAACACACGTGTCGCCTCACGATTGGCCGAGCGACGGTGACGTGGCGCCTCGCTGGCATGGCGTGGACTCGTGGACCGCGGGGGGCCGGTTACTGTAGCAGCCCGAATCACTTTCGGGCGCCCGAAAGGTGCGCCCGAAAATGGGTTTTTGGCCTATATGGCCCCGAATGGCCCCATTTCTTCTCCCTTCTCCTTTTTGCTCGCACCGAGAGGCTAAGGGGAGGGATAGGGCGATTCGTAGGGGGGTTTTCGAGGGCGCGCGAGCGCGCTGTGAACCCCGTGGAGCGCGCAAGGTGTTCCGGAAAGCTAGATAGACGCACATACACGCGTTGGACGGTGCAATGGTGTCGAGGTAGGCCCGTATGTTGTTTTTGCGGTGTTTTTGGCATAGTTTGAGTTTTCCTTTTTGGACGTTGGATTTAACCCCATGCCCATGTGCGTGCTAGGGTCCGAGTTTTATTGTGTCGTTTTGCTGCGCGGAGTGTCGCCGGGCGTTTTGGAGCGCACCGTTTTGTGTGCAAGCTCGAGGAAGACATGCACCGTTTTGCGTGCGGACTCGACGAACATGCGCCATTTTGCGCGCAAACTCGAAAAGCGTGCACCGTTTTGCGTGCAACGTTGGAAAAGGAACGTGCACTGTTTTGCGTGCAAATACGAGGTACGTACTCCATTTTGCGTGCAGGTCGGATTGGCATGCGCCATTTTGCGCGCAAACCGAAAAGCGTGCACCGTTTTGCGTGCAATGTTGGAAAAGGAACGTGCACCGTTTTGCGTGCAAATACGAGGTACGTGCTCCGTTTTGTGTGCAGGTTGGATTAACGAGCACCATTTTGCGTGCAGACTCTAATATTGCGCACCGTTTTGCGTGCAGGGTTAGAAGAATGTGCACCGTTTTGCGTGCAACCCTATAAAAAAGCGTGCACCGTTTTGCGTGCAGATTTGAGGTACGTGCACCATTTTGCGTGCAGGTTGTGTTGTTGTGCACCATTTTACGTGCAGTTTCTAATGTTTTGCACCGTTTTACGTGCAGGGCTAGAAGAACGCGCACTATTTTGCGTGCAACCTTAAAAGAAAAATATGCATCGTTTTGCGTGCTAATAGGAGATACGTGCACCGTTTTGCGTGCAGGTTTGGAGGACCTGCGCCGTTTTGCGTGCGGACTCGAGGAAACAAGAGGAATTGCGCGGAGACCAATTGCAAGTGTCTACAAGCAATTGGGTACACCACAAGGTGGGGGATTCTTCCGAAATTGGGTGACCTCTCCCCTTGCTCCTTTGCTTTTCGATCTAGAAGCATGATAGTAGCCTGCTAGAGGCGTTGGGTAATCATGATTGTGATTGCATGTGTAAATGGATATGTAGAAAAGTAGACTTTTCTAATTGTCAAAATAGGGAGTAAACTTGTATGTGCGGATGGACACAGATGAAAAGAGCAACTGTTGGTTGCCAAAGATAGTTGATAAATGTGCATGTGTAGAGGAATTTAGAGGAAGGAACTAAATTATGATTTATCCAAATTAAAGGATAAACTTGCATGTGTAGATGAACCCAGATGAAAGTGCAACTTTTAGTTGCCAAAAGAGATGATAAATTTGCATGTTCAAGTGAACATAGAGGTAGATGAAATTTTGATTTATCTGAATAGATGATAAATTTCATGTGTAAATGGACTTAGAGAATAGTGTTTCGTTTCCTAATCGCTAAAAATAGAAGATAAACTTGCATGCGTAGATGGATACAGATGAAAAAGTGGAATTTTCTAAATTTCCAAATATGGATGATATTTGCATGCGTAGATAGTAAATTTTATTTATGATTGAGATACAAGAAATTGCCCGCGTAAAAATGGTTATTGTTTTGATGATTGTGATCATGTTATGGTATAACCCTAGGAATCATGTGAAGGCATAGGGGAAAGAACTTGTTGGTAGCAAGACTAGGAGAAAACCTAGATCAGGGTTTAATGAGTGACATCAAACTTAGGAGTTATCCTAGGATTGAATGAGTGGCATTGTCTTAGGAGATAACCTAAGGACATTGGATAGAGTGATCAACATAGAGTCAAGGAACTCTAGGATGAGCATGATATAAGACTTAGGTAAAGGAAACCTAAGGTAAGCTAGCGGGTTGAGAATAGACTATTTAACATAGAGTCAAGGAACTGTAGGTTAAACATGATATGAAACTTAGGGAAGAGAACCTAAGGTGAACTAGTGGAGTTTATACTCACAGAAAATGGATTAGAGTCAAGATAACTCTAAATGCAAAGTGGAACAGGTAAATAGAGTTAATGTAACTCTAGGTTCAGTAAGGAAAAGAGTATGTGGCCACAAAGTTTAAAGAATTAAACTGATAGCAAAGTGATTAACTTAGAGTCAAACTCTAAGGACAAGTTTGTGTAATCACAAAGTTAAAAAGCCAAATAATACAACCCTAGAGTGGGTCATAGGGTGTCTGGGCAAATGGACAATCACTTTAACTTCAGTTTGAGTTAAAAGAAAGAGAAATGATAAGAGTCCAAGAGACTCTCTAGTTATAAAAGAAAAGAGAAAGAAAAGAAAAGAGAAAGAAAAGTAAAGAAAAGAAAAGAAAAAGATAAAACGGGCGTACCTCCGAGGGCGAAGGTACAACTGTCGGAGTTTGGGCAGTGTTCCTCTCCTGGGCAGTGACCCCTATGACAGGTTCCAGAGTACTCTTGTTGGAGCTGGGCAGTGTCCCCCTCCCGGGCAGTGACCCGTATGACAAGTCCCCCCGGTAGGACGGGGTAGCACTAGCGGTGTTATCAGCAACCTTAGAGATTCCTGTCTTATAGAAGCATGACTACCGGGCTGGGGCCCTTTGGGCATGAATCTCCGAGGGTTTAGCAACTTGAATTAAACCACCATAATGTAAAGAATAAAGAGAAAAGAGAGTGGCCAAGGTGGTCGGGTTAGTTTAACCCCGTATACAGCGGCATAGTGGCCGAGTTGGTGGTTAGTAGCCTAGTATGGCTAGACAGAGTAGTGTTGGGTCGATGAGTATACACAGATAGTGTAGTGACCTATTATATAGTAGCCTAGTATGGCTAGACAGAGTAGTGCTGGGTCGATGAGTATACACAGATATTGTAGTGGTCTATTATATGCGTATCAGCATGTTAATATTGAGGTTTTTATTTCCTAGCACTCTATTATTATTGCTTCCATTGGACCAAGTGGTGTAGGACACTTTTTCTCGGTGGTTGAACCCACTGGGAACTTTAAGTAGTTTTCACACCCTCGGGTGACCATTTTTCCAGGTTCAGATGCAGTCAGCGAGGCATGCGACAGGGGCAAGCGCCCAGCAGCATAGAGACCTAGAGGGTCTAGCAGAGGTACGCTTTTTATATTTTTTTTGAGTGAACTTTGTATGGTGAGGAAAAGTTGTAAAAGAATTGTAATATTATTCAATTGCAAGCTAAGAGATGGAAATGTAATAAAGTTATTTTATGGTTCACTCTTGTATGCTTTCATTTCCGCTTAACTGTTTGTTATTGCATGAAAGTTTTAAATTAGTAGTGATATCTAGTACTCTGATATTGAGCTTCCGCATACACTTGTTGTATTATTATGGATGTTACCGTTCCTTTCGGGTAGTGAAAGGTCATACCCGATTGGCGGGTCTGTTGGCGTGCCCGAACTGACCAAATTGGCGGACTCGGGGCGTGACAATTCCCCTACGTTTGTTGCTCATAGTTTTAGCTGTTGTTGTAGTTACTATTATTGCGTCAGTAATCTTTGTAGTATACTTTGAGATGCTCTAGGGGGTTAGCTGGAGATCTCCGGGTATTAAGTGATGACTTCGAGAGAGATCGAAAATCGGTTAGAGAGACCGTTTTCCAATAGCACCGGTGTGCATGGTTGGTGACTTAATGTTGCGGATCTGGAGTCAGTTGTTGAAGTGAGCCGGTTGGACTCTTTTGGAGTTGGCTCCGGATTGGATCTAGTTTCGAAATTTGTTTCTTTTTAAAATTGATTTTTTTTTTAGTGTGTTATAGTGCATTTCGGTGTGGTATTGACTTATCGGTTGGTGTTGATCTATGGCAAATCTCCAATAAGTTGTTGGCGATAGATCGAAAGGTATTTCAATTTCTCTTTGGATAAGTGTGTTGGTTGAAGACAACATACTGTCGAAAGGGAGGATGAAGTACTCTTTCCCTGTGAGGATACCATGATTGGGTCTTTTTGTGTCCGTTGCAAGGCAACTGGTATAGGCTATCTTTGTCATGCCCCGGGGTCAAAACTGCGACCCGGGCTCGCCAACAGATCCGCCATCCATACAAAACCTCGCATAGGTGAAGCGTCCAACCTGCAAGAAAAGGGACTACAGCTAAACAGATATCAGAGCTATAAAATAAAACTGCTGTAAAACTAAAAACGAACCGTCTGTACAACTAGAAATACTGAAACAATATCCATCTCCTATAAGTAATAATCATACAATATCCTCAAATACAATAACCCAAAACTCAACAGGGAGGTAACCTGAAATAATACATAAGTGTACAGGCTCTCAGTACAAGTCAGATCCTCACAATACAATAATCTCTCAAAAATGGAAATAAAATAATCTACTCTCCACAGACGGGTAGGGATCTAGCTCGCGACTACCTCACCTCGAACAGTAACCGCAGAATCAGCAACACCCGCTAAGACTCTGCAAAAGAAAGGAGAGGAAAGAAAAAGGAGGGAGAAAACTCCCAACGGGTGTGAGAACTACACCAAAAAGGGAGTTCTCAGTGGGTACCGCCACCAGGTCCGACGGTCTACCCACAAAGTCTGCCAGAGGCATAAGATAACGAAGCAGTAAAAACTGAACAAGAAAGCTGGAGATGCTCTACAGCTACCATGCCTCTATCTAAATGCCCAAATGGGAAAAAACCAATGAAAGGTATGCAACCACTCGCACACGAGGTGCACAATCGATCAAATCGAGCTGACTGCCACATCTGGTCCAGTCAAGCCTGCGCCTCCCTAGTGTATCTGTGGGTTATGTTAAATATGGATCTGAATAGGAGAAAAAACACCTAGAGGTGGGTGAATAGGTATAAACAATAAACACACCAAAATCTTTGCGTAACAAAAACCCAATGCGGAAAAGTAAATAACATGCAGAGATTTTACGTGGAAAACTCCAATCCAGGAGTAAAAAACCACGGGACCGATCACACAGTGAAATCCACTAAGATTAAACACGTACAAAGGTGATATAACGTACTCACACGACTCAACCTTTAACCATACGCTCCTAGTTGATCTTCTCTGCTCGCTCCGCAACGCACCTCGAATCTACGATTTGCGCCCAACGCCGAATCCACAGCGTCCAACCGAATACACTGTCTCCACCAAGTAGTACGTCTCGAATCCATGAACGCACCTCGTTTCGAATCCACGAAACGGTAGCACCTTGAATCCACAAGGCCACGCGAATCCACGCGCCGATTTTTGGCAAAATCGTTGTTTGTTGGTGGTGAAAATCCTCCGAATACTTAGATCAAAGATAGATCGGAAATACCATCTAAGTATTCATTAATTTGATTCTACAAGAAATCTGAGTTTTGAAACCCTAGAATCAAATTAATCAATATAGATGAAGAAACATAGAATAGATCTAGTTTTTTCCTTTCTTCTCTATATGTGGATTTTTCTAAGTTTTTCCGTTAATTTTTGAATTATTTTTGGATTACTTTTGGATTACCCTAAAAGATGAAATTAGGGTTTATTTATAGGTTAGAAACCTTTGGAAGAGGATAAGAATAAAAAACTACCTTATTTGGAATTTTTCGGGTCGACGGTCCGGACTGGAATAAGTTGGGTCTGGACTGTTGTCATTAAACAGAACTTTTCCAGAAAAACATGTTCGGGGTCCGGACTGAAATATGGGCAGTCCGGACTGTTCATGCGATTTCTGCAGAATCCATGTTCGGGGTCCGGACTGAAACAGGGAAGGTCCGGACTGAAATTCCGAATGAACTAACCTATGTTCGGGGTCCGGACTGGAATGCCCTGATCCGGATCCTGAACATATTACATGTCCAGTTTTTGATTTTTATGCAATTAAAAATCCATCCAAGTGTTTCTACACTATAAGAAGTATTCGGATCACCAAAATTATTTAGTTAAACGTACCTGATCCTTTTGAATTCTTCTTTCTTGAGATTGAGGTATATGATCCAAACATCTTCATCTTCAATCTTCAAGTCTTAAACACTTTCACGAAATACGGCAATACAAATTCCTTAACAATCTCCCCCTTTGGCGGTTTCGTGACAAAACAAAATCCACTCAAAGAAATTCAAAAAGATATTTTTGTTGTTATCACCATACAAAAAAAATTTACAATTATGATCCAAATAAAAATGAATACATGAGATAAACTCCTAAAACAGACTCTAGACTTAGACGTTTGTACTCTCTGCAAAAGAAATAATTCTTGACAAAAGAAATCGTTAGATACCTCAAGAATTTAAAAATTCAAATCAATTAGAGAGATAGAGTTTATACTCACCATGACATTTCCAAAATCAGATATGTATTGAAAGAAGCAATCAAAGCAATTCACATATCATCTAAGCATTAAATTCCAAATGCCATAAGTATGTTAGACATCAAACAACTTGTTAGTAATATTACATGCCCAAATAGTTAGTCGAATAGTTAGTCGGGGCATGCATTACAGCTTACCTTTTTTACCTTCAAGGTATCGAGTTTTCCAAAGTTTAAAGTTCCCAAAGTTGTTTCAACACATTGTCCAAAGTTCTCACAAACACATTGTCACATTTGTCCATATGTCTCTCTCCCCCTTTTTGTCACTGAAGTTAGCCAAAATTACAAAAATTCAGGGAGTTAAGGTTCAAAAATTGTAAGAACTAAAACTAAAATCCTGCAAAACAAAAAGATTATTAGAACATTAGAACAACACAAGGTAAGATATCAGTCGGAATCCTCGGAGCTGCTGCAACCAAGTTTTTGAAAAATTTTCTTGACTAACTTGGCCAGAAATTTTTGTTTCTTCTTCAATTCTCCTATTTCTGAAGTCATCTTCACGAATTCATTAGACGTTTGCTCTTGCTCCGACGAGAGTTGTTGTTGCTCTCGATAGATTGATGTAACAGAGGTGTCATCCTCTGAAGTAGAAGCTGCTGCTGCTGCTGTTGTTGCTGCTGGTGCTGCTGGTGCTGCTGGTGCTGCTGGTCTCTTACCTCGTGGAGGGGTTGGGCTCTCATCTGGTTTACTTGAGAGTGACTTCACAATGGTGGTGTCATTGATGTTGGGTCGTATATAATACGGATCTAAATAGGGGAAGAAACACCTAGAGGGGGGTGAATAGGTGTAAACGTATAAACACTCAAAAATCGTTGCGATAAAAAACCCAATGCGGAAATGAAAATAACTCGCAAGATTTTTACGTGGAAAACTCCATCACCGGAGTAAAAAAACCACGGGACCGATAACACGGCAGAAATCCACTAGAATTAAAACACGTACAAGGTGATTTACCGTACACACTTACGACTCAACCTTTTCCATACGCTCCTAGAGGATCTTCTCCGCTCGCTCCAGACGCTTCTCGAATCCACGATCTGCGCCCAACGCCGAATCCACGGCTTCCAACGTCGAATCCACGACGTCCGACCGAATCCACGGTCTTCACCCAATAGCACCCTTCGAATCCACGAACGTGCCTCGCTCCGAATCCACGAGAGCGAATGAACCTTGAATCCACAAGGACACGCGAATCCACGCGCCGATTTTGGGGTAATCGTTGTTTTTTGGGTGGTGATGATCCGCCGAATACTTAGATCAAAGATAGATCGGAAATACCATCTAAGTATTCATTAGTTTGATTCAACTCAAGATGTGAGTATGAAAACCTAGAATCAAACTAATCAATATAGATGAAGAAACATAGAGTATTCTCTAATGATTTCCTTTCTTCTCTATATGTGGATCTATAGCCGTATAAGATGATATATGAAAATGACGGCTATGTGGATTGACCCTAGAAAGAAAGACATAGGGTCTATTTATAGGTTAGAAACCCTAGGAAGGAGATAAGAATCAAAAACCTGCCATTTCTGGAATTTTACGGACGGCGATCCGGATCGTGATAACTGAGATCCGGATCGTCATAACGAAACAGCCAATTCCAGAAAAACGAAGGTTCGGGATCCGGATCATGTAACTACGATCCGGATCGTTCATACAGTTCACCAAACATCAACGTTCGGGATCCGGATTGCGAAGCAAGATCCGGATCGTTCAAGGTAGATGGTAAACTCAACGTTCGGGATCCGGATCAAGAGACTACGATCCGGATTGCGACGATGTATGAACGAACCACCTTCGGGATCCGGATCGAACAGCCTGATCCGGATCCTGAACATGTCCCAAGTCCAGTTTTTGATTTTTATGCAATGAAAGATTCTTCCAAGTGTTTCTACACTACAAGAAGTATTCGGATCACACAAATTCTTTAGTTAAACATACCTGATCCTTTTGAATTCTTCTTTCTTGAGATTGAGTTAAATGATTCAACTTTCTTCACCTTCAATCTTCAGGACTTGAAACTTTCACGAAATTACGCCAACTCAAATTCCGTAACAATCTCCCCCTTTGGCGGTTTCGTGACAAAACATAGATCCACTAAAGAAAATTCAAAATGATATTTTTGTTGCTATCACCATACAACAAAAATTTACAATGGAGATCCAAAATACAATACATGAGTTAAACTCCTAAAACAGACTCTAGACTTAGACATCTGTACTCTCTGCAAAAAGAAATCATTCTTGACAAAAGAAATCGTTAGATACCTCAAGAATTTTGTATTATTCAAAAACCACAAACAGAGATGAAGTTTAAACTCATTTATACTTACCATGACATTTATATTCAGATATGTAAACTGATCATAGTTAAAAAAAAACACCAACATATCTTCTTTGCACGTAAAAACCAAATGTCATGAACATGTTTGTGACAAACTAATATATATATAGATATGTAATTGATCAGAGTTAAGAACCAACATATCTTCTATGCAATCAAAAACCAAGTGTCACAGACTTGTTAGTGAACATCAACTTGTTAGTTATATTACATGCCCAAATAGTTAGCAAATAGTTAGTCGAGGCATGCATTCATACAGCTGAAAAACCTCAAGTTGAGAATGGAAGTTGGAGTAATACTTACCTTGATATTCATCCAGTTTTCATATCAAACATTGTTCACTTACCTTGATGTTTCATGCAGTCAACATTGTTCAAAGTTCTCTCTAACTCTCTCCCCCTTTTTGTCACAAAACAAAGCCAAAATGTAGTTAAGACTACGAAATGTGAGGAGAGTAAAAAGTTCCAATAAAATGTAAAACCTGAGAACTAAGCTAACGTAAGTATAAAACTAAATCCTAAAATCGTAATCCTGCACAAAAGGAAAGGAAAAGAAAATGAGTCAAAAGTAATCAGTTGTCAGAATCTGAGTCTTCAGAGCTTGTGCAACCCATCTTAGAGAGTATCTTTCGCATCCGCTTGTCCATTGAATTGATCTTCTTCGTTATGGTAATGTGAACTGCCGTTGTAATTTCAAGCTCTTTGGTAATTCGTTGTTGCTCCGTCAAAATTTGTTCTTGCTTAACAGATAGTCGCTGTTGTTCCTTGATAATCGATGTTATTGATGCTTCATTATCTGTGCCAGTTGCTTGTCGAGATGGTGATGCGGCAGTGCTTGTACTGTGCTTTGTTCCAGATGCAGGAACTGGAGTGACATGCGGCAACTTATGGAGGGATTTGACAATAGTAGACTCATTTATCATGCTCAGACATTGATGATAAGTTGTTGAAGTAATGTCAACCTGAAATTTCTGTAAAATCCTCATTATAATCAAGGGAAATGGAATTCTCTCAGTGGGGTGAGGATGCTCAACATATCGCGCCATTTTATTCCAGATAATGTATGGAATGTTGATATTCAATGCCGTTGCCTCTGATCGATGTCCTATGAGATACAAAAACAGCAACCGGTCCCATCTCACAACCTTTGTCTGCATATTTGGAAGTATATTGTAGCATGTGATGAAGTTTAAGAAGCGATATTCAAGACGAAGTTCTTTAGAACGAACAGATTTTTCGGTTGATTGTGTTCCCTCGAGACAAATTCCCTCTATAACTTTTTGCCATAATGTGTTTGTCAAATTTACCCCCTTCAAGAAGTGAACTCCTTTCTTGCTGGCTTCCATTCCCAAAACCTCGCCAATCAATTGTGGAGTAATCTTAAACCTTGTGCCTTGGATGTTCGTGTAGAACTCCATAGGACCGTTCTCAACCTCTCGAAGATGTCGTGCATTAGTGTAGAAGGTCCTCACATGATGCAAACAGTAGCCAAGAGTTTCTGGGAAACGACATACTTGAATAAGGTTTGCTTGTTCAATCAGAAGGCCAAAGGCAGGGGAGTGACCTTGCAGAGCCTCAAAGTTAACATGCCTTTCACCAATGCATTCGCGATGTGCAAAGGCTCGAAGACGATCAGTGTTAACGAATACTTCTTCCAAGCGATGTGGGGAGTCAGGAGCTATCGGCGTGTCAACATTAATGTCCTGTCGTAGCCCACAGCGTCTAGTTATTCTCTTTCTTTTCATGGAGATGATTGGTGCTGCCTTTGATGCTTTTCCTGGTCCTTTGTTTGCCTTTTCTTTTGATTTAACAGACGCCTTTCTCCTTGAATCATCAGACGGTTCTTGTTCATACATTGAGTCATCATCATCCGTCAATGCTGCCCAGTCAACCTCATGACAATCTACCTCTGTGTCACTGACCTCGACAAAATCACCTTTTTGTTGGAGGTTCTTGGCTCTCTTTAGTTTATTTGTAGGGCGAGTGTGTACCATTGAGACCAGGAGAAGGATTAACCAAGAGAAACACATTGAATTAAGTGCCATTGAACAAAATGCTTGAGTAAAGAAGGTGTCCTGTGAAAACCAACTCAAGAACACAAAAATTCTTAGTTTTCAAAAATTGGAAAAATTGTACCCAAACAATCATAATCATGTAGAGAGACTAAGAATCAAATTAGTTTTGCAAAAGGACTTTTAAAAATAGATCAATTGCATGAATTTCGAAAATCCTTATTATATGCCCTAAAACCGAAATTTTAGAAATCGAAGCCTAAAAATCCGTTAATCAGGAGAAAACCTAGCATATAATCAAAACTAAACAACCCAGAGTTCTTATTTCAAAAGAAATTTGATCAAAAACCATCCACAAACAAAATCGATCCAAGAATTTCGTACGTTTGAGGAGGAAAAGAGAAAAACGGTGAAAAACCGAGATTTTGATCAATAAAACTTACTTGGAACTGAAGAACTTGAGTTAGAAAGCTTCCAAGGAGGATGAAATCTAGAGAGAAGCGCTCTGGAAACTTTTGAACAAAAGATTGGAGTAAAAGAAATCAAAACCCTTTTGTTCTTTATAAAAACCTAGCCGCGATCCGGATCCTCCCGAGCTTGCGATCCGGATCGGCTACCCGCAGTGAAAAAACTGCGTTCGGGATCCGGATCGGCAGGTCCAATCCGGATCGTCAGCCCGCAGGAGAAAACCTGCGTTCGGGATCCGGATCACCTTGCCCGATCCGGATCGGCCCCAACTTTTCTTTAGAAAAATTTCAGAGAAATTCAAGAAAAACCAGAAAAAGATTGTAAGCACAAAGGTGTATCAACTTTAAACAAAAAGCATCGTTTCACACAACAAGAATTAGATTATGCCAAATCTATCAGTAATATCCAAAAATGAAACGAAAATTTACAAGAATTAAATCCCTTAAAGTTGAACACCTTCAATTACATCTAACTTGATCTTATGAGTAATGCCTTTATCAAATAATCAATTCGGTAAAGAAAATGAAATACAAAGATCAATAGATGTTTGAAATCCCAAATATGGTAGATAATATTTCTAGACAATCTGTTGAAGAGAGTGGCTCTTTGAGCATCTTTCTTTAAAATCCCACCTTATACCAACCTTGAAATTTGACAGAGTCAAGTATTTCAACATGCATTTTACTTAATCAAAAATTTGAACAACCATGCTTGGTATACATGTGGTAGCTGCACACAATACTCGGACGACCGAGGTGGTAGCTCTTTCCTCCATGTGGTGGTAGTTTTCACACTCCTCATTGGGATGTAACTCTTTCCACATCTTTTGAGCATTTTACATTATCTTTGACTCCCCCTCAATTGGCTATCAATTATTTAAGATATAAAGTATTCAACCAAAAATTGATCTCGATTTCATACTCGACTAAACAGTCAAATAAGATAATGACTATACCAAGAGATCATTGAGAGAGAAATTGACTTTGATCACTTTAGAAGATGATTTAATTAACATAAACGATCATTGCAACAAAGAAATATTATGATGGCAAAAGCATAATAAATTTCTAAATGTGTGAACAGATGCAATTAAAGTCAATTAAGATCTATGCTCAATTACTATCCTATGTATAAACATAGATATTGAATAGAACAAAACAAATACAAAACCTATTTTAAGCAAAGGTTTCAAAAAGAAGTTTATTTCAAAGAAAGCATACCAATTGCTTTTCGCAAATGAATAAAACGTTTTTGATCCAAAGGTTTTGTTAAAAAGTCAGCTAATTGATCTTCAGTTGAAACATATGAAAGTTGAAGAGTATTTGATTCAACTAGCTCTCTAAGAAAATGATATCTAAGTTCAATATGTTTTGTTCTAGAGTGCAACACAGGGTTTTTAGAAATGTTAATTGCATTTGTGTTGTCACAAAGAATTGTTACCGAAGATGCTGAAATGCGGAAGTCACTCAATACGCTTTTCATCCAAATGAGTTGAGTTGAGCAACTTCCAGCTGAAATGTATTCCGCTTCGGCAGTCGAGAGTGCTATGCAATTCTGCTTTTTACTGTGCCATGCAACAAGGCAATGGCCAAGATAGAAGCATGCACCACTCGTGCTTTTCCGATCATCCACTGATCCTGCCCAATCGGCATCTGAGTATCCAACAATGTCCAGACTTGTTCCCATAGGATACCAAATTCCGAAATTAATTGATCCTTTGATGTACCGGATGATCCGTTTCACCGCTTTCAGGTGAACCTCCTTTGGTGCTGATTGATATCTCGCGCAAATCCCAACACTAAAGGATATATCCGGGCGACTAGCCGTGAGGTAAAGTAGACTTCCAATCATACTTCTATACAGTTTCTCGTCTACATTCTCACTATGTGATTCACTTCCAAGTCCCTTGTGGCTAGTTCCCATTGGAGTTGGAAAATCTTTACAATTTTCTAGATCAAACTTTTTGACCAACTCCAGTGCATACTTGGATTGACTCAAGTGAATACCTTCATCATTTTGTTTAATTTGCAATCCAAGAAAATAAGACAGTTCGCCCATCATGGACATCTCAAATTCGCTTTCCATGGTCTCCACGAATTTAGAAGCATCATTATCTTTTGTTGCACCAAATACAATGTCATCGACATAGATTTGTGCTACAATGAAATTATTTTGATAATGCTTCACAAAGAGAGTCCTGTCAGCTCCCCCTCGAGTATAGCCCTTCTCCAAAAGGTGCTTTGTTAACCTTTCGTACCATGCTCGCGGTGCTTGTTTCAGACCGTAAAGAGCCTTTTTCAAACGAAAAACATGGTTAGGTTGTTTATGATCTACAAAACCTTTCAGTTGAGCTACATAAACTTCCTCATTTAAAAACCCATTTAGAAATGCGCTCTTGACGTCCATTTGAAATAATTTGATTTTAAAATGACAAGCAATAGCAAACAATATACGAATGGACTCGAGTCTAGCTACAGGGGCGAAAGTTTCGTCAAAGTCTATACCTTCTACTTGAGAGTAGCCTTGAGCAACTAGTCGTGCCTTGTTCCTGATGATAGTACCATCTTCATCTTTCTTGTTCTTGAAGATCCATTTGGTACCTATCACATTATGTTGCTTTGGAGGCTTCGTTAATTCCCAGACTTTGTTTCGCTCAAATTGATGGAGCTCTTCCTGCATTGCTTTAATCCAGTAGTCATCCTGAAGAGCTTCATCTATTGTCTTTGGTTCGATTAAAGATACGTAGCAAGCAAATCCGCAAACCAACTGCCTTCGAGTTCTAACTCCTTCTTGTGGATCTCCAATGATGTTCGATTCCGGATGATCCTTGGAGATTCGTAGCGTTTGTTGAAACGGAGTACTCGGAGGTACACGAGATGATTCCTGCACATCAGATAAACTAGAAGAACCATTAGATGCATCATTAATATTGGAAGTATTATTATGAGAAGATGCACTAGCAGGAGAATCATCATCTAGAGAGATATCGAGGGTAGATTTTTCAGATTCAAAATGAGAAGCTTCATCTACTTTAACATTTATAGATTCTACGATCGTCTTAGATTCAATGTTAAATACTCGATATGCTCTGCTATTCGTAGAATAACCCAAAAAGATCCCTTCTTCACTTCGAGAGTCGAACTTTCCAAGATTTTCACGGTCACGTAAGATGTAACATCGACTCCCGAAGATACGAAAGTACTTGATATCCGGTTTTCTACTAAACCACAGCTCATATGGTGTATTCAAGGTTCCTGGGCGCAAATACACTCTGTTAATGACATAGACAGCGGTGTTCACAGCTTCAGCCCAAAAATGTAGCGGTAATTTCCGGCTATGAAGCATCACACGCGCCATCTCTTGAACAACCCTGTTTTTGCGCTCAACAACACCATTCTGCTGAGGTGTATAGGGTGCCGAGAATTCATGTTTAATGCCATTTGAAGTACAAAAGTCAATGAATTTTGAATTTATGAATTCTCCACCCCTATCACTTCTAACACGAATGATCTTTTCATTCTTTTCAATCATAATACGATGGCAAATCTCATGAAAAGAGTCAAACGTATCAGCTTTCTCTCTCAAAAATGCTACCCAAGAAAACCGAGAGAAATCATCAACCAATAAAAAGATGTACCATTTACCTCCCAAAGATGGTTGACGGGTCGGCCCCATTAAGTCCATGTGCAAAAGTTCCAAGGGCCGTTTTGTACCAACGTGGTTCAAGTTCTTGTGTGCAGTCCTAGACTGTTTTCCCTTTTGGCAACCACCACACACAACGTTTTGTTTAAATAAAAGCTTTGGAATCCCCTTGACCACCTCCTTGTTTGAAATTCTAGTAAGTTCCTTAAAATTTAAGTGACCTAGCCTTTCATGCCAAAGAGTTTCATTATTCAAAGCGGCTAAGTTACAATTTTCAGAAAATTTATTAGGAACAACATAACAATTGTTTTCAGATCTAACCCCTTTTAGAAAGAAAGCATGGTCCTTATCAGTTACAACGCATTCAACCCATGAAAAGTTAACTGAAAAACCATTGTCGCAAAGTTGACTTATGCTTATGAGGTTAGTCTTAAGGCCATCAACAAATAAGACGTTTTTCAAAATCGGGCCATCTGGAATAGCTACCGTCCCTTTTCCAACAATTTTGGAAGATCGACCGTCTCCGAAAACAACGTGTCCTCCGGAGATTTTCTCAAGATTTTGAAAACTATTTTTGTCACCGGTCATGTGACGGGAACACCCGCTATCCAGATACCAAGACGAGCTATCATATGCATGCAAGGAAATATTGGAAACAAGACAAGGGAAAATTTCACCTTTGCGCACCCAAACCTTTTTGGAATGCGTCTGTAATGGTCGTGAAGTTTTGTGCCTAGGTGAAAGCGTCTTGTTAAAACGATTGTTGCTCCTTGATGAAGTCGTCTTGCGCGGTGAACTACCAAGTCTCTTTTCATTTGAAAAGTTTTGCTTTGATTTCCGGAAAGGAGCCTTTTTGGTAGTTGATGCAAGAGGTGCTTGAGATGAGCGTTCGACTCCCGTCTTGCAATATCTTCTTATGTGCCCTGAAACACCACAACGAAAACATACCTTAGATCTTGACGATCCCAAAGAGGATGAAGTAGGTTTGTTGTCGTTGTTTGTCTTGAATTCCGGTGTCGGAGGAGGAGATACCGACTGAGGCACAAAAACTGTCTCACTCGAACTTGGACTGTTTCCAGTTTGAGTGTATCCGAGGCCGAACCTATTTGATTGACCAAGACCAAGAAGTCTATCCAACTTACTCCTTCCTGAAGAGAATCGCTGTAAGTCATTCTTGAGTTGGAAAATGGTCTTTGTCATTTCCAGGTTATCCTGTCGAGCCTCGTTGTAGAGCTTTGAAAAGTGATTCGCGTTATCCACCAGATTTGTATGTTCCTTTTCAAGTTGCTCATTGGACTCTTGAAGGGAAGCATTTTCTTTTATCAGGTTTTCCCTTTCCACTTCAAGAGCGTTTGAGAGAGAAGTCGCTCTTTTTGCTTCTTCTTCGAGATCATGCAATCTCCCTCTCAAACTCTTGTTTTGCTTAGCCACTTTCTTTGAGTCCCTCAAAAGTCTGTGGTAGGCTAGAGCAAAATCTTCACCTTCCGAATCATCCGATTCATTGTCCATTGCATTCTTTTCAACAGTGGAGTTGGACAATGATTCAGACGTACTTGCCATAAAGCACATGAATGGTGAAGATGTGGACGCGTGGAATGCCGTGGAGCTCTTTTCTTCATCACTTGAAGACGACTCATTTGACGTTGAGTTGTCATCCCAAGTGACGACTTGCATCGCCTTCTTCTTTGCCGGATACTTGTTAGGACACTCCGTTGCAATGTGGCCGTAGCCTCGACATTTGAAGCATTGCAGTTGTCCTTCTGAACTTTTCTTATCCTTTGAGAAGTTCTCCTGCTTTCTTGACTTGTGACTTGGAGTACCCTTGCCTTTGTTCCACTTTCTGAAGGATGGAGATTTGCTTGAATTACCCCTTCGAAAGTTGCGGCGAAAATTCCTTGTCAAGAGAGCGAGCTGCTTCTCAAATTCCTCCATAGAAAGGTTCTCGTCATCGTCCGAGGAGGATGTATCCGCGTCTTCTTCCTTAGTTGTTTTCAATGCATAACCTGAAGACTTAGAAGTGGATGCTTTTCCAGAAGAATTGTTAGTATTAAAAGTCATTTCATAAGTTTGTAATGAACCAACTAATTCTTCTACACGTATTTCGTCCGGGTGTTTAATAGTTTCAATGGCAGTAACCTTTGGGCGAAATCGTTCAGGAAGAGTTCTTAAGATTTTTCTTACAATCTTAAATTCTGGAATCTTCTCTCCCAGATTAGCACATGAGTTTACGATGTCTTGCAATCGTGTATAGTAGTCCGTGAAAGATTCATTTTCTGCCATCAAAATAGAGTCAAACTTGCTCGTAAGCATCTGCAGTTTCTGAATCTTCACGAGGTTAGTTCCCTCATGTGTAACCTGGAGAACATCCCAGATTTCTTTCGCAGTCTCACATGCCGAGACGCGAGAGAATTCAGTTTGAGATAAGGCATTAAAAATAGCATTAATTCCCTTGCCATTGTAAGAAGATAACTCAAACTCTTCCTTGGTCCATTTCGACCTAGGTTTTAAGGTGTGAACATCAGAGATAAGTTCAGTTGGATTAGTCCATCCTGATTCAATTGAATGCCACACCCTTTCGTCGATGGAAGATAAAAAGGCTTTCATCCGTACTTTCCAGTACGCATAATTTGTTCCATCAAAGAAAGGGGGTCGATTGATGTTTCCACCTTCAACCATTGTTCACAACCCTATTCCCGCTCTGATACCACTTGTTGGGTCGTATATAATACGGATCTAAATAGGGGAAGAAACACCTAGAGGGGGGTGAATAGGTGTAAACGTATAAACACTCAAAAATCGTTGCGATAAAAAACCCAATGCGGAAATGAAAATAACTCGCAAGATTTTTACGTGGAAAACTCCATCACCGGAGTAAAAAAACCACGGGACCGATAACACGGCAGAAATCCACTAGAATTAAAACACGTACAAGGTGATTTACCGTACACACTTACGACTCAACCTTTTCCATACGCTCCTAGAGGATCTTCTCCGCTCGCTCCAGACGCTTCTCGAATCCACGATCTGCGCCCAACGCCGAATCCACGGCGTCCAACGTCGAATCCACGACGTCCGACCGAATCCACGGTCTTCACCCAATAGCACCCTTCGAATCCACGAACGTGCCTCGCTCCGAATCCACGAGAGCGAATGAACCTTGAATCCACAAGGACACGCGAATCCACGCGCCGATTTTGGGGTAATCGTTGTTTTTTGGGTGGTGATGATCCGCCGAATACTTAGATCAAAGATAGATCGGAAATACCATCTAAGTATTCATTAGTTTGATTCAACTCAAGATGTGAGTATGAAAACCTAGAATCAAACTAATCAATATAGATGAAGAAACATAGAGTATTCTCTAATGATTTCCTTTCTTCTCTATATGTGGATCTATAGCCGTATAAGATGATATATGAAAATGACGGCTATGTGGATTGACCCTAGAAAGAAAGACATAGGGTCTATTTATAGGTTAGAAACCCTAGGAAGGAGATAAGAATCAAAAACCTGCCATTTCTGGAATTTTACGGACGGCGATCCGGATCGTGATAACTGAGATCCGGATCGTCATAACGAAACAGCCAATTCCAGAAAAACGAAGGTTCGGGATCCGGATCATGTAACTACGATCCGGATCGTTCATACAGTTCACCAAACATCAACGTTCGGGATCCGGATTGCGAAGCAAGATCCGGATCGTTCAAGGTAGATGGTAAACTCAACGTTCGGGATCCGGATCAAGAGACTACGATCCGGATTGCGACGATGTATGAACGAACCACCTTCGGGATCCGGATCGAACAGCCTGATCCGGATCCTGAACATGTCCCAAGTCCAGTTTTTGATTTTTATGCAATGAAAGATTCTTCCAAGTGTTTCTACACTACAAGAAGTATTCGGATCACACAAATTCTTTAGTTAAACATACCTGATCCTTTTGAATTCTTCTTTCTTGAGATTGAGTTAAATGATTCAACTTTCTTCACCTTCAATCTTCAGGACTTGAAACTTTCACGAAATTACGCCAACTCAAATTCCGTAACAATTGATCGTTCCCAGACTGTGCATATATGCGGTCGAGCTGGTGTCGATCTTGAACTTTCTGAAAATGCGCATAATTATCATCGGGAACGGAAGTCGCTCTGTAGGATGGGCACTTTCAACATATCGCGCCATCCTTGACCAAATAAGGTAAGGAATGTTGTAGTTTGATCCCAAGGATGTTGTAGGGTGTCCAAGAAGATACAAAAACAGCATCCTATCCTAGCGAAGAAATTTTCTTTGCATGTTAGGCATGATGTTGTAGCAAACAATAAAGTTCAAGAATCTGTACTCAGGTCGTAATTCTTTAGAAAGAATTGAATTCCCCGCCGACTGAGTATCTGGCAGACAAATCCCATCGACAACCACTCTCCAGGTTGTGTTGGTGAAAACATGACCTTTTAGGTAATGAGTCCTATCTACCCGGGTATTCATTCCCAACACCTCTCCGATCAACTGAGGTGTGATCCTCAGCTTGACATTTCGAACCGTTGTTTGAAATTCTCTCGGTCCTTCTTCAAGATCTATCAATCTTGATGCATTCTGATAGAATATCCTCACAATGTGAAGACAATAACCAGTTGATTCCGGGAAGTTGCAAATAGGTGCAAGTCCCGCTTGTTCAAACAGAATGCCAAACAGCTCAGAACGCTCCTTAAGAGCTTTGACATTGATATGCCTCTCCCCGATGCATTCTCTCTTTTCAAAGTCCTTGATTCTTTCGGATCTGATGTGCACAAATTCCTGTGGAGGGGTTTCACTTGCGAGTGGCTCTTCTGCTGGGTTATATGAAATATAGATCTAAATAGGTACTATCAAACAACTAGAGGGGGGGGTGAATAGGTGTAATACTTATAAAACCAAATCTCAGTGCAAAATAAAAACCAATGCGGAAAATAAAAAACAGCACACCGAGATATACGTGGAAACTCCAATCCAGGAGAAAAACCACGGGACCAACATGCAATAACAATCCACTAAGAATAGAAGAATAACAAGGTGATTACCGACTCCACGGACTCAACCCCTCCTTCAGCTTCTTCGGACCTTGCGCTGACCGGTTGGATGTCCACGCAATAACAATCCACTAAGAAAAGAAGAATAACAAGGTGATTACCGTCTCCACGGATTTAACCCCTCCTTCAACTTCTTCGGACCTCGCGCTCCACCGTTTGCACGTCCACTGCACACGTTCGAATCCACGAACGCCACTCGAATCCACGAGCACACGTTTCGAATCCACGAAACGCCTTTAGCACACCGAATCCACGATGCCACGTCGAATCCACGATGCAAACTCAGTCGATAAGAATATTGACTTTGATGGTGATCCTTTGCTTAGATTCTCATTGAGGAACCGTAGAAGAAATCTCTAAGCAAAGATTAGATCAATTCGACAAAAGATATGTTCTTGAAAGAACCATCGAATTGACCTAAAAGAGGCTATAAAGAAGATCGATAAAAACCTCGCCTCTAGGGTTTCTCTTAAGAGTTTTATAAATTGATCGGGCGTAGCTCCCACGTTTTTGAGAAACCCTAAATGTCTATTTATAGTTTAGAAACCTTTGGAAAGAGATAAGAATCAAAAACTTACCTTATCTGGAAATTTTACGGACGGCGATCCGGATCGGATTTACTGCGATCCGGATCGTCGTAGCGTGATTGACAATTCCAGAAAACCAAGGGTTCGGGATCCGGATTGAACTTCCCGATCCGGATCGTTCATGAATTTCAGCAACATCCAATGTTCGGGATCCGGATCAGAATAGGCTTGGATCCGGATTGGATTTGCACATGAACTAATACCCTTCGGGATCCGGATTGGATCATCTGATCCGGATCCTGAACATGCCCCATGTCCAGTTTTTGATTTTTATGCAATTAAAAATTCTTCCAAGTGTTTCTACACTATAAGAAAGTATTCGGATCACCAAAAATATTTAGTTAACCAAACCTGATCCTTTTGAATACTTTTTTCTTGAGATTGATGTAACTGATCCACAATTCTTCAACTTCAATCTTCAAGACTCAAGACACTGAGTGTCAACTTGAGCTCTTGTTGAATCTTCTCTAAGTCTTTGATTGCTGATTGACAATTTGATCCCTTTAACACTCCGACTCAACTCACTGACTTGACTCACGAAATATGCCAATACCAAAATGCCGTAACAATCAAACCCTTTGGCAATTTCGTGACAAAACCCAAAAATACATAAAAGCGCTCAAGTCACTCATCTTAAACCAAAAAGTCGAAATTCAATGTTATCACCAAAACATTGATTTTCTTTGCGTGAAAGATCCAATAAATACAAAATTACATTTGAACCAAACAGTCCTAGAACATACTCTATGACTTAGGACTTGGAGTCTTAAAGTGATGTAATTCCTGCAAAACAAAACTCCAAACAAAATCAAACGTTAGTCATTAGAAATTAAAATCCTACATTTGATTCGTCCTTTTGGTTCATTTGTTTTTCGGCTCTTTCAATCTTTTCTTTATCTCAATCTTTTCTTTATCTCCCCCTATCATGAGCATCTCTAACATGTTCTCCATATTCTCCATGTTCTCCCCCTGTCTTGAGCATTTATGTTCTCCCCCTTTGTGATACGATCATTATTTTCTGTTCTCCCCCTTTTTGTCACAAATTGTCAAACAGTGAACATACTAGACAAAAGGAAATCACTAACAGCATTAGTTCATAGAGAAAGAGAGATAAAGGCTCAGTTCCGGTATATAACAAAAATGCAGATTACGTACCTGTATCAGAAAGCAAAAATCAAATAATTTCTTGAAACAAATCCAGATTTTAGAATCTTTTCAAATACCGATTTGTATTCCATCAAGAAATCAATTTAAGTGCTTTAAACAATGAATTCACACAGATGTCATTCAATCCAATTAATTTTACAAAATTAAAAAGATTTACTCCTAAATCATGAAAAATAAAGGTAAAACATTATAAACCGTTTTTCATGTTATATTCATCAAACACAAGTCATCAAAAATAATCTTGAGATCCAAAGTCTATCAAGATGTAACGGATGTACAAAGATGACTTACAGAGATTTCCAAATGACATCAATTTGATTTCTTACCCTTTCAAATTTGAGATAAGCACTAAAATACCTAAGGGTGGCTCTTTGAGCATCTTTCAACTATCCCACCTTATACCAACCAGGAGATTGTTCAAAATAAGAGCTTTAAATTTAAATCTCCGAATGCTTCAACTAAACAAAATTTCATAAATAATTTTCAAGCATCCATAACATGTGGTAGCTTCACACACAGACCGGACGACCGGGGTGGCAGCTCTTTCCAACATGTGGTGGTAGTTTTCACACTCCTTTCGGATGTAACTCTTTCCACATCTTTTGCAAATTATTTCAATACCCTTGTAAGAATGCAATCTCTTACGTGAAAGAATTAAATCCCAAATTTTAGTCTATCGGTTGTCTCACGTTTATCACAATGAATTCACACAACCGAGATAGATTAAGCATCTAAAGATCACACATGATTACTAAAATTTGATGCTTATAATATCAAAAACTCCTATAATGAAGTATCTTCAAGATTTATGATTATGGAGTAAAGTTGATAATTCACATAAAATTAAATTGGAGTGATTGAAAGTGAAAACCCTTTTTATTCAATGCACTTGTTCGTTAAAATCCTTTTGTTTAAAAAAAAACAAAAAAAAACGAAGAGCATTGAAAAAAAACATGTAATGCAGAAATTCGAAAAAATATGAAAGGAAAACCAATCAAAGCATTACATACAGTCATAAGCTATTTAGAACTTAAGAAAAGGAAAGATATCACCTTTCCGAATCCAAAATTGTCGAATTTTGGGTTGTCTTGATTCATTGTGGTTGGGAGATGATAGCTTTGACTGTTGTTCCACCTTAGGTCTTTGCCTCGCAGTGATCCACTTGTATGATTGATGTTGTGGCTCGGACCTTTGGTGGTTTGAGTGAACTCCATTGACTTGATGTGTCTTTTGATTCCGTTGAGTTCACTCCGTAGATGAAGTTGCTGAAGGACTCTTCTTTCCTTTTTTCGGGCAATTCTTCACCAAATGTCCTTCAAGTCCACAAAGGTGACACGTTCTTCCTTTCAATTTGAATGTGGAACTTGAAGCATGCACAGTTTGATCCTTTTTAAATCCCAAACCAACCTTGCTTGTTTGACCTAATCCGCACATACAATCTAGTTTCTTGGAAACGGTTGAAAGCCTTTGTATGTCGGATTTGAGTTCATGAACTTGCTTGGTCAATGCTTGGTTGGTGACATGAATCTCCTCAAACTGTTTTTCTGAAAAACCAATCTTGTCCATATATGATTTAGCGTTTGTCTCCGATTGGTTTATCTTTTCTTGGAGGATTTTATTATTATCCAATAAGCCTTCTCGTTCCTCCTCGAGATCATGAAGTTTTATCTTTAAAGCTTGATTCTCGTCTTGAACTTCAAGTCGTTGCTTCCTCAACTTCTTAATATGTTTGGCCATCTTCTTTGATTTCGTAAGAAGTTGTTGATATGCCTCAACGAGTTCTTCTTCGTCCGACTCCCCCTCACTTGATGACTCTCCGTTGGATGTTGATGTTTCATGCAAAATCAAAGGAATAGAGTCAGTAATTAAAGATGATAAACAAACATTAGAGGAGGGAATTTGAGAGGCGTGTAAAGCAACGGCTTTTTCCTCTTTACTTGAGGTCGATTCATTAGAGGTAGAATCATCCCAAGTTTTCGCTTGCAAAGCCTTCTTTTTATATGATTTCGGAGAAGGACAATCCGTTGAAAAATGGCCGTAGCCTTTGCATCGATAGCATTTCGAAATCATCTTTTTCTTTTTCTTTAGAAGGTTTTGCAACGCCTTTGAGATTAGAGGATTTAGAACCCGATGATCCTTTAGATGGTTTCGTGGATGAAGATCCATCGGTTCGATTCTTCCAAAATTTCCGATGAAATTTCTTTGTGATCCGCGCCAATTGTTCTTCAAAATCGGCAAAAGAGATTTCATCGTCGGAACTTGATTCGCTATCTTCTTCCTTTGTTGATTTGAATGCAATACCTGTAGGTTTTTATAGGATCCACAAGGATCTAAATAGGTACTATCAAACAACTAGAGGGGGGGGGTGAATAGGTGTAATACTTACAAACTCAATCTCAGTGCAAAATAAAAACCAATGCGGAAAATAAAAACAGCACACCGAGATTTACGTGGAAACTCCAATCCAGGAGAAAAACCACGGGACCAACACGCAATAACAATCCACTAAGAATAGAAGAATAACAAGGTGATTACCGACTCCACGGACTCAACCCCTCCTTCAGCTTCTTCGGACCTTGCGCTGAACGGTTGGATGTCCACGCAATAACAATCCTCTAAGAAAAGAAGAATAACAAGGTGTCAACCCCTCCTTCAATTTCTTCGGACCTCGCGCTCCACCGATTGCACGTCCACTGCACACGTTCGAATCCACGAACGCCACTCGAATCCACGAGCACACGTTTCGAATCCACGAAACGCCTTCAACACATCGAATCCACGATGTCACGCCGAATCCACGACGCAAATAGCCGATATAGAATATAGGCTTCGATGGTGATCCTTTGCTTAGATTATCATGAAGGAACCGTAGAAGAAATCTCTAAGCAAAGACTAGATCAATTCGACGAAAGATAGATCATGGAAGAACCGTCGAATTGACCTAATAGAGGCGAAAGAGAAAAACGGTAAAAACCAGCCTCTAGGGTTGCTCACGAGTGTTTCTGAATTGATTCGTATTGGTCACCCTCGTTTAGAAACCCTAAGTATCTATTTATAGCCCTTGGAAAAAGATAAAAGTCGGTTTAGGAAATTTATCCCGAAGGGGCATTGTGTACCGGTACCAAATATCACGTTCCGGTACGCAATGGTGCAAACCACAGATTTTTCTATTGTGTTCCGGTACGCGAGTCCGTGTTCCGGTACGCAGTGCAATTTACAGAAAATTCTGTGTCGGGTTAGAGGAACTTCAAGTGTGGTTCCGGTACGTAATGTAAAAACTGATTTTTCCAAGATAAGCTTTATCCAAATCAAACCAAGTACCGGAAACCAAACTTAAAATAGATTGTAAGTTAAATCCAAGTTCCTAAAACCAAGTCTAAACCGGTTTTCACTAAGTTCCTGATTCCAATGGTTATAAATGAACTTAAATCACCATGGTTTAATTAACCATACCTGAGTGTTATCTTGAGCTCATGTTGAATCTTCAATGAGTCTTCGAAAGCCGATTTGACAATTTGTTCCCTTTAAGACTCCGACTCAAACTCACGAAATGTGCCAACACAAAATGCCGTAACAATCTCCCCCTTTGGCAATTTCGTGACAAAACCCAAAAATACATAAAGTCGCTCAAGTCACTCATCTTAAACCAAAAAGACGAAACTCAATGTTATCACCAAAACATTGATTTTCTTTGCGTGAAAGATCCAATAAATACAAAATACATTTGAACCAAACAGTCCTAGAACATACTCTATGACTTAGGACTTGGAGTCTTAAAGTGATGTAATTCCTGCAAAACAAAACTCCAAACAAAATCAAACGTTAGTCGTTAGAAGTTAAAATCCTACATTTGATTCGTCTTCCATTTGGTTCTTTTGTTTTTCCAGCTTTTGTTTTGTGGCTCTTTCAATCTGTTCTTTATCTCCCCCTATCTTAAGCATCCATGTTCTCCATGTTCTCCCCCTGTCTTGAGCATCTATATCCTCCCCCTTTGTGATGCAATCATTATTTTCTGTCTCCCCCTTTTTTTGATATGTCCATCATTTCCGTTATTTCCGTTCTCCCCCTTTTTGTCACAAATTGTCAAACGGTTAATATAAACAAAAAGTAAAAATACTAGGAGGATAAGTTCTTAGTTACAAGACGATTAGAGTTCTTGTTCATCACAACGTGAAAGGAAACTGAAAACCAAAAAAAACAAGAAGGAAAAGAGATCACTCATCCTCATTTGAATCATCATCATGTGATGTTGGTCCATGCGATGTACTCGGTGCAGTTGCTCCAGTGACCACATCATCATGTTTGCACCCAAGGATATCGAAGATTTTCTTTAAACCATCCTCAAGTTTCTTGAAACCTTGCTCCATCCTTTGCTCCATCCTTTGCTTTAATGAACGAACATCCCGATGCAAGGTTTGAAGAGTTATGACCTCATCTGGTTCAGGAGATTCTTGACGAGGTGGTGCACTCACTGTCGCTTCACTTGCATAGGCTTTTGTATGCCCAAAAGTCTTCAAAGTGCTGATTGACTTGGCTAAAGTGATTCCATCAATTGCCCCCAAGCCATAATCATATTTGGCACAAGAAATGTCAACTCCGTGATCTTCCAGAATACTAGTAATCAAGATTGGATACGGTAGAAGGTCACGTTGCCTTGATCCTTCAATGACATGTACCATTTGCTGCCAAATGAGAAATGGAATGTTTGTGTTAATTCCATTTGCACTTTCCGGGTGACCGAGGACAAAGAGAAGTAACAATCGATCCCATCGAATCCTTTTGGTCCCCAGTGTGGGCAATAGGTTGTAGCATACAATCAAGGACAAAATATGATACTCTGGTTTTAGGTCCTTTGATTCAACATATGATCTGTTCGTGCGCGTCCCTGTCTTGCAAATAGAGTCCACAACCATATCCCAATGGGTATCATGTTGGAAATTACCCTCAGTGTAATAAAGACCAGAAGTGTCAACAGCTAATCCAAGGTTTGCACCAATTACTGCTGGAGTAATGTCAAACTAGACGTCTCTAACTGTTGTTTCAAAGACGAAAGCTCCGGATTCATGGTCTTTTTGAAGTATGTTACCTCGCATGTAAAACTCCCTGATGATCTCCACACAAAAGCCCATCTTAGGTTGAACTCTGCCAAGTGGCCGAATATGGCTTCGTTCCAAAAGCCTTGCAAAGTCTGGCACCTCACGACATAGCTCGTTAAAGTTCACGTGTCGCTCTCCAATGCATGTGCGGTTCGCAAATCTGGCACGGTGTTTTGCACTCACATGCGGTTCACTTTCATCAACATTTGATCTCCGTTGAGAGCGCTCGCGTATTACCGGTCCACCGTTACTTCTACGCGGAGGAGAATCCGCACCCTTCTTTTTCCTTGAAGCCAAAGGTGCTTTCCCCTTTCCTTGAACTGATTCCTCTTCATATTCTGAGGAATGTTCAGAATCTGAGCTAGTTGAATCCTCGTTGCGTGATCGCTTGGTAGCCTTTTTCTTTCCTGAACCGCGACCACGTCCACTTCCAGTGGCCATCAAAACCACTAATGCAAGAAGCCATGAAAATGCCATTTCCTACAAAGAACACAATGCACTATGATTTGATCGCATAGGAAGGCTTAAACATGTCCAAGAAACATTCTAAACAAGTCACAATTGATGTTTCATCATTTAAAAATCATTTACATTAAAAGCCCTAATTCTCAATTTCTTTTATGCTAAGAACATATGAAAAAGTTAGATTCAATCAAATAAGCATGGAAACATGAATCTAATTAGATAGAAAGCAACCATATATGTTCTAAACATGAATTAAGAGTGATTTAAGCAAGAGATTTCATTTAGAGTAAGGATCAACTCAAAAATCCCAAAATAAAACATCAAAACCTAAAAACTAGGGTTTTGAAACAAAAGTAAACAAGATTAATGAAGAAACTTACAAATCAAAGCAACAAATCACTTGATCTTGATGAGAAACCCCTTAGAGATGTTTTAGAGAGAGAGAGGGAGGGTTTTGAAGTGGGAGAGATGAAATAAAACAATGTAGTCTCGGAATATAAGGAATCCCAGATCGCGTACCAGTACCAGAAGCCGCGTACCGGTACGCAGTGTAAAAGCCGAAAAACCATCGTTCGGGATCCGGATTGTCAGGCAGGGGGATCCGGATCCGCAATGTAGTTCCGGTACTAAAAATGTAGTACCGGTACGCAAGTGAAAAACCAGAAAACATCACATTCGGGATCCGGATTGGATTTTCTAATCCGGATTGAATTTTCAGGTACTAAAAAGCAGGTACCGGAACAACAGAGCCAAAAAGCAAAAATTTCTTGAAACAAATCCAAATTTTAGGAACTCTTCAAATACCAATTTGTATTCCATCAAGAAATCAATTTAAGTGCTTTAAACAGTGAATTCACATAGATGTCATTCAATCCAATTAATTTCACAAAATTAAAAAGATTTACTCCAAAATCATGAAAAATAAAGGTAAAACATTATAAACCGTTTTTCATGTTATATTCATCAAACACAAGTCATCAAAAATAATCTTGAGATCCAAAGTCTATCAAGATGTAACGGATTTACAAAGATGACATACGGAGATTTCCAAACGACATCAATCTTGAATTCTACCCTTTCAAATTGAGATAATCACTAAAATACCTAAGGGTGGCTCTTTGAGCATCTTTCAACTATCCCACCTTATACCAACCAGGAGATTGTTCAAAATATAAGAGTTTTGCATATTAATCTCCAAATGCTTCAACTAAAGATTTTCTCATAAAATACTATCAAGCATCCATAACATGTGGTAGCTTCACACACAAACCGGACGACCGGGGTGGCAGCTCTTTCCTACATGTGGTGGTAGTTTTCACACTCCTTTCGGATGTAACTCTTTCCACATCTTTTAAAAAATCATTTATTTACCCTTGTAAGAAAACAATCTCTTACGTGAAAGAATTAAATCCCAAATTTCAATCAATCGGTTGTCTCACGTTTATCACAATGAATTCACACAACCAAGATAGATTAAGCATCTAAAGATCACACATGATTTCTAAAATTTGATGCTTATAAGATCAAAAACTCCTATAATGAAGTATCTTCAAGATTATGATTATGGAGTAAAGTTGATAATCCAAATAAAATTAAATTGGAGTGATTGAAAGTGAAAACCCTTTTCATTCAATGCACTTGTTCGATAAGAAAACCTTTTGTCTTAAAAGAAACAAAACATAAAAATGAAGAGCATTGAAAACATGTAATGCAGAGATTCAGAAAAATATTAAGGGAAAACCAATCAAAGCATTACATACAGTCATAAGCTAATTAGAACTTAAGACAAGGAAAGATATCACCTTTCCGAATCCAAAATCGCTGGATTTTGGGTTGTCTTGATTCGTTGTGGCCGGGGGTTGTCCGCTTTGACTGTTGATCCACCTTAGGTCTTTGCCTCGCAGTGATCCACTTGAATGATTGATGTTGTGGCTCGGACCTTTGGTGGGTTGAGTGAACTCCTTTGACTTGATGTGTCTTTTGATTCCGTTGAGTTCGCTCCGTAGATGAAGTTGCCGAAGAATTCTTCTTTCTCTTTTTCGGGCAATTCTTCACCAAATGACCTTCAAGTCCACATAGGTGACAAGTTCTTCCTTTCAATTTAGTTGTGGAACTTGAAGCCTTCACAGTTTGGTTCTTTTTGAATCCCAAACCAACCTTGCTTGTTTGACCTAATCGGGACATACATTCAAGTTTCTTGGAACCGGTTGAAATCCTTTGTATGTCGGATTTAAGTTGATGAACTTGCTTGGTCAATGCTTGGTTGGTGACATGAATTTCCTCAAACTGCTTTTCAAGAAAATCAATCTTGTTAATATGGGAATTAACGACCGTTTCCGATTGATTTATCTTTTCTTGGAGGATTTTATTATTATTCAATAAAAGCTCTCGTTCCTCCTCGAGATCATGAAGTTTGATCTTTAAAGCATGATTCTCGTCTTGATTTTCAAGTCGTTGCTTTCTCAACTTCTTGATATGTTTGGCCATCTTCTTAGATTCCGCAAGAAGTTGTTGATATGCCTCAACGAGTTCTTCCTCGTCCGACTCCCCCTCACTTGATGACTCTCCGCCGGTTGTTGATGTTTCATACAAAATCAAAGGAGTAGAGTTAGTGACTAATGATGATAAACAATTATTAGAAGAGGGAAAATGAGAGGCATGTAAATTAACGACTTTTTCCTCTTTACTTGAGGTCGATTCATTAGAAGTAGAATCGTCCCAAGTTTTCACTCGCAAAGCCTTCTTTTTATATAATTTCGGAGTAGGACAATCCGTTGAAATATGGCCGTAGCCTTTGCATCTATAACATCGGATTTTCCCTTCGAATTCATCTTTTTCCTTAGAAGGTTTTGCAAGGCTTTTGAGGTTAGAGGATTTAGAACCCAATGATCCTTTAGATGGTTTCGTGGATGAAGATCCATCGGTTCGATTCTTCCAAAATTTCCGACGAAATTTCTTTGTGATCCGCGCCAATTGTTCTTCAAAATCGGCAAAAGAGATTTCATCGTCGGAACTCGATTCGCTATCTTCTTTCTTTGTGGATTTGAATGCAATACCTGTAAGCTTAGAAGAAGACTTGGAAGAAACTTGATTAGTAGGAAAAGTCAATTCATAAGTTTGCAAAGCACCTACTAATTCCTCAACACTCATCTCATCCGGATGACTAACGGTTTCAATGGCGGTAACCTTTGCCCTAAACCGTTCCGGAAGAGTCCGAAGTATCTTTCTTACAATTTTCGACTCCGGGATCTTTTCTCCTAAATTAGCACATGTATTAATTACATCTTGAAGTCTAGTGTAATAATCTGTAAACAATTCATGCTCTTCCATATGAATAGAGTCAAATTGACTTGTAAGCATCTGGAGCTTTTGAATTTTTACAAGATTAGTACCCTCATGTGTAATTTTGAGAATATCCCAAATTTCCTTCGCGGTTTCACACGCGGAAATTCTTGTAAATTCAGTCGAGGAAAGAGAATTAAATAAAGCGTTCATACCTTTCCCATTGTAAGAAGATCTTTCAAATTCCTCTTTGGACCATCTAGAGCGAGGTTTTGGGGTAGTAGAATTTCCTACTTCCTCAACAGGATGCACCCAACCGCATTCCACGGATTGCCATACTCGCTCATCAACTGCGATGAGAAAAGCTCTCATCCGCACTTTCCAATAAGCATAATTAGTCCCATCAAAAAGAGGAGGTCTATAAATATTACCACTTTCACCCATCATGATAGATAAACCTAAAACCCGCTCTGATACCACTTGTAGGTTTTTATAGGATCCACAAGGATCTAAATAGGTACTATCAAACAACTAGAGGGGGGGGTGAATAGGTGTAATACTTACAAACTCAATCTCAGTGCAAAATAAAAACCAATGCGGAAAATAAAAACAGCACACCGAGATTTACGTGGAAACTCCAATCCAGGAGAAAAACCACGGGACCAACACGCAATAACAATCCACTAAGAATAGAAGAATAACAAGGTGATTACCGACTCCACGGACTCAACCCCTCCTTCAGCTTCTTCGGACCTTGCGCTGAACGGTTGGATGTCCACGCAATAACAATCCTCTAAGAAAAGAAGAATAACAAGGTGTCAACCCCTCCTTCAATTTCTTCGGACCTCGCGCTCCACCGATTGCACGTCCACTGCACACGTTCGAATCCACGAACGCCACTCGAATCCACGAGCACACGTTTCGAATCCACGAAACGCCTTCAACACATCGAATCCACGATGTCACGCCGAATCCACGACGCAAATAGCCGATATAGAATATAGGCTTCGATGGTGATCCTTTGCTTAGATTATCATGAAGGAACCGTAGAAGAAATCTCTAAGCAAAGACTAGATCAATTCGACGAAAGATAGATCATGGAAGAACCGTCGAATTGACCTAATAGAGGCGAAAGAGAAGAACGGTAAAAACCAGCCTCTAGGGTTGCTCACGAGTGTTTCTGAATTGATTCGTATTGGTCACCCTCGTTTAGAAACCCTAAGTATCTATTTATAGCCCTTGGAAAAAGATAAAAGTCGGTTTAGGAAATTTATCCCGAAGGGGCATTGTGTACCGGTACCAAATATCACGTTCCGGTACGCAATGGTGCAAACCACAGATTTTTCTATTGTGTTCCGGTACGCGAGTCCGTGTTCCGGTACGCAGTGCAATTTACAGAAAATTCTGTGTCGGGTTAGAGGAACTTCAAGTGTGGTTCCGGTACGTAATGTAAAAACTGATTTTTCCAAGATAAGCTTTATCCAAATCAAACCAAGTACCGGAAACCAAACTTAAAATAGATTGTAAGTTAAATCCAAGTTCCTAAAACCAAGTCTAAACCGGTTTTCACTAAGTTCCTGATTCCAATGGTTATAAATGAACTTAAATCACCATGGTTTAATTAACCATACCTGAGTGTTATCTTGAGCTCATGTTGAATCTTCAATGAGTCTTCGAAAGCCGATTTGACAATTTGTTCCCTTTAAAACTCCGACTCAAACTCACGAAATGTGCCAACACAAAATGCCGTAACAATACCTGTAGGCTTAGAAGAAGACTTGGAAGAAACTTGATTAGTAGGAAAAGTCATTTCATAAGTTTGCAAAGCACCTACTAATTCCTCTACACTCATCTCATCCGGATGACTAACGGTTTCAATGGCGGTAACCTTTGCCCTAAATCGTTCCGGAAGAGTCCGAAGTATCTTTCTTACAATTTTCGACTCCGGGATCTTTTCTCCTAAATTAGCACATGTATTTATTACATCTTGAAGTCTAGTGTAATAATCTGTAAACAATTCATGCTCTTCCATATGAATAGAGTCAAATTGACTGGTAAGCATCTGGAGCTTTTGAATTTTTACAAGATTAGTACCCTCATGTGTAATTTTGAGAATATCCCAAATTTCCTTCGCGGTTTCACACGCGGAAATTCGTGTAAATTCAGTCGAGGAAAGAGAATAAAATAGAGCGTTCATACCTTTCCCATTGTAAGAAGATCTTTCAAATTCATCTTTGGACCATCTAGAGCGAGGTTTTGGGGTAGTAGAATTTCCTACTTCCTCAACAGGATGCACCCAACCGTATTCCACGGATTGCCATACCCGCTCATCAATTGCGATGAGAAAAGCCCTCATCCGCACTTTCCAATAAGCATAATTAGTCCCATCAAAAAGAGGAGGTCTAAAAATATTACCACTTTCACCCGACATGATAGATAAACCTAAAACCCGCTCTGATACCAATTGTTGGGTTATATGAAATATAGATCTAAATAGGTACTATCAAACAACTAGAGGGGGGGTGAATAGGTGTAATACTTATAAAACCAAATCTCAGTGCAAAATAAAAACCAATGCGGAAAATAAAAAATAGCACACCGAGATATACGTGAAAACTCCAATCCAGGAGAAAAACCACGGGACCAACATGCAATAACAATCCACTAAGAATAGAAGAATAACAAGGTGATTACCGACTCCACAGACTCAACCCCTCCTTCAGCTTCTTCGGACCTTGCGCTGACCGGTTGGATGTCCACGCAATAACAATCCACTAAAAAAAGAAGAATAACAAGGTGATTACCGTCTCCACGGATTTAACCCCTCCTTCAACTTCTTTGGACCTCGCGCTCCACCGTTTGCACGTCCACTGCACACGTTCGAATCCACGAACGCCACTCGAATCCACGAGCACACGTTTCGAATCCACGAAACGCCTTTAGCACACCGAATCCACGATGCCACATCGAATCCACGACGCAAACTCAGTCGATAAGAATATTGACTTTGATGGTGATCCTTTGCTTAGATTCTCATTGAGGAACCGTAGAAGAAATCTCTAAGCAAAGATTAGATCAATTCGACAAAAGATATGTTCTTGAAAGAACCATCGAATTGACCTAAAAGAGGCTATAAAAAAGATCGATAAAAACCTCGCCTCTAGGGTTGCTCTCAAGAGTTTTATAAATTGATCGGCCGTAGCTCCCACGTTTTTGAGAAACCCTAAATGTCTATTTATAGTTTAGAAACCTTTGGAAAGAGATAAGAATCAAAAACTTACCTTATCTGGAAATTTTACGGATGGCGATCCGGATCGGATTTACTGTGATCCGGATCGTCGTAGCGTGATAGACAATTCCAGAAAACCAAGGGTTCGGGATCTGGATTGAACTTCCCGATCTGGATCGTTCATGAATTTCAGCAACATCCAATGTTCGGGATCCGGATCAGAATAGGCTTGGATCCGGATTGGATTTGCACATGAACTAATACCCTTCGGGATCCGGATTGGATCATCTGATCCGGATCCTGAACATGCCCCATGTCCAGTTTTTGATTTTTATGCAATTAAAAATTCTTCCAAGTGTTTCTACACTATAAGAAAGTATTCGGATCACCAAAAATATTTAGTTAACCAAACCTGATCCTTTTGAATACTTTCTTCTTGAGATTGATGTAACTGATCCACAATTCTTCAACTTCAATCTTCAAGACTCAAGACACTGAGTGTCAACTTGAGCTCTTGTTGAATCTTCTCTAAGTCTTTGATTGCTGATTGACAATTTGATCCCTTTAAGACTCCGACTCAACTCACTGACTTGACTCAAGAAATATGCCAATACCAAAATGCCGTAACATCTTCAATTGTAATTCCTCGTGCTCTACCCCTTTTTCGAGCAACACTCTTCTTTTTCATTAGAGCCTTCCCTTTTTCGGCAGCAGTAGGCGGTGTCTTCGCCTTTGTAGAAGCTGCAGGGGCTTTCCCCTTTGATGCAGTCGATGCAGCAGGTGCTGTGCCTTATTCCATAAGCTCGTCCCAATCTACTGATTCTGTCTCGGATTCCGTATCTGAGTCATCCACAGGGACATACTCCCCTTTGTCTTGAGTTTTCTTTGCTCTTTTTAGCTTATTCGTTGCTCGTGTTCCTACCATGGCTACAATGAGCACTAGTATCCATCCGAAAACCATCGCTGCTAGTGCGTTTGAAAATAAAGAACCTGCGAGCAAGAACTCAAGAACAAGAAAAATTATTTAATTTTCAAAATTTTGAAAAATTGTACCCAAACAATCATTATCGTGCACAGAGACTAGGAATCAAGTTAGTTTTGCAAAAAGAATTTTAAAAATAGATCAATTCCATGTTTTTCAAAAAATTCTCATAATATGCCCTTAAACCGAATTTTTAGAAATTGAAGCTCAAAAATCCGTTAATCAAGAGAATACAAGGCATACAAACAAAACTAATCTATCCAGAGTTCTTATTTCAAAAGAAATTTGACCAAAAACCGTTCAAAATTGAATTAGAGGCATGAATTTCATTCACGTTTTGAAGAACAGAGCAAAAACAGTGAAGAACCCGAGTTTTGATCAAAGAAACTTACTTGAAATCGAAAGAACTTGAGTTAGGAAGAGTCCAAATCTGTTGGAATCTAGAGAGAGAAGCTCTGGAATGCTAGAAACAGAAGCTTGAGGTAAAAAGAAATCAAATACCCTTTCGTTTCTATTAAACCCTAGCTGCGGTCCGGATCAGATCGAGAATCCAGTCCGGATTGGCAACCCGCAGAAAATTTCCACCGTTCGGGATCCGGATCAGATTCTTTCAGTCCGGATCGGCTTCAACTTTTTCTCCAGATAAATTTACAAAAATTTCAGAAATTCCAGAAAAAGTACGTAAGCAATTTTTGTATATCAACTTTAAACAAAAATCATCGTTTCATATCAAAAGGAAATAGATTATGCTAAATCTATCAATAATATCCAAGTAATGAAACGAAAATTTATAAAAATTAAATCCTTTAAAGTTGATCAAGTTCAAAACATCAATCACGATCTAATGAGTAATGCGTTTATCAAATCATCAATTTAGTAAAGAAAATGAAACACAAAGATCGATAGATGTTTGAAATCTCAAATAAGTTAGATAATGTACCTAGTCAATTTATTGTAGGGAGTGGCTCTTTGAACATCTTTCAATAAAAATCCCACCTTATACCAACCTTGGAATTTGGCAGAGTCAAGTATTCCAAAAAGTATTTTATCTAATCAACAAGAAAACCCATGATTGGTATACATGTGGTAGCTGCACACAGTACTCGGAAGACCGAGGTGGTAGCTATTTCCTCCATGTGGTGGTAGTTTTCACACTCCTCATTGGGATGTAACTCTTTCCACATCTTTTGAGCATAACACTTTTTCTTTGAATCCCTCTCAATTGGCTATCAATTATTTAAGATATGAAGTATTCAACCATAAATTGATCTCGTGTTCATACTTGACTCAATTGTCAAATAAGATAAAAACTATACCAAGAGATCATTTGAGAGAGAAATTGACTTTGATCAATTAAAGATGAACTAATTGATATAAATGATCATTGCATCAAATGAATTATCATGATATCCAAATTATAATAAATTTCTTAAGTCATGAAAGGATGCTGTAGTGTTCTGGTTTTTCCCATGCAATTTCCCGATGAATCCATTGTGTATAACACCTAGTGATGGTGTCTGGCCCATGGTGCATCAAAGGAGTGCCACAGATGGACCCTGCGAGATTTTTGTAGCAGATTTGGCCTTCGGTTGTATTTGCCAAATTTTAGAAAATGATTCGGGCCGAATGGAGGTTGGATTTGGTTTCAGCACGGAAAAACGCTTGAAAACGGCTATTTGCTAGTTAAATTTGGAGTCCGGATGACCAAAAAGGGGCTTCCGGAAGTTTTCGGGGCTTTTCGGTGCATGGGGAGTGTCGGTGGACCGCCGACTGCCACGTGGCGGCCTGTAATTGGCCGGTTCGCGACGTTCGGTCCACGAAGCGGTGCGGCTGGGTGCATGAGCCCGGCACAGGACACGTGGCAGGCAAGGATAGGCTGGCCTTTGGTGCGCGGTCCACGGGATTTTGACCGGCAGGTGCACGGTTTGAACGCCGGTGCAGGGATCTGAGCGGGAACCACATTTCGATCCCTGATTGGCGGGCGCTGGGGTGCGCGGTCCACGGAGTTCCCCGCGCGGGTGCATGGACCCGGCGCAGGGACACGTGGCGGCAGGCTATTGGCGGGCTCAGTTTGAGCGGCGCACGGAGTGTGTGAGGGCCCGCCTCGGGATGGAGCGCACACAGGGGCGCCTGACGCGGCGGTCGGCCGCACTCGAGTATGCCACGCGTCGCGACGCGAGAGGGCGGCCGTACTCGAGTGCGCCACGCGTCGCGACGCGAGTGGCGGGCCGTACCCACCCCGCTGACCGCGGCGGGACACGTGGCGCACAGCGGGGGGCCTTGCACCGCTGTCCCGTGTTATGGGGACACGTGTCGTCACCACAATCTTTCGGGCGCGTCGGACGGGGAGGCGTCTGACCGTTCTTCCGGATTCGGGTGCCCGAAAGTTGCGCTCGAATCCGGCCCACTAACAGCTAGTGGGCTGAGCCTATAAATAGGCTTCTTTGTGTCTTCTTTGGGCTTTTTAGACACCTTTTCGCTGTGGAGTCTTCAGAAGAGTTTTCCCTCTCACAGAGCACTATCCATTGGAGGAATTGGAGGATTTTTGGAGGCACGCATCCTAAGGTTCGCTATTTTACGGCGCGGCGCGACGCTCGTTCTCCGGCGACTCGCTTCGCCCCTTCTCAGTGTTTGGGCTCCCCCGACTCACCCCGACCTCCTTTTCCGGCGATTCTTGCTCCGCTGGACTCAAGACAGGTAGTACTTCAACTCCTAGGTTTTGAGGTTCCTCGATTTCCGTGCTGACCTTGGAGTTTTCTGAGCACCCATTTGACCCATTTTTCTTCGCGGATTCATGGACATCACTGTGGTGTTCTAGCCTTATCTTTTCGCACAGGCATCGGAACGGGGCGATTCAAAAGGCATTTTTCATCTTCACTTCGCAAGGAATCTCATTGATTTTTCCCTGAATTTTTGGAATATTTTCCGAAGGTGAAAGTCTCCTTTTACTGTGGTTCTTTGTTACAGATTTTCTGGACAGTTTGTTTTGGGGTGTTCCCCTTGCCGGATTTTTATCTCAGCGTAGAAAACTCTGAATTGAACGTGCAGGTACTCGTTTCGACGGGTTCGTCGCGAGGATCGCGAGGATATTTTTCGTGGATTTTTCCGGGTATTTTTCGTAGTGTTGTAGAGTTGGTTTTGGCCGAGCGTGGATTGCACCTTCGGGGACCAGGATTTAGCGCTCGAGGTGGGTACCGTTGTCAACCTCCTACTTGTGATAACCCACTAGGCATATTGGAGCTAGTCTTATGTAATGTTGCTAGTATACTAGTGGAATGATTATGGCATGCTTAAATTGGAAGAATTGGACTTATGGTTGATACTTGCACCTTTAGAGGACTAAGTGCTAATAATGGTAATTCTTACAAGTGTTAAGTTGATTAAAATCCCTGGGAACAATTGCTTAATCCTTTTTGGTAATAATCGGCTAAACCATATCATGTTTTATGTATAATTGGGAAACCTATGCATGTGTATAAATTCGCTTATGGCACGTTAGTACTTCTGATATGTAAACAAAGGCATACTGTAATTCTTGTGAGAATTGGAACACTGAAATTATATTGTTAAGAAAAAGGACTTTTGCATGCTTGAATGGTCACCTAGTTAGGCCACATTTTTTCTGTTGCACTACCATGCTGGAATTGACTTAGGAGAAACCATGATTTTATTTTCTCCAGTTATCTAGACATAGGGGATATCATGCTCGGGTTAGAGCAGGGGCTGGGATAGTGTAGTCAGATACCTGGGTTTCGGGACGGACAGGCTATGATGGCAGGGATTTGCGGCAACCGCGGATTTCGGGCGGTTGACCGGACAGTTGTTATTGCATCAGATCGGGGAGAGGATTTCGGGTTCTTTTAGTGGATGGTACTTTTCCCTATAGATCAGTGTCATGATCCAGTCCTGCGGACTTATTCTCCTTGGATACTTATTACTCAGGCTTTTTCCTCGTGTGGGTCGCTCCCCTCGAGGGCCACTCCGGAGTGCGCGATATACAGACTTGAGTCCTTGAGACTCCTATCCCCTATCGGTGTTATGCGTAGGCTGGCATACCCGATTTGGCAGGCACCGCAGGCAGTACCAGCATTTACTGGGGCATAGATTGGATTTTGTCTGACAGGCTTTGATATTCTGATGCATACTTTTAGCTATCCTTTAGCTGGGCATGTAGAGGCATATTAGTGGTAGCTTTTATCAGTAGTCATACTTATAGTTTACCACCTTTATTCTTTTAGCCTCTGGTAGTCCTAGTGGGCATGTTTGAGTTGAGGTTTACCCACTAGGGGAGGCTACTGCCTTTATAGTAGTTCTCACCCCCACCCCTTTTTCCTCTTCTTTTTTCCCTTTGTTTTGCAGAGTCCTCTGCGGGAGTTGCGGGACCCTATTCCCAGGACCGAGGTAAGAGGATCGTTGATTAGCTAGCTGCTTCCCTGATCCTGAGTTCGGTAGATTTTGATGTATCCCCTGTACACTCAGACGGTTGTATTTTTTTTTATTTTGGGTCTGGCTGCGGCCAGCTGGTTGTATTTATTTCGTGAGCTGGGAGAGACACATGTATATTTGAGAGTTATGTTGTACTTTTATTTCCAGCATTTGTCTGAGATGTACTAGTTTTAGTTTAGCTCTGCTTTCATGCTCCTTTATTATTTCATTTTTATATATCTGAGCAGGTTACTAGCGCTTCGTGTACATGGGAAATACCGTGTGCACGGCGGATCTCTGGACAAGCCCGGGTTCTGGTTTACACCCGGGGCGTGACAGATTAAGTTGGTATCAGAGCTTAGGGATAGGTCAGTTGGGACTTAGGAAACCCTAGGTTTTTTTGGCAGACGCTAGGAAGGCAGGGCCTGAGTGACGCGATATTTTGCGAAAGTCGGCAATTTATTATTAAACTCTTCCTGTGAGTGGAGAGGGACTGGCATATCCTATTTCTGGGGGACCATTATGTTGGCTGCAGACGACATAAGGTTACAGAAATAGGAGGATGACCATGACTTTCGCTGGATTGGGTCGAGAGTGGTTTTGTTTACTGACCCGTGGATTCTTGTGTGGCAGGATGCCTCCTAGGCGGCAGATCCCTACCCGGGGTACTCCTACACCCCCGGAGGAGCCGGAGCAGTCCGGGCCTTCTGAGATCAGTGAGCTGAGGGCCATGGTGGCCCAGTTGGCGGAGAGCCACCGCCGACAGGAGCAGAGGTTCGAGCAGTTGCTTGCCCAGGTTGGGGCACCTCCCCCTACTACCGTAGAGGCCCCTGTACCACCGGTTGTACCGCCGGCTATTCCACTAGTCCCTACGGCACCGTCGTCGAGCAGTGGGGCCCAGGGGATGTTCAGGCCATTTACCCCAGCGGAGGAGCGGGAGTTTTCTGACAAACTCACCCAGTTCTGTAAGCGAGGACCGCCTAGGTTCTCTGGGCGGAGCACTCACCCTTGGGAGATAGGATCGTGGCTGGCAGCAATGGAGAAGTTATTTCGGGACTTCTTCATTGAGCATAGATACAGAGCGCATTTGGCAGTACACTGTTTAGAGGGGGATGCAGATGCTTGGTGGCGTCGGGTCGAGCCCTTAGAGTTTCAGGTCACCCGACAGGCTACCCTGGTCGGAGTTCAGGAGGATGATCCTTGATACTTATTTCTCCACGAGCGTGAAGAAAAAGCTTGAAGATGATCTGAAGAATCTTCAGCAGAGTGATCGGACAGTGTGGGACTACTTTCAGGAGTTCACGCAGTTGCTCAACTGCGTACCCTATGTTGCCAGGGATGGGCCGCACCAGGTAGAGCTTTTTGAGACGGGTCTACGCCCAGAGATTTATACCTTAGTGCATGCCCAGAGGCTTCAGACCTTATCAGAGGCAGTGGATCATGCACAGTGGGTCGAGAGGGGAGACCACGTCGTCGCTAGACGTGGAGGCTCGGTCGCTCAGAGTTCTGAGAGGAAGCGACCGGTGCCTGATGATGGGGGACAGGCCAGTTCTGGGAGGCCGCCCCGACCGCCACCGCCTCAGTTTACGGGCCGTGGGCGTTCGGAGCGGCGAGGGCCTGGGGGATCCCAGAGGCCCCCGCAGCATCAGCAGCCCCAGCGACAGCAGCAACACTCGCAGCAGCAGAGGTCGCAGTCGCGACAGCAGGGGTCACAGCGGCAGAGGCAGCAGCAGCGCAGTCAAGCAGCCCCAGTCTGCGGTCAGTGCATCTTTTGTAGGGGACAACACCCTGTCGGATACTTGTGACCAGAGGTATGGCCGCTGTTATCGGTGTGGACAGTCCGGCACATTCGAGCTGCTTGCCCTTTCTCGACACCCGCAGGCTCCTTCTTCAGCATCAGTTCCTTCGGTGCACCAGCAGCGGCCCTATGCTCCAGCGAGCAGGGCTCCTTCCTCCCACCCTGCGACTACGACCACCAGCTCAGAGCGGGCGAGTCTACGCCGCCCAGGTAGGGGACTCCGCGGCAGCCGACCTCGGTGGTGGCAGGTATCATTTTACTTTTCGGTACTAGAGCTCGCACTTTATTTGATACCGGTGCATCTCATTCTTTTATCAGTAGATCATTTGCATCATCCCATGGACTAGAGTTAGGTCGGTTGCCACATGCATTAGAGGTACAGATTCCTGATCATACATTGCATGTAGAGGAGTGTTGTCGGTCTTGCCCTGTACAGCTTGAGTCTTGGATTTTGCCAGCGGACCTGATGGTCCTTAGTCAGCTGCGAGATTTCGACATTGTACTGGGGATGGATTGGCTGGCTCGCTATTTCGCGACGATTGATTGCGCCGCGAGGACTGTTACTTTTAGCGAGCCAGGCCAGGAGGTGTTCGTTTACAGGGGGTGTCCAGAGTGCTTTCTTTGCCTCTGTGGTTTCGACTTCTCGTGCGAGGCAGATGATGCAGCAGTAGGATGCGTGGCCTTTTTGGCATCTGTGGTTAAGGAGCCTACGGCGGCCCCGGGACTCGCGGATAATCCCGATTGCCCACGAGTTCCCGGATGTGTTTCCTCCAGAGCTGATTAGTATGCCGCCGGATAGGGAGGTTGAGTTTTTGATTGACGTAGTCCCAGGAACTGCGCCAATCTCTAAGGCTCCTTACCGAATGGCATCCGGCTGAGCTGACGAGAATTAAAGGCGCAACTCCAGGATTTAATGGACAAAGGTTTTGTGAGACCGAGTGTATCACCTTTGGGGAGCGCCGGTGCTATTTGTGAAGAAGAATGATGGTTCACTCCGACTTTGTGTTGATTACCGGGAGCTGAATAAAGTGACCATCAAGAACAAGTACCCTTTGCCACGCATTGATGACTTATTTGATTATCTGCAAGGGTCTTGTGTTTTCTCCAAGATTGAGTTACAGTCTGGTTACCACCAATTGAAGGTGAAGGCCGAGGACATCCCAAAGACGGCATTCAGGACGCGGTACGGGCATTATGAGTTTACCGTCATGCCTTTTGGATTGACAAATGCCCCTGCTGCTTTTATGGATTTAATGAAACAGAGTTTTTCAACCATACCTGGATCGGTTCGTCGTCGTTTTATTGATGATATTCTGGTTTATTCCCGGAGCGATGCGGAGCACGAGGAGCACTTGAGGATTGTGCTGCAACTTCTGAGAGAGAGGAAGTTGTATGCCAAGTTATCTAAGTGTGAATTCTGGCTTCGGAGGTTGTCTTTTTGGGCCACGTGATTTCAGCCGCTGGAGTGGCAAGTAGACCCGGCGAAGATCGAGGCAGTCCGGGATTGGCCCCGACCGACGACGGTATCAGAGGTCCGCAGTTTTATGGGCCTAGCCGGATATTACCGTCGGTTTGTGGAAGGTTTTGCGAAACTTTCCACACCCCTCACTCGTCTGACGCGAAAAGGGATTAAGTTTATTTGGAGTGAGGATTGTCAAGGAGCTTTGAGGAATTAAAGAATAGATTGATGGCGGCTCCTATCCTTTCCCTCCCTGTTATGGGGAAAGGATACGTGATTTACAGTGATGCATCGCACAGTGGACTTGGTTGCGTGCTGATGCAGGAGGGAAGGGTAATCGCTTATGCCTCTCGGCAACTGAAGGACTATGAAAAGAATTACCACTACCCATGACTTGGAGCCTAGCTGCAGTAATTTTCGCAGTGAAGTTGTGGCGCCATTACCTGTATGGGGAAGCATTGTGAGATTTACACAGACCACAAAAGCCTGAAATACCTGTTTACACAGAAGGAGCTCAACTTGAGGCAGCGCAGATGGTTGGAATTGTTAAAGGACTACGATGTAGACATATTATACCATCCTGGCAAGGCCAACGTGGTTGCTGATGCCCTGAGCAGGAGAGCAGTACAGAGTCTATCTTTGATGATCACCGATCAGGCGCCATTACGTGAGCAGATGAGGCGGTTGGAGCTCGAGGTTGTGTCCCCTGGGGTCTCTGCTAGACTTATGTCTCTAGTCGTGCAGCCCACTCTGTTGGACTAGGATTCGAGAGAGACAGAGTGAGGACCCCCACCTGATGAAGATTCGAGAGCAGATTCAGTCTGGTTTGACAGGGGACTTTTCAGTTGATGCTTCGGGAGTACTGCGGTACAGGGACCGAGCTTGTGTGCCTATGGATGCAGAGATCCGAGAGCAGATCTTGAGGGAGGCCCACTATACACCTTATACCATCCATCCTGGTGGGACTAAGATGTATAGGGACCTCAAGGCACAGTTTTGGTGGAATGGGATGAAAAGAGACATTGGGAGATTTGTAGCACACTGCTTAACTTGTCAGCAAGTAAAAGCTGAGCATCGTGTACCTGCTGGCAAATTGCAGAGTCTCCCAATCCCTGAATGGAATGGGAACATGTTACGATGGATTTTGTCACGGGTTTGCCGAGAGCACAGACGGGAGCAGATGCTATCTGGGTAGTTGTGGACAGGCTTACCAAGTTCCGCTCACTTTTTACCGGTTCAGATGACTTGGTCGATGGAGCGACTGGCACAGGTGTACTTGGCTGAGGTGGTTAGATTGCACGGGGTACCCGTTTCCATCGTATCAGATAGAGACCCGAGGTTTGTCTCGCATTTTTGGAGGAGATTTCAGACAGCCTTGGGGACACAGCTCCGATTTAGTACAGCATTCCACCCACAGACCGATGGACAGTCAGAGCGCACTATTCAGGCCCTCGAGGATATGTTGAGAGCATGCGTTCTGGACTTTGGAGGAGGGTGGTACCGACACTTGGGATTAGTTGAGTTTGCGTACAACAACAGCTATCAAGCGAGCATCCAGATGGCTCCGTTTGAAGCGTTGTATGGACGCAAGTGTCGGTCACCCCTATATTGGAGTGACGTGGGTGAGAAGAAGACTTTGGGTCCTGATCTATTATTAGAGGCAAAGGAAAAGATCAGATTGGTACGACGACATCTCGAGACTGCCCAGAGTCGACAGAGGAGTTATGCTGATACTCGACGGCGAGACTTAGAGTTTCAGGTGGGTGACCATGTTTTTCTGAAAGTCTCGCCTTCGAAGGGGATTCGGAGATTTGGTATTCGTAGGAAACTAAGCCCTCGTTATATTGGACCTTTCGAGGTGTTGGAGCGCTTAGGGCCAGTTGCCTATAGGCTTGCACTTCCCCCCAGGCTTTCAGGTGTTCACAATGTTTTCCATGTATCGAGCCTGAGGAGGTATGTTCATGACCCGTCTCACATCATCGATTTCACCCCACTGGAGGTTGCTGAGGACCGGAGCTATGTTGAGCGGCCGTTAAGGATCTTGGACCGCGAGGTTAGGGAGCTCCGCAGCCGAGCCATCCCTTATGTGAAGATTCTCTGGAGCAGTCACGATGAGCGCGAGGCTACTTGGGAGCTGGAGTCAACGATGATGGATGCTTACCCCTATTTGTTCGAGGCCCCAGCTTGAGGTATGACTTTTGTTTCGAGGATGAAACTTTTTCTTGTAGGGGAGGATGTAGTGTTCTGGTTTTTCCCATGCAATTTCCCGATGAATCCACTGTTTATAACACCTAGTGATGATGTCTGGCCCATGGTGCATCAAAGGAGTGCCACAGATGGGCCCTGCGAGATTTTTGTAGCAGATTTGGCCTTCGGCTGTATTTGCCGAATTTTAGAAAATGATTCGGGCCGAACGGAGGTTGGATTTGGATTCAGCGCGGAAAAAACGCTTGAAAACGGCTATTTGCTGGTTAAATTTGGAGTCCGGATGACCAAAAACGGGCTTCCGGAAGTTTTCGGGGCTTTTCGGTGCATGGGGAGTGTCGGTGGACCGCCGGCTGCCACGTGGCGGCCTGTAATTGGCCGGTTCGCGACGTTCGGCCAACGGAGCTGCGCGGCTGGGTGCATGAGCCCGGCGCAAGACACGTGGCAGGCAAGGATAGGCTGGCCTTTGGTGCGCGGTCCACGGGATTTTGACCGGCAGGTGCACGGTTTGAACGCCGGTGCAGGGATCTGAGCGGGAACCACGTTTCGATCCCTGATTGGCGGGCGCTGGGGTGCGCGGTCCACGGAGTTCCCCTCGCGGGTGCATGCACCCGGCGCAGGGACACGTGGCGGCAGGCTATTGGCGGGCTCAGTTTGCGCGGCGCACGGAGTGTGTGAGGGCCCGCCTCGGGATGGAGCGCGCACAGGGGCGCCTGACGCGGCGGTCGGCCGCACTCGAGTACACCACGCGTCACGACGCGAGAGGGCGGCCGTACTCGAGTGCGCCACGCGTCGCGACGCGAGTGGCGGGCCATACCCACCCCGCTGACCGTGGCGGGACACGTGGCGCACAGCGGGGGGCTTTGCACCGCTGTCCCGTGTTATGGGGACACGTGTTGTCACCACAATCTTTCGGGCGCGTCGGACGGGGAGGCGTCCGACCGTTCTTCCGAATTCGGGCGCCCGAAAGTTGCGCCCGAATCCGGCCCACTAACAGCTAGTGGGCTGAGCCTATAAATAGGCTTCTTTGTGTCTTCTTTGGGCTTTTTAGACACCTTTTCTCTGTGGAGTCTTCAGAAGAGTTTTCCCTCTCACAGAGCACTATCCATTGGAGGACTTGGAGGATTTTTGGAGGCACGCATCCCGAGGTTCGCTATTTTACAGCGCGGCGCGACGCTCGTTCTCCGGCGACTCGCTTCGCCCCTTCTCAGTGTTTGGGCTCTCCCGACTCACCCCGACCTCCTTTTCCGGCGATTCTTGCACCGTTGGACTCTCGACAGGTAGGACTTCAACTCCTGTGTTTTGAGGTTCCTCGATTTCTGTGCCGAACTTGGAGTTTTCTGAGCACCCATTTGACCCATTTTTCTTTGCGGATTCTTGGACAGCACTGCGGTGTTCTAGCCGTATCTTTTCGTACATGCGTCTGAATGTGGCGATTCAAAAGGCATTTTTCATGTTCACTTCGCAAGGAATCTCCTGGATTTTTCCCTGAATTTTTGGAATATTTTCCGAAGGTGAAAGTCTCCTTTTACTGTGGTTCTTTGTTACAGATTTTATGGACAGTTTATTTTGGGGTGTTCCCCTTGCCAGATTTTTATCTCAGCGTAGAAAACTCGGAATTGAACGTGCAGGTACTCGTTTTGACGGGTTCGTCGCGAGGATCGCGACAATATTTTCCCTGGATTTTTCCGGGTATTTTTCGCAGGTGAAAACAGAGGAACTTTGGACTATGTATTTTGGGACAGATTTTGTGAGGCAAGGTGTGATTAAAATATGTTTATTCTTCTGGGGAATTTTGTGCAGTGTTGTAGCGTTGGTTTTGGCCGAGCGAGGACTGCACCTTTGGGGACCAGGATTTAGCGCTCGATGTGGGTACCGTTGTCAACCTCCTACTTGTGATAACCCACTAGGCATATTGGAGCTAGTCTTATGTAATGTTGCTAGTATACTAGTGGAATGATTATGGCATGCTTAAATTGGAAGAATTGGACTTATGGTTGATACTTGCACCTTTAGAGGACTAAGTGCTAATAATGGTAATTCTTACAAGTATTAAGTTGATTAAAATCCCTGGGAACAATTGCTTAAACCTTTTTGGTAATAATCGGCTAAACCATATCATGTTTTATGTATAATTGGGAAACCTATGCATGTGTATAAATTCGCTTATGGCACGTTAGTACTTCTGATATGTAAACAAAGGCATACTGTAATTCTTGTGAGAATTGGAACACTGAAATTATATTTTTAAGAAAAAGGACTTTTGCATGCTTGAATGGTCACCTAGTTAGGCCACATTTTCTGCTGCACTATCATGCTGGAATTGACTTTAGGAGAAACCATGATTTTATTTTCTCCAGTTATCTAGACATAGGGGATATCATGCTTGGGTAGAGCAGGGGCTGGGATAGTGTAGTCAGATACCTGGGTTTCGAGACGGACAGGCTGTGATGGCAGGGATTTGCGGCAACCGCGGATTTCGGGCGGTTGACCGGACAGTTGTTATTGCATCAGATCGGGGAGAGGATTTTGGGTTCTTTTAGTGGATGGTACTTTTCCCTTTAGATCAGTGTCATGATCCAGTTCTGTGGACTTATTCTCCTTGGATACTTATTACTCAGGCTTTTTCCTCGTGTGGGTCGCTCCCCTCGAGGGCCACTCCGGAGTGCGCGATATACAGACTTGAGTCCTTGAGACTCCTATCCCCTATCGGTGTTATGCGTAGGCTGGCATACCCGATTTGGCAGGCACCGCAGGCAGTACCAGCGTTTACTAGGGCATAGATTGGATTTTGTCAGACAGGCTTTGATATTCTGATGCATACATTTAGCTATCCTTTAGCTGGGCATGTAGAGGCATATTAGTGGTAGCTTTTATCAGTAGTCGTATTTATAGTTTACCACCTTTATTCTTTTAGCCTCTGGTAGTCCTAGTGGGCATGTTTGAGTTGAGGTTTACCCACTAGGGGAGGCTACTGTCTTTATAGTAGTTCTCACCCCCACCCCTTTTTCCTCTTCTTTTCCCCCTTTGTTTTGCATAGTCCTCTGCGGGAGTTGCGGGACCCTCTTCCCAGGACCGAGGTAAGAGGATCGTTGATTAGCTAGCTGCTTCCCTGATCCTGAGTTCCGTAGATTTTGATGTATCCCCTGTACACTCAGACGGTTGTATTTTCTTTTATTTTGGGTCTGGCTGCGGCCAGCTGGTTGTATTTATTTCGTGAGCTGGGAGAGACACATGTATATTTGAGAGTTATGTTGTACTTTTATTTCCAGCATTTGTCTGAGATGTACTAGTTTTAGTTTAGCTCTGCTTTCATGCTCCTTTATTATTTCATTTATATATATATCTGAGCAGGTTACCAGCGCTTCGTGTACACGGGAAATACCGTGTGCACGGCGGATCTGTGGACAAGCCCGGGTTCTGGTTTACACCCGGGGCGTGACAGGAAATGTCATTTCATATGTTTGTAATGAACCAACTAATTCTTCTACACGGATTTCGTCCGGGTGTTTAATAGTTTCAATGGCCGTAACCTTGGAACGAAATCTTTCAGGAAGAGTCCTTAAAATCTTTCTTACAATTTTAAATTCTGGAATTTTCTCTCCCAAGTTATCACATGAATTCACGATGTCTTGCAATCGTGTCACTAGGCGATCCTGGACCACGGTACACCCGAGTGTCAGTCTCTCCGCTCCAAAAGCTCAGGTCCTCGCACAACCTTTGCAATCTGCCAGCAGAGTCCACACGATCCGTCGCACGGATGCGTGCTCGCTATCTCGAGACCTTAGCACTGCCACTGCTTTTCCCGAACATAGCACCTTACCTTGTTCCTCTGAACAAAGTCCAATCTCATCGTTTGATCTGCTCGAATAGGGAGTCCCATTCGTCCAGCCTGTGGCCACACCATCGAGAGCAACCGATCTCCCATCGGCCTTCTCGCCCCAAGTGAGAAACACCAAACCATCCAGCAACCCTTGGCCCACTTCACAACCTAGCCCAAAGCTCAGCTGTTACTGCCACGGACCCCATCAGTCTTGGTTCCCAACTTGTGCTCCACGAAGTTAACTCCTCTGACATGTGTGTTTTTCTCTGCCACGTTCCTTAGACAAGATCCCTTATCAAGTTACCAAACATCGGGGCCACATTCTGCTCAAATGTGCTCCCCCACCCTGAGTCGCAAGCTCCGCCGAGCGCACTCAGACCAAATCCAGGCATTCGCAATGCCCACTTCCGCTGCGCGAGTTTCGGTTCTACCACAACCTTGACTACACCCATCAGCGGGATCCACGTCATTCGTCCATTGTACACGTGGATGCTGTTCTGAACAATCAACGCTGTCACCGCCCTGCCCAGATACAGACTTTTCTCCTTACCCTAGGAGTACAGGTTCAATTGCGATCTCTTTCTCGCATCGAGATAACTCTTTTCAATTCATGGGTACACACTCGAAGAGTAATCGATCTCCCATCGATCTTCTTGTACTGAAACACTTAAACTCAGTCACTACGAAGAAACCCTTCTGTCGCGTGTGCTGCATCCTAATCCTTCCCTTCTAGAGATTCATCCGCTGCAAGACCACAATCCCGGAAGCACATCGTCGCACAATGTGTTCCTCTCTTTCCCAAGCCGCGAACACCACTTCACGAGCTCGGATTCCTTAGGCACCCGCCTAATTCCACTCCATGGTAACCGCGACCACGGACCACATAATGATTCTCCCAATCATCGCCTCGTCGCCTGCCACGCGACTCCGGACTTAGCCATTTTTATAAGTATTGTACTAGAATCCGCTGCACTCGGACTCCGCATCTCCCACAAGCGTAGTACCGCCACAGTGCCTCGCCGACGCCTAGTACCTTCGTTGGAGTGACTCCACTCACACCAACTTCGCCGCCAAGGTCGCACCTTCCGGCCAAATCTTCAACCCATGAGCTCAACTTAGCTCTGATACCACTTGTCACGGGGTCAGCTTTTTCGCCTTAAAATTACCCCATGCGGCGCTCAAGTGTCGCACACCCGAGCCAGCCTTCCCGAGTCCCCTTGCCACGGACACGCCCTCGAACTTAAACAGCGGGATCAACACTCAAGCATTAACCAAGCATGCTCCTCCACGAGCCTGACTGCCCGGCGCCGCGCCTTACGTCGAATCCCTTGTCAAACTCCGCGAGTTCTGAACAAACAACCCCGCCACCGAGGTTGGCCCTCAAGCCGAGTATATTCCGTCTAGCCGGACAAACTCTCCTCAAGAGTGCTGCATAACCGAATGTCCCTTTGCCTCCGAAGCAAACATCCAGGACAATACAAGTTCTCACAACTTAGTCCATTTGAATGGGCCCGAGCGAGTTGCCCTTGTGCGTTCCGCTCGTGTGCTTAACCGAGCGACCCGTCCCACGCATCTCGCCCGTCTGCCAGCCCGTTGCCTTGCCAAGGCGCCGCGCGGCCCGCAATTCCCACGACAGGATCCATAGTCAGGTCGGGCATGTCCCGTTCCGCCGGCCACCTAGTTCCGTCATCGCTCCCGATTCGGTCCAAGGTGTTACGGCATTTTGGTGTTGGCATATTTCGTGAGTCAAGTCAGTGAGTTGAGTCGGAGTCTTAAAGGGATCAAATTGTCAATCAGCAATCAAAGACTTAGAGAAGACTCAACAAGAGCTCAAGTTGACACTCAGTGTCTTGAGTCTTGAAGATTGAAGTTGAAGAATTGTGGATCAGTTACATCAATCTCAAGAAGAAAGTATTCAAGAGGATCAGGTATGTTTAACTAAATAATTGTGGTGATCCGAATACTTTCTTATAGTGTAGAAACACTTGGATGAACTTTTATTTGCATAAAAATCAAAAACTGGACATGGGACATGTTCAGGATCCGGATCAGATCTTGCAATCCGGATCCCGAAGGGTACTTGTTCATTGGCAATTTCAATCCAGATCCTAGGCCATTCCGATCCGGATCCCGAACATGGGACTTTGCTGAATTGCATGAACGATCCGGATCGGACCTTGCGATCCGGATCCCGAACCCTTGTTTTTCTGGAATCGTCAATCTCGTTACGACGATCCGGATCGCAGTAAATCCGATCCGGATCGCCGTCCTGAAAATTTCCAGATAAGGTAAGTTTTTGATTCTTATCTCTTTCCAAAGGTTTCTAAACTATAAATAGACACTTAGGGTTTCTCAAAAACGTGGGAGCTACGGCCGATCTTTTTATAAAACTCTTGAGAGCAACCCTAGAGGCTAGGTTTTCATCGTTCTTCTTTATAGCCTCTTTTAGGTCAATTCGATGGTTCCTTCAAGAACATATCTTTGGTCGAATTGATCTAATCTTTGCTTAGAGATTTCTTCTACGGTTCTTCATTGATAATCTAAGCAAAGGATCACCATCGAAGTCAATATTCTTATCGACTGAGTTTGCGTCGTGGATTCGACGTGGCATCGTGGATTCGGTGTGCTAAAGGCGTTTCGTGGATTCGAAGCGTGCGTTCGTGGATTCGAACGTGAGCAGTGGACGGGCAAAACGGTGGAGCGCGAGGTCCAAGAAATTGAAGGAGGGGTTAAATCCGTGGAGACGGTAATCACCTTGTTATTCTTCTTTTCTTAGGGATTGTTATTGCGTGGATATCCAACCGGTCAGCGCAAGGTCCGAAGAAGCTGAAGGAGGGGTTTGAGTCCGTGGAGTCGGTAATCACCTTGTTATTCTTCTATTCTTAGTGGATTGTTATTGCGTGTTGGTCCCGTGGTTTTTCTCCTGGATTGGAGTTTCCACGTATATCTCGGTGTGCTGTTTTTATTTTCCGCATTGGTTTTTATTTTGCACTGAGATTGAGTTTTTTAAGTATTACACCTATTCACCCCCCCTCTAGTTGTTTGATAGTACCTATTTAGATCCTTGTGGATCCATAATAACTCTACAATTGGTATCAGAGAGGGTTTTAGGTTTATCTATCTTGATGGGTGAAAGTGGTAATATTTATAGACCTCCTCTTTTTGATGGGACTAATTATGCTTATTGGAAAGTGCGGATGAGAGCTTTTCTCATCGCAATTGATGAGCGAGTATGGCAATCCGTGGAATGCGGTTGGGTGCATCCTGTTGAGGAAGTAGGAAATTCTACTACCCCAAAACCTCGCTCTAGATGGTCCAAAGAGGAATTTGAAAGATCTTCTTACAATGGGAAAGGTATGAACGCTTTATTTAATTCTCTTTCCTCGACTGAGTTCACAAGAATTTCCGCGTGTGAAACCGCGAAGGAAATTTGGGATATTCTCAAAATTACACATGAGGGTACTAATCTTGTAAAAATTCAAAAGCTCCAGATGCTTACAAGTCAATTTGACTCTATTCATATGGAAGAGCATGAATTGTTTACAGATTATTACACTAGACTTCAAGATGTAATAAATACATGTGCTAATTTAGGAGAAAAGATCCCGGAGTCGAAAATTGTAAGAAAGATACTTCGGACTCTTCCGGAACGGTTTAGGGCAAAGGTTACCGCCATTGAAACCGTTAGTCATCGGGATGAGATGAGTGTAGAGGAATTAGTAGGTGCTTTGCAAACTTATGAATTGACTTTTCCTACTAATCAAGTTTCTTCCAAGTCTTCTTCTAAGCTTACAGGTATTGCATTCAAATCCACAAAGAAAGAAGATAGCGAATCGAGTTCCGACGATGAAATCTCTTTTGCCGATTTTGAAGAACAATTGGCGCGGATCACAAAGAAATTTCGTCGGAAATTTTGGAAGAATCGAACCGATGGATCTTCATCCACGAAACCATCTAAAGGATCATCGGGTTCTAAATCCTCTAACCTCAAATTCCTTGCAAAATCTTCTAAGGAAAAAGATGAATTCGAAGGGGAAATCCGATGTTATAGATGCAAAGGCTACGGCCATATTTCAACGGATTGTCCTACTCCGAAATTATATAAAAAGAAGGCTTTGCAAGCGAAAACTTGGGACGATTCTACCTCTAATGAATCGACCTCAAGTAAAGAGGAAAACGCCGTTGCTTTTCATGCCTCTAAAATTCCCTCCTCTAATTTGTGTTTATCATCTTTAGTCACTGACTCTACTCCTTTGATTTTGCATGAAACATCAACATCCAACGGAGAGTCATCAAGTGAGGGGGAGTCGGACGAAGAAGAACTCGTTGAGGCATATGAACAACTTCTTATGGAATCTAAGAAGATGGCCAAGCTTATCAAGAAGTTGAGGAAGCAACGACTTGAAGATCAAGACGAGAATCATGCTTTAAAGATAAAACTTCATGATCTCGAGGAGGAACAAGGACGTTTATTGGATAATAATAAAATCCTCCAAGAAAAGCTAAACCAATCGGAGACAAACGCTAAATCATCTATGGACAAGATTGGTTTTCTAGAAAAACAGTTTGAGGAAATTCATGTCACCAACCAAGCATTGACCAAACAAGTTCATCAACTTAAATCCGACATACAAAGGATTTCAACCGATTCCAAGAGACTTGAGTGTATGTCCGGTTTAGGTCAAACAAGCAAGGTTGGTTTGGGTTTTAAAAAGGATCAAACTGTGCATGCTTCAAGTTCCACATTCAAATTGAAAGGAAGAACGTGTCACCTTTGTGGACTTGAAGGACATTTGGTGAAGAATTGCCCGAAAAAGAGAAAGAAGAGTCCTTCGGCAACTTCATCTACGGAGCGAACTCAACGGAATCAAAAGACACATCAAGTCAAAGGAGTTCACTCAACCCACCAAAGGTCCGAGCCACAACATCAATCATTCAAGTGGATCACTGCGAGGCAAAGACCTAAGGTGGACCAACAGTCAAAGCGGACAACCCCCGGCCACAACGAATCAAGACAACCCAAAATCCAGCGATTTTGGATTCGGAAAGGTGATATCTTTCCTTGTCTTAAGTTCTAAATAGCTTATGACTGTATGTAATGCTTTGATTGGTTTTCCCTTCATATTTTTCTTAATCTTTGCATTACATGTTTTTCGATGCTCTTCGTTTTTATACTTTGTTTTTGAACAAAAGGGTTTTTACTGAACAAGTGCATTGAATAAAAAAGGGCTTCACTTTTATTCACCACAAATTAATTCTATTTGGATTATCAACTTTACTCCTTAATCATAATCTTGAAGATACTTCATTATAGGAGTTTTTGATATTATAAGCATCAAATTTTAGAAATCATGTGTGATCTTTAGATGCTTAATCTATCTCGGTTGTGTGAATTCATTGTGATAAACGTGAGACAACCGATTGATTGAAATTTGGGATTTAATTCTTTCACGTAAGAGATTGTTTTCTTACAAGGGTAAATAAATGATTTTTTAAAAGATGTGGAAAGAGTTACATCCGAAAGGAGTGTGAAAACTACCACCACATGTAGGAAAGAGCTGCCACCCCGGTCGTCCGGTTTGTGTGTGAAGCTACCACATGTTATGGATGCTTGATAGTATTTTATGAGAAAATATTTAGTTGAAGCATTTGGAGATTAATATGCAAAACTCTTATATTTTGAACAATCTCCTGGTTGGTATAAGGTGGGATAGTTGAAAGATGCTCAAAGAGCCACCCTTAGGTATTTTAGTGCTTATCTCAAATTTGAAAGGGTAAGAAATCAAATTGATGTCATTTGGAAATCTCTGTAAGTCATCTTTGTAAATCCGTTACATCTTGATAGAGTTTGGATCTCAAGATTATTTTTGATGACTTGTGTTTGATGAATATAACATGAAAAACGGTTTATAATGTTTTACCTTTATTTTTCATGATTTTGGAGTAAATCTTTTTAATTTTGTGAAATTAATTGGATTGAATGACATCTGTGTGAATTCACTGTTTAAAGCACTTAAATTGATTTCTTGATGGAATACAAATCGGTATTTGAAAAGATTCTAAAATCTGGATTTGTTTCAAGAAATTATTTGATTTTTGCTTTCTGGTATAGGTACGGAATCTGCATTTTGTTATATACCAGAACTGAGTTTTTATCTCTCTTTCTCTATGAACTAATATTGTTAGTGATTTACTTTTGTCTAGTATGTTCACTGTTTGACAATTTGTGACAAAAAGGGGGAGAAGAGAAATGATCGGAGATGAGATCATCAAGAGAGTACAAACGAAAATGGAAAAATGGGGGAGAACGGAAAATGATGATCGTATCACAAAGGGGGAGAACATAGATGCTCAAGAACATGGAGAACATGGAAAATATGTTAGAGATGCTCAAGATAGGGGGAGACAAAGAAAAAATTGAAAGAGCCGAAAAACAAAAGAACCAAAAGGAAGACGGATCAAATGTAGGATTTTAATTTCTAACAACTAACGTTTGATTTTGTTTGGAGTTTTGTTTTGCAGGAATTACATCACTTTAAGACTCCAAGTCCTAAGTCATAGAGTATGTTCTAGGACTGTTTGGTTCAAATGTATTTTTGTATTTATTGGATCTTTCACGCAAAGAAAATCAATGTTTTGGTGATAACATTGAATTTCGACTTTTTGGTTTAAGATGAGTGACTTGAGCGCTTTTATGTATTTTTGGGTTTTGTCACGAAATTGCCAAAGGGGGAGATTGTTACGGCATTTTGGTGTTGGCATATTTCGTGAGTCAAGTCAGTGAGTTGAGTCGGAGTCTTAAAGGGATCAAATTGTCAATCAGCAATCAAAGACTTAGAGAAGACTCAACAAGAGCTCAAGTTGACACTCAGTGTCTTGAGTCTTGAAGATTGAAGTTGAAGAATTGTGGATCAGTTACATCAATCTCAAGAAGAAAGTATTCAAGAGGATCAGGTATGTTTAACTAAATAATTGTGGTGATCCGAATACTTTCTTATAGTGTAGAAACACTTGGATGAACTTTTATTTGCATAAAAATCAAAAACTGGACATGGGACATGTTCAGGATCCGGATCAGATCTTGCAATCCGGATCCCGAAGGGTACTTGTTCATTGGCAATTTCAATCCGGATCCTAGGCCATTCCGATCCGGATCCCGAACATGGGACTTTGCTGAATTGCATGAACGATCCGGATCGGACCTTGCGATCCGGATCCCGAACCCTTGTTTTTCTGGAATCGTCAATCTCGTTACGACGATCCGGATCGCAGTAAATCCGATCCGGATCGCCGTCCTGAAAATTTCCAGATAAGGTAAGTTTTTGATTCTTATCTCTTTCCAAAGGTTTCTAAACTATAAATAGACACTTAGGGTTTCTCAAAAACGTGGGAGCTACGGCCGATCTTTTTATAAAACTCTTGAGAGCAACCCTAGAGGCTAGGTTTTCATCGTTCTTCTTTATAGCCTCTTTTAGGTCAATTCGATGGTTCCTTCAAGAACATATCTTTGGTCGAATTGATCTAATCTTTGCTTAGAGATTTCTTCTACGGTTCTTCATTGATAATCTAAGCAAAGGATCACCATCGAAGTCAATATTCTTATCGACTGAGTTTGCGTCGTGGATTCGACGTGGCATCGTGGATTCGGTGTGCTAAAGGCGTTTCGTGGATTCGAAGCGTGCGTTCGTGGATTCCAACGTGAGCAGTGGACGGGCAAAACGGTGGAGCGCGAGGTCCAAGAAATTGAAGGAGGGGTTAAATCCGTGGAGACGGTAATCACCTTGTTATTCTTCTTTTCTTAGGGATTGTTATTGCGTGGATATCCAACCGGTCAGCGCAAGGTCCGAAGAAGCTGAAGGAGGGGTTTGAGTCCGTGGAGTCGGTAATCACCTTGTTATTCTTCTATTCTTAGTGGATTGTTATTGCGTGTTGGTCCCGTGGTTTTTCTCCTGGATTGGAGTTTCCACGTATATCTCGGTGTGCTGTTTTTATTTTCCGCATTGGTTTTTATTTTGCACTGAGATTGAGTTTTTTAAGTATTACACCTATTCACCCCCCCTCTAGTTGTTTGATAGTACCTATTTAGATCCTTGTGGATCCATAATAACTCTACACAAGGTCCGCTTCCCGAATACCCCACACTACTTGTTCCCGCGTGTGTTCCCTTCGCAAGGGTTTGCCAACCTAGCGACATTCTCCCCGCGTCGCCAACCCCCTGGCACCTCCATTGCACGACCATGCTTGGCCGCCAACACACTCGGCCCAGCATCCCAGGTTGCTTGACGGATGTCGCTCATAATCGAATCAGCCTCGCTCCGCTTCGCTAGCCATTCGGCACCTCCATTGCACGACCATGCCTGGCCGCCAACACCCTCGGTCCACTCCATGGCTCACTTTACGAAAACCAGCATCGATTGCCTCCTCTTACTTCGTGGGCCGCGCCGTACGAATCCCCGCTCGGCACCACTGCCTTTGCGAGCCTTGCCCATTACGGCGGACCGACCGTTCCCTCGCCTTGCAACCTTCGTAGGCCTCGCGCCTCACGAATCCCCGCTCGGCACCCACATGCCTTCGCAAGCCTTGTCCCTTGAGGCGGACCAACCTTCGCAAGACTGTCCCTCATCCGCTCATTCGCTCCGCTACAGAGATCCGAAACGGCATAAGGTAGTGCAAGCGAACCGAGAGGCAAAACCTCTGGGCCAACCCCGCTCCATAATGCCGTCGACCTCGTGTCTTTGGCATTACCCTAAGCCCGTGTGCTCAACGACCATCATATCCCGCTCACACGAACTTAGGCTTGGCGACTCCGCTCGCCAAGGGATGGCCTATGTCCTATAGGCCAACGGGGGAGTCGGGGCCACTTCGCAAGTGTCCAACCCCTCCTCTATATAACCCACGAGGCATCCACCCCTTTGGAACCCCGGGGGTACAAATGTGCTCACCGAGGGGTACGTTTTGAAACCCCGCATGCGGCACCATTTTCATGGTCATGGCATGGGCCATTGCTAGGGAATTGCCTCCGTTGGTTCGCCCGCGGCTCAACCCTGACGGATTGTCCCAACTTCGCAAACCCGAACTCTGTCAACCCAAATGCCTACCAAATGTCATCCAAAAGTGGCCCCCAAGGATGTCACGGTCGAACCAACACGATCGACACGTGACAGCGGGGTGCCTCGGAACAGTGCGCGGCAGGGGGGTGCCAGGCGGCGCGCCAGGGTTGGTCGTGGGGGGGTTAGTGCGGGCCAGGTGGCGCCCTGTGATTCGCGGGCGCCACCCACCCGCATTGACCAGGCGGGCCACGCGGCGCTACGCGTGCGGCGGGGAAGGCTGTTGCCTGTTCGGGGGCGACGTGGAGGCCCGTGGCGATTTCGGGCGCGCACAGTGTTGGGCCGGGCCCAACACTGTTGTCACGCCCCGGGGTCGAAACTGCGACCCGGGCTCGCTAACAGATCCGCCATCTGTACGGAAACTGCCGTACAGACGAAGCGTCTAGCCTGCAAAAGACAAAACTACAGCTACACAGATATCAGAGCGGATAAAAAGTTGTACTATAAAATTTCACAACTACAAAGTTGCAACAACTCGTAGCCTATCTCCCAAAATCAGATGATACAAATAGAAGTCTACCTATACAACATCTACTAATCCAAATGGGAGATAGCTAAACAGGAAAAATAAACCAACTCCCACAATCCGGGATGGTACATCTACCTCACTCTAAAGTAACAATGCTGGTAGGGAACTATCACGCGACTCCCTGTCCTCGGTCCGTCCAGTCAAGCTCGGCAGGAACGGAAGAAAGCCTCAGCAACCTGTCACCGACAGAGGGTGTGAGAACTACATCCTACAGTAGTTCTCAGTGGGTACCGTCTCCAAGAACCACGGTCTGCCCACTAAGTCTACCAGAGGCATAAGATAACAGATAAGACTGATAATGAAAATAAGCTGGAAAAGAATCTACAGCTATCATGCCTCTATCTACTATGCTCAAGAAGAAGAGACTATGGATGATGGTATGCAGCCACTCACTGCTGGCAATATGTCACAAGTACTTCCCAAGACACTCTACAATGACACATGCTACGCAATCACTCTCTCAGTGTATCTCAAATCTCAGCGACTGCCCCACAGGGTCCAGTCGAGTCAAGCCTGCGCCCCTTGGTGTATCAACCAGGGTGTCCAAACGGACAAACTCGATATCTCACACAGTGACCCCATGGTAGCTCGGCCAGGGGTATCAAGCGACCTCTAGTATATAAACTAGGCGCATCATCGCAGCCTCGTCAGGCTCGGTATCATCATCGCAGCCTCATCAGGCTCGGAATCATCAACGCACCCGGGGCGTGGTTCGAGGGGTGCGACCCCACCGAACTCAAGTATCTCATCAGTATCACTGTCTCACAAGTGGCTCCTGCAGGCTATAGTCCTCGATCAAACAGATCGGTATCTCGATGCTCAAAGCACAACTCAGTCGGAGAACCCTCCACGACTCAATCTCACAACACTGACCCACTCAAAGAAAGTACCACACAGCTGGGACCACCGTCCCTCCCAACGGCTCCCACAAGAACACCCACTCAGCTCAACACACAACCCATGGCCGGAGATGCTCCACAGCTAGATCTGCGAAGGGTCCGAAACCCCGGGAGACTAACACCTACGTCCCCAAGAAAGAAACAGCCCTTAGAACCCAGATCACTCGAATCCGCTCGGGTGGATAAGTTTATAAGAAATCATGTCATTTATTTCAGAAAACCATTCGGTTTGAGAGAAATCCATTCTTTTTAATGATTTTTAGTCTTTTAGGAAAACCCTTTGAAATCAAGTTTTATACCCAAACCTCGAAGAGCTATTGCCCTCGTCCTATCAAACAATAACGGACTCAGACAACCTTGCGAGGCTTGGAAGAAACATTGGCTGACTAAAATCATGTATTCGTCCAAAAAGGTTCTGGGTTCAAGGTCCTGCTAACACACGTGCACCACGATCACAACATGGTGGTGACGAGAAGAACAGCGGAAAGTAAAAACCCCGGGACCACCGTTTACCTGAAACGGTTTCCCCAAAACACTAACACTGGCCTAACCCAGCCACCAGACCCCACTCGGCCCCCCGGGCCCGAGTGCAACACCCGTCCCACAACACTCTGATCACTCGGCCCACTACCCGGGCGAGGAACTCTATGTCCCGAAGGATATGAAAAGTGTGGGATGTCTAAAACATGAAAGAACCTAGCCCAGATGAAGGTTCTCTATTGGTCTGGTCAAACACATGCACATATGACGGGGGTGCTAGTTAAGTTCCAAGAAAACACTTAAACTAGCATGCAATCCTATCACAATAGAATTAGAAGGAAGTCCGTAGACTTGGAGAGAAAACCAACCCACCTCAGAAAGCCCCCAATTGCTCGTCGACACTTGCAATTGGCTCAGCGGGCTTACCTGGCCTCCAAGGGGTCCGCACGCAACACGAAGCCCGATGCCAGAATCCGCACGCGAATCGGAGCAAGCAGCGACCAACCACACGACCGCGCGCCCCGCGGAAACTAAAAACCGCACCGCAAGCTCCACGATGCTCGCCGCACGCCCACGAGCTCCACGCGGCCTCCAACGGCGAGTCCAAAAATCTGAGATCACCTCAAAAACCCTCTTCTTCCTTCTCTTTTTCCTTTTCCTCTCTTTTCTTTTCCTTTCTTTCTTTCTTCCTTTTTCTTTCTTTCTCTCTGCTGCAGAGGGAGGCTAGGGGAAGCTTTTATAAAGCAAAAAGCTTTATTAATTAATTAGTTAATTAATTAATTCCAAAAACTCCAACTCCAACTCACTTTTTGCCTTCGGGTTCTCCGCCGCTGCCCGGAACCTCCCGAACTCCACTGTAAATCGAAAATACACGCGCTCACAGCTTTTTCTCTTCAAAAAGCTCATCCGTTGAGGCGGGGTGCTCAAATCAATTACCGGCTCCAAAATTGCCAGTTCCAACTCACTTTTTGCCTCCGGGTCCTCCGCGTCAGTCCGGAACCTCCCGAACCTCGCTCTAAATCAAAAGTACACGTGTCCACAGCTTTTTCTCCTCAAAAAGCTTATCCGTTGAGTCGGGGTGCTCAAATCAATTACCGGCTCCAAAATTGCCAGTTCTGACTCACTTTTTGCCTCCGGGTCCTCCGCGTCAGTCCGGAACCTCCCGAACCTCGCTGTAAATCAAAAGTACACGTGTCCACAGCTTTTTCTCCTCAAAAAGCTTATCCGTTGAGTCGGGGTGCTCAAATCAATTACCGGCTCCAAAATTGCCAGTTCCGACTCACTTTTTGCCTCCGGGTCCTCCGCGTCAGTCCGGAACCTCCCGAACCTCGCTGTAAATCAAAAGTACACGTGTCCACAGCTTTTTCTCCTCAAAAAGCTTATCCGTTGAGTCGGGGTGCTCAAATCAATTACCGGCTCCAAAATTGCCAGTTCCGACTCACTTTTTGCCTTCGGGTCCTCCGCGTCAGTCCGGAACCTCCCGAACCTCGCTGTAAATCAAAAGTACACGTGTTCCAAGTGTTCCTGAATTTCCAGCACTCCACGGTGAAGTCTGAAATTCCCAATCTCATCCTCAATCGGCCTACAAGGCCCGGAAAAACCCCGAATCGAGCTGGAGCTTCCGCGTTGATCCGAATCAACCCGGCATCAACTGTAAACTCAGATACAACATGCTCAAGGCAACTCTCTGCTCCAAGTCATCTGTGTGGTTGGCGCGCTATCCAAAGCCCCGGTACTCTACAACTGTAGCCGCCCGAAAACCGGGAGCGCCCGAAAGTGGGGACCCATTGGTCATTTCTCCAATTGTTTTTCCTGGCCTATAAATAGGCCGAGTTCTGCAATGAAGAACTCTTTCCCTGTTCCTCCTTTCACAGTGCCACCTTCACGAGATTTCTTCATCTCCCAGAGCCGGATCCATCTGCAGATTCCAGGATTTTTCTGCGGCACGCATCCCAAGGTTTCTATTTTTACGGCGTGGCACGACGCTCGTTCGTTTGTGATCTTCTTCGTCGCATTTTGGTGCGAGGACTCCCCCGGCTTACTCCAACCTCCGAATGAGGCGATTCTTGCGCCGTTGGACTCATGACAGGTAGGGCTACGTTTCCCATGTGTACTGGTTTTTCCCATTCCGAGCTTTTCATGGGCTTTTCGGATCATCTTGTGACCTCATTTTCTGGGGCGGAGTTTTGGACAGTGTTGCAGTATTTTGATGATATCTTCGCGCACAGGCATCGGATTGGAGCGATTCAAAAGGCGTTTTGCATCTACACATCACGAGGAATATCCCCAATTTTTCTTGGAATTTTCTGAATATTTTTCGAAGGTGAGAAATCTCTGGTTACAGGAATTAGTGCTACAGTTTTTGAGAGCAGATTATTTTGGGGTGGTCCCCTTGTCGGATTTATTTCTCAGTGTGGGAAACTCGGATTTGAGCGTGCAGGTACTTGTTTCGACGGGTTCGTCGCGAGGATCGTGAGGGTATTTTTCTTGGATTTTTCCGGGCACTCCTCGCAGGTAAAAACAGGGCATCTTTGGACTGCTAGCTTTGGGACAGCATGTGTTGAGTTTAATTGTATGTTTTGGGGTAATTCTTGTTCAGTGATCGCGGCGGTTTAGCTTTTGGCCTGGAGCACTTCTTGGACTTGGAATTAGCGATCGAGGTGGGTGGTTGTTATACTCCTCAATTTTCTGACATGCCCCTAGGAATATTGGAGAGATCCTCCAATTGGTTTATTGAATGATCAATTATGGACATGCATGCTTAAAGTAAATGGTTGTGAGCCTCTCATATGAAAGTTACTATTGTGGAACTCTGATAGTGGTTGGGGGTTATACATGTTTGTATGGATGGAATGTTAGCGTTTAACCTTGTATGTGGAATGGAATGTTTATTTTGGACTGTATGATTATCCTGTTAGTGGTTGGTACTATTTGAGGATTTTATGACATGCATAGGTGGATAGTGATGCTTTATCAAGGATCATAGACAGTTGTGGTTGGATAATGTTTTAGCATGATGGTTACATCTATGCGGAGTTATTAATTGTTACACATGTGGAACCACTATTGGTCACCTTTTCCTTTATTTCCTTGAGAACATTTGCATGCTTGTTTGGACATCTAGATAGGCCATCTTTTATCGCTACACTTTCATGCTGGAACTTGACTTAGGAGAAACCTTGTTTGCTTCTTTCTCCTTTTCGTTAGTCAGGTGGGTTTGCTCGGGTTTGAGCAGGGGTTTGGGATAGTGTAGCCGGGGCCTGGATTATGGATCATGGGTTTTGGCGGCGACCGCGGATATTGGGCGGTTGACCGGATGTCGGTTATAGGACATCGGTGATAGGGCATGATTATGGACTAGAGGGTGTTGTGGCAACCGCGGATAGTAGGCGGTTGACCAGATGTCGGATGTGGGACATGTTTGTGATCGTGGGTTATTCCGGCGACCGCGGATTTTGGGCGGTTGACCGGAGGTCGATTGTGAGACCTGGTCGTGGATTGTGGGGTATTGCGGCAATCGCGGATATTGGGCGATTGACCGGATGGTTACTTTTGCATCTGATTGGGGAATCAGTTTTCTTTTAGTGGAGGGTTGTGTTCCACTGGGGGCTTTATAGTTGTGATCCAATCCTGCTTTTATCACCGGCGCGGTTATTGCCCGGTGATGCTTTTATCACACCGGCGCGGTTATTGCCCGGTGATGCTTTACTCGTGTGGGTAGCTCCCCTCGAGATCCCCTTCGGAGGCCGGGGCCGGACAGTTATGGACAGTTTTGCTATCACATCGGCGCGGCTTATTTGCCCGATGATGAGGGCGGCAGCAGGAGTTTTGCTATCACATCGGCTCGGCTTATTTGCCCGATGATGAGGGCGGTACATATTGGGTTTATCTGGGACGGTTGGTTACTGTTGCATACGGTTGTTCCAGACTAGGACTGTATTTTAGAGGCATAGTAGTGGTAGATTTTCCTTTTGCAGCGGTTTCTTTTCTTACCACTCTTCTTTCCTTTTTGCCTCTGGTAGACCTAGTGGGTGTGTCAGAGTTTGAGGTTTTACCCACTAGGGGAGGCTACTGGTTTACTAGTAGTTCTCACCCCCATTCTTCTTTTTCTTTTCTTCTCCTTTGTTTTGCAGAGCCTTCTGCGGGTGCTGCTGGACATACAGCGGCGGGTCGAGGAGAGAGGACGGCTGAGTAGCTAGACAGTGGGCCGACAGTGAGTAGCTAGACTGGTACCTCTTATGTATCCTATCTCAGACGGTTGTACTTTTACTTTTGGGGTCTGGCTTTAGCCAGCTGGTTGTATTTTGTGGTGAGCTGGGAGAGAAACTTGTACTTTATTCTACAGTCATTTTGTATTTTCTTTTACTTCCAGTTCAGTCTGAGATGTAGTATTTTTCAGTTCAGCTCTGTTTTATTGCTCTATTTTGTATCTGTTTTATTTGAGCAGGTTATCGGCGCTTCGTGTATGCGAAAAATTCCGTGAGCACGGCGGATCTGTAGACGAGCCCGAGTTCTGGTTTACACTCGGGGCGTGACAAATACCTAGCATATAATCAAAACTAATCTACCCAGAGTTCTTATTTCAAAAGAATTTTGATCAAAAACCATCCACAAACGAAATCGATCCAAGAAATTCATCACGTTTGAGGAGGAAAAAGAAAAACGGTAAAAAACTGAGATTTTGATCAATAAAACTTACTTGTATTCGAAGAACTTGAGTTTGAAAAGCTCCAAGGTGCAATCGTTCTAGAGAGAGAGGCTCTAGAGACTTGAGAACAAAAGATTAAGGAAAAAGAAATCAAAACCCTCTTGTTCTTATTAAAACCCTAGCCGTGATCCGGATCGGATCGAGATTTCGATCCGGATCGGCCAGCCGCAGGAAGAAGCCTGCGTTCGGGATCCGGATCACCTTGCCCGATCCGGATTGGCTCCAACTTTTTCTTCAGAAAAATTTCAGAGAAATTCAAGAAAAACCAGAAAAAGATTGTAAGCACTTTTGTGTATCAACTTTAAACAAAAATCATCGTTTCATACAACAAGAAATAGATTATGCCAAATCTATCAATAATATCCAAAAATGAAACGAGAATTTACAAAAATTAAATCCCTTAAAGTTGAACACCTTCAATTACATCTAACTTGATCTTATGAGTAATGCCTTTATCAAATCATCAATTCAGTAAAGAAAATGAAATACAAAGATCAATAGATGTTTGAAATCCCAAATATGGTAGATAATTTATCTAGACAATCTGTTGAAGAGAGTGGCTCTTTGAGCATCTTTCTTTAAAATCCCACCTTATACCAACCTTGAAATTTGACGGAGTCAAGTATTTCAACATGCATTTTACTTAATCAAAAATTGAACAACCATGCTTGGTATACATGTGGTAGCTGCACACAATACTCGGACGACCGAGGTGGTAGCTCTTTCCTCCATGTGGTGGTAGTTTTCACACTCCTCATTGGGATGTAACTCTTTCCACATCTTTTGAGCATTTTACATTTCTTTGACTCCCCCTCAATTGGCTATCAATTATTTAAGGTATAAAGTATTCAACCAAAAATTGATCTCGATTTCATACTCGACTAAGCAGTCAAATAAGATAATGACTATACCAAGAGATCATTGAGAGAGAAATTGACTTTGATCACTCAGAAGATGATTTAATTAACATAAATGATCATTGCAACAGTGAAATATTATGATGGCAAAAGCATAATAAATTTCTAAATGTGCGAAAAGATGCAATTAAAGTCAATTATGATCTATGCTCAATTAATGTCCTATGTACAAACATAGATAATGAACAAAACAAAAACAAACAAAACCTATCCTAAGCAAAGGTTTCAAAAAAGAAGTTTATTTCAAGGAAAGCATTCCAATTGCTTTTCGCAAGTGAATAAAACGTTTTTGATCCAAAGGTTTTGTTAGAAAGTCAGCTAATTGATCCTCAGTTGAAATATATGAAAGTTGAAGAGTATTTGATTCAACTAGCTCTCTAAGAAAATGATATCTAAGTTCAATATGTTTTGTTCTAGAGTGCAACACAGGGTTTTTAGAAATGTTAATTGCACTTGTGTTGTCACAAAGAATTGTTACCGAAGATGCTGAAATCCGGAAGTCGCTCAACACACTTTTCATCCAAATGAGTTGGGTTGAACAACTACCCGCTGAAATGTATTCCGCTTCGGCAGTCGAGAGTGCTATGCAATTCTGCTTTTTACTGTGCCATGCAACAAGGCAATGACCAAGATAGAAGCATGCACCACTCGTGCTTTTCCGATCATCCACTGATCCTGCCCAATCGGCATCTGAGTATCCAACAATATCCAAACTAGTTCCCATAGGATACCAAATTCCGAAATTAATTGATCCTTTGATGTACCGGATGATACTTTTCACCGCTTTCAGGTGAACCTCCTTTGGTGCTGATTGATATCTCGCGCAAATCCCAACACTAAGGTACCGTTTGGTTCGGGGATAAGAAAAATTTTGTTATACCGGGGATAGGTATAGATTATGGTATTAGCAGGAATTAGTGTAAATTTGCGTTTGGTTGGATTTATGAGTTATACCGGGTTTAAAGAAAATTGTGTTTGGTAATTTATATAGGAATAAAAAGAATAAGATGAATAAGAAAAAATTGCGTTTGGTTGAGTATAGAGGAATAAGAAGAATTGAGAGGGGATAATTATGTGTTTTGATTATTTTGCCCTTTAAAATAAAGTTTAAATGGGAGTAAAAATTTTAATTTTTAAATTTATATAAATTTTAAAAAATACATAATAAAAATTAAAGTTTAAGTGGGAGTAAAAATTTTAAATGAGAGTAAATAAAAATTAATTTTTAAATTTTAAGTGAGAGTAAAAATTTTAATTTTTAAATTTATATAAATTTTAAAAAATTTATAAAATAATTATAAAAATGAAATAAAATAAAATTTTTAGATTTATTAAAAAATAAGTTAAAAAAATAATATTTATTAAATAAAAAATTTTAAATTTTAAAATTTATAAATTTAAATATCTTTTAAAAAATTCTAATTTAAAAAAATAAAAAAACTAATTTTTATTATTAGTGTATGGAAAAGAAAGGAAAAAAAAAAAAAGAAAATAGAAAAAAAAAAGTGCCGTGGAGAGAGAGAGAGAGGAGGTGCAGAGAGAGAGAAAAATTTAAAATTTTTAAAATTTAAAAATTTAAAATTTTTAAATTTTAAATTTTAAAATTAAATTTTAAATTTTAAATTTTAAAAATTTAAAAATTCTAATTTAAAAAAATAAAAAACTAATTTTTATTATTACTGTATGGAAAAGAAATAAAAAAAAAAGAAAAAAGAAAAAAGAAAAAAAAAAGACCGTGGAGAGAGAGAGGCCTCGATCCTCGTGCGAGAATGGATGCTTTGCCAATTCCAGCTAATTCCTGGTGGGGGTGGGAATTCGGATTCCCATCCCCATCCCCCTAAAACCGGAAAAGCAGGAATTCCAATTCCTGCTTTTTCGGTTCCCGTTTGGGAGTGGAAACGGGGATAAGGGGGTTATTCCCCCCTTATCCCCGTTACCAAACGGGGCCTAAAGGATATATCCGGGCGACTAGCCGTGAGGTAAAGTAGACTTCCAATCATACTTCGATACAGTTTCTCGTCTACATTCTCACTTTGTGATTCACTTCCAAGTCCCTTGTGGCTAGTTCCCATTGGAGTCGGAAAATCCTTCGAATTTTCTAAGTCATACTTTTTAACCAACTCCATTGCATACTTGGATTGACTCAAGTGAATACCGTCATCATTTTGTTTAATTTGCAATCCAAGGAAATAAGTCAATTCGCCCATCATGGACATCTCAAATTCGCTCTCCATGGTCTCCGCGAATTTAGAAGCATCATTATCTCTTGTTGCGCCAAATACAATGTCATCGACATAGATTTGTGCTACAATGAAATTGCTTTGATAATGCTTCACAAAGAGAGTCCTGTCAGCTCCCCCTCGAGTATAGCCCTTCTCCAAAAGGTGCTTTGTCAACCTTTCGTACCATGCTCGCAGTGCTTGTTTCAGACCGTAAAGAGCCTTTTTCAAACGAAAAACATGGTTAGGTTGTTTATGGTCTACAAAACCTTTCGGTTGAGCCACATAAACTTCCTCATTTAAAAACCCATTTAGAAACGCGCTCTTAACGTCCATTTGAAATAATTTGATTTTAAAATGACAAGCAATAGCAAATAGTATACGAATGGACTCGAGTCTAGCTACAGGGGCGAATGTTTCATCAAAGTCTATACCTTCTACTTGAGAGTAGCCTTGAGCAACTGATCGTGCCTTGTAACTGATGATAGTACCATCCTCATTTTTCTTGTTCTTGAAAATCCATTTGGTACCTATCACATTATGTTGCTTTTGAGGCTTCGTTAATTCCCAGACTTTGTTTCGCTCAAATTGATGGAGCTCTTCCTGCATTGCTTTAATCCAGTAGTCATCCTGAAGAGTTTCATCTATGTTCTTTGGTTCGATTAAAGATACGTAGCAAGCGAATCCACAAACCAACTGCCTCCGAGTTCTAACTCCTTCTTGTGGATCTCCAATGATGTTTGATTCAGGATGATCCTGTTGGGTTATATGTAATACGGATCTAAATAGGGGAAAAAACACCTAGAAGGGGGGTGAATAGGTGTAAACGTATAAACACTCAAAAAATCGTTGCGATAAAACCCAATGCGGAAATAAAAATAATACGCAAGATTTTTACGTGGAAAACTCCATCACCGGAGTAAAAAACCACGGGACCGATAACACGGCAGAAATCCACTAGAATTAAAACACGTACAAGGTGATTTACCGTACACACTTACGACTCAACCTTTTCCATACGCTCCTAGAGGATCTTCTCCGCTCGCTCCGCGACGCTTCTCGAATCCACGATCTGCGCCCAACGCCGAATCCACGGCGTCCAACGTCGAATCCATGACGTCCGACCGAATCCACGGTCTTCACCCAATAGCACCCTTCGAATCCACGAACGTGCCTCGCTCCGAATCCACGAGAGCGGTTGAACCTTGAATCCACAAGGACACGCGAATCCACGCGCCGATTTTTGGGGTAAATCGTTGTTTTGGGTGGTGATGATCCGCCGAATACTTAGATCAAAGATAGATCGGAAATACCATCTAAGTATTCATTAGTTTGATTCAACTCGAGATGTGAGTATGAAAACCTAGAATCAAACTAATCAATATAGATGAAGAAACATAGAGTGTTCTCTAATGATTTCCTTTCTTCTCTATATGTGGATCTATAGCCGTATAAAATGGTATATGAAAATGACGGCTATGTGGATTAGCCCTAGAAAAAGAGTCATAGGGTCTATTTATAGGTTAGAAACCCTAGGAAGGAGATAAGAATCAAAAACCTAACATTTTTGGAAATTTTACGGACGGCGATCCGGATCGGACTAGCTAGGATCCGGATCGTCGTAACGAGACAGCCAGTTCCAGAAAAACGAAGGTTCGGGATCCGGATCGAAGTGCACGATCCGGATCGTTCATACAGTTTACCAAACATCAACGTTCGGGATCCGGATTGCGAAGCATGATCCGGATCGTTCAAGGAAAATGGTAAACTCACTGTTCGGGATCCGGATCAAGAGACTACGATCCGGATTGAACTGATGTATGAACGAACCACCTTCGGGATCCGGATCGAACAACCTGATCCGGATCCTGAACAAGTCCCAAGTCCAGTTTTTGATTTTTATGCAATGAAAGATTCTTCCAAGTGTTTCTACACTACAAGAAGTATTCGGATCACACAAAATATTTAGTTAAACATACCTGATCCTTTTGAATTCTTCTTTCTTGAGATTGAGTTAAACGATCCAACTTTCTTCACCTTCAATCTTCAAGACTTGAGACTTTCACGAAACTACGCCAACTCAAATTCCGTAACAATCTCCCCCTTTGGCGGTTTCGTGACAAAACATAGATCCACTAAAGAAAATTCAAAAAGATATTTTTGTTGCTATCACCATACAACAAAAATTTACAATGGAGATCCAAAAATTTAAAAACATGAGATAAACTCCTAAAACAGACTCTAGACTTAGACATCTGTACTCTCTGCACAAAGAAATCATTCTTGACAAAAAGAGATCGTTAGATACCTCAAGAATATTTAGCATATAAAACCTAGTACAGAGATCGAGTTTATCTAATCATCATGACATTTGAGAACTCAGATATGTAAGAGAATCATAGTCAAAAACCAACATATCTTCTATGCATTCAAAAACCAAATGTCAAAATGTTAGTCCAACATCAACTTGTTAGTCATATTACATGCCCAAATAGTTAGTCGAATAGTTAGTCGAGACATGCAAACAATCACAAGATGAAAACCAAAGTTGAAGTTGAGATCATACTTACCTTGATGTATACAAAATCTTCATCATCAAGATTTTCACAAACATTGTTCGAGTTCCCTTACCTAGATGTTCATTCGCATCATCATTGTACCTTGATATTTCATCATTCAATTTCATCATTGTTGTTCAAAGTTCTCTCTAACTCTCTCCCCCTTTTTGTCACAAAACAAAGCCAAAATGTAGTTAAGACTACGAAATGTTAGGAGAGTGAAAAAGTTCCAATAAAACGTAAAACCTGAGAACTAAGCTAAAAGTAAGTATAAGACTAAATCCTAAAATCAAAATCCTGCACAAAAAGAAGAGAAAAAAAATGAGTCAAAAGTAATCAGTTGTCAGAATCTGAGTCTTCAGAGCTTGTGCAACCCATCTTAGAGAGTATCTTTCGCATCCGCTTGTCCATTGAATTGATCTTCTTCGTTATCGTAATGTGAGCTGCCGTGGTAATCTCAAGCTCATTGGTAATTCTTTGTTGTTCCTTCAAAATTTGTTCTTGCTTAACAGATAGTCGCTGTTGTTCCTTGATAATCGATGTCATTGATGCTTCATCATCTGTGCTGGGTGCTTGTCGAGATGGTGATGCGTTAGTGCTTGTACTGTGCTTCGTTCCAGATGCAGGAACTGGAGTGACATGCGGCAACTTATGGAGGGATTTGACAATGGTAGACTCATCTATCATGCTCAGACATTGATGATAAGTTGTTGAAGTAATGTCAACCTGAAATTTCTTTAAAATCCTCATTATAATCAAGGGAAATGGAATTCTCTCAGTGGGATGAGGATGCTCAACATATCGCGCCATTCTATTCCAGATAATGTAGGGAATGTTGATATTCAATGCCGTTGCCTCTGATGGATGTCCTATGAGATACAAGAACAACAACCGGTCCCATCTCACAACCTTTGTCTGCATATTTGGAAGTATATTGTAACATGTGATGAAGTTTAAGAAGCGATATTCAAGACGAAGTTCTTTAGACCGAACAGATTTTTCGGTTGATTGTGTTCCCTCGAGACAAATTCCCTCTATAACTTTTCGCCATAATGTGTTTGTCAAATTTACCCCCTTCAAGTAGTGAACTCCTTTCTTGCTGGCTTCCATTCCCAAAACCTCGCCAATCAATTCTGGAGTAATCTTAAACCTTGTGCCTTGGATATTCGTGTAGAACTCCTTAGGACCGTTCTCAGACTCTCGAAGATGCCGTGCATTAGTATAGAAGGTCCTCACAAGATGCAAACAGTAGCCAAGAGTTTCTGGGAAACGACATACTTGAATAAGGTTGGCTTGTTCAATCAGAAGACCAAATCCAGGGGAGTGACCTTGCAGAGCCTCAATGTTAACATGCCTTTCACCAATGCATTCGCGATGTGCAAAGGCTCGAAGACGATCAGTGTTAACGAATACTTCTTCCAAGCGATGTGGGGAGTCAGGGGCTATCGGCGTGTCAACATTAATGTCCTGTCATAGCCCACGGCGTCTAGTTATTCTCTTTCTTTTTATGGAGATGGTTGGTGCTGCCACTGATGCTTTTCCTGGTTCCTTAGTTGCCTTTTCTTTTGATTTAACAGACGCCTTTCTCCTTGAATCATCAGACGATTCTTGTTCATACATTGAGTCATCATCATCCGTCAATGCCGCCCAGTCAATCTCATGACAATCTACCTCTGTGTCACTGACCTCAACAAATTCACCTTTTTGTTGGAGGATCTTGGCTCTCTTCAGTTTATTTGTTGGGCGAGTGTGTACCATTGAGACCAGGAGAAGGATTAACCAAGAGAGTGCCATTTATCAAAGTGCTTGAGTTAAGAAGGTGTCATGTGAAAACCAACTCAAGAACACAAAAATTCTTAGTTTTCAAAAAAATGAAAAAATTATATCCAAAGAATCATAATCATGTAGAGAGACTAAGAATCAAATTAGTTTTGCAAAAGGACTTTTAAAAATAGATCAATTGCATGATTTTCGAAAATCCTTATTATATGCCCTAAAACCGAAATTTTAGAAATCGAAGCCTAAAAATCCGTTAATCAGGAGAATACCTAGCATATAATCAAAACTAATCTACCCAGAGTTCTTATTTCAAAAGAAATTTGATCAAAAACCATCCACAAACAAAGTTGATCCAAGAAATTCATCACGTTTGAGGAGGAAAAAAAAGAAAAACGGTGAAAAACCGAGATTTTGATCAATAAAACTTACTTGGAGTTGAAGAACCTGAGTTTGAAAGCTTCCAGGAAGGATGAAATCTAGAGAGAGAGGCTCTGGAAACTTCGGAACAAAAGATTGGAGTAAAGAAATCAAAAACCCCTTTCGTTCCTTATAAAACCTAGCCGCGATCCGGATCAGTTCATAACTGCGATCCGGATCGGCTACCCGCAGTGAGAAACTGCGTTCGGGATCCGGATCGGCAGATACAATCCGGATCGTCAGCCCGCAGAAGAATTCCTGCGTTCGGGATCCGGATCATCTACCCCGATCCGGATCGGCCCCAACTTTTTCTTTAGAAAATTTCAGAGAAATTCAGGAAAAACCAGAAAAAGATTGTACGCACAAATGTGTATCAACTTTAAACAAAAATCATCGTTTCATACAACAAGAATTAGATTATGCCAAATCTATCAATAATATCCAAAAATGAAACGAAAATTTACAAAAATTAAATCCCTTAAAGTTGAACACCTTCAATCACATCTAACTTGATCTTATGAGTAATGCCTTTATCAAATCATCAATTCAGTAAAGAAAATGAAATACAAAGATCAATAGATGTTTGAAATCCCAAATATAGTAGATAATATATCTAGACAATCTGTTGAAGAGAGTGGCTCTTTGAGCATCTTTCATTAAAAACCCACCTTATACCAACCTTGAAATTTGACAGAGTCAAGTATTTTAACATGCATTTTACTTAATCAAAAATTTGAACAACCATGCTTGGTATACATGTGGTAGCTGCACACAATACTCGGACGACCGAGGTGGTAGCTCTTTCCTCCATGTGGTGGTAGTTTTCACACTCCTCATTGGGATGTAACTCTTTCCACATCTTTTGAGCATTTTACCTTTTCTAAGACTCCCCCTCAATTGGCTATCAATTATTTAAGATATAAAGTATTCAACCAAATATTGATCTCGATTTCATACTCGACTAAGCAGTCAAATAAGATAATGACTATACCAAGAGATCATAGAGAGAGAAATTGACTTTGATCACTTTAGAAGATGATTTAATTAACATAAATGATCATTGCAACAGTGAAATATTCTGATGGCAAAAGCATAATAAATTTCTAAATGTGCGAAAAGATGCAATTAAAGTCAATTATGATCTATGCTCAATTAATGTCCTATGTACAAACATAGATAATGAACAAAACAAAAACAAATACAAAACCTATCCTAAGCAAAGATTTCAAAACGAAGATTACTTCAAAGAAAGCATCCCAATTGCTTTTCGTAAATGAATAAAACGTTTTTGATCCAAAGGTTTTGTTAGAATGTCAGCTAATTGATCCTCAGTTGAAATATATGAAAGTTGAAGAGTATTTGATTCAACTAGCTCTCTAAGAAAATGATATCTAAGTTCAATATGTTTTGTTCTAGAGTGCAACACAGGGTTTTTAGAAATGTTAATAGCACTAGTGTTGTCACAAAGTATCGTTACCAAAGATGCTGAAATGCGGAAGTCGCTTAGTACGCTTTTCATCCAAATGAGTTGAGTTGAGCAACTTCCAGCTGAAATGTATTCCGCTTCGGCAGTCGAGAGTGCTATGCAATTCTGCTTTTTACTGTGCCATGCAACAAGGCAATGGCCAAGATAGAAGCATGCACCACTCGTGCTTTTCCGATCATCCACTGATCCTGCCCAATCGGCATCTGAGTATCCAACAATATCCAAACTTGTTCCCATAGGATACCAAATTCCGAAATTAATTGATCCTTTGATATACCGGATGATCCTTTTCACCGCTTTCAGGTGAACCTCCTTTGGTGCTGATTGATATCTCGCGCAAATCCCAACACCAAAAGATATATCCGGGCGACTAGCCGTGAGGTAAAGTAGACTTCCAATCATACTTCGATACAATTTCTCGTCTACATTCTCACTATGTGATTCACTTCCAAGTCCCTTGTGGCTAGTTCCCATTGGAGTCGGAAAATCTTTACAATTTTCTAGATCAAACTTTTTGACCAACTCCATAGCATACTTGGATTGACTCAAGTGAATACCTTCATCATTTTGTTTAATTTGCAATCCAAGAAAATAAGTCAATTCGCCCATCATGGACATCTCAAATTCGCTTTCCATGGTCTCCGCGAATTTAGAAGCATCATTATCTCTTGTTGCGCCAAATACTATGTCATCGACATATATCTGTGCTACAATGAAATTGTTTTGATAATGCTTCACAAAGAGAGTCCTATCAGCTCCCCCTCGAGTATAGCCCTTCTCCAAAAGGTGCTTTGTTAACCTTTCGTACCATGCTCGCGGTGCTTGTTTTAGACCGTAAGGAGCCTTTTTCAAACAAAAAACGTGGTTAGGTTGTTTATGATCTACAAAACCTTTCGGTTGAGCCACATAAACTTCCTCATTTAAAAACCCATTTAGAAATGCGCTCTTAACGTCCATTTGAAATAATTTGATTTTAAAATGACAAGCAATAGCAAACAGTATACGAATGGACTCGAGTCTAGCTACAGGGGCGAATGTTTCGTCAAAGTCTATACCTTCTACTTGAGAGTAGCCTTGAGCAACTAATCGTGCCTTGTTCCTGATGATAGTACCATCCTCATTTTTCTTGTTCTTGAAGATCCATTTGGTACCTATCACATTGTGTTGCTTTGGAGGCTTCGTTAATTCCCAGACTTTGTTTCGCTCAAATTGATGGAGCTCTTCCTGCATTGCTTTAATCTAGTAGTCATCCTGAAGAGCTTCATCTATGTTCTTTGGTTCGATTAAAGATACGTAGCAAGCGAATCCACAAACCAACTGCCTCCGAGTTCTGACTCCTTCTTGTGGATCTCCAATAATATTCGATTCCGGATGATCCTTGGAGATTCGTAACGTTTGTTGAAGCGGAGTACTCGGAGATATATGAGATGATTCCTGCACATCAGATAAACTAGAAGAACCATTAGATGCATCATTAATATTGGAAGTATTATTATGAGAAGATGCACTAGCAGGAGAATCATCATCTAGAGAGATATCGAGGGTAGATTTTCCAGTTTCAAAGTGAAAAGCTTCATCTACTTTAACATTTATAGATTCTACGATCGTCTTAGATTCAATGTTAAATACTCGATATGCTCTGCTATTCGTAGAATAACCCAGAAAGATCCCTTCATCACTTCGAGAGTCGAACTTTCCAAGATTTTCACGGTCACGTAAAATGTAACATCGACTCCCGAAGACACGAAAATATTTGATATTGGGTTTTCTACTAAACCACAGCTCATATGGTGTATTTAAAGTTCCTGGGCGCAAGTAAACTCTATTAATGACATAGACAGCGGTGTTAACAGCTTCAGCCCAAAAATGTAGCGGCAAATTCCGGCTATGAAGCATCACACGCGCCATCTCTTGAACAACCCTGTTCTTGCGCTCAACAACACCATTCTGCTGAGGTGTATAGGGTGCCGAGAATTCATGTTTGATTCCATTTGAAGTGCAAAAATCAATAAATTTTGAATTTATGAATTCTCCACCTCTATCACTTCTAACACGAATGATCTTTTCATTCTTTTCAATCATAATACGATGGCAAATCTCATGAAAAGAGTCAAACGTATCAGCTTCCTCTTTCAAAAATGCTACCCATGAAAACCGAGAGAAATCATCAACCAATAAAAAGATGTACCATTTACCTCCCAAAGATGGTTGACGGGTCGGCCAAAAGAAAAAGAAGAAAAGAAAGTAGTATACATAAACTACACAAGATTTAATCGAAGAACGATTAAAGACAAGGAGGAGTTTCACCTTTGCATACCCAAACCTTTTGAGTTTTGGAGTATGTTGGCAATGGTTGAGAAGTTTTCCTTGATGAAGACGTTTTGCAAGATTGGTCTTTTTCTTTTGTCATCGTCTTGTTTGAAGTACTACCAATGTCCTTTTCTTTAGGAAAATCCTTCTTTGAGTTCCATGGAGTGAACTTGTTGGTAGCAGTTGCAAGATGTGGTTGATTTGATCTTTGAGCTCCAATCTTGCAATTTCTTCCAATGTGCCCTGCAGAATTACAACGAAAACATACCTTTGTGCTTGACGATTCTGAAGAGGATGAAGTAGGTTTGTTGTCGTTAGTTGTCATGATTTCCGGTGTCGGAGAAGGAGATACCGACTGAGGCACAAAGACTGTCCCAACCGAACTAAAATTGTCTTCAGTTCGATTGTATCCGAGGCCGAACTTGTTTGTTTGACCTAGACCAAGAAGTTTATCCAACTTACTCCTTCCTAAGGAAAATTGCTGTAAGTCATCCTTGAGTTGGCAAATGGTCTCTGTCATTTCCAATTTTTTCCGTCGGGCCTCGCCGTAGAGCTTCAAGAGATAGTTTGCTTTGTTCATCATATCTATATAGTTCTTCTCGAGTTGCTCATTGGACTCTTGAAGGGAAACATTTTCTTTTATCAGTTTATCCCTTTCCACTTCAAGATCGGTCGAGAGAGAAGTTACCCTTTTTACTTCTTCTTCGAGATCCTGCAATCACCCTCTCAACCCCTTGTTTTGCTTAGCTGGTTTCTTTAAATCCCGTAAAGATCTGTGATAGGCTAGAGCAAATTCTTCACCTTCCGAATTATCCAATTCGTTGTCCGTTGCGTTCTTTTCAACAGTGGAGTTGGACAACGACTCAGATGTATTTGCCATAAAGCACATGAAGGGTGAAGATACGGACGCGTGGAATGCGGTGGAGCTTTTTTCTTCATCACTCGAAGACGACTCATTTGGCGTTGAGTTGTCATCCCAAGTGACGACTTGCATCGCCTTCTTCTTTGCCGGATACTTGTTAGGGCATTCCGTTGCAATGTGGCCGTACCCTCGACATTTGAAGCATTGTAGTTGTCCTTCTGAACTTTTCTTATCCTTTGAGAAGTTCTCTTGCTTTCTTGACTTGTAACCTGAAGTACCCTTGCCTTTGCTCGACTTTCCGAAGGATGGAGATTTGCTTGAATTACCCCTTCGAAAGTTGCGGCGAAACTTCCTTGTCAAGAGAGCGAGCTGCTTCTCAAATTCCTCCATAGAAGGTTCTCGTCATCGTCTGAGGAGGATGTATCCGCGTCTTCTTCCTTAGTTGTTTTCAACGCATAACCTGAAGACTTAGAAGTGGATGCCTTTCCAGAAGAATTGTTAGTAGTAAACGTCATTTCATAAGTTTGTAATGAACCAACTAATTCTTCTACACGTATTTCGTCCGGGTGTTTAATAGTTTCAATGGCAGTAACCTTTGGGCGAAATCGTTCAGGAAGAGTTCTTAAGATTTTTCTTACAATCTTAAATTCTGGAATCTTCTCTCCCAGATTAGCACATGAGTTTACGATGTCTTGCAATCGTGTATAGTAGTCCGTGAAAGATTCATTTTCTGCCATTAAGATAGAGTCAAACTTGCTCGTAAGCATTTGCAGTTTCTGAATCTTCACGAGGTTAGTTCCCTCATGTATAACCTGAAGAACATCCCAGATTTCTTTCGCAGTCTCACATGCCGAGACGCGAGAGAATTCAGTTTGAGATAAGGCATTAAAAATAGCATTAATTCCCTTGCCATTGTAAGAAGATGAATCTAACTCTTCCTTGGTCCATTTCGACCTAGGTTTTAAGGTGCGAACATCACCATTAAATTCAGTGGGATTAGACCATCCTAATTCAATTGATTGCCACACCCGTTCGTCGATGGAAATTAAAAGGCTTTCATCCGTACTTTCCAGTACGCATAATTAGTTCCATCGAAGAATGGGGGTCGGTTGATGTTTCCACCTTCAACCATTGTTTACAACCCTATTCCCGCTCTGATACCACTTGTTGGGTTATATGTAATACGGATCTAAATAGGGGAAAAAACACCTAGAGGGGGGTGAATAGGTGTAAACGTATAAACACTCAAAAAATCATTGCGATAAAACCCAATGCGGAAATAAAAATAATACGCAAGATTTTTACGTGGAAAACTCCATCACCGGAGTAAAAAACCACGGGACCGATAACACGGCAGAAATCCACTAGAATTAAAACACGTACAAGGTGATTTACCGTACACACTTACGACTCAACCTTTTCCATACGCTCCTAGAGGATCTTCTCCGCTCGCTCCGCGACGCTTCTCGAATCCACGATCTGCGCCCAACGCCGAATCCACGGCGGTCCAACGTCGAATCCACGACGTCCGACCGAATCCACGGTCTTCACCCAATAGCACCCTTCGAATCCACGAACGTGCCTCGCTCCGAATCCACGAGAGCGGTTGAACCTTGAATCCACAAGGACACGCGAATCCACGCGCCGATTTTTGGGGTAAATCGTTGTTTTGGGTGGTGATGATCCGCCGAATACTTAGATCAAAGATAGATCGGAAATACCATCTAAGTATTCATTAGTTTGATTCAACTCGAGATGTGAGTATGAAAACCTAGAATCAAACTAATTAATATAGATGAAAAACATAGAGTGTTCTCTAATGATTTCCTTTCTTCTCTATATGTGGATCTATAGCCGTATAAAATGGTATATGAAAATGACGGCTATGTGGATTAGCCCTAGAAAAAGAGTCATAGGGTCTATTTATAGGTTAGAAACCCTAGGAAGGAGATAAGAATCAAAAACCTAACATTTCTGGAAATTTTACGGACGGCGATCCGGATCGGACTAGCTAGGATCCGGATCGTCGTAACGAGACAGCCAGTTCCAGAAAAACGAAGGTTCGGGATCCGATCGAAGTGCACGATCCGTATCGTTCATACAGTTTACCAAACATCAACGTTCGGGATCCGGATTGCGAAGCATGATCCGGATCGTTCAAGGAAAATGGTAAACTCACTGTTCGGGATCCGGATCAAGAGACTACGATCCGGATTGAACTGATGTATGAACGAACCACCTTCGGGATCCGGATCGAACAACCTGATCCGGATCCTGAACATGTCCCAAGTCCAGTTTTTGATTTTTATGCAATGAAAGATTCTTCCAAGTGTTTCTACACTACAAGAAGTATTCGGATCACACAAAATATTTAGTTAAACATACCTGATCCTTTTGAATTCTTCTTTCTTGAGATTGAGTTAAACGATCCAACTTTCTTCACCTTCAATCTTCAAGACTTGAGACTTTCACGAAACTACGCCAACTCAAATTCCGTAACAGATCCTTGGAGATTCGTTGTAGTGTACTGGGTTTTCCCTTGCGATTTTCCGATGAATCCACTGTGTAGAACACCTAGTGTTGGTGTCTGGCCCATGGTGCATCGAAGGGATGCCACAGATGGACCTCGTGAGACTTGGATAGATGATTTGGCCTTCGGCTGTGATTGCCGAATTTTTGAAAAGGTTTTGGGCCAATCTGAGGTTGGATTTGGATTCAGCGCGGAAAAACGCTTGAAAACGGCTATTTGCTTGTTGAATTTGGAGTCCGGATGACCAAATGCGGGCTTCCGGAAGATTTGGGGGATTTTCGGTGCACGGGGGTGACGCATGGACCGGCCAGCGCCACGTGGCGCCCTTTTATTGGCCGGCTCACGCGGCTGGGTCCACGCAATGGCGCGGCGGTGCATGGACCGCGGCGGGTGGACGCGTGGCGTGCCCTGGTAGGCGGGCGCACGCGGCACGGCTCACGGGAATTGCGGGTTGGCGGTGGACCGGGCGCATGACACGTGGCGGCTTCGGATTCGTCGGTCCACGTGGGCGCGGTCCACGGGTGCGCGGGGGGGGCGCCTCGGTACTGTGCGCGCACGTGCGCGCACAGTGGCGCCAGGGGGGGGGCGGTCGGCCGCACTCGAGTGCGACACGTGTCGCCTCGAGATTGGCCGGCCGTACCTACCCCCGTTGACTGCGGGGGGCCACGTGGCGTAGGCGGGCCGCTGGGATCCGCTGTCCCCTGTTTGGGGGTGACGTGGCCGCTCCTGGTTGTTTCGGGCGCGTCGGACAGGGGCGGTGCGACCGGGTTTCCGGGCGCAGTGCGCCCGAAAGTTGCGCCCGAAAACCCGGCCCGAATGCTTAGTGGGCTGGGCCTATAAATAGCTCCCCCCATTCGTCTTGTAGGCTTTTTGGACTCTTTTTTCGCTGGGCTTTCTTCACGGCGATTCCTCCTCTCTCAGAGCTCAACCCTTTGGAGAAGTTTGAAGATTTTTTGGAGGCACCGCATCCCGAGGTTCACCATTTTACGGCGCGGCGCGACGCTTGTTCTCCGGCGATCCTCTTCACCCCTTCTCAGTGTTTGGACTCCTCCGACTCACCCCGACCTCGGAATTCGCCGATTCTTGCGCCGTTGGACTCTTGACAGGTAGGGCTTCAACTCCTGTGTTTTGTGGTTCCTCGATTTCCGTGCTGATATTGGAGTTTTCCGAGCAAACCATTTGACCCTTTTTCTTCGCGGACTTTTGGGACAGCACCGCGGTGTTCTTGCCATATCTTTTCGCTCGGACGTCGGAACGAGGCGATTCAAAAGGCAATTTTCATCTACGCTTCGCAAGGAGTCTCCTGGATTTTCTCAGAATTTTCTGAATTTTACTCGAGGGTGAGAATCTTCTTCCTCTGTGGTTCCTTGTTACAGGAATTTAGTGCAGTTTGGGTTTGGGGTGTACCCCTTGTCGGATTTTTATCTCAGCGTAGGAAACTCCAAATTGGGCGTGCAGGTACTCGTTTCGACGGGCTCGTCGCAAGGATCGCGATAGTATTTTCTTGGATTTTTCTGGGCATTATTCGCAGGTAAAAATTAGTGAATTGTGGACTGCTGGTTTGGGGGACAGATTCTGGAATTGTGGATGTTAAGCTTATGTATTTTTCCTTTGGGGTATTTTGTACAGATTGGTGGTGTGTTGGACTGATCTTGGACTTCGCCTTTGGGAATTTGGAATAGCGCTCGAGGTGGGTGATGTTGAGAACCTCCTGCTTGTGAATGTCACTAGGCCTATTGGAATGCCACGATTATATGTTATTAAATATGAATGTATCTAGCATGCTTGCATGATATTAAGGTTCTTTTGCTAATACTTGCATTGTTAGCAAGCTACAAGTTCATGAGTGGTGTTTCCATGTTTAGATATGCAATTTAATTAGTTGGAATGAATGCTATAGCCATATCATATTGTGTGTTAAGGAAAGGTTTGGGCATGGGGTTAGAATGCATGTTGTAAAAGGGGTACTTGCTAGTTAATTGTACATCTAAATTGTATCATGTATCGTATATCATGCCACGTGTACATCGGAGGGTCCAAACATTTAATGTTGCATATGTTAGAATAATTAAAAAGAGGTTTATCAAGTTAATGACTTTTGCATGCTTGAATGGTCACCTAGATAGGCCACCTTTTTCTGCTACACTATCATGCTGGAATTGACTTAGGAGAAACCATGTTGCATTCTTTCTTCAGTCACTTAGACATAGGGGATATTATGCTCGGGTTGGAGCAGGGGCTGGGTTAGTGTAGTCAGATACTTGGGTTTCGGGGAGAGGGTTTTGGGCTTCCTTTGGGAGACGGTACTTTCCTTATAGAGCGGAGTGCGCGATTTGCAGACTTGAGACCCTGGGACTCCTGTCCCATATCGGTGTTATGTGTAGGCTGGCATACCCGATTTGGCAGACGTTGAGAACCCTACCCCTTATCGGTGCTATGCGTAGGCTGGCATACCCGATTTAGCAGACCTTGAGACTCCTGTCCCATACCGGTGTTATGCGTAGGCTGGCATACCCGATTTGGCAGACATTGAGACTCCTATTCCACACCGGTGTTATGCGTAGGCTGGCATACCCGATGTGGCAGGCTTCGATTCTCTGATGCATACTTTTAGCTATCTTTAGCTGGGCAGGTAGAGGCATATTAGTGGTAGCTTTTATCAGGAGTCATATTCTTAGTTACCGCATTTATTCCTTTAGCCTCTGGTAGACCTAGTGGGCAGGTAGGAGTTCGTGTTGAGGTTTACCCACTAGGGGAGGCTACTGTCTTTACTGTAGTACTGACCCCCCACTGTTTTTCCCTTTTCTTGTCCCCTTTGTTTTGCAGAGTCATCTGCCGGAGTTGCGGGGCCTTCCTACCAGGATCGAGGTAAGAGGATCGCCGACTAGATAGCTGCTACCCCGAGCTCGAGTTTTTGGTAGTTTTGTCGTATCCCCAGTACACTCAGACGGTTGTATTTTTCCTTTTATTTTGGGTCTGGCTGCGGCCAGCTGGTTGTATATATTTCGTGAGCTGGGAGAGACACTTGTATATTTTTGAGAGCTTACTGTACTTTCCTTTCCAGTATTTGTCTGAGTTGTATTAGTTTTAGTTTAGCTCTGTTTTATGCTCCTTTATTACTTGTTTTATATCTGAGCAGGTTATCAGCGCTTCGTGTACACGGAAAATTCCGTATGCACGGCGGATCTGTGGACGGGCCCGGGTTCTGGTTTACACCCGGGGCGTGACAGATTAGTTGGTATCAGAGCTTAGGGATAGGTCAGTTGGGACTTAGGAAACCCTAGGCTTTTGGCAGACCCTAGGAAGGCCGAGCGTGAGTGACGTGATATTGTGCGAAAGTCGGTAATTGGTTGTTAACTCTTCCTGTGAGTGGAGAGGGATTGGCATAGCCTATTTCTGGGGGACTATTATGTTGGCTGCAGACAACATAAGGTTACAGAAATAGGGGAATGCCCATGACTTTCGCGTGATTGGGTCGAGAGTGGTTTGGTTTACTGACCCGTGGATTTTGTGTGACAGGATGCCTCCTAGGCGGCAGATTCCTACTCGGGGTACTCCTACGCCCCCGGAGGAGCCGGAGCAGTCCGGGCCTTCTGAGATCAGTGAGCTGAGGGCCATGGTGGCCCAGTTGGCGGAGAGCCACCGCCGACAGGAGCAGAGGTTCGAGCAGTTGCTGGCTCAGGTTGGGGCCCCTCCCCCTACTACTGTAGAGGCCCCTGTACCACCAGTTGTACCGCCGGCTATTCCATTAGTCCCTACGGCACCGTCGTCGAGCAGTGGGGCTCAGGGAGAGTTCAGGCCGTTGACCCCAGCGGAGGAGGAGGAGTTTGCTGACAAACTCGCCAAGTTCTGTAAGCGAGGACCACCTAGGTTCTCTGGGAGGAGTACTCACCCATCGGAGATAGGATCATGGCTGGCAGCAATGGAGAAGTTGTTCAGAGACTTCTTCATTGACCACAGGTTCAGAGTGCATATGGCTGTACATTGCCTAGAGGGGGATGCAGATGCTTGGTGGCGTCGGGTCGAGCCCTTGGAGTTTCAGATCACCCGACAGCTACCCTGGTCGGAGTTTAGACGGTTGATCCTTGACACTTATTTCTCCACGAGCGTGAAGAAAAAGCTTGAGGATGATTTGAAGAATCTCCAGCAGGGGGACAGGACGGTATGGGATTATTATCAGGAGTTTACGCAGTTGCTCAACTGCGTACCCTATGTTGCCAGGGATGGGCTGCACCAGGTGGAGCTGTTTGAGACAGGTTTGCGCCCCGAGGTCTATACCTTGGTACACGCCCAGAGGCTTCAGACTTTATCAGAGGCAGTGGATCATGCACAGTGGGTCGAGAGGGGAGATCACGTCGTCGCTAGACGTGGGGGCTTGGCCGCTCAGAGTTCTGAGAGGAAGCGGCCAATGCCAGACGAGGGGGGACAGGCCAGTTCATGGAGGCCGCCCCGACCACCACCGCCGCAGTTTACGGGCCGTGGGCGTTCGGAGCGGCGAGGGTCTGGTGGATCCCAGAGACCCCCACAGCAGCAGCAGCAGCAGCGGCAGCCCCAGCGACAGCAGCAGCACTCGCAGCAGCAGAGGTCGCAGTCGCGACAGCAGGGGTCACAGCGGCAAGGACAGCAGCAGCAGCAGTCGAGGCAGTCCCAGTCTGGGGTCAGGTGCGTCTTTTGTAGGGGACAGCACGCGGCGGATACTTGTGACCAGAGGTATGGCCGCTGTTATCGGTGTGGACAGTCCGGCCATATTCGAGCTACTTGCCCTCTCTCTACACCGCAGGCTCCTTCTTCAGCATCAGCTCCTTCAGTGCCCCAGCAGCGGCCTTATGCTCCAGCGAGCGGGGCTCCTTCCTCCCACCCTGCAGATTACCGACCACCAGCTCAGAGCGGGCGAGTCTACGCCGCCCAGGTAGGGGACTCCACGGCAGCCGACCACGTGGTGGCAGGTATCACTTTACTTCTTGGTACTAGAGCTCGCACTTTATTTGATACCGGTGCATCACATTCTTTTATCAGTAGAGTATTTGCATCATCTCATGGACTAGTGTTAGGTCGGTTGCCACATGCAGTAGAGGTACAGATTCCTGATCATACATTGCATGTAGAGGAGTGTTGTTGGTCTTGCCCTGTTCAGATTGAGTCCTGGATCTTGCCAGCGGACCTTATGGTCCTTAGTGAGCTGCAAGATTACGACATTGTTCTGGGGATGGATTGGCTGGCTCGCTATTTCGCGACGATTGATTGCGCCGCGAGGACTGTTACCTTTAGCGAGCCAGGCCAGGAGGTGTTCGTTTACAGGGGGTGCCAGAGTGCTTTCTTTGCCTCTGTGGTTTCGACCTCTCGTGCGAGGCAGATGATGCGCAGTGGATGCGTGGCCTTTTTGGCATCGGTGGTTAAGGAGCCTACGGCGGCACCGGGACTCACGGATATTCCTATTGTCCATGAGTACCCGGATGTTTTTCCTCCGGAGCTAGTTCATATGCCGCCGGATAGGGAGGTTGAGTTTTTGATTGACGTAGTTCCCGGAACTGCGCCAATCTCTAAGGCTCCTTACCGAATGGCACCCGGCCGAGCTGCGGGAGTTAAAGGCGCAACTCCAGGATTTAATGGACAAGGGTTTTGTGAGGCCTAGTGTATCACCTTGGGGAGCGCCGGTGCTATTTGTGAAGAAGAAGGATGGTTCACTTCGACTGTGTGTAGATTACCGGGAGCTGAATAAAGTGACCATCAAGAACAAGTACCCTTTGCCGCGCATTGATGACTTATTCGACCAGCTGCAAGGGTCTTGTGTCTTCTCCAAGATTGATTTACAGTCTGGTTACCACCAATTGAAGGTGAAGGCCGAGGACATCCCAAAGACGGCATTCAGGTCGCGGTACGGGCATTACGAGTTCACCGTCATGCCTTTTGGACTGACAAATGCCCCTGCAGCTTTTATGGATTTGATGAACAGGATTTTTCGACCATACCTGGATCGGTTCGTTGTTGTTTTTATTGATGACATCCTAGTTTATTCCCGAAGCGATGTGGAGCACGAGGAGCATCTGAGGATTGTGCTACAACTTCTGAGAGAGAGAAAGTTGTATGCCAAGCTATCTAAGTGTGATTTCTGGCTTCGGGAGGTTGCCTTTTTGGGCCACGTGATTTCAGCCGCTGGAGTGGCAGTAGACCCGGCGAAGATCGAGGCAGTCCGGGATTGGCCCCGACCGACGACGGTATCAGAGGTCCGTAGTTTCATGGGCTTAGCAGGATATTACCGTCGGTTTGTGGAAGGTTTTGCGAAACTTTCCGCACCCCTCACTCGTTTGACGCGAAAAGGGATTAAGTTTATTTGGAGTGAGGACTGCCAGAGGAGCTTTGAGGAATTAAAGATCAGGTTGATGTCGGCTCCTATCCTTTCCCTCCCTGTTATGGGGAAAGGATACGTGATTTATAGTGATGCATCGCACAGTGGACTTGGTTGTGTGCTGATGCAGGAGGGTAGGGTAATCGCTTACGCCTCTCGGCAACTGAAGGATTATGAAAAGAATTACCCTACCCATGATTTGGAGCTAGCTGCAGTGATTTTTGCACTAAAGTTGTGGCGCCACTACTTGTATGGGGAACACTGCGAGATTTACACCGACCACAAGAGCTTGAAATACCTGTTCACACAGAAGGAGCTCAACTTGAGGCAGCGTAGATGGTTGGAATTGTTGAAAGATTATGATGTAGACATTCTATACCACCCTGGCAAGGCCAACGTGGTTGCTGATGCCCTGAGCAGGAGAGCAGTACAGAGTTTATCTTTGATGATCACCGATCAGGCGCCATTACTTGAGCAGATGAGGCGGTTAGAGCTCGAGGTTGTGTCCCCTGGGGTCTCTGCTAGACTTATGTCTCTAGTCGTGCAGCCCACTCTGTTGGACAGGATTCGGGAGAGACAGAGTGAGGACCCCCACCTGGTGAGGATTCGAGAGCAGATGCAGACTGGTTTGTTAGGGGACTTTTCAGTTGATGCTGCGGGAGTACTCCGGTACAGGGACCGAGCTTGCGTGCCTATGGATGCAGAGATTCGAGAGCAGATCTTGAGGGAGGCCCACTATACACCTTATACCATCCACCCTGGTGGGACTAAGATGTATAGGGATCTGAAGGCACAGTTTTGGTGGAATGGGATGAAAAGAGACATTGGGAGATTTGTAGCGCACTGTTTAACTTGTCAGCAAGTAAAGGCTGAGCATCGTGTACCTGCTGGCAAGTTGCAGAGTCTCCCAATCCCTGAATGGAAATGGGAACATGTTACGATGGATTTTGTCACTGGGTTGCCGAGAGCACAGACGGGAGCGGATGCTATCTGGGTAGTCGTGGACAGGCTTACCAAATCCGCTCACTTTTTACCGGTTCAGATGACTTGGCCGATGGAGCGACTGGCGCAGGTGTACTTGGCTGAGGTGGTTAGATTGCACGGGGTACCCGTTTCCATCGTATCAGATAGAGACCCGAGGTTTGTCTCGCATTTCTGGAGGAGTTTACAGACAGCCTTGGGGACGCAGCTCCGATTTAGTACAGCATTCCACCCACAGACCGATGGGCAGTCAGAGCGCACTATTCAGACCCTCGAGGATATGTTGAGAGCATGCATTCTGGACTTTGGGGGAGGATGGTACCGACACTTGGGATTAGTTGAGTTTGCGTACAACAACAGCTATCAAGCGAGCATTCAGATGGCTCCGTTTGAAGCGTTGTATGGACGCAAGTGTCGGTCACCCCTTTATTGGAGTGACGTGGGTGAGAAGAAGACTTTGGGTCCTGATCTACTGTTGGAGGCAGAGGAAAAGGTCAGATTGATACGACGACACCTAGAGACCGCCCAGAGTCGACAGAGGAGTTATGCTGATACTCGACGGCGAGACTTAGAGTTTCAGGTGGGTGACCATGTTTTTCTGAAAGTCTCGCCTTCGAAGGGGATTCGGAGATTTGGTATTCGTGGGAAACTGAGCCCTCGTTTTATTGGACCTTTTGAGGTGTTGGAGCGCTTAGGGCCAGTTGCCTACAGGCTTGCGCTTCCTCCCAGGCTTTCAGGTGTTCACAATGTGTTTCATGTATCGACGCTGAGGAGGTATGTTCATGACCCGTCTCATATTATCGATTTCACTCCATTGGAGGTTGCTGAGGACCTGAGTTATGTTGAGCGGCCGTTGAGGATCTTGGAGCGTGAGGTTAGGGAGTTGCGCAGTCGGGCCATCCCCTATGTGAAGGTTCTCTGGAGCAGTCATGATGAGCGCGAGGCTACCTGGGAGTTGGAGTCAGCGATGATGGATGCTCACCCCCACTTGTTTGAGGCTCCTGTCTGAGGTATGATTTTGTTTCGAGGACGAAACTTTTTCTTGTAGGGGAGGGTGTAGTGTACTGGGTTTTCCCTTGCGATTTTCCGATGAATCCACTGTGTAGAACACCTAGTGTTGGTGTCTGGCCCATGGTGCATCGAAGGGATGCCACAGATGGACCTCGTGAGACTTGGATAGATGATTTGGCCTTCGGCTGTGATTGCCGAATTTTTGAAAAGGTTTTGGGCCAATCTGAGGTTGGATTTGGATTCAGCGCGGAAAAACGCTTGAAAACGGCTATTTGCTTGTTGAATTTGGAGTCCGGATGACCAAATGCGGGCTTCCGGAAGATTTGGGGGATTTCCGGTGCACGGGGGTGACGCGTGGACCGGCCAGCGCCACGTGGCGCCCTTTTATTGGCCGGCTCACGCGGCTGGGTCCACGCAATGGCGCGGCGGTGCATGGACCGCGGCGGGTGGACGCGTGGCGTGCCCTGGTAGGCGGGCGCACGCGGCACGGCTCACGGGAATTGCGGGTTGGCGGTGGACCGGGCGCATGACACGTGGCGGCTTCGGATTCGTCGGTCCACGTGGGCGCGGTCCACGGGTGCGCGGGGGGGGCGCCTCGGTACTGTGCGCGCACGTGCGCGCACAGTGGCGCCAGGGGGGGGGGGCGGTCGGCCGCACTCGAGTGCGACACGTGTCGCCTCGAGATTGGCCGGCCGTACCTACCCCCGTTGACTGCGGGGGGCCACGTGGCGTAGGCGGGCCGCTGGGATCCGCTGTCCCCTGTTTGGGGGTGACGTGGCCGCTCCTGGTTGTTTCGGGCGCGTCGGACAGGGGCGGTGCGACCGGGTTTCCGGGCGCAGTGCGCCCGAAAGTTGCGCCCGAAAACCCGGCCCGAATGCTTAGTGGGCTGGGCCTATAAATAGCTCCCCCCATTCGTCTTGTAGGCTTTTTGGACTCTATTTTCGCTGGGCTTTCTTCACGGCGATTCCTCCTCTCTCAGAGCTCAACCCTTTGGAGAAGTTTGAAGATTTTTGGAGGCACGCATCCCGAGGTTCACCATTTTACGGCGCGGCGCGACGCTTGTTCTCCGGCGATCCTCTTCACCCCTTCTCAGTGTTTGGACTCCTCCGACTCACCCCGACCTCGGAATTCGCCGATTCTTGCGCCGTTGGACTCTTGACAGGTAGGGCTTCAACTCCTGTGTTTTGTGGTTCCTCGATTTCCGTGCTGATATTGGAGTTTTCCGAGCAACCATTTGACCCTTTTTCTTCGCGGACTTTTGGGACAGCACCGCGGTGTTCTTGCCATATCTTTTCGCTCGGACGTCGGAACGAGGCGATTCAAAAGGCAATTTTCATCTACGCTTCGCAAGGAGTCTCCTGGATTTTTCTCATAATTTTCTGAATTTTACTCGAGGGTGAGAATCTTCTTCCTCTGTGGTTCCTTGTTACAGGAATTTAGTGCAGTTTGGGTTTGGGGTGTACCCCTTGTCGGATTTTTATCTCAGCGTAGGAAACTCCAAATTGGGCGTGCAGGTACTCGTTTCGACGGGCTCGTCGCAAGGATCGCGATAGTATTTTTCTTGGATTTTTCTGGGCATTATTCGCAGGTAAAAATTAGTGAATTGTGGACTGCTGGTTTGGGGGACAGATTCTGGAATTGTGGATGTTAAGCTTATGTATTTTTCCTTTGGGGTATTTTGTACAGATTGGTGGTGTGTTGGACTGATCTTGGACTTCGCCTTTGGGAATTTTGGAATAGCGCTCGAGGTGGGTGATGTTGAGAACCTCCTGCTTGTGAATGTCACTAGGCCTATTGGAATGCCACGATTATATGTTATTAAATATGAATGTATCTAGCATGCTTGCATGATATTAAGGTTCTTTTGCTAATACTTGCATTGTTAGCAAGCTACAAGTTCATGAGTGGTGTTTCCATGTTTAGATATGCAATTTAATTAGTTGGAATGAATGCTATAGCCATATCATATTGTGTGTTAAGGAAAGGTTTGGGCATGGGGTTAGAATGCATGTTGTAAAAGGGGTACTTGCTAGTTAATTGTACATCTAAATTGTATCATGTATCGTATATCATGCCACGTGTACATCGGAGGGTCCAAACATTTAATGTTGCATATGTTAGAATAATTAAAAAGAGGTTTATCAAGTTAATGACTTTTGCATGCTTGAATGGTCACCTAGATAGGCCACCTTTTTCTGCTACACTATCATGCTGGAATTGACTTAGGAGAAACCATGTTGCATTCTTTCTTCAGTCACTTAGACATAGGGGATATTATGCTCGGGTTGGAGCAGGGGCTGGGTTAGTGTAGTCAGATACTTGGGTTTCGGGGAGAGGGTTTTGGGCTTCCTTTGGGAGACGGTACTTTCCTTATAGAGCGGAGTGCGCGATTTGCAGACTTGAGACCCTGGGACTCCTGTCCCATATCGGTGTTATGTGTAGGCTGGCATACCCGATTTGGCAGACATTGAGAACCCTACCCCTTATCGGTGCTATGCGTAGGCTGGCATACCCGATTTAGCAGACCTTGAGACTCCTGTCCCATACCGGTGTTATGCGTAGGCTGGCATACCCGATTTGGCAGACATTGAGACTCCTATTCCACACCGGTGTTATGCGTAGGCTGGCATACCCGATGTGGCAGGCTTCGATTCTCTGATGCATACTTTTAGCTATCTTTAGCTGGGCAGGTAGAGGCATATTAGTGGTAGCTTTTATCAGGAGTCATATTCTTAGTTACCGCATTTATTCCTTTAGCCTCTGGTAGACCTAGTGGGCAGGTAGGAGTTCGTGTTGAGGTTTACCCACTAGGGGAGGCTACTGTCTTTACTGTAGTACTGACCCCCCACTGTTTTTCCCTTTTCTTGTCCCCTTTGTTTTGCAGAGTCATCTGCCGGAGTTGCGGGGCCTTCCTACCAGGATCGAGGTAATAGGATCGCCGACTAGATAGCTGCTACCCCGAGCTCGAGTTTTTGGTAGTTTTGTCGTATCCCCAGTACACTCAGACGGTTGTATTTTTCCTTTTATTTTGGGTCTGGCTGCGGCCAGCTGGTTGTATATATTTCGTGAGCTGGGAGAGACACTTGTATATTTTTGAGAGCTTACTGTACTTTCCTTTCCAGTATTTGTCTGAGTTGTATTAGTTTTAGTTTAGCTCTGTTTTATGCTCCTTTATTACTTGTTTTATATCTGAGCAGGTTATCAGCGCTTCGTGTACACGGAAAATTCCGTATGCACGGCGGATCTGTGGACGGGCCCGGGTTCTGGTTTACACCCGGGGCGTGACATGCCCGATGTTGCTTTGTGAGGCAGGTGCTCGGCGGTGGGCATCGGGGAAGGTGCCCGATGTCGTAATGATACAGGGTGTGGTTAAGGTGGAAGGTGCATGGGAGGGATAGTTGCTCCGGTGTTTGTGGTTTGCCTTATCTTTGTTTACTACGCTTATCATGCTATTTCTAGTCACTGACTTCCCACTTCGTGACAGGTTCGTCCAGGGGCGAGTGCTAGGGCGCCGGTGAGGACGTTAGGGTGCTGATCTGATTTATGGGTGACTTCAGATACAGTGACTCTTCTTTCCCTTTTCTTTTATTATTCATGGTAGCTAGTTGTGGATTGCGACACCCCCGTGGGGTCGAAGTGGATGTTGCCCTTTTCTTTCCTTTCTTTTTGAATAATTGAATGAATACTACGTTCTCTCTTACTTGGCCGTTTTGAACGATGAAAAACAAAGAAAACCGTTTGCGAAAACTATTTTTAAAACGTGGGTGTCGTGTGGGCACCAAGCTTTATAAACCTTGTGGGATTTATGTGTTTACGAACTGTTTTCACAAACGAGGGCATCGTGTGGATGCCGCTTTCAAAACCTTGTGATTATTTATCCTTTCAAAACACCGGCCTCTATGCTCTAAGTGAATGCTAGAATGTCACGTGAATTGTTTGGTTGTATGTGTACGAGACCCCAACTGATGTGGTTAGAGATTGTATGTACTACGCCTTGTGAGACACTTTGTAGTTGAGACGCCGTGCATATACAAAGGGGCCTCTGCTCATTTGCAGAGCGAATTTGTGTATGCGGCGGGTCTGTGCACGCGCCGGGGAGTAATGTTTTACAAAAAAAAAAAATATATGGCTGAATCAGGGGCATCGGTGGCTCCTCTTCCGCGCGATTCGAACCCCCGGGGCGTGACATCCTCCGACACCGGAATTCATGACAACCAACGACAACAAGCCTACTTCATCCTCTTCAGAATCGTCAAGCACAAAGGTATGTTTTTGTTGTAATTTTACAGGGCACATTGAAAGAAATTGCAAGATTGGAGCTCAAAGATCAAATCAACCACATCTTGCAACTGCTACCAATAAGTTCACTCCCCGGAATTCAAAGAAGGATTTTTCAAAAGAAAAGAACGTTGGTAGTACTCCAAACAAGACGATGACAAAAGAAAAAGATCAATCAGACAAAACGTCTTCATCAAGGAAAATTTCTCAACCATTGCCGACATACTCCAAAACTCAAAAGGTTTGGGTATGCAAAGGTGAAATCCTTCCTTGTCTTTAATCGTTCTACGATTAAATGTTGTGTAGTTTATGTAGACTATTTTTTTCCTTTCTTTTGGCCGACCCGTCAACCATCTTTGGGAGGTAAATGGTATATTTTCTTATTGGTTGATGATTTCTCTAGGTTTTCTTGGCTAGCATTTTTAAGAGAGAAAGCTGATACGTTTGACTCTTTTCATGAGATTTGCCATCGTATTATGATTGAAAAGAATGAAAAGATCATTCGTGTTAGGAGTGATAGGGGTGGAGAATTCATAAATTCCAAATTCATTGATTTTTGCACTTCCAACGGCATAAAACATGAATTCTCGGCACCCTATACACCTCAGCAGAATGGTGTTGTTGAGCGCAAAACAGGGTTGTTCAAGAGATGGCGCGTGTGATGCTTCATAGCCGGAATTTACCGCTACATTTTTGGGCTGAAGCTGTGAACACCGCTGTCTATGTCATTAATCGAGTGTTTTTGCGCCCGGGAACGTTAAATACACCATATGAACTATGGTGTGGTAGAAAACCCAACATCAAATATTTTCGCATCTTCGGGAGTCGGTGTTACATTTTACGTGACCGTGAAAATCTTGGAAAGTTTGACTCACGAAGTGACGAAGGGATTTTCTTGGGGTATTCTACTAATAGTAGAGCATATCGAGTATTTAACTTGGAATCTAAGACGATCGTAGAATCTATAAATGTTAAAGTAGATGAAGCTTTTCACTTTGCATCTGAAAAATCTACCCTCGATATCTCTCTAGATGATGATTCTCCTGCCGTTGCATCTTCTCATAATAATACTTCCAATATTAATGATGCATCTAATGGTTCTTCAAGTTTATCTAATGTGCAGGAATCATCTCATATATCTCTGAGTACTCCGTTTCAACAAATGCTACGAATTTCCAAGGATCATCCGGAATCGAATATTATTGGAGATCCACAAGAAGGAGTTAGAACTCGGAGGCAGTTGGTTTGTGGATTCGCTTGCTACGTATCTTTAATCGAACCAAAGAACATAGATGAAGCTCTTCAGGATGACTACTGGATTAAAGCAATGCAGGAAGAGCTCCATCAATTTGAGCGAAACAAAGTCTGGGAATTAACGAAGCCTCCAAAGCAACATAATGTGATAGGTACCAAATGGATCTTCAAGAACAAGAAAAATGAGGATGGTACTATCATCAGGAACAAGGCACGATTAGTTGCTCAAGGCTACTCTCAAGTAGAAGGTATAGACTTTGATGAAACATTCACCCCTGTAGCTAGACTCGAGTCCATTCGTATACTATTTGCTATTGCTTGTCATTTTAAAATCAAATTATTTCAAATGGACGTTAAGAGCGCATTTCTAAATGGGTTTTTAAATGAGGAAGTTTATGTGGCTCAACCGAAAGGTTTTGTAGACCATAAACAACCTAACCATGTTTTTCGTTTGAAAAAGGCTCTTTACGGTCTGAAACAAGCACCGCGAGCATGGTACGAAAGGTTGACAAAGCACCTTTTGGAGAAGGGCTACACTCGAGGGGGAGCTGATAGGACTCTCTTTGTGAAGCATTATCAAAGCAATTTCATTGTAGCACAAATCTATGTCGATGACATTGTATTTGGCGCAACAAGAGATAATGATGCTTCTAAATTCGCGGAGACCATGGAAAGCGAATTTGATATGTCCATGATGGGCGAATTGACTTATTTCCTTGGATTGCAAATTAAACAAAATGATGAAGGTATTCACTTGAGCCAATCCAAGTATGCAATGGAGTTGGTTAAAAAGTTTGACTTAGAAAATTCGAAGGATTTTCCGACTCCAATGGGAACTAGCCACAAGGGACTTGGAAGTGAATCACAAAGTGAGAATGTAGACGAGAAACTGTATCGAAGTATGATTGGAAGTCTACTTTACCTCACGGCTAGTCGCCCGGATATATCTTTTGGTGTTGGGATCTGCGCGAGATATCAATCTGCACCAAAGGAGGTTCACCTGAAAGCGGTGAAAAGGATCATCCGGTATATCAAAGGATCAATTAATTTCGGAATTTGGTATCCTATGGGAACAAGTTTGGATATTGTTGGATACTCAGATGCCGATTGGGCAGGATCAGTGGATGATCGGAAAAAGCACGAGTGGTGCATGCTTCTATCTTGGCCATTGCCTTGTTGCATGGCACAGTAAAAAGCAGAATTGCATAGCACTCTCGATTGCCGAAGCGGAATACATTTCAGCGGGTAGTTGTTCAACCCAACTCATTTGGATGAAAAGTGTGTTGAGCGACTTTCGGATTTCAGCATCTTCGGTAACAATTCTTTGTGACAACACAAGTGCAATTAACATTTCTAAAAACCCTGTGTTGCACTCTAGAACAAAACATATTGAACTTAGATATCATTTTCTTAGAGAGCTAGTTGAATCAAATACTCTTCAACTTTCATATATTTCAACTGAGGATCAATTAACTGACATTCTAACAAAACCTTTGGATCAAAAATGTTTTATTCATTTGCGAAAAGCAATTGGAATGCTTTCCTTGAAATAAACTTCTTTTTGAAACCTTTGCTTAGAATAGGTTTTGTTTGTTTTTTGTTTTGTTTTGTTCATTATCTATGTCTGTACATAGGACATTAATTGAGCATAGATCATAATTGACTTTAATTGCATCTTTTCGCACATTTAGAAATTTATTATGCTTTTGCCATCATAATATTTCACTGTTGCAATGATCATTTATGCTAATTAAATCATCTTCTGAGTGATCAAAGTCAATTTCTCTCTCTCAATGATCTCTTGGTATAGTCATTATCTTATTTGACTGCTTAGTCGAGTATGAAATCGAGATCAATTTTTGGTTGAATACTTTATATCTTAAATAATTGATAGCCAATTGAGGGGGAGTCAAAGAAAAGTAAAATGCTCAAAAGATGTGGAAAGAGTTACATCCCAATGAGGAGTGTGAAAACTACCACCACATGGAGGAAAGAGCTACCACCTCGGTCTTCCGAGTATTGTGTGCAGCTACCACATGTATACCAAGCATGGTTGTTCAATTTTTGATTAAGAAAAATGCATGTTGAAATACTTGACTCCGTCAAATTTCAAGGTTGGTATAAGGTGGGTTTTTAAAGAAAGATGCTCAAAGAGCCACTCTCTTCAACAGATTGTCTAGATACATTATCTACTATATTTGGGATTTCAAACATCTATTGATCTTTGTATTTCATTTTCTTTACTGAATTGATGATTTGATAAAGGCATTACTCATAAGATCAAGTTAGATGTAATTGAAGGTGTTCAACTTTAAGGGATTTAATTTTTGTAAATTCTCGTTTCATTTTTGGATATTATTGATATATTTGGCATAATCTAATTCTTGTTGTATGAAACGATGATTTTTGTTTAAAGTTGATACACATTTGTGCTTACAATCTTTTTCTGGTTTTTCTTGAATTTCTCTGAAATTTTCTAAAGAAAAAGTTGGAGCCGATCCGGATCGGGCAAGATGATCCGGATCCCGAACGCAGGTATTCTTCTGCGGGCTGCCGATCCGGATTGGACCTGCCGATTCGGATCCCGAACGCAGTTTCTCACTGCGGGTAGCCGATCCGGATCGCAAGCATGGTCTGATCCGGATCGCGGCTAGGTTTTTATAAAGAACAAAAGGGTTTTGATTTTTTTACTCCAATCTTTTGTTCCAAAGTTTCCAGAGCCTCTCTCTCTAGATTTCATCCTTCTTGGAAGCTTTCAAACTCAAGTTCTTTCAACTCCAAGTAAGTTTTATTGATCAAAATCTCGGTTTTTCACCGTTTTTCTCTTTTCCTCCTCAAACGTGATGAATTTCTTGGATCAATTTTGTTTGTGGATGGATTTTGATCAAATTTCTTTTGAAATAAGAACTCTGGTAGATTAGTTTTGATTATATGCTAGGTATTCTCCTGATTAACGGATTTTTAGGCTTCGATTTCTAAAATTTCGGTTGTTAGGGCATATAATAAGGATTTTCGAAAATCATGCAATTGATCTGTGTTTAAAAATCTCTTTACAAAACTAATTTGATTTTTAGTCTCTCTACACGATAATGATTGTTTGGGTACAATTTTTCAAATCTTTGAAAATTAACAATTTTTTCGTGTTCTTTGAGTTGTTGCTCACAGGATTTCAATCTTTTTAAGGCACTTGGATCAATGGGATTCTCATGGATCATTCTTTTATTGGTCACTATGGTGCACACTCGGGCCACAAACAAATTAAAGAGAGCTAAGAAAACACAACAAAAAGGTGAGTTTCATATGATCAGCGACACAGAAGTAGAAGTAGATTGTCAAGAGATAGATTGGACTGAATTAACAGATGATGATGAATCAATGCCCGATGCATCGAAAGAAAAAGCACCCATGGACAAAGGTAAAGCACCTATGACTGCACCACCATCTCGGTGAAAAGGAAACGACTTGCTCGACGGTTTGGACGAGCACGAGGTTTCATGTCTACGAACCGATTATTCCGGATTCTCCACCTCGTGAGGAACAAGTGTTCGTTAATGCGGATCGCCTAAGGGCATTTGAGAATCGTGAATGCATTGGTGAGAGGCATGTTTAATATTGAGTCTCTACGAGATCACTCCCCTGAGTTTGGCGTTCTGATTGAACAAGCAAATCTTATTCAAGTTTGTCGATTTCCAGAAGTGCTTGGATACTGTCTGCATCATGTAAGGGCCTTCTATACAATGCACGGCACCTTCGAGAAATTAAAACGGTCCAATGAAATTTTACACGAATATCCAAGGCACAAGATTCAAAATTACTCCACAATTGATTGGCGAGGTTTTGGGAATGTCTGCCAGCAAGACAGGAGTTAATTACTTGAAGGGAAAGGTTTTGACGACACTTTGTGGCAAATGGTTATAAAGGGAATTTGTTTGGAAGGAACGCAATCAACGGAGAAATCGATCAGATCCAACGAACTTCGTCTTGAGTACCGATTCCTAAACCTCATCACCTGTTACAATATCCTTCCAAATTGCAGACGAAAGTCTTGAGATGGGATCGAATGCTATTTTTGTATCTCTTAGGACATCCGTCTGAGGCAAGGGATTGAATATCAACATTCCATACATTATTTGGAATAGAATGACAAAATATGTTGAGCACCCTCATCCCACAGAAAGAATTCCATTTCCACTGATTATAATGAGGATCTTGAAGAAATTTCAGGTTGATATTACTTCACCGACTTATCATCAATGTTTGGGTATGATCGATGAGTCCACCGTTGTGAAGTCACTTCACAAATTACCACATGTTACTCCGACACCGTCCACTGGTAAGAAACCTTGTGTCGGCACCTCGGCCTCACCGTCTCAACAAGCACCTGGCGCGGATGAAGACGCATCAGTAACTGTAGAGTTATTATGGATCCACAAGGATCTAAATAGGTACTATCAAACAACTAGAGGGGGGGTGAATAGGTGTAATACTTAAAAACTCAATCTCAGTGCAAAATAAAAACCAATGCGGAAAATAAAAACAGCACACCGAGATATACGTGGAAACTCCAATCCAGGAGAAAAACCACGGGACCAACACGCAATAACAATCCACTAAGAATAGAAGAATAACAAGGTGATTACCGACTCCACGGACTCAAACCCCTCCTTCAGCTTCTTCGGATCTTGCGCTGACCGGTTGGATATCCACGCAATACAATCCCTAAGAAAAGAAGAATAACAAGGTGATTACCGTCTCACGGATTTAACCCCTCCTTCATTTCTTGGACCTCGCGCTCCACCGTTTTGCCCGTCCACTGCTCACGTTCGAATCCACGGAACGCACCCTTCGAATTCACGAAACGCCTTTAGCACACCGAATCCACGATTGCCACGTCGAATCCACGACGCAAACTCAGTCGATAAGAATATTGACTTCGATGGTGAATCCGTCTGCTTAGATTCTCATTGAGGAACCGTAGAAGAAATCTCTAAGCAAAGATTAGATCAATTCGACAAAAGATATGTTCTTGAAAAGAACCATCGAATTGACCTAAAAGAGGCTATGAAGAAGATCGATAAAAACCTAGCCTCTAGGGTTGCTCTCAAGTGTTTTATAAATTGATCGGCCGTAGCTCCCACGTTTTTGAGAAACCCTAAGTGTCTATTTATAGTTTAGAAACCTTTGGAAGAGATAAGAATCAAAAACTTACCTTATCTGGAATTTTCAGGGACGGCGATCCGGATCGGATTTACTGCGATCCGGATCGTCGTAACGAGATTGACGATTCCAGAAAACCAAGGGGTTCGGGATCCGGATCGCATTGCCGATCCGGATCGTTCATACAAATCAGAAAACTTAACAATCGGGATCCGGATCGGAAATTGCATGGATCCGGATCGAAGTCTTGTATGAAGCAACAACCTTCGGGATCCGGATCGTTGGCCCTGATCCGGATCCTGAACATGTCCGAACACCAGTTTTTTGATATTATGAAATTAAAAATTCTTCCAAGTGTTTCTATACTATAAGAAAGTATTCGGATCACCAAAATTATTTAGTTAACCATACCTGATCCTTTTTGAATACTTTCTTCTTGAGATTGATGTAACTGATCCACAATTCTTCAACTTCAATCTTCAAGAGTCAAGACACTGAGTGTCAACTTGAGCTCTTGTTGAATCTTCTCTAAGTCTTTGAATGCTGATTGACAATTTGATCCCTTTAAGACTCCGACTCAACTCACTGACTTGACTCACGAAATATGCCAACACCAAAATGCCGTAACAATCTCCCCCTTTGGCAATTTCGGGACAAAACCCAAAAATTCATAAAAGCGCTCAAGTCACTCATCTTAAACCAAAAAATCGAAATCAATGTCATCACCAAAACATTGGATTTTCTTTGCGTGAAAGATCCAATAAATACAAAATTACATTGAACCAAACAGTCCTAGAACATACTCTATGACTTAGGACTTGGAGTCTTAAAGTGATGTAATTCCTGCAAAACAAACTCCAAACAAAATCAAACGTCAGTCGTTAGAAATTAAAATCCTACATTTGATTCATCCTTTTGGTTCTTTTGTTTTTTCCCAGCTCTTTTCAACCTTTCTTTGTCTATCTTTCTCTCCCCCTTTGTATCATCTCTAACCTGTTTCTCTGTTCTTGAGCATCTATGTTCTCCCCCTTTGTGATACGATCATCATTTTCCGTTCTCCCCCATTTTTCCATTTTCGTTTCGTTTTCCTCTCTTGATGATCTCATCTCCGTCATTTCTCTTCCCCCTTTTTGTCACAAATTGTCAAACAGTGAACATACTAGACAAAAGGAAATCACTAACAAATTAGTTCATAGAGAAAGAGAGATAAAAGCTCAGTTCTGGTATATAACAAAAATGCAGATTGCGTACCGGTACCAGAAAGCAAAAATCAAATAATTTCTTGAAACAAATCCAGATTTTGAATCTTTTCAAATACCGATTTGTATTCCATCAAGAAAACAATTTAAGTGCTTTAAAATAATGAATTCACACAGATGTCATTCAATCCAATTAATTTCACAAAATTAAAAAGATTTACTCCAAAATCATGAAAAATAAAGGTAAAACATTATAAACCGTTTTTCATGTTATATTCATCAAACACAAGTCATCAAAAATAATCTTGAGATCCAAAGTCTATCAAGATGTAACGGATGTACAAAGATGACTTACAGAGATTTCCAAATGACATCAATTTGATTTCTTACCCTTTCAAATTTGAGATAAGCACTAAAATACCTAAGGGTGGCTCTTTGAGCATCTTTCAACTATCCCACCTTATACCAACCAGGAGATTGTTCAAAATATAAGAGTTTTGCATATAAATCTCCAAATGCTTCAACTAAAGATTTTCTCATAAAATACTATCAAGCATCCATAACATGTGGTAGCTTCACACACAAACCGGACGACCGGGGTGGCAGCTCTTTCCAGCATGTGGTGGTAGTTTTCACACTCCTTTCGGATGTAACTCTTTCCACATCTTTCAAATTCATTTAATACCCTTGTAAGAATGCAATCTCTTACGTGAAAGAATTAAATCCCAAATTTTAGTCTATCGGTTGTCTCACGTTTATCACAATGAATTCACACAACCGAGATAGATTAAGCATCTAAAGATCACACATGATTTCTAAAATTTGATGCTTATAATATCAAAAACTCCTATAATGAAGTATCTTCAAGATTATGATTATGGAGTAAAGTTGATAATCCATATAAAATTAATTTGGAGTGAATGAAAGTGAAGCCCTTTTATTCAATGCACTTGTTCATTAAAAACCCTTTTGTTCAAAAACAAAGTATAAAAACGAAGAGCATTGAAAAACATGTAATGCAAAGATTAAGAAAGATATGAAGGGAAAACCAATCAAAGCATTACATACAGTCATAAGCTATTTAGAACTTAAGACAAGGAAAGATATCACCTTTCCGAATCCAAAATCGCTGGATTTTGGGTTGTCTTGATTCGTTGTGGCCGGGGGTTGTCCGCTTTGACTGTTGATCCACCTTAGGTCTTTGCCTCGCAGTGATCCACTTGTATGATTGATGTTGTGGCTCGGACCTTTGGTGGGTTGAGTGAACTCCTTTGACTTGATGTGTCTTTTGATTCCGTTGAGTTCGCTCCGTAGATGAAGTTGCCGAAGGATTTTTCTTTCTCTTTTTCGGGCAATCCTTCACCAAATGTCCTTCAAGTCCACATAAGTGACAAGTTCTTCCTTTCAATTTCATTGTGGAACTTGAAGCATGCACAGTTTGGTCCTTTTTGAATCCCAAACCAACCTTGCTTGTTTGACCTAATCCGGACATACAATCAAGTTTCTTGGAACCGGTTGAAATCCTTTGTATGTCGGATTTAAGTTGATGAACTTGCTTGGTCAATGCTTGGTTGGTGACATGAATCTCCTCAAACTGTTTTTCTAGAAAATCAATCTTGTTAATATGGGAATTAACGACCGTTTCCGATTGATTTATCTTTTCTTGGAGGATTTTATTATTATTCAATAAAAGCTCTCGTTCCTCCTCGAGATCATGAAGTTTGATCTTTAAAGCATGATTCTCGTCTTGATTCTCAAGTCGTTGCTTCCTCAACTTCTTGATATGTTTGGCCATCTTCTTAGATTCCGCAAGAAGTTGTTGATATGCCTCAACGAGTTCTTCCTCGTCCGACTCCCCCTCACTTGATGACTCTCCGCCGGTTGTTGATGTTTCATACAAAATCAAAGGAGTAGAGTCAGTGACTAAAGATGATAAACAATTATTAGAAGAGGGAAAATGAGAGGCATGAGAAGCAACGATTTTTTCCTCTTTACTTGAGGTCGATTCATTAGAAGTAGAATCGTCCCAAGTTTTCGCTTGCAAAGCCTTCTTTTTATATGATTTCTTAGAAGGACAATCCGTTGAAAAATGGCCGTAGCCTTTGCATCGATAGCATTGGATTTCCCCTTCGAAATCATCTTTTTCTTTTTCTTTAGAAGGTTTTGCAAAGCTTTTGAGTTTAGAGGATTTAGAACCCGATGATCCTTTAGAAGGTTTCGTGGATGAAGATCCATCGGTTCGATTCTTCCAAAATTTCCGACGAAATTTCTTTGTGATCCGCGCCAATTGTTCTTCAAAATCGGCAAAAGAGATTTCATCGTCGGAACTTGATTCGCTATCTTCTTCCTTTGTTGATTTGAATGCAATACCTGTAAGCTTAGAAGAAGACTTGGAAGAAACTTGATTAGTAGGAAAAGTCATTTCATAAGTTTGCAAAGCACCTACTAATTCCTCTACACTCATCTCATCCGGATGACTAACGGTTTCAATGGCGGTAACCTTTGCCCTAAACCGTTCCGGAAGAGTCCGAAGTATCTTTCTTACAATTTTCGACTCCGGGATCTTTTCTCCTAAATTAGCACATGTATTTATTACATCTTGAAGTCTAGTGTAATAATCTGTAAACAATTCATGCTCTTCCATATGAATAGAGTCAAATTGACTTGTAAGCATCTGGAGCTTTTGAATTTTTACAAGATTAGTACCCTCATGTGTAATTTTGAGAATATCCCAAATTTCCTTCGCGGTTTCACACGCGGAAATTCTTGTGAACTCAGTCGAGGAAAGAGAATTAAATAAAGCGTTCATACCTTTCCCATTGTAAGAAGATCTTTCAAATTCCTCTTTGGACCATCTAGAGCGAGGTTTTGGGGTAGTAGAATTTCCTACTTCCTCAACAGGATGCACCCAACCGTATTCCACGGATTGCCATACCGCTCATCAATTGCGATGAGAAAAGCTCTCATCCGCACTTTCCAATAAGCATAATTAGTCCCATCAAAAAGAGGAGGTCTATAAATATTACCACTTTCACCCATCATGATAGATAAACCTAAAACCCGCTCTGATACCAATTGTAGAGTTATTATGGATCCACAAGGATCTAAATAGGTACTATCAAACAACTAGAGGGGGGGTGAATAGGTGTAATACTTAAAAACTCAATCTCAGTGCAAAAAAAAACCAATGCGGAAAATAAAAACAGCACACCGAGATATACGTGGAAACTCCAATCCAGGAGAAAAACCACGGGACCAACACGCAATAACAATCCACTAAGAATAGAAGAATAACAAGGTGATTACCGACTCCACGGACTCAAACCCCTCCTTCAGCTTCTTCGGACCTTGCGCTGACCGGTTGGATATCCACGCAATAACAATCCCTAAGAAAAGAAGAATAACAAGGTGATTACCGTCTCCACGGATTTAACCCCTCCTTCAATTTCTTGGACCTCGCGCTCCACCGTTTTGCCCGTCCACTGCACACGTTCGAATCCACGAACGCACGCTTCGAATCCACGAAACGCCTTTAGCACACCGAATCCACGATGCCACGTCGAATCCACGACGCAAACTCAGTCGATAAGAATATTGACTTCGATGGTGATCCTTTGCTTAGATTCTCATTGAGGAACCGTAGAAGAAATCTCTAAGCAAAGATTAGATCAATTCGACAAAAGATATGTTCTTGAAAGAACCATCGAATTGACCTAAAAGAGGCTATAAAGAAGAACGATAAAAACCTAGCCTCTAGGGTTGCTCTCAAGTGTTTTATAAATTGATCGGCCGTAGCTCCCACGTTTTTGAGAAACCCTAAGTGTCTATTTATAGTTTAGAAACCTTTGGAAAGAGATAAGAATCAAAAACTTACCTTATCTGGAAATTTTCAGGACGGCGATCCGGATCGGATTTACTGCGATCCGGATCGTCGTAACGAGATTGACGATTCCAGAAAACCAAGGGTTCGGGATCCGGATCGCATTGCCCGATCCGGATCGTTCATACAAATCAGAAAACTTAACATTCGGGATCCGGATCGGAAATTGCATGGATCCGGATCGAAGTCTTGTATGAAGCAACAACCTTCGGGATCCGGATCGTTGGCCCTGATCCGGATCCTGAACATGTCCGAACACCAGTTTTTGATTATTATGAAATTAAAAATTCTTCCAAGTGTTTCTACACTATAAGAAAGTATTCGGATCACCAAAATTATTTAGTTAACCATACCTGATCCTTTTGAATACTTTCTTCTTGAGATTGATGTAACTGATCCACAATTCTTCAACTTCAATCTTCAAGACTCAAGACACTGAGTGTCAACTTGAGCTCTTGTTGAATCTTCTCTAAGTCTTTGATTGCTGATTGACAATTTGATCCCTTTAAGACTCCGACTCAACTCACTGACTTGACTCACGAAATATGCCAACACCAAAATGCCGTAACAGTAACTTCAATCTTCAAGCAACAACATCGCCTATCTCTTGAGCAAGAGCGAATAACCAAAGAACAAAGCCGAATGTCTGAAGAACTCGAGATCATAACCGCATCCCAAATTACATTGACCAAGAAAGTAAATTCGATGAAGAATTGATCAAGAACATGTTCGCTAAGATGGGATATAGTGCGTCTGAGGATTCAGACTCCGATAATTAATTTTTGCTCTAACAATTTTTGTGCAGGCTTTAACCTTGTTCAGTTTTTAGGACTCACTCTTAGTTTTAGTTCTTACTTTTAGGAACAAATTTTTGAAACTTCTTGACTCTCCTTAAATTTTTGTGATTTTGGCTTTGTTTGTGACAAAAGGGGGAGAGAGTTTAGAGAGAACTTGAACAATGATGATGTGAATATCGAACTTGAACAATGATGATGTGAATGTGTGAACATCGAGGTAAGTATAACCTCAACTTGAAAGGTAAGTAGAACTTCAACTTTTGGTTTCCATTTGTTTGAATGCATGCCTCGACTAACTATTCAACTAACTATTTGGGCATGTAATATAACTAACAAGTTGATGTTCACTAACATGACATTTGGTTTTTGATTGCATAGAAGATATGTTGGTGTTTTAACTATGATCAGTTTACATATCTGAATGTATAAATGTCATGGTAAGTATAAATGAGTATAAACTTCATCTCTGTATATGGTTTTGAATGATATAAAATTCTTGAGGTATCTAACGATTTCTTTTGTCAAGAATGATTTCTTTTGCAGAGAGTACAGATGTCTAAGTCTAGAGTCTATTTTAGGAGTTTAACTCATGTATTTTATTTTGGATCTCCATTGTAAATTTTTGTTGTATGGTGATAGCAACAAAAATATCTTTTTGAATTTTCTTTAGTGGATCTGTGTTTTGTCACGAAACCGCCAAAGGGGGAGATTGTTACGGAATTTGAGTTGGCGTAGTTTCGTGAAAGTTCAAGTCTTGAAGATTGAAGGTGAAGAAAGTTGGATCATTTAACTCAATCTCAAGAAAGAAGAATTCAAAAGGATCAGGTATGTTTAACTAAAGATTTTGTGTGATCCGAATACTTCTTGTAGTGTAGAAACACTTGGAAGAATCTTTCATTGCATAAAAATCAAAAACTGGACTTGGGACATGTTCAGGATCCGGATCAGGTTGTTCGATCCGGATCCCGAAGGTGGTTCGTTCATACACCAGTTCAATCCGGATCGTAGCCTCTCTTGATCCGGATCCCGAACACTGAGTTTACCATTTCCTTGAACGATCCGGATCAGGCTTCGCAATCCGGATCCCGAACGTTGATGTTTGGTGAACTGTATGAACGATCCGGATCAAGCACTTCGATCCGGATCCCGAACCTTCGTTTTTCTGGAATTGCCTGACTCGTTACGACGATCCGGATCACAGCTAATCCGATCCGGATCGCCGTCCGTAAAAATTCCAGAAATGTTAGGTTTTTGATTCTTATCTCCTTCCTAGGGTTTCTAACCTATAAATAGACCCTATGACTCTTTTCTAAAAAAAAAAGGAAAATAGCCGTCATTTTCATATATCATTTTATACGGCTCTAGATCCACATATAGAGAAGAAAGGAAATCATTAGAGAATACTCTATGTTTCTTCATCTATATTGATTAGTTTGATTCTAGGTTTTCATACTCACATCTTGAGTTGAATCAAACTAATGAATACTTAGATGGTATTTCCGATCTATCTTTGATCTAAGTATTCGGCGGATCATCACCACCAAAAACAACGATTTACCCCAAAATCGGCGCGTGGATTCGCGTGTCCTTGTGGATTCAAGGTTCAACCGCTCTCGTGGATTCGGAGCGAGGCACGTTCGTGGATTCGAAGGGTGCTATTGGGTGAAGACCGTGGATTCGGTCGGACGTCGTGGATTCGACGTTGGACGCCGTGGATTCGGCGTTGGGCGCAGATCGTGGATTCGAGAAGCGTCGTGGAGCGAGCGGAGAAGATCCTCTAGGAGCGTATGGAAAAGGTTGAGTCGTAAGTGTGTACGGTAAATCACCTTGTACGTGTTTTAATTCTAGTGGATTTTGCCGTGTTATCGGTCCCGTGGTTTTTTACTCCGGTGATGGAGTTTTCCACGTAAAAATCTTGCGAGTTTATTTTTATTTCCGCATTGGGTTTTTATCGCAACGATTTTTGAGTGTTTATACGTTTACACCTATTCACCCCCCTCTAGGTGTTTTTTCCCCTATTTAGATCCTTATTACATATAACCCAACACGTAAAACTGGTGGATAAGCAAGTTACTTCTTGAAGCTCTACCCGAGGCTCGCAGGAAAAATTAGAAATGACGAAGACCATTTTCCAACTTAAGGATTTCCAAAGCGATTTTCTTCTGGAAGGAGCAAGTTGGATAAGATGCTTGGGTCTTGGTCAAACAAATCGAATGGGCCTTAGATACAATCGAACTGGAGACAGTCCTAGTTCGTAAGACAGTTTTGGCGCCCAGTCGTTATCTACCTGTCAACGTCCCCGGGGTTCGAAACTGCAACCATGCTCGCCAACAGAGAGTCCGCCGTCTAGTGCGGAAACTGCCTCAAGACGAATGTCTATCTTGCCAAATGATCCTAAATACTAACATGTTACAGAGCTGAAAAAGGAAAAAACTAATAGGCTATAGAAATCACCTGAACATCTGGATAAATGAAGCCCAATACAAATCTTATAAGCGTATTAAAAAAAAAACTATTGCTCAACAAGTCTCTCAGAATGTCGCCATACAAAAGTGGAGTCTAAAATAAAACGGTTACATCTACCTCGTGCCTCTCAATGCTGGTAAGGAACTAATCGGACCACGTCC
>CM055072.1:13013285-13071075 GCA_029204045.2 Tillandsia leiboldiana
TGCCGCGCGCACCTGCGCGCGGCCCGGCAGCGCCGCGTGCCGCTCTTTGCTGCACGCGGCGCCGCGCCCAGCGGCAAGACGCCGCAGGGTGCTGCCAACAGCAGCACCCTGGCGCCGCGCGTGCGCCGTTGCGCGCGCGCGCGGCCGGCGGCGACGGCAAAAAAAAACAGAAAAAGCCCCGATAAATCCGATAAATCCGAAAATCCCAAAAATCCATAAATCCACATTTTCCTCATTAAAACCAATTAAAAAAAACTCGAAGCTCAAAACTCCAAAATGCACAAACCTCCAAAAATCCCAAAAATTAGAATTTACATACCTTGACGACGCTCGCCGCACGCCCTCGAGCTCCTCGCGGCCTCCAACGGCGAGTCGAAAAAATCCACGAAGCTCCACTCCCTTTTCTTCTTTTTTCTTCTTCTCCCTTTTCCTCTCTTTTCCTCTCCTTTCTTTCTCTTTTCCTTTCTTTCTCTTTTCCTTGCTGCAGAGGGTGGAGGTGGAGGCAGCTTTTATAAAGTAAAAGCTTTAATTAATTAAATCCATTAATTAATTAACTCCAAACTCCAACTCCAACTCACTTTTTGCCTTCGGGCTCTCCGCCGCTGCCCGGAACCTCCCGAACTCCGCTGTAAATCGAAAATACACGCGCTCACAGCTTTTTCTCTCCAAAAAGCTCATCCGTTGAGGCGGGGTGCTCAAATCAATTACCGGCTCCAAAATTGCCAGTTCCAACTCACTTTTTACCTCCGGGTCCTCCGCGTCAGTCCGGAACCTCCCGAACCTCGCTGTAAATCAAAAGTACACGTGTCCACAGCTTTTTCTCTTCAAAAAGCTCGTCCGTTGAGTCGGGGTGCTCAAATCAATTACCGGCTCCAAAATTGCCAGTTCCGACTCACTTTTTGCCTCCGGGCCCTCTGCGTCAGTCCGGAACCTCCCGAACCTCGCTGTAAATCAAAAGTACACGTGTCCACAGCTTTTTCTCTTCAAAAGCTCGTCCGTTGAGTCGGGGTGCTCAAATCCATTACCGGCTCCAAAATTGCCAGTTCCGACTCACTTTTTGCCTCCGGGCCCTCTGCGTCAGTCCGGAACCTCCCGAACCTCGCTGTAAATCAAAAGTACACCTGTTCCAAGTGTTCCTGAATTTCCGGCGCTCCACGGTGAAGTCGGAAATTTCCAATCTCATCCTCAATCGGCCTACAAAGCCCGGAAAAACCCCGAATCGAGCTGGAGCTTCCGCGTTGATCCGAATCAACTCGGCATCAACTGTAACCTCAGATACAACATGCTCAAGGCATTCTCTCTGCTCCAAGCCATCTATGTGGTCGGCGCGCTAACCAATGCCCTGGTACTTTACAATAGGTATGCAGATAGATAATAGGAAAGCTGAATGAAACTACAGCTAATATGTCTCAATCATCATGCTCAAAAGGAAACTCAACTATGAACATGCTATGCATACACTCGCTACTGCTAATATGCCTCAAGTACCATGCTCAAAGGAAAACTCATCTAAGAACATGCTATGCACCCACTCGCACACGAGGTGCTCACAAAACTCAAATCTCCATGACTACCAAAACTGGCCTAGTCAAGCCTGCGCCTACCTACTGCCACTGTGCCCACAAAGGACTTGGACTTACGTAGGGCGTCCTACACGGACTATCACAATATCACACAAAGCGACCTCTGGTGTATCAACTAGGTGCATCATCATCGCATCCGGAGCGTAACTCGAGGGGAGCGACCCCACCGAGCTCAAGCGTGTCTCATCTGTCTCAACAAGCGGCACATACAGGCTATGATCCACGATCAAACTGATCGGAAACTCAAATGCTCAAATAACCCAACTCAGTCGGAGAACCCTCCACGACTCGATCAGGAAATGCCCAAACTCTCACAGCTATGTCGGAGAACCCTCCACGACTCAATCTGATAATGCAAAACCCATGGCTAAGTCGGGAACCCTCCATGACTCGATTTGCCAGAGCCCAAAACTCCCATAGCTAGGTCGGAGAACCCTTAACGACCCGATCAGCTAATGCACAATCCACGAGCTAGAGTAACCCAACTCAGTGAATAAATCCTCAATCTCTCACACGGGAGTCCCGGAAATTCCGAACGACTAATGCCTACAACCCAAATCAAACAAGAACAGGCTGCAGGCGCAGCCGCCCGTAGCTTCCGCCCCCAAAGTGAAACAAATGCCCAATCTCTCATGACACTGGAAACTCATCTCACAAAGCTCTAAAAAATCCCCTCGGCCCCCCCCCCCCCTGGCACAAGGACACATGCATCCCGAACTACATGGACCATTCATAATGCTCTCGATATTTTAAAATATTTTAAAATCAGAGTTTGACTTAAAACTGGTTATAGAAATTTAACAATCAAATAACCAAACAAAGGGATGGAGTTTATGCTCATCATGACATTTATAGAAGCAGATATGTATTAGAATACCAATCAGAGATAGACATATCTTCTAAGCAATAAATTCCAAATGTCATATGTATGTTAGTCATCAAACAACTTGTTAGTAATATTACATGCCCAAATAGTTAGCCAAATAGTTAGCTGAGGCATGCATGCATTCACAATTACAAAACCAAAGTTGTTGTGATACTTACCTTCCAAGTTTCAATGTTCCAAAGTTCTCACAAATAACCATTGTCAAATCATTTTTCATATCTCTCTCCCCCTTTTTGTCACTAAAATTAGCCAAAATTACAAAAATTAAGGGAGTTAAAAAATTCAAAAGTAATGAGAACTAAGACTAAAACCTGCACAACAAAAATCAATTGTCAGACTCTGAATCTTCAGAGCTACTACATCCCATCTTTGAAAACATCTTCTTCACTAACTTCTTCATCGAAGTGAATTTCTTTGTAAGAGTGATTTGGGCTGCAGTGATTATTTCGAGCTCATCAGTGATGCGCTTCTGTTCTTTTGTGATATGTTCTTGTTCAAAAGATAACCTTTGCTGCTTCTTATAAATTGAAGTTACAGAAGCTTCATCATCTGGCACGGGTACTTGCTTTGAGGGTGAAGCTGAAGTACCGACTGAAGGTTTCTTGCCACGCGGAGGAGTTGGGGTGGCATGGGGCAGTTTCTGGAAAGACTTTACGACTGTCGAATCATTAATCATACCTAAACTGTGTTGATAACTTGAAGAGCTAGTATCAACCTTGAATTTCCTTAAGATTCTCATTATGATCAATGGGAACGGAAGTCTTTCCGTTGGATGAGGATGTTCAACCCTACTGCCTCTAACGAATGTCCCAATAGGTATAAGAAAAGCATGCGATCCCATCGTAGGACTTTCGTCTGCATGTTCGGAAGAATATTGTAGCATATGATGAAATTTAGAAACCGATACTCAGGTCGAAGTCCTTTAGAATAAACAGAATTTCTCGATGACTGAGTCTCCGCCATGCATATCCCATTTACAACAGTTTGCCACAACAAGTTTGTTAAACTTTTCCCTTTCAAATAATTGGTCCCTGTCATGTTTGATTTCATCCCTAGGACTTCTCCAATTAGATGTGGAGTTATTTTGAGTCTTGTCCCTCGGACTATCGTATAAAACTCCATTGGACCGCCTTCATTTCTTGAAGCTGCACTGCATTGGTATAGAAGGTCCGTACCAGATGCAAACAATATCAAAGAGTTTCAGGAAATTTGCAAACTTGATAGAGATCAGCTTGTTCAATTAGATTTCCGAAAGCAGGAGAACGATCACGAAGAGCTCCAATGTTAACGTGTCATTCCCCAATACACTCTCTGTTCTCAAAGGCTTTCAGTCGATCTATGTTAATAGGCACGCGTTCCTCTGGGGTGGTGAATTATGTGCCATTGGTTTTTCAATTTCAATCCCTCGTGCTCGTCCCATCTGTTAAGGAATTTGTGTTGGCGTATTTCGTGAAATTATTTAAGTCTTGAAGATTGAAGATGAAGAAGTTTGGATCATATGCCTCAATCTCAAGAAAGAAGAATTCAAAAGGATCAGGTATGTTTAACTAAATATTTTTGGTGATCCGAATACTTCTTATAGTGTAGAAACACTTGGATGAATTTTTAATTGCATAAAAATCAAAAATTGGACATGGGACATGTTCAGGATCCGGATCAGGCACGGCAGTCCGGACCCCGAACGGTGTTTGTTCATGCGCAAATCCAGTCCGGATCCAAGCCAATTCTGATCCGGACCCCGAACATGGGTTTTTGCTGAAATGTATGAACAGTCCGGATCAGGCACTTCAGTCCGGGCCCCGAACGTTTGTTTTTCTGGAAATAGTCTGTTTCGTGACGACAGTCCGGACTGCCATAATTCCAGTCCGGACCGTCGTCCTGTAAAATTCCAGAAAAGGTTAGTTTTTGATTCTTATCCTCTTCCAACAGTTTCTAATCTATAAATAGACCCTACGATTCATTTTTTTTAGGGTAATCCAAATACGGTCATAAAAAGAAAAATCCACCAATAGAGAAGAAAGGAAATCAATAGATTTAATTCTATGTTTCTTCATCTATATTGATTGATTTGATTCTAGAGTTTCAAACTCAGATTTTGAGTAGAATCAAATTAATGAATACTTAGATGGTATTTCCGATCTATTTCTAATCTAAGTATTCGGCGGATTATCACCACCCAAAAACAACGATTTTCCCAAAATCGGCGCGTGGACTCGCGTGGCCTTGTGGATTCAAGGTGCAACCAGTCTCGTGGATTCGGAGCGAGGTACGTTCGTGGATTCGATACGTGCTACTGGGTGAAGACCGTGGATTCGGTTGGACGTCGTGGATTCGACGTTGGACGCCGTGGGTTTGGCGTTGGACGCTATTCGTGGATTCGACGAGCGTTGCGGAGCGAGCGGAGAAGATCTACTAGGAGCGTATGAAAAAGGTTGAGTCGTCTGTGAGTACGATATATCACCTTGTACGTGTGTTAATTCTAGTGGATTTCGCCGTGTTATCGGTCCTGTGGTCTTTTACTCCGGTTTGGAGTTTTTCCACGTAAAAATCGTGCGTGTTATTTTTTCATTTCCGCATTGGGTTTTATTGCGCAACGATTTTTGAGTGTTTATGGTTTACACCTATTCACCCCCCCTCTAGGTGTTTTTTCCCCTATTTAGATCCATATTCTATCATAACCCAACAAGTGGTATCGGAGCGGGAATAGGGTTGTAAACAATGGTTGAAGGTGGAAACATCAATAGACCCCCGTTCTTCGATGGAACTAATTATGCCTACTGGAAGGTACGGATGAAAGCCTTTTTAATTTCCATCGACGAACGAGTGTGGCAATCAATTGAGTTAGGATGGTTTAATCCAACTGAAATTATTGTTGATGTTCACACCATCAAACCTAGGTCGAAATGGACCAAGGAAGAGGTTGATGCATCTTCTTACAATGCCAAGGGGGTTAACGCTTTATTTAATGCCCTGTCACAAACGGAATTCTCTCGCATCTCGGCATGTGAGACTGCTAAAGAAATCTGGGATGTTCTTCAAGTTACACATGAAGGAACTAACCTTGTGAAGATTCAAAAACTGCAAATGCTTACGAGCAAGTTTGACTCCATTTTCATGGCAGAAAATGAATTGTTCACAGATTATTATACACGATTGCAAGACATCGTGAATTCATGTGTTAACTTGGGAGAGAAAATTCCAGAATTTAAAATTGTAAGAAAGATTTTAAGGACTCTTCCTGAAAGATTTCGTTCCAAGGTTACGGCCATTGAAACTATTAAACACCCGGACGAAATCCGTGTAGAAGAATTAGTTGGTTCATTACAAACATATGAAATGACATTTCCTACTAACTATTCTTCTGGAAAAGCATCTACTTCTAAGTCTTCAGTTTTGCATTGAAAACAACAAAAGAAGAAGACGCGGATTCATCCTCCTCAGACGATGACGAGAACCTATCTATGGAGGACTTTGAGAAGCAGCTTGCTCTCTTGACAAGAAGATTTCGCCGAAACTTTCGAAGGGGCAATTCAAGTAAAACTCCATCCTTCGGAAAGTGGAAGAAAGGCAAAGGTTATTCAAGCCAAAAGTCAAGAAAGCAAGAAAGTTTTTCAAAGGATAAGAAAAGCTCAGAGGGACAAGTCCAATGCTTCAAGTGCCGAGGGTACGACCATATTTCAACGGGGTGTCCCAATAAGAATCCGGCAAAGAAGAAAGCGATGCAAGCCGTCACTTGGGATGACACTTGAACGTCAAATGAGTCATCTTCCAGTGATGAAGAAAATAACGCAACGGCATTCCACGCGTCCACATCTTCACCGTTCATATGCTTTATGGCAAGTACATCTGAGTCATTGTCCAACTCCTCCCAAGTTGAAAAGAATGCAACGGACGATGAATCGGATAATTCTGAAGGTGAAGATTTTGCTTTTGCCTACCATAAACTTTTGAAGGTTTCAAAGAAACTGGCAAAGCAAAACAAGAGTTTGAGAGGGAGTTTGTAGGATCTCGAAGAAGAAGCAAAAAGGGCAACTTCTCTCTCAAACGCTCTTGAAGTGGAAAGGGATAATCTGATCAAAGTAAATGTTTCCCTTGAAGAGTCTAATGAGCATCTCGAGAAAAATTATATAGATATGGTGAATAAAGCAAATTACTTCTTGAAGCTCTAAAGTGAGGCTCGACAGGAAAAAATGGAAATGACGAAGACCATTTTCCAACTCAAGGATGATTTAAAGCAATTCTCTTCTGGAAGGAGTAAGTTGGAAAAGATGCTTCGTCTTGGTCAAACAAACAGATTCGGCCTCGGATACAATCGAACTGAAGACAATTTTAGTTCGATTGGGTCAGTCTTTGTGCCCCAGTCGGTATCTCCTCCTCCGACACCGGAATTTACGACAAACAACGACAACAAGCCTACTTCACCCTCTTCGGGATCATCAAGCACTAAGGTATGTTTTCGTTGTGGTTTTGCTGGGCACATAAGGAGAAATTGCAAGATGGGAGCGAAACGTTCAACTCAAGCGCCTCTTGCAACAACTACCAAAAAGGTGATTCCCCAAAAATCAAAGGAAAAGAGCCTTGGTAGTTCACCTCGTAAGACGATGTCAAGCAATGAATCAAACAAGACGCTTTCACCAAGGAGAATAACTTCAAGAACATTGCCAACGCAATCCAAAAAGGTTTGGGTGCGCAAAGCTGAAATCTTCCCTTGTCTTGTTGTTCATACTTCTTTACATGCTTATGACAACTCGTCTTGGTATCTGGATAGTGGATGTTCCCGTAACATGACCGGTGACAAAAACTGTTTTCAAACTCTAGAGAAAATCTCCGGAGGACATGTTGTTTTCGAAGACGGTCGTTCTTCTAAAATTGTTGGAAAAGGAACAATCGCTATTCCAGAAGGCCCTGTTTTGAATAATGTTCTATTTGTAGAAGGCCTTAAGACTAACCTCATCAGTATAAGTCAACTTTGTGACAATGGTTTTTCAGTTAATTTTTCGTCTATAGAATGTATTGTAACTGATAAAGACCATGTATTCTTTTTGAAAGGGGTTAGATCAGAAAATAATTGCTATGTTGTTTCAAACAAAATTTCTGAAAAATGTAACCTAGTTTCTTTAGATAATGAAATTCTTTGGCATGAAAGGCTAGGTCACATAAATTTTAAAGAACTAGCAAGGATTTCTAATAAAGACGTGGTTAAGGGGGTTCCTAAACTTACATTTAAAGATAACATTGTGTGTGGAGGTTGTCAAAAGGGAAAGTAATCAAGGGCTGCACACAAGAACTTGAACCACGTTGGTACTAATCGGCCCTTAGAATTACTGCATATGGACTTAATGGGGCCAACTCGTCAACCATCCTTGGGAGGTAAATGGTATATTTTTCTTTTGGTTGATGATTTCTCTAGATATTCATGGGTAACTTTTTAAAAAGAGAAAGCGGATACTTTCGACTCTTTTCATGAGGTTTGTCATCGTATTATGATTGAAAGAAATGAAAAGATCATTCGTGTTCGAAGTGATAGAGGTGGAGAATTCATTAATTCTAAATTCACTGATTTTTGCACTTCCAATGGCATAAAACATGAATTCTCAGCACCTTATACACCTCAGCAGAATGGTGTTGTTGAGCGCAAAAACAGGGTTGTTCAGGAGATGGCGCGTGTGATGCTTCATAGCCGGAATCTCCCGTTACATTTTTGGGCTGAAGCCGTGAACACCGCCGTCTATGTAATTAATCGAGTGTATTTGCGCCCGGGAACATTAAATACACCATATGAGCTGTGGTTTTGTAGAAAACCAAATATCAAATATTTTCGTATCTTTGGTGTTACGGAATTTGAGTTGGCGTAGTTTCGTGAAAGTTTCAAGTCCTGAAGATTGAAGGTGAAGAAAGTTGAATCATTTAACTCAATCTCAAGAAAGAAGAATTCAAAAGGATCAGGTTTGTTTAACTAAAGAATTTGTGTGATCCGAATACTTCTTGTAGTGTAGAAACACTTGGAAGAATCTTTCATTGCATAAAAATCAAAAACTGGACTTGGGACATGTTCAGGATCCGGATCAGGCTGTTCGATCCGGATCCCGAAGGTGGTTCGTTCATACATCGTCGCAATCCGGATCGTAGTCTCTTGATCCGGATCCCGAACGTTGAGTTTACCATCTACCTTGAACGATCCGGATCTTGCTTCGCAATCCGGATCCCGAACGTTGATGTTTGGTGAACTGTATGAACGATCCGGATCGTAGTTACATGATCCGGATCCCGAACCTTCGTTTTTCTGGAATTGGCTGTTTCGTTATGACGATCCGGATCTCAGTTATCACGATCCGGATCGCCGTCCGTAAAATTCCAGAAATGGCAGGTTTTTGATTCTTATCTCCTTCCTAGGGTTTCTAACCTATAAATAGACCCTATGTCTTTCTTTCTAGGGTCAATCCACATAGCCGTCATTTTCATATATCATCTTATACGGCTATAGATCCACATATAGAGAAGAAAGGAAATCATTAGAGAATACTCTATGTTTCTTCATCTATATTGATTAGTTTGATTCTAGGTTTTCATACTCACATCTTGAGTTGAATCAAACTAATGAATACTTAGATGGTATTTCCGATCTATCTTTGATCTAAGTATTCGGCGGATCATCACCACCCAAAAAACAACGATTACCCCAAAATCGGCGCTTGGATTCGCGTGTCCTTGTGGATTCAAGGTTCATTCGCTCTCGTGGATTCGGAGCGAGGCACGTTTGTGGATTCGAAGGGTGCTATTGGGTGAAGACCGTGGATTCGGTCGGACGTCGTGGATTCGACGTTGGACGCCGTGGATTCGGCGTTGGGCGCAGATCGTGGATTCGAGAGGCGTCTGGAGCGAGCGGAGAAGATCCTCTAGGAGCGTATGGAAAAGGTTGAGTCGTAAGTGTGTACGGTAAATCACCTTGTACGTGTTTTAATTCTAGTGGATTTCTGCCGTGTTATCGGTCCCGTGGTTTTTTACTCCGGTGATGGAGTTTTCCACGTAAAAATCTTGCGAGTTATTTTCATTTCCGCATTGGGTTTTTTTATCGCAACGATTTTTGAGTGTTTATACGTTTACACCTATTCACCCCCCTCTAGGTGTTTCTTCCCCTATTTAGATCCGTATTATATACGACCCAACAAGTGGTATCAGAGCGGGAATAGGGTTGTGAACAATGGTTGAAGGTGGAAACATCAATCGACCCCCTTTCTTTGATGGAACAAATTATGCGTACTGGAAAGTACGGATGAAAGCCTTTTTATCTTCCATCGACGAAAGGGTGTGGCATTCAATTGAATCAGGATGGACTAATCCAACTGAACTTATCTCTGATGTTCACACCTTAAAACCTAGGTCGAAATGGACCAAGGAAGAGTTTGAGTTATCTTCTTACAATGGCAAGGGAATTAATGCTATTTTTAATGCCTTATCTCAAACTGAATTCTCTCGCGTCTCGGCATGTGAGACTGCGAAAGAAATCTGGGATGTTCTCCAGGTTACACATGAGGGAACTAACCTCGTGAAGATTCAGAAACTGCAGATGCTTACGAGCAAGTTTGACTCTATTTTGATGGCAGAAAATGAATCTTTCACGGACTACTATACACGATTGCAAGACATCGTAAACTCATGTGCTAATCTGGGAGAGAAGATTCCAGAATTTAAGATTGTAAGAAAAATCTTAAGAACTCTTCCTGAACGATTTCGCCCAAAGGTTACTGCCATTGAAACTATTAAACACCCGGACGAAATACGTGTAGAAGAATTAGTTGGTTCATTACAAACTTATGAAATGACTTTTAATACTAACAATTCTTCTGGAAAAGCATCCACTTCTAAGTCTTCAGGTTATGCGTTGAAAACAACTAAGGAAGAAGACGCGGATACATCCTCCTCGGACGATGATGAGAACCTTTCTATGGAGGAATTTGAGAAGCAGCTCGCTCTCTTGACAAGGAATTTTCGCCGCAACTTTCGAAGGGGTAATTCAAGCAAATCTCCATCCTTCAGAAAGTGGAACAAAGGCAAGGGTACTCCAAGTCACAAGTCAAGAAAGCAGGAGAACTTCTCAAAGGATAAGAAAAGTTCAGAAGGACAACTGCAATGCTTCAAATGTCGAGGCTACGGCCACATTGCAACGGAGTGTCCTAACAAGTATCCGGCAAAGAAGAAGGCGATGCAAGTCGTCACTTGGGATGACAACTCAACGTCAAATGAGTCGTCTTCAAGTGATGAAGAAAAGAGCTCCACGGCATTCCACGCGTCCACATCTTCACCATTCATGTGCTTTATGGCAAGTACGTCTGAATCATTGTCCAACTCCACTGTTGAAAAGAATGCAATGGACAATGAATCGGATGATTCGGAACGTGAAGAGTTTGCTCTAGCCTATCACAGATCTTTACAGGATTTAAAGAAACCGGCTAAGCAAAACAAGGGGTTGAGAGGGAGATTGCAGGATCTCGCAGAAGAAGTAAAAAGGGTAACTTCTCTCTCGACCGATCTTGAAGTGGAAAGGGATAGTTTGATAAAAGCAAATGTTTCCCTTCAAGAGTCCAATGAGCAGCTCGAGAAGAACTATATAGATATGGTGAACAAAGCAAACTACTTCTTGAAGCTCTATGGCGAGGGCCGACAGGAAAGACGGGAAATGACAGAGACCATTCTCCAACTCAAGGATGACTTACAGCAATTCTCTTTAGGAAGGAGTAAGTTGGATAAACTCCTTGGTCTTGGTCAAACAAATCGGTTCGGCCTCGGGTACACTCAAACTGGAAACAGTCCAAGTTCGAGTGGGACAGTCTTTGTGCCTCAGTCGATATCTCCTCCTCCGACATCGGAATTCAAGACAAACAACGACAACAAACCTACCTCATCCTCTTCGGAATCGTCAAGCTCAAAGGTATGTTTTCGTTGTAATTTTGCAGGGCACATCGAAAGAAATTGCGAGATTGGAGCTCAAAGAACAAATCAACCACATCTTGCAATTGCTACCAATAAGCTCACTTCCCGGAATTCAAGGAAGGATTTTTCAAAAGGAAAGAACATTGGTAGCACCTCAAACAAGACGATGACAAAAGAAAAAGATCAATCATACAAGACGTCGTCTTCAAGGAGAATCTCTCAACCTTTACCAACATACTCCAAAACTCAAAAGGTTTGGGTATGCAAAGGTGAAACCCCTCCTTGTCCTTAATCGTTCTACGATTAAATCTTGTATAGTTTGTGTAGACTATTTTCTTTTCTTCTTTTTCTTTTGGCCAACTCGTCAACCATCCTTGCAAGGTAAATTGTATATTTTTTTCTTATTGGTTGATGTTTTCTCTCGGTTTTCTTGGGTAGCATTTTTGAGAGAGAAAGCTGATACGTTTGACTCTTTTCATGAGATTTGCCATCGTATTATGATTGAAAAGAATGAAAAGATCATTCGTGTTAGAAGTGATAGGGGTGGAGAATTCATAAATTCAAAATTCATTGACTTTGTACTTCAAATGGCATTAAACATGAATTCTCGGCACCCTATACACCTCAGCAGAATGGTGTTGTTGAGCGCAAAAACAGGGTTGTTCAAGAGATGGCGCGTGTGATGCTTCATAGCCGGAAATTACCGCTACATTTTTGGGCTGAAGCTGTGAACACCGCTGTCTATGTCATTAACAGAGTGTATTTGCGCCCAGGAACCTTGAATACACCATATGAGCTGTGGTTTAGTAGAAAACCGGATATCAAGTACTTTCGTATCTTCGGGAGTCGATGTTACATCTTACGTGACCGTGAAAATCTTGGAAAGTTCGACTCTCGAAGTGATGAAGGGATCTTTTTGGGTTATTCTACGAATAGCAGAGCATATCGAGTATTTAACATTGAATCTAAGACGATCGTAGAATCTATAAATGTTAAAGTAGATGAAGCTTCTCATTTTGAATCTGAAAAATCTACCCTCGATATCTCTCTAGATGATGATTCTCCTGCTAGTGCATCTTCTCATAATAATACTTCCAATATTAATGATGCATCTAATGGTTCTTCTAGTTTATCTGATGTGCAGGAATCATCTCGTGTACCTCCGAGTACTCCGTTTCAACAAACGCTACGAATCTCCAAGGATCATCCGGAATCGAACATCATTGGAGATCCACAAGAAGGAGTTAGAACTCGAAGGCAGTTGGTTTGCGGATTTGCTTGCTACGTATCTTTAATCGAACCAAAGACAATAGATGAAGCTCTTCAGGATGACTACTGGATTAAAGCAATGCAGGAAGAGCTCCATCAATTTGAGCGAAACAAAGTCTGGGAATTAACGAAGCCTCCAAAGCAACATAATGTGATAGGTACCAAATGGATCTTCAAGAACAAGAAAGATGAAGATGGTACTATCATCAGGAACAAGGCACGACTAGTTGCTCAAGGCTACTCTCAAGTAGAAGGTATAGACTTTGACGAAACTTTCGCCCCTGTAGCTAGACTCGAGTCCATTCGTATATTGTTTGCTATTGCTTGTCATTTTAAAATCAAATTATTTCAAATGGACGTCAAGAGCGCATTTCTAAATGGGTTTTTAAATGAGGAAGTTTATGTAGCTCAACCGAAAGGTTTTGTAGATCATAAACAACCTAACCATGTTTTTCGTTTGAAAAAGGCTCTTTACGGTCTGAAACAAGCACCGCGAGCATGGTACGAAAGGTTAACAAAGCACCTTTTGGAGAAGGGCTATACTCGAGGGGGAGCTGACAGGACTCTCTTTGTGAAGCATTATCAAAATAATTTCATTGTAGCACAAATCTATGTCGATGACATTGTATTTGGTGCAACAAAAGATAATGATGCTTCTAAATTCGCGGAGACCATGGAAAGCGAATTTGAGATGTCCATGATGGGCGAACTGTCTTATTTTCTTGGATTGCAAATTAAACAAAATGATGAAGGTATTCACTTGAGTCAATCCAAGTATGCACTGGAGTTGGTCAAAAAGTTTGATCTAGAAAATTGTAAAGATTTTCCAACTCCAATGGGAACTAGCCACAAGGGACTTGGAAGTGAATCACATAGTGAGAATGTAGACGAGAAACTGTATAGAAGTATGATTGGAAGTCTACTTTACCTCACGGCTAGTCGCCCGGATATATCCTTTAGTGTTGGGATTTGCGCGAGATATCAATCAGCACCAAAGGAGGTTCACCTGAAAGCGGTGAAACGGATCATCCGGTACATCAAAGGATCAATTAATTTCGGAATTTGGTATCCTATGGGAACAAGTCTGGACATTGTTGGATACTTAGATGCCGATTGGGCAGGATCAGTGGATGATCGGAAAAGCACGAGTGGTGCATGCTTCTATCTTGGCCATTGCCTTGTTGCATGGCACAGTAAAAAGCAGAATTGCATAGCACTCTCGACTGCCGAAGCGGAATACATTTCAGCTGGAAGTTGCTCAACTCAACTCATTTGGATGAAAAGCGTATTGAGTGACTTCCGCATTTCAGCATCTTCGGTAACAATTCTTTGTGACAACACAAGTGCAATTAACATTTCTAAAAACCCTGTGTTGCACTCTAGAACAAAACATATTGAACTTAGATATCATTTTCTTAGAGAGCTAGTTGAATCAAATACTCTTCAACTTTCATATGTTTCAACTGAAGATCAATTAGCTGACTTTTTAACAAAACCTTTGGATCAAAAACGTTTTATTCATTTGCGAAAAGCAATTGGTATGCTTTCTTTGAAATAAACTTCTTTTTGAAACCTTTGCTTAAAATAGGTTTTGTATTTGTTTTGTTCTATTCAATATCTATGTTTATACATAGGATAGTAATTGAGCATAGATCTTAATTGACTTTAATTGCATCTGTTCACACATTTAGAAATTTATTATGCTTTTGCCATCATAATATTTCTTTGTTGCAATGATCGTTTATGTTAATTAAATCATCTTCTAAAGTGATCAAAGTCAATTTCTCTCTCAATGATCTCTTGGTATAGTCATTATCTTATTTGACTGTTTAGTCGAGTATGAAATCGAGATCAATTTTTGGTTGAATACTTTATATCTTAAATAATTGATAGCCAATTGAGGGGGAGTCAAAGATAATGTAAAATGCTCAAAAGATGTGGAAAGAGTTACATCCCAATGAGGAGTGTGAAAACTACCACCACATGGAGGAAAGAGCTACCACCTCGGTCGTCCGAGTATTGTGTGCAGCTACCACATGTATACCAAGCATGGTTGTTCAAATTTTTGATTAAGTAAAATGCATGTTGAAATACTTGACTCTGTCAAATTTCAAGGTTGGTATAAGGTGGGATTTTAAAGAAAGATGCTCAAAGAGCCACTCTCTTCAACAGATTGTCTAGAAATATTATCTACCATATTTGGGATTTCAAACATCTATTGATCTTTGTATTTCATTTTCTTTACCGAATTGATTATTTGATAAAGGCATTACTCATAAGATCAAGTTAGATGTAATTGAAGGTGTTCAACTTTAAGGGATTTAATTCTTGTAAATTTTCGTTTCATTTTTGGATATTACTGATAGATTTGGCATAATCTAATTCTTGTTGTGTGAAACGATGCTTTTTGTTTAAAGTTGATACACCTTTGTGCTTACAATCTTTTTCTGGTTTTTCTTGAATTTCTCTGAAATTTTTCTAAAGAAAAAGTTGGGGCCGATCCGGATCGGGCAAGGTGATCCGGATCCCGAACGCAGGTTTTCTCCTGCGGGCTGACGATCCGGATTGGACCTGCCGATCCGGATCCCGAACGCAGTTTTTTTTTTCACTGCGGGTAGCCGATCCGGATCGCAAGCTCGGGAGGATCCGGATCGCGGCTAGGTTTTTATAAAGAACAAAAGGGTTTTGATTTCCTTTACTCCAATCTTTTGTTCAAAAGTTTCCAGAGCGCTTCTCTCTAGATTTCATCCTCCTTGGAAGCTTTCTAACTCAAGTTCTTCAGTTCCAAGTAAGTTTTATTGATCAAAATCTCGGTTTTTCACCGTTTTTCTCTTTTCCTCCTCAAACGTACGAAATTCTTGGATCGATTTTGTTTGTGGATGGTTTTTGATCAAATTTCTTTTGAAATAAGAACTCTGGGTTGTTTAGTTTTGATTATATGCTAGGTTTTCTCCTGATTAACGGATTTTTAGGCTTCGATTTCTAAAATTTCGGTTTTAGGGCATATAATAAGGATTTTCGAAATTCATGCAATTGATCTATTTTTAAAAGTCCTTTTGCAAAACTAATTTGATTCTTAGTCTCTCTACATGATTATGATTGTTTGGGTACAATTTTTCCAATTTTTGAAAACTAAGAATTTTTGTGTTCTTGAGTTGGTTTTCACAGGACACCTTCTTTACTCAAGCATTTTGTTCAATGGCACTTAATTCAATGTGTTTCTCTTGGTTAATCCTTCTCTTGGTCTCAATGGTACACACTCGCCCTACAAATAAACTAAAGAGAGCCAAGAACCTCCAACAAAAAGGTGATTTTGTCGAGGTCAGTGACACAGAGGTAGATTGTCATGAGGTTGACTGGGCAGCATTGACGGATGATGATGACTCAATGTATGAACAAGAACCGTCTGATGATTCAAGGAGAAAGGCGTCTGTTAAATCAAAAGAAAAGGCAAACAAAGGACCAGGAAAAGCATCAAAGGCAGCACCAATCATCTCCATGAAAAGAAAGAGAATAACTAGACGCTGTGGGCTACGACAGGACATTAATGTTGACACGCCGATAGCTCCTGACTCCCCACATCGCTTGGAAGAAGTATTCGTTAACACTGATCGTCTTCGAGCCTTTGCACATCGCGAATGCATTGGTGAAAGGCATGTTAACTTTGAGGCTCTGCAAGGTCACTCCCCTGCTTTTGGCCTTCTGATTGAACAAGCAAACCTTATTCAAGTATGTCGTTTCCCAGAAACTCTTGGCTACTGTTTGCATCATGTGAGGACCTTCTACACTAATGCACGACATCTTCGAGAGGTTGAGAACGGTCCTATGGAGTTCTACACGAACATCCAAGGCACAAGGTTTAAGATTACTCCACAATTGATTGGCGAGGTTTTGGGAATGGAAGCCAGCAAGAAAGGAGTTCACTTCTTGAAGGGGGTAAATTTGACAAACACATTATGGCAAAAAGTTATAGAGGGAATTTGTCTCGAGGGAACACAATCAACCGAAAAATCTGTTCGTTCTAAAGAACTTCGTCTTGAATATCGCTTCTTAAACTTCATCACATGCTACAATATACTTCCAAATATGCAGACAAAGGTTGTGAGATGGGACCGGTTGCTGTTTTGTATCTCATAGGACATCGATCAGAGGCAACGGCATTGAATATCAACATTCCATACATTATCTGGAATAGAATGGCGCGATATGTTGAGCATCCTCACCCCACTGAGAGAATTCCATTTCCCTTGATTATAATGAGGATTTTACAGAAATTTCAGGTTGACATTACTTCAACAACTTATCATCAATGTCTGAGCATGATAAATGAGTCTACTATTGTCAAATCCCTCCATAAGTTGCCGCATGTCACTCCAGTTCCTGCATCTGGAACAAAGCACAGTACAAGCACTGCCGCATCACCATCTCGACAAGCAACTGGCACAGATAATGAAGCATCAATAACATCGATTATCAAGGAACAACAGCGACTATCTGTTAAGCAAGAACAAATTTTGACGGAGCAACAACGAATTACCAAAGAGCTTGAAATTACAACGGCAGCTCACATTACCATAACGAAGAAGATCAATTCAATGGACAAGCGGATGCGAAAGATACTCTCTAAGATGGGTTGCACAAGCTCTGAAGACTCAGATTCTGACAACTTATTACTTTTGACTCATTTTCTTTTCCTTTCCTTTTGTGCAGGATTACGATTTTAGGATTTAGTTTTATACTTACGTTAGCTTAGTTCTCAGGTTTTACATTTTATTGGAACTTTTTACTCTCCTCACATTTCGTAGTCTTAACTACATTTTGGCTTTGTTTTGTGACAAAAAGGGGGAGAGAGTTACGAGAGAACTTTGAACAATGAACGAACTTTGAACAATGTTGACTGCATGAAACATCAAGGTAAGTGAACAATGTTTGATATGAAAACTGGATGAATATCAAGGTAAGTATTACTCCAACTTCCATTCTCAACTTGAGGTTTTTCAGCTGTATGAATGCATGCCTCGACTAACTATTTGCTAACTATTTGGGCATGTAATATAACTAACAAGTTGATGTTCACTAACAAGTTTGTGACACTTGGTTTTTGATTGCATAGAAGATATGTTGGTTCTTAACTCTGATCAATTACATATCTATATATATATTAGTTTGTCACAAACATGTTCATGACATTTGGTTTTTACGTGCAAAGAAGATATGTTGGTGCTTTTTTAACTATGATCAGTTTACATATCTGAATATAAATGTCATGGTAAGTATAAATGAGTTTAAACTTCATCTCTGTTTGTGGTTTTTGAATAATACAAAATTCTTGAGGTATCTAACGATTTCTTTTGTCAAGAATGATTTCTTTTTGCAGAGAGTACAGATGTCTAAGTCTAGAGTCTGTTTTAGGAGTTTAACTCATGTATTGTATTTTGGATCTCCATTGTAAATTTTTGTTGTATGGTGATAGCAACAAAAATATCTTTTTGAATTTTCTTTAGTGGATCTGTGTTTTGTCACGAAACCGCCAAAGGGGGAGATTGTTACGGAATTTGAGTTGGCGTAGTTTCGTGAAAGTTTCAAGTCCTGAAGATTGAAGGTGAAGAAAGTTGAATCATTTAACTCAATCTCAAGAAAGAAGAATTCAAAAGGATCAGGTATGTTTAACTAAAGAATTTGTGTGATCCGAATACTTCTTGTAGTGTAGAAACACTTGGAAGAATCTTTCATTGCATAAAAATCAAAAACTGGACTTGGGACATGTTCAGGATCCGGATCAGGCTGTTCGATCCGGATCCCGAAGGTGGTTCGTTCATACATCGTCGCAATCCGGATCGTAGTCTCTTGATCCGGATCCCGAACGTTGAGTTTACCATCTACCTTGAACGATCCGGATCTTGCTTCGCAATCCGGATCCCGAACGTTGATGTTTGGTGAACTGTATGAACGATCCGGATCGTAGTTACATGATCCGGATCCCGAACCTTCGTTTTTCTGGAATTGGCTGTTTCGTTATGACGATCCGGATCTCAGTTATCACGATCCGGATCACCGTCCGTAAAATTCCAGAAATGGCAGGTTTTTGATTCTTATCTCCTTCCTAGGGTTTCTAACCTATAAATAGACCCTATGTCTTTCTTTCTAGGGTCAATCCACATAGCCGTCATTTTCATATATCATCTTATACGGCTATAGATCCACATATAGAGAAGAAAGGAAATCATTAGAGAATACTCTATGTTTCTTCATCTATATTGATTAGTTTGATTCTAGGTTTTCATACTCACATCTTGAGTTGAATCAAACTAATGAATACTTAGATGGTATTTCCGATCTATCTTTGATCTAAGTATTCGGCGGATCATCACCACCCAAAAAACAACGATTACCCCAAAATCGGCGCGTGGATTCGCGTGTCCTTGTGGATTCAAGGTTCATTCGCTCTCGTGGATTCGGAGCGAGGCACGTTCGTGGATTCGAAGGGTGCTATTGGGTGAAGACCGTGGATTCGGTCGGACGTCGTGGATTCGACGTTGGACGCCGTGGATTCGGCGTTGGGCGCAGATCGTGGATTCGAGAGGCGTCTGGAGCGAGCGGAGAAGATCCTCTAGGAGCGTATGGAAAAGGTTGAGTCGTAAGTGTGTACGGTAAATCACCTTGTACGTGTTTTAATTCTAGTGGATTTCTGCCGTGTTATCGGTCCCGTGGTTTTTTACTCCGGTGATGGAGTTTTCCACGTAAAAATCTTGCGAGTTATTTTCATTTCCGCATTGGGTTTTTTTATCGCAACGATTTTTGAGTGTTTATACGTTTACACCTATTCACCCCCCTCTAGGTGTTTCTTCCCCTATTTAGATCCGTATTATATACGACCCAACATTTGGGAGTCGCTGTTTTATTTTGCGAGATCGCGAAAATCTTGGTAAATTCGACTCTCGAAGTGACGAAGGGATTTTCATGGGTTATTCTACAAACAGTAGAGCATATCGGGTATTTAACCTTGAATCTAAAACGATGGTAGAATCTATAAATGTTAAAGTAGATGAAGCTTTTCACTTTACATCTGATAAATCTACCCCTGATATGTCTCTTGATGATGATACTCCTGTAAATGCATCTTCTCATGATAATTCTTCCAATAATAATGATGCATCTAATGGCTCTTCTAGTTTATCTGATGTGCAGGAATCATCACATGCATCTCCGAGAACTCCGTTACCGCAAACGTTAAGAATCTCCAAAGATCATCCGGAATCGAACATTATTGGAGATCAATAAGAAGGAGTCAAAACTCGGAGGCAGTTGGTTTGTGGAGTCGCATGTTATGTCTCCATTGTTACGGAATTTGAGTTGGCGTATTTCGTGAATTCGGTTAAGTCTTGAAGATTGAAGGTAAAGAAGGTTGGATCATATAACTCAATCTCAAGAAAGAAGAATTCAAAAGGAACAGGTATGTTTAACTTAATATCTTTGGTGATCCGAATACTTCTTATAGTGTACAAACACTTGGATGAACTTCTAATTGCATAAAAATCAAAAACTGGACATGGGACATGTTCAGGATCCGGATCAGACTTTCCAATCCGGATCCCGAAGGTTGTTCGTTCATACACCAGTTCAATCCGGATCGTAGCCTCCTTTGATCCGGATCCCGAACACTGGGTTTACCATTTTGTTTGAACGATCCGGATCAGGCTTTTCAATCAGGATCTCGAACGTTGATGTTTGGTGAACTGTATGAACGATCCGGATCAGGCACTTCGATCCGGATCCCGAACCTTGGTTTTTCTGGAAACTGTTTTTCTCGCTACAGCAATCCGGATCGCCGAAGTCCGATCCGGATCGTCGTCATGTAAAATTCCAGAAAAGGATAGTTTTTGATTCTTATCCTCTTCCAATGGTTTCTAACCTATAAATAGACCCTATGATTCATTTTTCTAGGGTAAGCCGTGGAAGCCGTCATATTCAAATCAAAATACGGCCATATGAATCCACCTATAGAGAAGAAAGGAAATCAATAGATATTACCCTATGTTTCTTCATCTATATTGATTGATTTGATTCTAGGTTTTCATACTCACATTTTGAGTAGAATCAAATCAATGAATACTTAGATGGTATTTCCGATCTATTTCTAATCTAAGTATTCGGCGGATCATCACCACCCAAAAACAACGATTTTCCCAAAATCGGCGCGTGGACTCGCATGGCCTTGTGGATTCAAGGTGCTACCGCTCTCGTGGATTCGGAGCGAGGTACGTTCGTGGATTCGAAGCGTGCTACTGGGTGAAGACCGTGGATTCGGTCAGACGTCGTGGAGTCGACGTTGGACGTCGTGGATTCGGCGTTGGACGCAAATCGTGGATTCGAGAAGCGTCGTGGAGCGAGCGGAGAAGATCAACTAGGAGCGTATGGAAAAGGTTGAGTCGTCTGTGAGTACGGTATATGTCACGCCCCGGGTGTAAACCAGAACCCGGGCCCGTCTACAGATCCGCCGTGCACACGGTATTTCCCGCGTACACGAAGCGCCAAACCTGCTCAGATATAAGAGATAATAATAAAAGAGCAACAAAAACAGAGCTGAACTAAAACTAATACATCTCAGACTGAAGCTGGAAATAAAATACAATACATCTGTATAAATGATACATCTGTCTCTCCCAGCTCACCAAAATAAATACAACCTACTGGCAAAAGCCAGTCCCAAATGTAAAAGTACAACCGTCTGAGGAAACCTGGGTACACCAACAGTCCAGCTAACACGCTCATCCTGCCTCGAGATCTATCTACTAAGCCGTCCTCTCTCCTCGACCCGCCGCTGAAAGCCCAGCAGCACCCGCAGAAGACACTGCAAAACAAAGAAGAAGAAAAAGAGGAAAGAAGAATGGGGGTGAGAACTACTAGTAAACCAGTAGCCTCCCCTAGTGGGTAAAACCTCAAACTCTGACACCCCCACTAGGTTTACCAGAGGCAAAAAGGAAAGAAGAGTGGTAAGAAAAGAAACCGCTGCAAAAGGGAAATCTACCACTACTATGCCTCTAAAATATAGTCCTAGACTGGAATAACCGTAAGCAACAATAACCAACCGTCCCAGATGAACCCAATCTGTACCGCCCTCATCATCGGGCAAGGAAGTCGCGCCGATGTGAAAGCAAACCTCCTGCTGCCGCCCTCATCATCGGGGAAAATAAGCCGCGCCGATGTGATAGCAAAACTGTCCATAACTGTCTGGCCCCGGCCTCCGGAGGGGATCTCGAGGGGAGCTACCCACACGAGTAAAGCATCACCGGGCAATAACCGCGCCGGTGTGATAAAAGCAGGATTGGATCACAACTATAAAGCCCCGGTGGAAACACAACCCTCCATTAAAAGAAAACTGATTCCCCAATCAGATGCAAAAGTAACCATCCGGTCAATCGCCCAATATCCGCGATTGCCGCAATACCCCACAATCCACGACCAGGTCTCACAACCGACCTCCGGTCAACCGCCCAAAATCCGCGGTCGCCGGAATAACCCATAATCACAAACATGTCCCACATCCGACATCTGGTCAACCGCCTACTATCCGCGGTTGCCACAAAACCCTCTAGTCCATAATCATGCCCTATCACCGATGTCCTATAACCGACATCCGGTTAACCGCCCAATATCCGCGGTCGCCGCCAAAACCCATGATCCATAATCCAGGCCCCGGCTACACTATCCCAAACCCCTGCTCAAACCCGAGCAAACCCACCTGACTAACGAAAAGGAGAAAGAAGCAAACAAGGTTTCTCCTAAGTCAAGTTGCAGCATGAAAGTGTAGCGATAAAAGATGGCCTACCTAGATGTCCAAACAAGCATGCAAGTGTTCTCAAGGAAATAAAGGAAAAAGGCGACCAATAGTGGTTCCACATGTGTAACAATTAATAACTCCGCATAGATATAACCATCATGCTAAAACATTATCCAACCACACACGTCTATGATCCATGATAAAGCATCACTATCCACCTATGCATGTCATAAAGTCCTCAAATAGTACCAACCACTAACAGGATAATCATAAAGCCCAAAATAAATAACCTTACCCACATGCAAGGTTAAATGCTAACATTCCATCCATACCAACATGTATAAGTCCCAACCACTATCAAATATCCACAATAGTAATTTCCATATGAAGGGCTCACAATTTTATATCACTTAAGCATGCATGTCCAAATAAAGGGATCACTCTAATATTCCTAGTGAGCATGTCAAAATAGAGGTAAACAACAACCACCCACCTCGATCGCTAATTCCAAGTCCAAAAAGTGCTCTCGCCCAAACCGATAAGCCGCCGCGATCGCTGTACAAAATTCCCAAAAGAACATACATAATTAACATACAATGCTCACACAAATCTGCCCCAAACACAACAGCCCAATGTTTCCCTGTTTTTACCTGCGAGAAGTGCCCGGAAAATTCCAAGAAAAATACTGTCACAATCCTCGCAACGAACCCGTCGAAACGACTACCTGCACACTCAAATCCGAGTTTCCTATACTGAGAAACAAATCCGACAAGGGAACCACCCCGAAATAAACTGCTCTCAAAAACTGAACCACAAGGTTCTGTAAGCAGGGATATTCACCTTCGGGACAAAATTCAAAAAATTCCGAGAAAATTTGGAGATATTCCTCGTGACGTGTAGATGCAAAACGCCTTTTGAATCGCCCCAATCCGATGCCTTTGCGTGAAGATATCACCAAAATACCGCACCGCTGTCCCAAAACTCCGCCCCTGAAAATGAGGTCACAAGATGATCCGAAAAACCCATGAAAATCTCGGAATGGGAAAAACCAGTAAACATGGAGAACGTAGCCCTACCTGTCATGAAGACGATGGCGCAAGAATCACAGAAAAAGGTGCTCGGGGTAAGCCGGGGGAGTCCTCGCACCAAAACGCGACGAAGAAGACCACAAACGAACGAGCGTCGCGCCGCGCCGTAAAAATGCAAACCTCGGGATGCGTGCCGCCGAAAAATCGTGGAATCTGCAAATGGATCCGGCTCAGGGAGATGAAGAAATCTCGTGAAGGTGGGACTGTGAAAGGAGGAACAGGGAAAGAGTTCTTCACTGTAGAACTCGGCCTATTTATAGGCCAGGAAAAACAAATCCGAAAATACCCAACCTGTCCAAAATTTCCGGGCGCTCCCACTTTTGGGCGGCTACAGTGTTGGGCCCGGCCCAACACTGTGCGTGCCCGAAAGCCTCCCGGGCCTCCACGTCGCCCCCGAACAGGCAACAGCCTTCCCCGCCGCACGCGTAGCGCCGCGTGGCCCGCCTGGTCAACGCGGGTGGGTGGCGCCCGCGAATCACAGGGCGCCACCTGGTCCGCACTAACCCCCCGACCATTCCTGGCGCGCCGCCTGGCACCCCCTGCCGCGCACTGTTCCGAGGCACCCCGCGCTCCGTGGTCCCAGCCTGCATGAGCCCGCCAACCAGAAACCGCCACGTGTCCCGCCGGTCCATGCACCGCGCCCGCCTGCTCCGTGGTCCAAGTCCACTGCACCGACCAATCCCAAGAAGCCACGTGTCCAACCCCTGGTGCACGACGGCCCGTGGACCGCGCGCCTGCTCGCGCACCCGCGCGCCTGTCCGCGCGCTGCCCGCGCCCACGCGCTGCCCGCGGCCGCTCTGCCGCCTGCCCGAGCCCGTCCGCCGTGCTCCGCCACTGCCCGCCGCCGCCGCCGCTACCCGCCGGCGGCCGGAAACACTGTTCCGGCATGAACAGTGACCGGTGCTCAAAAATAACAAGTGGGCAGTCCGTTTTGACCGTTTTCGCGCGCTGAATCCGAATTTGATGTCCATTTTGCCAAATTCCAACTCCAAAATTTGCCGAAGGCATCCGGAAAGGTAATCCTTGGTCCAAACTTCGCGCTGAGTCCATTTTTAATATCCGCTTCGCGCGAAACCACTTCTAACGATCCGACGGAGTCCATTGATCACCCACGTGATCCAGTAAGCCCGAAGTCCGCCACAACTGTCCAATTAGTGCACAAACACCTCCAACACACAATACAAGCTCCCCAGATGTCACCAATGACTCTACCACCGCTCTGCAGAGATCCAGTTCATCACATCCTCCCCCACTAAAAGAAAGTTTCGTCCTCGAAACTAAAATCAATTCTCAACCCGAAACCTCAACCAAATAGAGGGGGTAAATATCCAATCATCCACCACTCGAGCTCCCAAGGCTGTCTAATACCTCCTCCCGAGACGCGATACAACCCTCGGGTCTCTAACTAGAACAAAATAGAGGCGGGCATTCCAGAAAACCGCACCACCTCATCCAAGTACAGCTGGGCTAACCGCTCGAGCTACCAAGTAGTCTGCATCGGTACAAGCATCCGCTCCTCCCAGGGCCTCAGATAAACCAACCACAAGTCCATCGGCACACAAGCTCGATCCAAGTACCTCGATACTCCCAAGGTATCCAATATAAGTCCCCCAACTGATCACGTAGACTCTGCTCTCTAATCTTTAAACCGTCGGGATGTAGAAGAAATTCCCCGACTCTCCGGCATCAACACCTCCGGGCCTGGCTCCCCAAGAAAACTGTCCTTGCGGGATAATCAACCGCCGCGAAAGAAAACTAAACCCGCCAGCCCACAAGTACCACCACACCGACCGCTGTAACATATGTGCTCCGACAGTCTCAGAAATCCACTATCCTGGAAAAGAAATCGGGAATGCCTCCACCGACTAATCTGTCCTCCATCACCCGGCGCCAAGCGCCTCAATCAGAACTCGCCCCAGGCGGTAGATCCCAACCCAAGGAACTACAATACCACGCTCCACACCCGGCGCCTACTCCAATGAGGCGTCCTTAATCCGTACTGGAGGGACCCAACGAATTAAAAGGTATCCTGGCGCAATCCACTTTCAGACACTCATATCCTATGCGCCCCGTCCCTTTACACATGGAGCGTGCAGTTCAGCGACTGCGTTAACTCTTGACGCAAAAGGCTTCCAAGCACTCTCTATCCCCCACTGAACAAGACCCTGCCTCCAAGGGCTCCATACTCAATCCCACGAATCGGAATGACTCATCCGCCAAAACTGGCTCACTCGATCGTCGCAATCCCACAGCTTACCCGCTGTCAACTATCCACCCTGCCTCGGTGCCCCAACACTAAACGTCGGCACGGAGGGGGCTACTCGCTACTCCGACCACTGTGCCACTGCGCTGATCCGACAACTGTGTCACTGCGCTGCTTCGACAACTGTGTCACTGCGCTGCTCCGACAACTGTGCCACCGCTCCGACAACTGTGTCACTGCGCTGCTCCGACAACTGTGCCACCGCTCCGACAACTGTGTCACTGCGCTGCTCCGACAACTGTGCCACCGCTCCGACAACTGTGTCACTGCGCTGCTCCGACAACTGTGCCACCGCTCCGACAACTGTGTCACCGTGCTGCTCCGACAACTGTGCCACCGCTCCGCTGATCTGCCTCCAACACACCTACCCTTCGGGTCCGGAGCTCTCAGACTCCAATCTGGGTATCCGGCCCGAAACAACCAGCTCAGACCCAACTGCCGCACCAAGGTGCACCCGGGTCAGGGCCCAACGTCGGGGAGACACCGCTCACCACGACAAAACCGCAAATCAGCACACCCCAAACACTCGACCCAATCTGGCGAAAGTCAAAGACATCCCTCTATTTTTGTAACTTTATGTTGTCTGCAGCCAACATAACTGTCCCACAAAAATAGGATATGCCGATCCCACTTCCCTCACAGGAAGAGTCAACCAAATAAATCACCGACTTTCGCAAAATGTCGCGTCTCTCACGCACTAACATCCTAGGGTCCGCCGAAAAGCCTAGGGTTTCCTAAGTCCCAAATGACCTATCCCTAAGCTCTGATACCACCTAATCTGTCACGCCCCGGGTGTAAACCAGAACCCGGGCCCGTCTACAGATCCGCCGTGCACACGGTATTTCCCGCGTACACGAAGCGCCAAACCTGCTCAGATATAAGAGATAATAATAAAAGAGCAACAAAAACAGAGCTGAACTAAAACTAATACATCTCAGACTAAAGCTGGAAATAAAATACAATACATCTGTATAAATGATACATCTGCCTCTCCCAGCTCACTAAAATAAATACAACCTGCTGGCAAAAGCCAGTCCCAAATGTAAAAGTACAACCGTCTGAGGAAACCTGGGTACACCAACAGTCCAGCTAACACGCTCATCCTGCCTCGAGATCTATCTACTCAGCCGTTCTCTCTCCTCGACCCGCTGCTGAAAGCCCAGCAGCACCCGCAGAAGACACTGCAAAACAAAGAAGAAGAAAAAGAGGAAAGAAGAACGGGGGTGAGAACTACTAGTAAACCAGTAGCCTCCCCTAGTGGGTAAAACCTCAAACTCTGACACCCCTACTAGGTTTACCAGAGGCAAAAAGGAAAGAAGAGTGGTAAGAAAAGAAACCGCTGCAAAAGGGAAATCTACCACTACTATGCCTCTAAAATACAGTCCTAGACTGGAATAACCGTAAGCAACAATAACCAACCGTCCCAGATGAACCCAATCTGTACCGCCCTCATCATCGGGCAAGGAAGCCGCGCCGATGTGATAGCAAACCTCCTGCTGCCGCCCTCATCATCGGGCAAATAAGCCGCGCCGATGTGATAGCAAAACTGTCCATAACTGTCTGGCCCCGGCCTCCGGAGGGGATCTCGAGGGGAGCTACCCACACGAGTAAAGCATCACCGGGCAATAACCGCGCCGGTGTGATAAAAGCAGGATTGGATCACAACTATAAAGCCCCAGTGGAAACACAACCCTCCACTAAAAGAAAACTGATTCCCCAATCAGATGCAAAAGTAACCATCCGGTCAATCGCCCAATATCCGCGATTACCGCAATACCCCACAATCCACGACCAGGTCTCACAACCGACCTCCGGTCAACCGCCCAAAATCTGCGGTCGCCGGAATAACCCACAATCACAAACATGTCCCACATCCGACATCTGGTCAACCGCCTACTATCCGCGGTTGCCACAAAACCCTCTAGTCCATAATCATGCCCTATCACCGATATCCTATAACCGACATCCGGTCAACCGCCCAATATCCGCGGTCGCCGCCAAAACCCATGATCCATAATCCAGGCCCCGGCTACACTATCCCAGACCCCTGCTCAAACCCGAGCAAACCCACCTGACTAACGAAAAGGAGAAAGAAGCAAACAAGGTTTCTCCTAAGTCAAGTTCCAGCATGAAAGTGTAGCGATAAAAGATGTCCTACCTAGATGTCCAAACAAGCATGCAAGTGTTCTCAAGGAAATAAAGAAAAAAGGCGACCAATAGTGGTTCCACATGTGTAACAATTAATAACTCCGCATAGATATAACCATCATGCTAAAACATTATCCAACCACACACGTCTATGATCCATGATAAAGCATCACTATCCACCTATGCATGTCATAAAGTCCTCAAATAGTACCAACCACTAACAGGATAATCATAAAGCCCAAAATAAATAACCCTACCCACATGCAAGGTTAAATGCTAACATTCCATCCATACCAACATGTATAAGTCCCAACCACTATCAAATATCCACAATAGTAATTTCCATATGAAGGGCTCACAATTTTATATCACTTAAGCATGCATGTCCAAATAAAGGGATCACTCTAATATTCCTAGTGAGCATGTCAAAATAGAGGTAAACAACAACCATCCACCTCGATCGCTAATTCCAAGTCCAAAAAGTGCTCTCGCCCAAACCGATAAGCCGCCGCGATCGCTGTACAAAATTTCCAAAAGAACATACATAATTAACATACAATGCTCACGCAAATCTGCCCCAAACACAACAGCCCAATGTTTCTCTGTTTTTACCTGCGAGAAGTGCCCGGAAAATTCCAATAAAAATACTGTCACGATCCTCGTGACGAACCCGTCGAAACGACTACCTGCACACTCAAATCCGAGTTTCATATACTGAGAAACAAATCCGACAAGGGAACCACCCCGAAATAAACTGCTCTCAAAAACTGAACCACAAGGTTCTGTAAACAGGGATATTCACCTTCGGGGAAAAATTCAGAAAATTCCAAGAAAATTTGGAGATATTCCTCGAGACGTGTAGATGCAAAACGCCTTCTGAATCACCCCAATCCGATGCCTGTGCACGAAGATATCACCAAAATACCGCACCGCTGTCACAAAACTCTGCCCCAGAAAATGAGGTCACAAGATGATCCGAAAAACCCATGAAAAGCTCGGAATGGGAAAAACCAGTAAACATGGGGAACGTAGCCCTACCTGTCGTGAAGACGATGGCGCAAGAATCACAGAAAAAGGTGCTCGGGGTAAGCCGGGGGAGTCCTCGCACCAAAACGCGACGAAGAAGACCACAAACGAACGAGCGTCACGCCGCGCCGTAAAAATGCAAAACTCGGGATGCGTGCCGCCGAAAAATCCTGGAATCTGCAGATGGATTCGGCTCAGGGAGATGAAGAAATCTCGTGAAGGTGGCACTGTGAAAGGAGGAACAGGGAAAGAGTTCTTCACTGCAGAACTCGGCCTATTTATAGGCCAGGAAAAACAAATCCGAAAATACCCAACCTGTCCAAAATTTCCGGGCGCTCCCACTTTCGGGCGGCTACAGTGTTGGGCCCGGCCCAACACTGTGCGCGCCCGAAAGCCTCCCGGGCCTCCACGTCGCCCCCGAACAGGCAACAGCCTTCCCCGCCGCACGCGTAGCGCCGCGTGGCCCGCCTGGTCAACGCGGGTGGGTGGCGCCCGCGAATCACAGGGCGCCACCTGGCCCGCACTAACCCCCCGACCAACCCTGGCGCGCCGCCTGGCACCCCCTGCCGCGCACTGTTCCGAGGCACCCCGCGCTCCGTGGTCCCAGCCTGCATGAGCCCGCCAACCAAAAACCGCCACATGTCCCGCCGGTCCATGCACCGCGCCCGCCTGCTCCGTGGTCCAAGTCCACTGCACCGACCAATCCCAAGAAGCCACGTGTCCAACCCCTGGTGCATGACGGCCCGTGGACCGCGCGCCTGCCCGCGCACCCGCGCGCCTGCCCGCGCGCTGCCCGCGCCCACGCGCTGCCCGCGGCCGCTCTGCCGCCTGCCCGAGCCCATCCGCCGTGCTCCGCCGCTGCCCGCCGCCGCCGCCGCTGCCCGCCGGCGGCCGGAAACACTGTTCCGGCATGAACAGTGACCGGCGCTCAAAAATAACAAGTGGGTAGTCCGTTTTGACCGTTTTCGCGCGCTGAATCCGAATTTGATGTCCATTTTGCAAAATTCCAACTCCAAAATTTGCCGAAGGCATCCGGAAAGGTAATCCTTGGTCCAAACTTCGCGCTGAGTCCATTTTTAATATCCGCTTCGCGCGAAACCACTTTTAACGATCCGACGGAGTCCATTGATCACCCACGTGATCCAGTAAGCCCGAAGTCCGCCACAACTGTCCAATTGGTGCACAAACACCTCCAACACACAATACAGGCTCCCCAGATGTCACCAATGACTCTACCACAGCTCTGCAGAGATCCAGGTCATCACAGTATATCACCTTGTACGTGTTTAATTCTAGTGGATTTCACCGTGTTATCGGTCCCGTGGTTTTTTACTCCGGTTTGGAGTTTTCCACGTAAAAATCTCTGCGTGCTATTTATGTTTTCCGCATTGGGTTTTATATCGCAAAGATTTTTGAGTGTTTATTGTTTACACCTATTCACCCCCCTCTAGGTGTTTTTTCCCCTATTTAGATCCAATTATTCATAACCCAACAAGTGGTATCGGAGCGGGAATAGGGTTGTAAACAATGGTTGAAGGTGGAAACATCAACAGACCTCCGTTCTTCGATGGAACAAATTATGCCTACTGGAAAGTACGGATGAAAGCCTTTTTAATTTCCATCGACGAACGGGTGTGGCAATCAATTGAATTAGGATGGTCTAATCCAACTGAAATTCTTGCTGATGTTCGCACCATCAAACCTAGGTCGAAATGGACCAAGGAAGAGATAGATACTTCTTCTTACAATGGCAAAGGGATTAACGCTTTATTTAATGCTTTGTCTCGAACTGAGTTCTCTCGCGTCTCGGCATGTGAGACTGCGAAAGAAATCTGGGATGTTCTTCAAGTTACGCATGAGGGAACTAACCTTGTGAAGATTCAGAAACTGCAAATGCTTACGAGCAAATTTGACTCTATTTTCATGGCAGAAAATGAATCTTTCACAGACTATTACACACGATTGCAAGACATCGTAAACTCATGTGCTAACTTGGGAGAGAAGATTCCAGAATTTAAAATTGTAAGAAAAATATTAAGAACTCTTCCTGAAAGATTTCGTTCCAAGGTTACAGCCATTGAAACTATTAAACACCCGGACGAAATCCGTGTTGAAGAATTAGTTGGTTCATTACAAACTTATGAAATGACATTTCCTACTAACTATTCTTCTGGAAAGGCATCCTCTTCTAAGTCTTCAGGTTATGCATTGAAAACAACAAAAGAAGAAGACGCGGATTCATCCTCCTCAGGCGATGACGAGAATTTATCTATGGAGGACTTTGAGAAGCAGCTTGCTCTCTTGACAAGAAGATTTCGCCGAAACTTTCGAAGGGGTAACTCAAGCAAAACTCTATCCTTCGTAAAGTCGAAGAAAGGCAAAGGTTCTTCAAGTTTCAAACCAAGAAAGCAAGAGGGTTTTTCTAAGGATAAGAAAAGCTCAGAAGGACAAGTCCAATGCTTCAAGTGCCGAGGGTACGGCCATATCTCAACGGAGTGTCCTAATAAGAATCCGTCAAAGAAGAAGGCGATGCAAGCCGTCACTTGGGATGACACCTCATCGTCAAATGAGTCATCCTCAAGTGATGAAGAAGATAACACAACAGCGTTCCACGCGTCCACATCTTCACCCTTCATGTGCTTAATGGCTAGTACATCTGAGTCATTGTCCTCCTCCCAAGTTGGAAAGAACGCAACGGACGATGAATCGGATGATTCGGAAGGTGAAGATTTTTCTCTAGCCTATCACAGACTTTTGAGGGATTCAAAGAAACTGGCTAAGCAAAACAAGGGGTTGAGAGGGAGATTGCAGGATCTCGAAGAAGAAGTAAAAAGGGTAACTTCTCTCTCGACCGATCTTGAAGTTGAAAGGGATGATCTGATTAAAATAAATGTTTCCCTTCAAGAGTCCAATGAGCAACTCGAGAAGAATTATATAGATATGGTGAACAAAGCGAATTACTTCTTGAAGCTCAACGGCGAGGCTCGACAGGAAAAATTGGAAATGACAGAGACCATTCTCCAACTCAAGGATGACTTACAGCGATTTTCATCAGGAAGGAGTAAGTTGGATAAACTTCTTGGTCTTGGTCAATCAAACAAGTTCGGCCTCGGATACAATCGAACTAACGACAATTTTAGTTCGGTTGGGACAGTCTTTGTGCCCCAGTCGGTATCTCCTCCTCCGACACTGGAATTGACGACAAACAACGACAACAAACCTACTTCCCCCTCTTCGGAATCGTCAAGCATCAAGGTATGTTTTCGTTGTGGTATTGCAGGGCACATAAGGAGAAATTGCAAGATGGGAGCCAAACGCTCAACTCAAGCACTTCTTGCAACAACTACCAAAAGGGTGATTCCTCGGAAATCAAATGCAAATTCTTCGAAGGAAAAGAGCCTCGGTAGTTCATCAAACAAGACGACGATGTCAAGGAAAAGCGATGGATCAAACAAGACGCTTTCACCAAAGGTATCAACTTCACAATCATTTCCGACGTACTCCAAAACACGAAAGGTTTGGGTACGCAAAGGTGAATTCTTCTTTTATCCTTGAATCATGTCGGTACCAAACGGCCCTTGGAATTATTGCATATGGATCTTATGGGGCCGACACGTCAACCATCCTTGGGAGGTAAATGGTATATTTTCTTATTGGTTGATGATTTCTCTAGATACTCATGGGTAGCATTTTTAAAGGAGAAAGCCGATACTTTTGATTCTTTTCACGAGATTTACCTTCGTATTATGATTGAAAAGAATGAAAAGATCATTCGTGTTAGAAGTGACAGAGGTGGAGAATTCATAAATTCAAAATTCATTGACTTTTGCACTTCCAATGGAATTAAACATGAATTCTCAGCACCCTATACACCTCAACAGAATGGTGTTGTCGAGCGTAAAAACAGGGTTGTTCAAGAGATGGCACGTGTTATGCTTCATAGCCGGAATTTACCGTTATATTTTTGGGCTGAAGCTGTGAACACTGCAATCTATGTTATTAATCGAGTTTATTTGCGTCCGGGAACGTTAAATACACCATATGAACTATGGTGTTGTAGAAAACCCAACATCAAATATTTTCGAATCTTTGGGAGTCGATGTTACATTTTGTTACGGCATTTTGGTGTTGGCATATTTCGTGAGTCAAGTCAGTGAGTTGAGTCGGAGTCTTAAAGGGATCAAATTGTCAATCAGCAATCAAAGACTTAGAGAAGATTCAACAAGAGCTCAAGTTGACACTCAGTGTCTTGAGTCTTGAAGATTGAATTTGAAGAATTGTGGATCTGTTACATCAATCTCAAGAAGAAAGTATTCAAAAGGATCAGGTATGGTTAACTAAATAATTTTGGTGATCCGAATACTTTCTTATAGTGTAGAAACACTTGGATGAACTTTTATTGTCATAATAATCAAAAACTGGTGTTCGGACACGTTCAGGATCCGGATCAGAGCCAACGATCCGGATCCCGAAGGTTGTTGCTTCATACAAGACTTCGATCCGGATCCATGCAATTTCCGATCCGGATCCCGAATGTTAAGTTTTCTAATTTGTATGAACGATCCGGATCGGGCCTTGCAATCCGGATCCCGAACCCTTGGTTTTCTGGAATCGTCAATCTCGTTACGACGATCCGGATCGCAGTAAATCCGATCCGGATCGCCGTCCTGAAAATTTCCAGATAAGGTATGTTTTTGATTCTTATCTCTTTCCAAAGGTTTCTAAACTATAAATAGACGTTTAGGGTTTCTCAAAAACGTGGGAGCTACGGCCGATCAATTTATAAAACACTTGAGAGCAACCCTAGAGGCTAGGTTTTTATCGTTCTTCTTTATAGCCTCTTTTAGGTCAATTCGATGGTTCCTTCAAGAACATATCTTTGGTCGAATTGATCTAATCTTTGCTTAGAGATTTCTTCTACGGTTCTTCATTGATAATCTAAGCAAAGGATCACCATCGAAGTCAATATTCTTATCGACTGAGTTTGCGTCGTGGATTCGACGTGGCATCGTGGATTCGGTGTGCTAAAGGCGTTTCGTGGATTCGAAGCGTGCGTTCGTGGATTCGAACGTGAGCAGTGGACGGGCAAAACGGTGGAGCGCGAGGTCCAAGAAATTGAAGGAGGGGTTAAATCCGTGGAGACGGTAATCACCTTGTTATTCTTCTTTTCTTAGGGATTGTTATTGCGTGGATATCCAACCGGTCAGCGCGAGGTCCGAAGAAGCTGAAGGAGGGGTTGAGTCCGTGGAGTCGGTAATCACCTTGTTATTCTTCCACTACAACAAAAACGGTATATAGCGACACTTTTAAGTGACGGTATATGTCAAAAAAAGTGCTGCTGGCTAACTTACCAACACTTTTAAAAAGTGTTGCCATATGTGGGGTCGCTAGGTATATAGCGACAGTTTTTAAGAGTGACGGTATAACCTAAAATGAGTGCTGCTAAATTACCGACACTTGTTTAAGCTTTTAGCAGCACATAAATTTAAAATGAGTGCTGCTAAATTACCGACACTTGTTTAAACTTTTAGCAGCACATAAATTTAAAATGAGTGCTGCTAAATTACCGACACTTGTTTAAGCTTTTAGCAGCACATAAAAATGCTACAAAATTATAATCTAGCAACACTTTTTTTTTTTTTTTTTTTATTTCAGTGACACTTAATAAATGTCCCATTTCAGCACATAAAAATGCTAATTAACACCAAAATGTCTCAAAGTAGTATATGCATATCTTTAAATGAGTATTTAGTCACTAAATCATAGTACTAACAAATGCAAGTTTTTTAATCCAGGAGGAAGACAAATGATAACAAAAAGTAAAAATATCATATCAGATCTAGTCTTAATGAGCTCCGCAATTAACATGTTGAACCTGCAAATTCAATAATACTCAAGTTAATAATAGATTAGTCAAATAATCTTTTAACATAAAAATTAATTAAGATAAGTTTAATGTTTACCAGATGGGCAATGAGATTGTGGATGAATATTATGAGCGCTGGATGCGTCTGAAACCTGAAAGAATATATTTTTTAGTATTAGATTATCATTTCATCCTAAAAAAATGGACAATGAACAAGACATTATTGAAGTGAAAGATTATCAAACTTAAAATACAATTTGATACATGCATCTCTATTTGGTATATAAATTTAAGTAAGAAAAAAAAGAGAACTTACAATTTTCTTAGAGCGTTTAAGCCTTTTAAGCTTTGAGTTATCCTGTGCGCTTGAGAGCTGTAGAAAAAAAAAAAACCCATCTGGCATTATTAAGTTTTCTGCACTAACAAGATAGGTAATAAACCTTACAGATCATGTAATAAAGGTTTTCCAAATCTAAGACATAAACATTTAAGGTTTTAACACAAAAAATGAACTTGGCATTCTTTACAATGGTATAAGAGGATTCAATTCATGAAAGGATAGCTGTTATCTGATAAGAGTGGAGAACAAGGTATTTTCATGCCAGAACTGATCAATAGCATGTACAACATCAAACAAATCGCAATATACTCTTCCATAGCAAAATTTATATAGTATCCAGAAGTATATACGAACATGATGAGGGTGGGGGCAATCTTAACTTGTAAACTGTAATATTCTACAAGATAATTCAGTCTAACAAAGATCACAAAGAAGATCATGAGTATGAACGACAAGACATAGCAATTTCTTAGAGACTGGACAAACCAGCTAACATAGACAACAATCCAATTAGCAAGCATTATATTTAGCTCCAAACTGATCAGTTAATTCGAATCTACCATATACACCGCGAGAGCAGCTATGATTTATTTTATGTGATTGTCTACGTACAAAATATCTTCCAAGATAACATGTGCAACATTGCAACGATAGCATAACGAGCGACGAAGAAGCTAGCTCATAATTGTCACAAAAACTATAAGATACTAGGACACAACATGATATAAAGTGGCAAAGGACTTTTTAACAAACTATTAATGAATAACATGCGTGTTTAGAAAACAGCTTCAGCCATGAACCATGTAATCTCACACAACTCTGAACAACTATGGTTGCATTGTAACTCTCACATATAAGGCTCCATATAGCTATCATCATAGAAAACAAAAATGTCATTACATGCCTACCAAGATAGCATTTGCTGGCATTGTTAAGTGTTCATCTGTTATGGTTAATGCATTGTCAAAGCACATCATAAAGGTAGCTGGACTGGATAATGTTGGCAAACAATGAAATGAATGGAAAGCAGTAAAGAAACTCTGATTTCATTATTGCAAGACCATGCTGTTGGGTTTGAATGAATGGAGCTTATCTCATTTGTATAGCAATGCACATTTGTTAACTTGGTATATCTCAATTTCTTATGCCCACCACTAACTATACTGGCCAATCTTTTGCGTGTAATAACTGCTCATAGTAGTATTCTGAAATTCCAATAATTCTTAAACCATCGCAAAACAAACATTCAATATTAAACTTGGACAAAGCGCTAAAGTTTAACAGCATGAATATGGTACGGTGAAACACTATAAAAGGATTTAGAACAAGGTGAAGAAATTATCTTTTGATTTAGACATAATGCAGTCCTAGTGAAAGATTCTACCAGCATTCAGATTTTGGAATCTAACCAGCACTAATATTTTGGAATTTAAACTGAACATTTTCACAGGAACAATTCACAGACTGGAAGAAGAGGAGGTGGAGAGAACAAGGGTACTAATAAGAAACAAATTACATTACAAGTAACACAAAGTGCATTTGATCTTAAATGAACCAGAAATTGCAGGATACCATTAGATTGTATTCAGAATGGCAATTGTCTAGAACTTGAATTTTGAGGTGCCGATTACAAAGACATTAATCTGAAAACTCAACAAAAGTAGGAGATTGCATGCCAAATTAAATTAACTATGGAGAGAGCCTTGAGCAAACAAATTAGAGCGATAATGCTCCTGCTCAGGCACATTATTGTTATGGTTAGTGGTAGGCATAAGAAATTATTATTGTTAGTTCTGTTAGAAATAGGTAGCAGTGCAAAATGAGCAATGATACTTCTATATTCCAAAAGAAATGTAAATCTTGTATTTTAGACTTAAAATTCATCCACTAATTTTATCAAAAAAATAACTTTCTCATCCACAAAGGTTTTAAGCAAGAAAAAGAACAAAATAACTTCATGATTAAGGAGAAAGAGATGTTCACTTACAAGTTCTGGGCATTCATAATCAATTCCAGCATCTTTAATTCGTTTGTGCCGCTTCTCATCTCGCTTTAGAGTTTCTCGAACCATCGTTTGGTGCTCTTCCGCTGTTCTTTCCTGCAACAATATTTTAGATACATAATCATATTACCAAAGCTGGTCTATTAGATACATACTTGCAAACACTTTGATGCAAAAAAAAAGAAGAGAGAAAGCAAAATAAGACCTTTGCCAAGCATTGCACCATATATTTCAACTCAGCAATAGAACTATTTTGATCTAAGATAATTTTGTTTTGGTCCTGTACTTGCATCTCCAATCGCTCCATATGCTCCTTCATTTGACGCATATTTTCTTCAACTATTGTCTCGTCAAAATTTGTCATTCTTAAACCCTCAAACCGACGCAAACAAGATGAGTTGAATATATCTTTAGGCGTAGGACCTAATCCTACACCACGCACATATCCACGCTTGTCCTTTCCTATGATTTCGGAATAAGGATCACCTTGCCATGCAACCTTTCCTTGTGATGTTGACCCCTCCGAGGTTTCAATTAGCTTTTTCTTCAAGTCATCCTACAAGGAATAGCTATGTTATATAAGAAACCATTAAAATATAGTTTTAATTCAAAATACTTTTAAAAGCATGAAATTAAAATTATACAGCTGCTTTTCCATCCATGAATGTTCCATCCTTGAACACATGAGTTTTCAAATAAACTTCAGCACGTTGAGGCTCTTTCTTTTGTGGATGATATTTCCTCTAAAATAAACATAATATAGTTAGAATAATTACATATTAAAACTAGTAAGACAAATGTAAGAAATTAACACTATCAATCACTTTTATATGATAGAAATTACCATTTCCTCTGCAACACGAGCAAAACTTTTTGTTCCTGCAGTGTGAGTCGCCATTAGCATTGTACGGTTCAGTTTATTTCTTGCGCTGCGTATCTGCGACATATAACTCTTAAAGCCACATAGAATCGTACACTAAAGCAATTTAATACAATAAACAACTCAAAATTTTCAGCAATAAGACAACTTATACCTTTCCTTCATCTGATTTCCAAAAGTCTACAAGGTAATTCCATTGATCCTTAATCACATCTTTAGGTACTTTATTATATAACTCCTTCAAGCTAGCATATTCATCAAAGTGCGAGGCCTTAAGATCGCACTTATAATCCTTCCACTTTCTCCCGGTTGACTTCAAGATCCACTTTTCAATTCTGACTGGATATAGAAACTTTCCCTACATTTAGAAAATAAGGTATTGAAATAGATTTTCTAAAAATATTTCCTAATGAGTTCTAACTATTACTGATAACTTAATATTTAATGAATAAATGCAATGCTAAGCTTTTGTCAATACCTTCACTTGTGCTATTATATTATCTTTAGCAGCCTTTTGAACATATCTCCAATCTTTATGACTTAAAGTGCATATTCCTCCATTTCTTGCTATGGTTCCCAAAAATTGAGCCAACAATCCGCCTTCATTTCCGACGGGTTGCCCTTGAGTATTGCAATTTACAACAACTCGTTGCCCTTGTGGTAGGTTCCACAAATCAGCTAGTTTAGTTTTTCCGCGTCTTCTTTGCCCATTCTCATCTACATAGTTAAGCACAAATGGTAATGACTATCAAATTAAAAGATGAAGTACTAGCAAATGTTAGTCTTAAAAACTACATAAAATTGACTTTACTTGGGAGTGATCAGGCAGCAAACAATCAATGAATACATGATTCAAGTCCTAAAAAATGTTATGGTGTTAGAGAATTAGCTTACAGGTCAATTTCATACATAAGAAAGCAAAAGCTTTTTCATACAGAGCTGAAGTATCTGGGAAGCTCAAATGCCCTCAATGAATGAAAGAAAAATTGTATTTTATTAATTATTTATATAAATCTAAATCAAGGATAAAAACATTTAAAACAACCAAAGTATCTGGAAAGATCAAAAGTCATTGGTATAAGTCATAAACTCATTATTGACTATAAAATACATCAATCTACATCAAGGAATCAAGAGTCCTCCAATAAAGATATAATAATTGCAAAACAAGTGCAGAAATATCTGGAATGATTAAAAGTCGTTCATGAATATCAACAAAATTTCTAATTGTTGATTATTTATATCAAAATAAATCAAGGAACAAAAACTTATCGAAGGAATGTATAATTTTGTTACTTCGTTCCCTTGGTTCCCTTCGTTCCGTTGGCAAGTGTAATCAGTTGGTTTTGTGTTTGTTAGCCATGTGGAGGGTTAGATATGTTCATGTCTGCTGCTGCTGCTGTTTGGTAAAAGTAAGTTTGGGCCAGTCTGTACTCTGTAGATAGAAAGGTTATTTTCTCTAATACTTGTCGTCTAAAGAGAATTGCTTGATTTGATTCTTTATCAAAGTAATTACTAGTCTACGAGAAGCACAAAAATCACTTTTTGACGAAGTTCTAAAAAGCTAATTCTTTTTCTCACAAAAAAAAATATATAGAAACAGTTTTGCACTGGGCCTTGAGAATTGCCGGTAGGTGGAGGCAAGACTGGGTATGGATATGACAGAGACCGGATCAAACATTTGACTCAAGGATGGATGGTCTGCTCTACCATAACTAGAAAGAAATTTCAGCCTCGCCTCGTCGAGGATCCTTTTTGACATTGAGAATGTCGTCGGAGTCGATACAAACATCATATATAAACTTCGTATTTTCTCTCATTTCCTCGTGTGAATGTATTTCGGGTGGACTTCTTCCTAACAGCAGCTCCTTGAATACCAAGATGCTACAGCGAAGGAAAAGGACTTGCCTGGTAGAGAGAGGTACCACACGAAATCCTGCAGGGCCTAGCATATTTGATTCAACCCGCTTAAAATATGAGGGATAAAAAAAAAACTTTGAATGTCAGAAAGTTTCAAAGGGCACTAATGAATGTCAGAACCTCTGAAATATATCAAAGGGCACTAATGAATGTCAGAAAGTTTCAACATATAATAATATTCATGTTAACAGAAGTCATCAATCAAGGAATGAAAAACTTTGAACAAAAGGCAGAAATACTATAGAAATACTAATTAATAAATATTCATTTCATACCTTCAATAAGCATTTCATCTCCTTCTTGATTAATATTTGTAGAAGATTTCGAATGAGTAGAATTTTCTGCTTGTTCATCGGATTGTGCTTGCGGATTTGAAGGAGATTGGGGCTCCGGAAAATATTCTTCTTCACTTTGAGTTACTCGGATACATTTGCGCTTTGTCATCTGCACATAGTTTCAGCAGCCAAAATGAACAATTTGGTGGATAAACACATTAACAGGTAACAAGTTCTAACCAGCATTTTACAAAAATCACATAATTTAACAAGTTCTAACCAGCATTAACAGATTCCTTCATTAGTATTTGTATTGTTCTAAATCACCCTTTACAGAGTTAAGATATAACAGCAGAGTTGCTTACAACATTAAGCAGAACAGGTAAACTGCATTTATCTATTCATTAGGAAATTCAAAAGGCAAACTTCAACTGCATTTATCACCATTAAGATCTGAAGGTTTAGGAGATAAAAAAATGAGTAAATAAACAAGCAATGTGTTAGAAAACCTCTTTTTATCTATTCAGTAAATAAATGAGGTAATGTTGTACTAGGATGTATCAATTGTGAAGTAAAAAAATTATTAGTTTATGAGTTCCCAACCAGGCCCTTAAAATTTAAATAGTTCAGGGGGAAGAGATTGTTGATGCTTATTGTTGGTCACCAGTTAATTTCAACTCCTGGAAAAATCAACTTAAATACCACAGTAAAGATGATATTTAATTAAATATATGATATGATTATAACCTAAGATTAGGAGTAGATTTATCCTAAAGCTCAAATGATTCCTAGCTCTGATTAGGCATTTTAAATTACTATGTCTAGTTATAGTGAACTGATAAGAGCTTACCTGATGGAGGGTCAAAAACAGGAGGGTCAAAAAATGGCCCAGAAATGTTATCCATAAACTGATGGAAACAACCACACATAGCACTCTGATTGAAGTAAATAAGTTCAAACGTACCAAGCTTCTTTAGGAATCAAACAAAGTTGCAGTTCCACTATAATGAGCAAATAATCTCCTATGATAAAAAATATTACTACACTTGTAAACCTGAACAAATATGCAGATTGTTGGTGAAAAGAACAAAAAAAATTCCCCCAAAAATCACTAGGTCAAAGCTGCATTTGTAAAAACTAAAGACACGACCCCCAAAAAGAGAGAGAGAGAGAGAGAGTCAGCAATATATTTTGCAACATCAAAAGAGCATGAATATAACAATGTGATTCAAAATTTAGGAAATCAATAAAATTCAAGACAACACGCCAATGGTTCATGTAAACAACTACACTATGATTAATTAACAGAACTACTACAGGCATCAAGAGTTGTTCCCTCAACATCTGTTCTAACCCAAAAATGACTATCTTGTGGATTATCAAACAAGTCTTCCAGAAGTGAAACATGATAAGGTTCATCTTCCACATCTACCAAAATGTCGTCACCCATGTCGTACACATCTCTAGGCTTGAACTTTATGACAGTAGACCATCCAGGATTTAGTTCATCTTCCACATAAAATGCTTGTTCAGCTTGGGTCGCAAAGATGAATGGTTCGTCCTCCAATTTCTCGCCCGTATGTATCAAGTGTGAAAAATTTACAAGAGTGAAGCCATACTCATCTCCTTTCAATCCTTTTCCATGAGTGACATCAACCCACTCACACTTAAACAGCACAACTGAAAATTTTCCCCAATAATCGAGTTCAATAATCTCCAACACCTTTCCATAGTAAGTGATATCTCCAAAAATTGGATTGTTATCGCTAACCCGTGCATAACTTGATGTTTTTGCCGTTAAAAAAACTCCACTATTTTGGGTTTCTTTGTCATAACGTTTTGGCCGGAATCTATAACCACGAATGTTAAACCCTCGAAATTTTTTTGCTACTTCATTAGGTCCACGAGCTAGCCATCTAATCTCTTCTTTGAGATGCTGAACATGTCCATCCCTCTCCAATCTCAAAACCTATAGTCATAAATAAAATAGTGAATATGTGTTATTTTCATTAAATTAGATACTGAAATCGTAAACATTTTTATTTTTATTTCTAAATACTCGAATTCAAATTAGTTATATATTTTTATAAATTTATAATTCTTACATGTTCAGTAAACCATTCATGAAATCTTTCATTCTGCGCACGCTCTACTTCTCTCAAAGAGAGACGACGTGGTCGACTTTTTCTTCGAATCTCCGCGGCATGGTCTCTACAAATTTTCTAAATTTGTCAATTGAATCTTTTTGAAAAGTAAAATAGTAATGCATTATATTAGTTTAAGTTCTTGACTTACCTAAGAAATGGCGCGACATCCGGACAATTGAAAAGTACATAGCGATGTGCCTGTACTTTTTCCAAATGATTAAGTATGTAATTAGTAGGCTTTCCTATCGGTCGTCCCACACGAGGGAATAAAATTGATTCCATCGCCAAATTTGAATGTTCTTCAACTTTCACCTTATCATTATTTCTCGTAGACCGATTGAATCTCGTCTCGAAACCTTCTATGTATCGAGAACAAAATGTCATGCATTCATCCGCTAAGTAAGCTTCTGCAATCGAGCCCTCTGGACGAGCCCTATTACGCACATAAGACTTTAAGGTGCCAAGATACCTAATCGACAAAAATATAATACATAAACTGATTTAATAAATAAATATTAGCATAAAAAACATAAATGACTACTTTATATACAGTCGTACCGTTCAATAGGATACATCCATCGATACTGAACCGGTCCGGCAATCTTTGCTTCAGTAGCCAAATGAGTGACTAAATGCACCATAATAGTGAAAAATCCTGGAGGAAAAATCATCTCTAGATGGCACATTGTTAATCCAATTCGACTTTCAAGTTGCTCCAATTCATGTACGTGAAGAACTTTTGAACATAATTCTCTAAAATAACCACTTAGATCAAATAATGGTAGGGTTACATTCATTGGAAGAAGCCCTCGTAATGCAACAGGCAGAAGTTGTTGCATCAATATATGACAATCATGACTTTTGAGCCCAAAAATTTTACATTGTGCAGAATTTACACATCTTGAGATGTTTCCTGCATACCCATCAGGAACTTTGATGTTGCGGAGCAAATTGCAAAATACTTGCTTCTCATTTCGAGACATTGTGTAACAGGCAGATGGCAAATATAGCTTGTTTGGACCTATCGGTTGAGGATGAAGGTCTTCTCTAATTTTCAGTTCTTGCAAATCAAGACGAGTATTCAAATTATCCTTCGACTTGCCTTCTATATTTAACACTGTACCATAGACATTTTCAGTCACATTCTTCTCTACATGCATGACATCAATATTATGTCTCAAAAGGTTAGATTCCCAATAAGGCAATGTGAAAAATATACTCTTCTTCTTCCATGTTGGTGAATTATCAAAATCAGTCATCTTCTCTAACTGACGCAAAATCATAGTCCCAGTAGGTGTCGCGGGTGCATCACCAAATTCTTCAGTACCATCAAAAGAGTCCTTATTATAACGAAATTTGTGGTTTGGTTCTAGAAAACGACGATGGCCCATGAAGCAATATTTATGGCCATGTCTTAACCGTCTGGAGAAAGTATCAACGTTGCAACAAGGGCAAGCGAACGCTCCATGTACATTCCACCCCGACAAATTTTCGTATGCAGGAAAATCATTAATTGTCCACAAAAGTGCTGCCCTGAGTCGAAAAGTTTCATCACAAGAGGAGTCATAAGTGTCTGTTCCAACCTCCCACAACTCCATCAATTCTTCAATAAGAGGTTGCAAGTAGACATCAATATGATTTCCGGGCGCACTTGGTCCAGGAATAAGTAAAGAAAGCATAAAGGATGTTGCTTTCATGCACATCCAAGGAGGCAAGTTATACGGTACTAGAACAACAGGCCAACAACTGTAACTTGAACTAAACTTCCCAAATGGATTAAAACCATCGGTAGCTAATCCAAGCCGAACATTACGTGAGTCAGAGGAGAACTCAGGGTGATTGGAATCAAAACTTTTCCAAGCTTGAGAGTCCGCAGGATGCCTCAACGCGCCATCTTTCATGCGGTTTGTTTCGTGCCATCTCATCAAAGTTGATGTATGCTTCGACATATATAACCTTTTAAGTCTAGGTTTCAAAGGAAAGTAACGCAAGACTTTAGCTGGAGTACCCCTTTTTTTTTTCTTCTTATTTGAAGAAGCTCGATCGCTAAACTTCTTCCACCTTGAGGCTCCACAAATGGAGCAAGTGTCATCATTGGCCTTATCTTTCCAATACAGTTGACAGTTATTCGGGCAAGAATGAATATTTTCATATCCGAGGCCCAGTTTCTTAATAATCTTCTTTACCTCATTAAAGGATTTGGGTAAACTTTTACGATTAGGTATTGCAAGTTGTAAAATCTCAAGCAAATCGGTAAAGGATTTGTTGCTCCATTTGTTTGTACTCTTCGTGTAAAATAAAAGGACGAGAAATGAAAGTTTTGTCAATTCACACCCTGGCCACAACTCTTGATCTGCATCTTTAAGCAAGTCAAAAAAAATCCCAGGTTCCATATTTTGACTGTGTGTTGGTGTATCCATAGAATCCGATGGACAAGGCATCGAATCATCTTCTCCACATCCAAATGCATCAGTTAATAGCTGATGCGTATCCACATGCATGCTATAATTATCTTCTGCGTGATGTCTAGAATAGGATGTGCTTTGCACTATTGGCTCACCATGAAAAGTCCATTGTCGATAACCACGAAGCATTCCATTACACACTAAATGTTCGTAAACATCTTCCCGACTCAGCTTACTTCTATTGACACACTTCACACAAGGGCACCAAATTTTGCTATCAGAAGTTGGGTTCCTGAATGCAAAATCAAGAAAACCACCAACACCCTCCAAGTATTGTCTACTTCCCCTTGGCCAATCCAACCATCCTTTAATAAATTTCAAATCCATAAATAACTGCACAATATCTTAAGAATAGCAAAAAAAAAAAAAAAAAAAAAAAAAATCAGTTAAGATTAAAGAAAAGAACAAAGTAAAGAAAAAAGACAACATTATAACTAAAGGCCAACAGGTGAGTCAGTTACTTTTGTTTTCTCGTAAGCAGTCAAATACAAAATCTAAACACACTGTTGAACAATTGCCCCAATTATTATAGACATTAAAACCTATATATAATGCATGACATCATTTGTAGGGTTGGTTTTACATAGAATCTCTTTGTAGTAATTGAGTGTAATGCAATTGTTACTTGTTTTATTAGTAAAAAAAAAAAAAAAAAAAAATTGTGTGGAAAAAGGGTTAGGAAAAGAGACAGAAATAATGTGATAATGTATTAGTAAAGAGATAAGTTTAGATGCAGCAAAATATCAGAACAAGACATGAGAGAAAAGGAGGAAAAAAAGAAAAGGAAATTGGATCACACTGTATTAAATTATGTGATGGATTTTTCCTCCTCATATATGAGTACATAGATCTCTTCACTAGTTACATGGATGATTGCTTCTCTGATTGGTTTCATGAACATTGGGTGTAATCGGTTCGATTTGATTCGGTTTATCTCCGTTTTTTGAACTGAACCAAACCAGATCGATCTAGTTTCTAAACCGAACCGAACCAAACTATTCAGTTTGGTTCAGTTCCAACATTCAGTTTCATCTTTTTATAAATACTTTCAAGTTTTCATCAATATATAGATCAATTTACAAGCATTTCGAAACAAAAAAGTATAAAAAATTTAAAATTAAAGGCACCAACACTCACATCAAAATACTATTTGATATATAACTAAATATATATTTATACATAACTATTTGGTTTTCAGTTTGGTTTGGTTGGTATAAAAGTCCAAACCGAATCGAAACCAAAAGCAGAAATTATACAAAAATCACAATCAAACCGAACAGAAAACCAATTTAATATTACGGAATAGGCTTATTTGATTTGATTCGGTTTGATTTTGCAGATTGGACCCAACTGTGGACACCCCCCCCCCCCCCCCCCCCCTCCCCCTCAGGTAATGTGTTGCTTTCTAAAGGAGGAGGGAAACCTCCTATTTTACCTTTGCCCCTTGAGGGTTCTTAAGTAAGCATGCAATTCCTTTTCCTTTCACTAGTATACAAACAAGATGGCTACTTTGTTGTCAGATTTTCCTTATTTACTCCACTTGTGCTCCTTTTCTTTTCTGAAGCCTCAACAGGGAATAAAGACAAATTTCAACCTCTTTCACTCCTAGCCCTAGCTATAATTATTTAAGAATAATGACTCCCCTGATTAGTATTATGACTTGTACAATAAGTTTCCATGATATTTTATAGTACTTGGGTTTTTCCTGATGTTGATTAATTAAAAAGGGCAAGTTGGAGTAAAAATCTCAGATAGTTGAACAATGAAGTAGTAGTTGCTCAGGTCCCAACTGGGTCGAACAGTTACAGCTGTGTCATAGACAATCCCCACCAATCAAAGTAGCATGAGTAGTCTTAAATAGAGGACATTGAGAAGTTATAACCTAATTTTCAAACCAAAAAGAAGAAAAAAAAGAGAAAAGAGAATATCATCTAATTTGGACCTTGCAATCTAATTTGGACCTTGATCAAATATTCTCATCAAAAAGTTCATTTCTTTACTGATTAAATATTTGATGATCTCAAACTAGATGCCTTAGTGGCTGAATATCTAAACATCTGTGATGGGGACACATAAAGATAAACTGCTTTCATCAACTAGTGAATTGATTGTGAAAGGTAAACGACTGATTTGTAGCACAGATCTTAATACATCTGTGAAAAGTAAAGGACACCAATTCAGTCCTATAGGATATTTCCACTTAGAAATGCCAAACAAGTAGAGAATTTCAGATCATCCAGTTAGAAATATTCACTTATATCACCAAAATATAAGTGAACACATGGATTATATGCCATTAAAGTTGCACAAACAAGTAAATGCAACATTGAAAACATTTCACGGTAATGTATATCGAAAAACCTGAAGAACAACTGCTGACGTAATGAATCCAAATGCGTATTCACCAATCCTAGGGTGCCTTATAATAGCCACTTCCTTGAAGGCTTGTGTGTTCTGATCTGTAGTTAGAGAATCAAAACGAAGGTTGGATCAACAAATGTCTACTTAATCAAAATTTCTCTTTATAAGAAGCATAAATGATCAACTACTATGAACAGATGATTAAATGATTTGCCTCAGTGGTGGTGTTCAAGCAGCAAGAACAGTTACCTGAGAACTTTGCAGTGTCAATATAGGTAGCAGCTTTGGGAACTGAATGGGGATTGAGAAGTGAATCTGCAATTTTATTTATTTATTTTTCCTCGTCAGCATATACGCAAGTGATTGCAATTTAGAAGCCAATGTAATTTTATGACAGCAAAGAAAAATAAATAAATGTTAATAATAGTCCACGAGAAAAGTGCAAAGCAATATCAAAGTTTTATATTGGAGATTCCCATGCATTGCAGTAAACATCGTGTAGACAAGTTGAAGTTATATAGCAAACGACAGATTCAAATATAAAACAATAACAAATTACAGTTCCAGTTGAATAACGACTCTAACAAATATGCCATATTAATGAAATTCTAAAACAGCACGAGTAATTATAGCCCAAGCAAATCACCACAAAGGATGGTAAGCAAAGAGATTTTAGAGAGATGGGAAATAACGTTCAACCCACGGCAAGTGAGGTTCAACCCAAGGCTTAGATTACAACAAACTGACTATTATCAAATAAATTTACATCGAGGATAGCATGGGATTTTCCATCAAAGGATATTGAAAACTTTGACGGCAAAGTAGTAATCTGATAGCTTAACTATACAACATAATGCCGTCTAAAAATTCTAATAAACAACTAAACAATCTTTCAATCAAGTGACAGAATTTGCATGCAGCCTGAAACATTGAGAACTCAATAACTAATATAAAATAATCAATATAGTTGATCCCTCACTGAAAATGAATAAAATTACTGCAGAATTATTGCTTGATACATCATTGTAACTTTTAAGTTTTGTAACAGAATACCACATACCAGAAATGTAAAAACCCCAGATATCGCGAGAACTGTGGCTTTCCGACAAAAGACCTGATGAACAAATTGATCATTGAATATTCTAGTGATGATTAACAATAACTAACTAAAAAAGGGGGAGGAGAAAAGGAAGAATGCCCAGAGATTTACCGGATCGGCTTCCAATGGCCTACCAAAAAGAGGGACTAAAGCCTCAATAAAACGTCTTCTCTGGCCAATTGATGCAACTGCCTCTACAACCTTCAACAAAATTCAAAATTATTGAGCAAGAATAGCCACTTAGTGCGTTAGCGACATTTAGCATCTATATGTAAGCTAAATTAAAAAATATATATGTAAGAACATAAGTGCATAAGATGAAAAACAAGAAAAGAATTCCTGAGAACATGCTGAAAACAGGAACAAAAAATATATGAACAGTTACATCCTAGCAGTTTGTTCAACATTACAGATCAAGACTATAGGGCAAGTGGACCATCAAACAGTCCCACAAATATAACAATGGACTCTAATCATGAAGCATATCACATGAAACAAGACAAATTATGTGTGCAAATGTGATCCATTCTAGTTATCGGTAGTGAATTTTGATGAGAGAGAGAGAGAAGCTCACTTTGCGATCTCGAGGCGATGGCAGAGACGATTGGGCCCTGAGCGATGGCGATGGCGGAGGCGATGGCGAAGAACGATCTGTAGATGGCGATGGCAGAGGCGATGGCGAAGATCGATCTGTAGATGGCGATGGCGGAGGCGATGGCGAAGATCTCACCTTCTCGTCGTACTCCTCTCGCAGAGGATGAGGATGAGGAGAGAGGGAGAGGATGAGAGGGGTAGAGGGGGAGGAGTGGGGAGAGAGAGCTATAGATAGAGAGAGAGAGAGAGAGAGAGATAGAGAGAGAGAGAGAGAGAGAGAGAGAGAGAGAGAAAGAGAGAGGGGGGGAGGAGGAGGGCGAGAGGGTAGAGAGGAAATTAGCTCCCTGTTTCGGATCGAGGGGGGCACCAGAGTTCAAAACTTTCACTTAACAAAGTAATCCATTTTGGAACCCAAATACAAAACTGTCGGATCAAAAGAGGCACTAGAGTAAAAATTAATTTAAACCCATCAAAAAATTAATTTGAATTTAATTAACGTTATCTGATCAAGAGAGGGCTTTGGGCCAAAGTTTGTGGTTGGTGTGGGATGGATTGAGTAGAAATAAATAATATTTATTTTTTTGGTGGGTTTAAATTTGGGTCTTGATTTATAAATGGGACACTTGTGTAAAAGTGTCCCAACAATGTGTCACTATAACCTTATTGTGTTGTAGTGTTCTATTCTTAGTGGATTGTTATTGCGTGTTGGTCCCGTGGTTTTTCTCCTGGATTGGAGTTTCCACGTATATCTCGGTGTGCTGTTTTTATTTTCCGCATTGGTTTTTATTTTGCACTGAGATTGAGTTTTTAAGTATTACACCTATTCACCCCCCCTCTAGTTGTTTGATAGTACCTATTTAGATTCTTGTGGATCCTATAAAAACCTACAATTGGTATCAGAGCGGGTTTTAGGTTTATCTATCATGATGGGTGAAAGTGGTAATATTTATAGACCTCCTCTTTTTGATGGGACTAATTATGCTTATTGGAAAGTGCGGATGAGAGCTTTTCTCATCGCAATTGATGAGCGGGTATGGCAATCCGTGGAATACGGTTGGGTACATCCTGTTGAGGAAGTAGGAAATTCTACTACCCCAAAACCTCGCTCTAGATGGTCCAAAGAGGAATTTGAAAGTTCTTCTTACAATGGGAAAGGTATGAACGCTTTATTTAATTCTCTTTCCTCGACTGAGTTCACACGAATTTCCGCGTGTGAATCCGCGAAGGAAATTTGGGATATTCTCAAAATTACACATGAGGGTACTAATCTTGTAAAAATTCAAAAGCTCCAGATGCTTACAAGTCAATTTGACTCTATTCATATGGAAGAGCATGAATTGTTTACAGATTATTACACTAGACTTCAAGATGTAATTAATACATGTGCTAATTTAGGAGAAAAGATCCCGGAGTCGAGAATTGTAAGAAAGATACTTCGGACTCTTCCGGAACGGTTTAGGGCAAAGGTTACCGCCATTGAAACCGTTAGTCATCCGGATGAGATGAGTGTAGAGGAATTAGTAGGTGCTTTGCAAACTTATGAAATGACTTTTCCTACTAATCAAGTTTCTTCCAAGTCTTCTTCTAAGCTTACAGGTATTGCATTCAAATCAACAAAGGAAGAAGATAGCGAATCAAGTTCCGACGATGAAATCTCATTTGCCGATTTTGAAGAACAATTGGCGCGGATCACAAAGAAATTTCGTCGGAAATTTTGGAAGAATCGAACCGATAGATCTTCATCCACGAAACCATCTAAAGGATCATCGGGTTCTAAATCCTCTAATCTCAAAAGCTTTGCAAAACCCTCTAAAGAAAAAGAGAAAGATGATTTCGAAGGGGAAATCCAATGCTATCGATGCAAAGGCTACGACCATTTTTCAACGGATTGTCCTTCTCCGAAATCATATAAAAAGAGGGCTTTGCAAGCAAAAACTTGGGATGATTCTACTTCTAATGAATCGACCTCAAGTAAAGGGGAAAAAGTTGTTGCCTCTCATGCCTCTTATATTCCCTCTTCTAATGGTTGCTTATCATCTTTAATCACTGACTCTATTCCTTTGATTTTGCATGAAACATCAACATCCGGCGGAGAGTCATCAAGTGAGGGGGAGTCGGACGAGGAAGAACTCGTTGAGGCATATCAACAACTTCTTGCGGAATCTAAGAAGATGGCCAAGCATATCAAGAAGTTGAGGAAGCAACGACTTGAGAATCAAGACGAGAATCATGCTTTAAAGATAAAACTTCATGATCTCGAGGAGGAACAAGGACGTTTATTGAATAACAATAAAATCCTCCAAGAAAAGCTAAACCAATCGGAGACAAACGCTAAATCATATACGGACAAGATTGGTTTTCTAGAAAAACAGTTTGAGGAGATTCATGTCACCAACCAAGCATTGACCAAACAAGTTCATCAACTTAAATCCGACATACAAAGGATCTCAACCGATTCCAAGAAACTTGAGTGTATGTCCGGTTTAGGTCAAACAAGCAAGGTTGGTTTGGGATTCAAAAAGGACCAAACTGTGCATGCTTCAAGTTCCACAATGAAATTGAAAGGAAGAACTTGTCACTTATGTGGACTTGAAGGACATTTGGTGAAGAATTGCCCGAAAAAGAGAAAGAAGAATTCTTCGGCAACTTCATCTACGGAGCGAACTCAACGGAATCAAAAGACACATCAAGTCAAAGGAGTTCACTCAACCCACCAAAGGTCCGAGCCACAATATCAATCATACAAGTGGATCACTACGAGGCAAAGACCTAAGGTGGATCAACAGTCAAAGCGGACAACCCCCGGCCACAACGAATCAAGACAACCCAAAATCCAGCGATTTTGGATTCGGAAAGGTGATATCTTTCCTTGTCTTAAGTTCTAAATAGCTTATGACTGTATGTAATGCTTTGATTAGTTTTCCTTTCATATTTTTCTTAATCTTTGCATTACATGTTTTTCAATGCTCTTCGTTTTTATACTTTGTTTTTGAACAAAAGGGTTTTTAATGAACAAGTGCATTGAATGAAAAGGGCTTTCACTTTCACTCACTCCAATTTAATTTTATATGGATTATCAACTTTACTCCATAATCATAATCTTGAAGATACTTCATTATAGGAGTTTTTGATATTATAAGCATCAAATTTTAGAAATCATGTGTGATCTTTAGATGCTTAATCTATCTCGGTTGTGTGAGTTCATTGTGATAAACGTGAGACAACCGATAGACTAAAATTTGGGATTTAATTCTTTCACGTAAGAGATTGCATTCTTACAAGGGTATTGAAATGATTTGCAAAAGATGTGGAAAGAGTTACATTCGAAAGGAGTGTGAAAACTACCACCACATGTTGGAAAGAGCTGCCACCCCGGTCGTCCGGTTTGTGTGTGAAGCTACCACATGTTATGGATGCTTGATAGTATTTTATGAGAAAATCTTTAGTTGAAGCATTTGGAGATTTATATGCAAAACTCTTATATTTTGAACAATCTCCTGGTTGGTATAAGGTGGGATAGTTGAAAGATGCTCAAAGAGCCACCCTTAGGTATTTTAGTGCTTATCCTCAATTTGAAAGGGTAGAATTCAAGATTGATGTCGTTTGGAAATCTCCGTATGTCATCTTTGTAAATCCGTTACATCTTGATAGACTTTGGATCTCAAGATTATTTTTGATGACTTGTGTTTGATGAATATAACATGAAAAACGGTTTATAATGTTTTACCTTTATTTTTCATGATTTGGAGTAAATCTTTTTAATTTTGTGAAATTAATTGGATTGAATGACATCTGTGTGAATTCACTGTTTAAAGCACTTAAATTGATTTCTTGATGGAATACAAATCGGTATTTGAAAAGATTCTAAAATCTGGATTTGTTTCAAGAAATTATTTGATTTTTGCTTTCTGGTACCGGTACGCAATCTGCATTTTTGTTATATACCAGAACTGAGCTTTTATCTCTCTTTCTCCATGAACTAATTTTGTTAGTAATTTCCTTTTGTCTAGTATGTTCACTGTTTGACAATTTGTGACAAAAAGGGGGAGAAGAGAAATGACGGAGATGAGATCATCAAGAGAGGACAAACGAAACGAAAATGGAAAAATGGGGGAGAACGAAAAATGATGATCGTACCACAAAGGGGGAGAACATAGATGCTCAAGAACATGGAGAACATGTTAGAGATGCTCAAGATAGGGGGAGACAAAGAAAAAATTGAAAGACAAGAAAAAACAAAAGAACCAAAAGGAAGACGGATCAAATGTAGGATTCTAATTTCTAACGACTAACGTTTGATTTTGTTTGGAGTTTTGTTTTGCAGGAATTACATCACTTTAAGACTCCAAGTCCTAAGTCATAGAGTATGTTCTAGGACTGTTTGGTTCAAATGTAATTTTGTATTTATTGATCTTTCACGCAAAGAAAATCAATGTTTTGGTGATGACATTGAGTTTCGATTTTTTTTTGGTTTAAGATGAGTGACTTGAGCGCTTTATGTATTTTTGGGTTTTGTCACGAAATTGCCAAAGGGGGAGATTGTTACGGCATTTTGGTGTTGGCATATTTCGTGAGTCAAGTCAGTGAGTTGAGTCGGAGTCTTAAAGGATCAAATTGTCAACCAGCAATCAAAGACTTAGAGAAGATTCAACAAGAGCTCAAGTTGACACTCAGTGTCTTGAGTCTTAAAGATTGAATTTGAAGAATTGTGGATCTGTTACATCAATCTCAAGAAGAAAGTATTCAAAAGGATCAGGTATGGTTAACTAAATAATTTTGGTGATCCGAATACTTTCTTATTGTGTAGAAACACTTGGATGAACTTTTATTGTCATAATAATCAAAACTGGTGTTCGGACACGTTCAGGATCCGGATCAAGCCAACGATCCGGATCCCGAAGGTTGTTGCTTCATACAGACTTTCGATCCGGATCCATGCAATTTCCGAGCCGGATCCCGAATGTTAAGTTTTCTGATTTGTATGAACGATCCGGATCGGGCCTTGCAATCCGGATCCGAACCCTTGGTTTTCTGGAATCGTCAATCTCGTTACGACGATCCGGATCACAGTAAATCCGATCCGGATCGCCGTCCTGAAAATTTCCAATAAGGTATGTTTTTTGATTCTTATCTCTTCCAAAGGTTTCTATAAACTATAAATAGACGTTTAGGGTTTCTCAAAAACGTGGGAGCTACGGCCGATCAATTTATAAAACACTTGAGAGCACCCTAGAGGCTAGGTTTTTATCGTTCTTCTTTATAGACTCTTTTAGGTCAATTCGATGGTTCCTTCAAGAACATATCTTTAGTCGAATTGATCTAATCTTTGCTTAGAGAGATTTCCTTCTACGGTTCTTCATTGATAATCTAAGCAAAGGATCACCATCGAAGAGTCAATATTCTTATCGATGAGTTTGCGTCGTGGATTCGACGTGGCATCGTGGATTTCCGGTGTGCTAAAGGCGTTTCGTGGATTCGAAGGTGGTTCGTGGATTCGAACGTGAGCAGTGGACGGGCAAAACGGGTGGAGCGCGAGGTCCAAGAAATGAAGGAGGGGTTAAATCCGTGGAGACGTAATCACCTTGTTATTCTTCTTTTCTTAGGGATTGTTATTGCGGGATATCCAACCGGTCAGCGCGAGGTCGAAGAAGCTGAAGGAGGGGTTGAGTCCGTGGAGTCCGGTAATCACCTTGTTATTCTTCTATTCTTAGTGATTGTTATTGCGTGTTGGTCCGTGGTTTTTTCTCCTGGATTGGAGTTTCCACGTTATATCTCGGTGTGCTGTTTTTATTTTCCGCATTGGTTTTTATTTTGCACTGAGATTGAGTTTTTAAGTATTACAACCTATTCACCCCCCCTCTAGTTGTTTGATAGTACCTATTTAGATCCTTGTGGATCCTATAAAACCTACACATTTACGTGACCGCGAAAATCTTAGAAATTTGACTCTCGAAGTGACGAAGGGATTTTCATGGGTTATTCTACAAATAGTAGAGCATATCGGGTATTTAACTTGGAATCTAAAACGATTGTAAATCCATAATGTAAAGTAGATGAAGCTTCCACTTTGCATCTGATAAATTACCCCTGATATCTCTCTTGATGATGATACTCCTGTAAATGCATCTTCTCATGATAATACTTCCAATATTAATGATGCATCTAATGGTTCTTCAAGTTTATCTGATGTGCAGGAATCATCTCATGTACCTCCGAGTACTCCATTACAACAAACGTTACGCATCTCCAAGGATCATCCTGAATCAAACACATTGGAGACCCACAAGAAGGAGTCAAAACTCGGAGACAGTTGGTTTGTGGATTCGCTTGTTACGTTTCCATGATCGAACCAAAGAACGTCGATGAAGCTCTTCAGGATGACTACTGGATTGAAGCAATGCAGGAAGAGCTCCATCAGTTTGAACGAAACAAAGTCTGGAATTAACGACGCCTCCGAAGCAACACAATGTGATCGGTACTAAATGGATTTTCAAGAACAAGAAAAATGAGGATGGTACCATCATCAGGAACAAAGCACGTTTAGTTGCTCAAGGCTACTCTCAAATAGAAGGTATAGACTTTGATGAAACGTTCGCCCCTGTAGCTAGACTCGAGTCCATTCGTATCTTATTCGCTATTGCTTGTCACTTTAAAATAAAACTCTTTCAAATGGACGTTAAGAGCGCGTTTTTAAATGGGTTTTTAAATGAGGAAGTTTATGTGGCTCAACCGAAAGGTTTTGTAGACTGTAAACTACCTAACCATGTTTTCGTTTGAAAAAGGCTCTTTACGGTTTAAACAAGCACCGCGAGCGTGGTACGAAAGGTTGACAAAGCACCTTTTGGAGAAGGGCTATACTCGAGGGGGAGCAGACAGGACTCTCTTTGTGAAGCATTATCAAATAACTTCATTGTTGCACAAATCTATGTCGATGACATTGTATTTGGAGCAACAAAGGATAATGATGCTTCTAAATTCGCAGAAACCATGGAAAGCGAATTTGAGATGTCTATGATGGGCGAACTGACATACTTTCTTGGATTGCAAGTGAAACAAAATGGTGAAGGCATCCATCTGTGTCAATCCAAGTATGCAAAGGAGTTGGTAAAGAAATTCGGATTAGAAGATTCTAAAGATTTTCCTACTCCTATGGGAACTAGCAATAAGGGATTAGGAAGTGAATCTCTTAGTGAGAATGTAGACGAGAAACTTTATCGCAGCATGATGGAAGTCTACTTTACCTCACAGCTAGTCGCCCGGATATATCCTTTAGTGTTGGGATTTGCGCGAGATATCAATCAGCACCAAAGGAGGTTCACCTGAAAGCGGTGAAACGGATCATCCGGTACATCAAAGGAACATTAATTTCGGAATTTGGTATCCTATGGGAACAAGTCTAGATATTATTGGATACTCAGATGCCGATTGGGCAGGATCTGTGGATGATCGGAAAAGTACGAGTGGTGCATGTTTTTATCTTGGCCATTGCCTTGTTGCATGGCATAGTAAAAAGCAAAACTGCATTGCACTCTCGACTGCCGAAGCGGAATACATCAGCGGGTATTGGTTCAACTCAACTCATTTGGATGAAAAGCGTGTTGAGCGACTTCCGGATTTCAGCAACTTCGGTAACGTTTTTGTGACAACACTAGTGCTATAAACATTTCAAAAAACCCTGTGTTGCACTCTAGAACAAAACACATTGAACTTAGATATCATTTTCTTAGAGAGCTAGTTGAATCAAATATTCTTCAAATTTCCTACATTTCAACTGAACATTAGCTGACTTTTTAACAAAACCTTTGGATCAAAAACGTTTATTCATTTGCGTAAAGCAATTGGAATGCTTTCCTTGAAATAACCTCTTTTTGAAACTTTGTTAGGTTAGGTTTTGTTTTTGTGTTTTTGTTCATTATCTATGCTTAGACATAGAACATTAATTGAGCATTAGTTTTTATTGACTTTAACTGCATCCTTTTATATTTAGAAATTTATTATGCTTTGGATATCATAATAATTCATTTGATGCAATGATCATTTATGTGAATTAAATCATCTTTGTTTGATCAAAGTCAATTTCTCTCTCAATGATCTCTTGGTATAGTTTATCTTATTTGACTGTTAGTCGAGTATGAAATCGAGATCAATATTTGGTTGAATACTTTATATCTTAAATAATTGATAGCCAATTGAGGGGGAGTCAAAGAAAAAGTGTTATGCTCAAAAGATGTGGAAAGAGTACATCCCAATGAGGAGTGTGAAAACTACCACCACATGGAGGAAAGAGCTACCACCCTCGGTCGTCCGAGTACTGTGTGCAGCTACACATGTATACCAAGCAAGGTTTTTCAAGTTTGATTAAATAAAATGCATGTTGAAATACTTGACTCTGTCAAAATTTCAAGGTTGGTATAAGGTGGGAATTTTAATAAAGATGCTCAAAGCCACTCTCTTCAATAAATTGACTAGATATATTATCTAACTTATCTGGGATTTCAGACATCTATTGATCTTGTATTTCATTTTCTTTACCGAATTGATGATTTGATAAAGGCATTACTCATAAGATCAAGTTAGATGTAATTGAAGTTGTTCAACTTTAAGGGATTTAATTTATAAATTTTCGTTTCATTTGTTGGATGTTATGATAGATTTGGCATAATCTATTTCTTGTTGTATGAAACGATGATTTTCATTTAAAGTTGATACACAAAAGTGCTTACAATCTTTTTCTGGATTTTCTAGATTTTTCTGAATTTTTCTGAAGAAAAAGTTGGAGCCGATCCGGATTGGACATCCGATCCGGATCCCGAACGCAGGATATTCTTCGCGGGCAGATGATCCGATTGGGACATGCCGATCCGGA
>CM055072.1:13071175-13124576 GCA_029204045.2 Tillandsia leiboldiana
TCATCGGCGGTGTCGGATTATACGTTTGGTCGAAGAAACTGGATTATTACTGATCTGTACGTTTCTGGGGACTTCTTTTAGGTCCGATTGTAGTTCGAGGGCGCGGAGCGTTCCAGGTGTTTCGTTCGACTTGCTTTGGTGGGTACCTTAGAACCTCTTTGTGTATGTTTGGCGTTATGGTTAATGTTTATCATTTTGGGGGGTAGTGGGGGTGATTGTGGACCTACGGAATGAACGTCGCGGTGGGGATTGGACGGGCAATCGCCCATCTTCGAACAACAGTAGGGTTGTTCGGGGATATAGCGATGAGGACGGTGATCGTGCGACCAGTTGGGAGTCGGATGGTGGGTCCCTCTTTCGACCGTTCTTGAGTCGGGAAACGATGGTAATGGTAAGAGCAAAGGTGTGACATGTTAAAATATGCTAACCCCCGTATATGCGATGTGTTTATTATCATCCTATTTATGGGACTGAGGGTCGTGGTGCTCGATGATAATCATGTTCTGGGTGATTGCGAGGAGGTGTCGGTCTAGTTTACCGAGGTAGGTGCTCGGTTGGTTGGCCGAGGTTGGTGCTCGGTCGATGCTCGAGGTTGCTACACGCACACAGCGGTTTGGCCACCGCGAGGGTGTGCTTTCCGGAAAAGTGGTACGTTGACCGTGTACCCACGTGGGTGACGTAATGGGGGCCTCATGGTGGGGGGTGTGAGCGGTGCCGAGGAGGGTGCTCGAGGTCGTGCCGGGGCGGGGCTCGGTGCGATCTACTGAGATAGGTGCTCGGTGTGGTTGCGGGGCAGGTGCCCGGGTGTGGATTGTACAGGGGGAGGTTTTACTGTGGTTTGCCTTACTTTTAGCCCTTATGCATTTACGGGCGATTCACGATGATGAGGGCGGTTGCTCTGGGTTTATACAGTTGCTTTTCATACTTTGTATCTGTGTCGCTGACTCTCCACTCTTGACAGGTTCCGTCAGGGGTGAGAGCTAGGGCGACGGTGAGGCCGCGATGAGAGGTCTATCGGCCTTCGAGCTAGGACTGTGGTAGTTCTTCTTTTGCTCATTTCATTATCTGTAGTGGCTATGTGGGTGTGATACTTTTGTGGGGTTGACTGGACGTTGGATTCATTACAATACTCTGTGGATGCATGTTTAGTTACTGTCGGATAGTTGGCGTTTTTCAAACAAAAAGAAAAGGAAAAGGAAAGGAAAACATTGCGAAAAGGATTTGAAAAACATTGGTGTCGGTGGGCACCGTTTTCAAAACTCTGTGGATTTATGATTTCGAAATAGTTTTGTAAACACAGGTGTCGAGTGGGGCACCGTTTCAAACCCTGTGTATTTATGGATTTCAAAAACGGCTTTGTAAAAACTGGGTGTCGTGTGGGCACCGTTTTTTAAAATCCTGTGGATTTATCCCTTTCAAAGTTAATCGGCCTCTTGGTTACTTGTAGAAAAAGGATTGTATGTACTCGATTGTCGATCTAGGTGGTTAAGTGATGAGTGTTTGATTATTGTAGTAGGGACGCCGTGCATATACAAACGAGACTCTGCCCGTGTGCAGAGTGAATTTGTATATGCGGCGGGTCTGGGCACGCACGGGGAAGAATGGTTTCAAAAAAAAAAAAAAAAATACATATGCAAAATGTGAGAGCTAAACGGTGACGTTTCTTCCGCGATTTAACCCCGGGGCGTGACAGATTAAGATGGTATCAGAGAAAAACAACTTTAACCACAGTAGTCGCTGTCCAACTCCACAGAAGACATTACCACTGGCTACTAACTAATGAAATGATCTGAGTATAGGTGCGTAGAGATGCGAGAGTGCGGGATTGTTAAGTTTTGTTTCTCGGCTTAGTTCGGTTGTTGTGTGTTTGGGTAGTAGTGTTGTTTGGAGGCTGGGGTCGCGGCCGGCTGCCACCGGGGTCTTGATGGTGCTGGGAATCAATGGATTAAGCAACCTGCACAGGACACGGTGGGCCGCAGACGGTGTTCATGCACCCGGTGCGGCGGTTAACACACAGATCGTTGTGTCGGCTTTTTGTGATAACCGCGGATTTATTTTGCCTTTCGGGGCTTTCCGTCGATTTTTATTGAACCGTCTGGTTGACAATAGGGGTCGAGGGTAATTTTTCCTTGTTTTTCTGGGCAGACGGTCGGGGCTCGCGGGTATTTTTGGTTAATAAAGCTCGCGAAACGGAGACCGGCGGCGCGATCGGTTTTGGATTCCGACCCCCGGATCTCCCAGAATAAATTCCGGAAGCTGGTACCGTAGCCCAGGTGACTTACACAATTACCGGGGGCGGACCGAACTCTGGTCCGCAATCAGATCGATTTTAGTCGATCAGTTTGAGGTATGGGATTAAACACCCTTTTTGTTTTCCTTTCACTCGAGGGGTAAAATTAATTTGGGGTCCAAAATCCACTACGCCCAAAACGTCTAAGTAGTCGGCCTTGGGAATTAGGTTTCCTAAACCTCGCCTCCCCCTCCTTGGCGTACAATATCCGAGCGTGGACGAGGAGCGGTTCCCCAAAACCCTCGTCCTTTCCATCGGCCGGCGTGGAAGAGAAGAGATCGATCGCCTCCCCGCAAAGATCCGACGAACGCGAAGAGGACGATCCCTCTCCTTCGCCCGGTACCGACCAAAACAAGGTGAGCCGTGCTTTCGTTTTCTTTTCTTGTCTTTTCTCGTCACGAGCGGGGGGGGGTTTCTTGATTTCGTCGGAGATGGAAGGAGAGGGGCGCGCCATCGCACGCGGAGCGCCGCGCGGGGCAACCCGCGCATGCGGGGGCGCCGCGCGGGGCACCGCATGCGGGGCGCCGTGCGGGGGCGCCCGCGCATGCGGGGGTGCCGTGCGGGGCACCCGCATGCGGGGCGCCGCGCGGGGCAGCCCGCGCATGGGGGGCACGCGCGGTGAGCACCGCGCATGCGGGGGCGCCGCGCGGGGCACCCGCATGCGGGGCGCCGCGCGGTGCAGCCCGCGCATGCGGGGGTGCCGTGCGGGGCACCCGCATGCGGGGCGCCGCGCGGGCAGCCGCGCATGCGGGGCACCGCGCGGTGCGGCCCGCGCATGCGGGGGTGCCATGCGGGGCACCCGCATGCGGGGCGCCGCGCGGGGCAGCCCGCGCATGCGGGGGCACCGCGCGGTGCAGCCCGCGCATGCGGGGGTGCCGTGCGGGGCACCCGCATCCGGGGCAGCCGCGGGGCAGCCGCACATGCGAGGCGCCGCGCGGACAGCACGGCGGCGCGTGGGGGGTTCGGTCGTGCCGTCGGGGGGCCGGCCGGTGTTGGGGCTTTTCCTTACTTCGCGTTTAAAGGTTCTTGACCTCCCCGCCCGGGGATCCCGTTTTGCAGCTTCGGGGAGCGCGCCGGGACGCGGGGAGCCGAGCGTGGTTTTTCTACTAGCGACAGGTGGGTTGTATTTACTTTATTCCTAGCCTCTAAATTTATCATGTTGGACGGGTCTATTCTAAGTGTACTGGGGTTAATAATGATGGGCGATAGCTTATGCATGTTAGTGGGTTCGCTATAGTGATTAGCGTCGGTTGCCGACGGTGATTCTCTTTTTAACCCTTATATGTCAGCGGGCCACCTTCGAGTGCGCGCAATATTACCTTGTTTTCGATTATGCACTTTACCTCATTTACCTCATTACTCTTGTTATTTATATTATGATGCTGACATGATGGTGGTTACGGTTACTTGGCTCGAGGTTGCCACACGCGCACCTGCGGTTTGGCCACCGCAAAGGGTGCGCTTTTCCGGAAAAGTGGTCTAGTGACCCGTGTATACCCACGAGGTGACGTAGTGGGGCCCCTTATTAGTGGTGGGGTTGAGGCGCCGAGGTGCGAGCGGTGCGACCCGTCGGGTTAGTTGTCCGGCGTGGTCGGGTTTCTGCAGGTACGGTGTGGGCCGTCGGTCTAGCTGTCCGACGTGCCCGGGTATTACAGGATGCAGGTGTACAGGTTGCCTTTCCTCCTTGGGAGGGTGGTTGCTCCAGTTGTCTTCACGGTTTGTTTACTATATTCTCCTACTTTACTATTTCTGCGTCACTGACATCCCACTTCGTGACAGGGTCCAGACGGGGAGAGAGGTAGGCGGTGGTGAGGACGGGACAGGAGCAGCTGGGTCGCTGGGGACCCTGGACTGTATTTATCCTTTTATTCTCGCTTTTCATTACCTTGTAGTTATGGAGTGGTTCGCGATACCCTCGTGGGGTCGGCATGGATGTCGGTACGGGCTACATTTAGTGCCCCTGGTGCAATATTTTTCCTTTTATTTTATTGGCCATTTAAAAACCAAAAGGGCAGAAGCCAAAGAAAGGATTGCGAAACCGTCTTTTAAAAACTTGGTGTCGGGTGGGCACCGCTTTCAAACCTTGTGGATTTATCCTTTCCCAAACCGATCGGCCATGTGATCTTCGTTTATCAGTTTAGAATGCTGGTTGGTTGTGAATGATTGTTGTGATTGATTGGTTGCGCATGTTAGAACATGTACCGAACGCTACGCCGTGCATGTACAGGGGAGACTCTGCACGTTTGCAGAGTGACCATGTATGTGTGGCGGGTCTGGGCACGTGCCGGGGAAGAGGGGTTTCTTCTTTTAAAACAAAAAAAAAAAATTCACACATCAAATATTCAACTTTTATGAATCGTTTCCGCTAAAACAAAACCCCCGGGGCGTGACAGATTAAATGGTATCAGAGAGTTCTTTCAATCACAACAATTAGTGCCGACATCCGTAGACAACCCTCACTTGCCTACATATGAATGAAATGGGTAGGGCTTAGGACTGTAGAACGTGAGTGGCCGAAGGGGGGAAAATGTTGAGTCCTCGCTTTCACTTTATGGTTGTTGTTAGCAGGGTAGTCTAGAGTTGACTCTTGTGATGTATGACAGACATGGCCCGTACTAGATCATCGGCCGGGGACGCGGAAGCAGACGCGACGGCGTCGACGGCCGCGGAGAACAACTCCTGCGGCAACAACTGCAGGAGATGGCGGGGAATTCTGGCCAACCTTACTGAGCACGTGCGTCAGTTGACGCAACGGCAACAGGCCGCGACGGTGACGGTCGCCCCGGGTTCCCCCACAGGGGTCGACAGCGCCGGCCGCGGCACCACCGACAGCGCCACCACCGGCGACGACTACGGGACCGGCGCCGGGGTACGACCAGCAGGGTTACTCTGGAGGAGACTGTAGTCACACCTGCCCCGACCGTGGCTGCCACCGCCGCGAGGGAGGGGACGGTGTGCGATGACCGAGCGGGATCGGGTGCGGGCCAACCTGAAAGACTTCAAGAAATACGACCCACCCACGTTCGAAGGGGACACGACTGATCCGTGGGTCGTCGAGAAATGGGTGGGGTCGATGGAGAAACTTTTTTGAAGACCTGCTCATGGAGGACGACGAGCGGGTTTCCCCTAGCGGTCCACTGCTTGGAGGGGAACGCCGCTTGTGGTGGAAGACGGTAGCCCCGATCCTTACTAAGGGTACCACATTTCCGTCCTGGACAACCTTCAAACAGGAACTGTTCGGGGCCTTCTTCACCAACAGTGTCAAGAAAAAGTGGAGGATGACCTGAACCACATCCAACAGGGGAACCAGACGGTCATGGAGTATCAGCGGGAGTTCGTCCGGCTAGCAAACTGCGTCCCGTTCGTCATAAGGGACGAGGCCACACAAGGCGCAGCTCTTGTGGATGGCTTGCGGAGCAATATCTTCGAGGTGGTGCAAGCAGCCGAACTACACACCTTCCAGAAAGTGGTCGACAGAGCCAACTACGGTGGAGCGGGGTTTTGCGGTCACCCGCGCCAGAAGGGAGAACTCGACGCGGCTAGAGGACCGGAAAGCGGCAACAGCAGAACTCGGGAGGAGGCTCTTGGGGCGGGGGCGGGGCCCCCCAAACGGTGGAGACCTCAAGCAGGGTCCCGGAGCGCGCCAACAGGAGGACCGAGGCCAGGGAGTAGGCCTTGTGTCATATGCGGGGGAGGGCACATTCCGGGGGAGTTGCCCCCAAAAAGGCGACCACTGCTTCAGGTGCGGCAGACGAGGGCACTTCCGCCGCAACTGCCCCTTAGGCGGGGGGTCTGCGTCCCTCCGCAGCTTCTACGCCCACGCCACAGCTCTCAGGGCGGGGGAAAGCCCCTATGGCGTCGACGTCTAGGCCCCCTGCGCCACGGCGCGAGGAGGACCCGGCAGCCACAACAGGCGGGAGAGTCTTCTCAATGACCCACCAGAGACAGATCCGCCGGAGGAAGCACTTGCAGGTACTACTTCTATTTCCAATTCCCGTGCTAGAACCCTTTTCGACACCGGAGCAACACACTCTTTCATTTCCCGTGACTTCGTGTTTTGTTTGGTCTCGAGGAGACACCCCTCCAAAACCCTTGACAGTGCAAACGGCGGGGAGGGACCTTGGAGGCGGTCAGCGTCGTGACCGCCTACCCGATTAAACTAGGGCGACTAGCATGCCCTTGGGATCTAGTGGTAATCCCCCTGAAGGAGTACGACGTGGTGCTGGGCATGAACTGGCTCACGAGGTACCAGGCCACTCATCGATTGTGACAAGCGACAGCTGCGTTTACACGAACCGGGTTTCCCTGAGCATGTGTACATGATGGGTAAGAGCATCTCCTTCCCGGCGATCATCTCAGCGACCCGGGCCAGAAGACTGGTGGAGGGTGGTTGCGTGGCCTACTTGGCATCGGTGGATTTGGCTACCCGACCCCCGACGACGCTCGCCGATATTCCAGTGGTGAGGGACTTCCCCGACGTCTTCCCCACGGAACTGCCTGGGATGCCCCCTGATCGGGAGGTGGAATTCCCCATCGAACTACTACCGGGCACGCAGCCTATTTCGAAGGCACCTTACCGAATGGCCTTCGCAGAACTAAAGGAGCTTAAAGCACAACTGGAAGACCTCTTGGATAAGGGGTTCATAAGACCGAGTGTGTCACCCTGGGGCGCACCGGTACTCTTCGTGCGGAAGAAAGACGGAAGCCTGCGTCTCTGCATTGATTACAGAGGAATAAACAAAGTCACAGAGAAAAACAAGTACCCCCCTGCCTAGAATAGATGACCTCTTCGACCAGCTGAGAGGGGCGACGGTCTTCTCCAAGATCGATTTACAGTCGGGCTACCACCAACTCCGGGTTCGGGACAAGGACATTCCGAAGACTGCTTTCCGGACCCGGTACGGCCACTACGAGTTCACGGTTATGCCCTTTGGACTCACGAACGCCCCCACAGTCTTCATGGACATGATGAACCGGATCTTCAGACCCTTCCTGGATCGGTTCGTGGTGGTTTTCATCGACGACATACTGATCTACTCCACTACCGACGAGGAACACGAGGACCATTTGCAAACAGTCCTCCAAACTCTCAGGGAACAGGAGCTGTTCGCTAAACTCAAGAAGTGTGAGTTCTGGCTACGCGAAGTCGGCTTCCTAGGACATGTGATCTCGGCACAGGGAATCTCCGTGGATCCGAAGAAGGTGGAGTCCGTGGTCGACTGGCAGCCGCCGACGACGGTGACAGAGGTCCGCAGTTTCCTAGGACTGGCAGGATACTACAGGCGTTTTGTAGAGGGTTTCGCGAAGATTGCTACCCCTCTGAATCGGTTGACCAGAAAAGGGGAGAAGTTCATATGGACGGCCAAATGCCAGGAAAGCTTTGAGGAACTCAAAAGGAGGTTAACCAGGGCACCAATACTTGTGCTGCCGACACCCGGGGAAGATTACGAAGTGTACTGCGACGCCTCGGGGATCGGCCTGGGTGGGGTCCTGATGCAACAGGGGAAAGTGATTGCCTACGCGTCCAGGCAACTAAAGGATTACGAGAAGAACTACCCGATACACGACTTGGAGCTGGCCGCAGTAGTCTTCGTTTTAAAACAGTGGAGGCACTACCTCTTTGGGGTCCACTGTAACGTCTTCTCGGATCATCAAAGTCTTAAGTATATCTTTACCCAAAAAGAATTAAACTTGCGGCAGAGGCGGTGGCTGGAGTTGTTGAAGGACTACGACTTGACGATACAATACCATCCCGGAAAGGCAAACGTGGTGGCGGACGCCCTGAGCAGGAAAGGACGCCAAGACGGGGCGTCAAGGAGCGCGATAACGGAGCAAAACCACTTGATAGCGGAGTTCGCACGAATGCAGTTGGAAGTGGTGCCGACAGGCACGGTTAGGCAACTCCTAACCTTGGTGGTCAAGCCGACGCTACTTGAGAAGATCCGGGAGGGGCAACAGACCGACCCACACCTACAGCGCGTACGAGACAAGATCCCCCTGGACCAAGAGAGCGACTTTGCAGTGGAAGACGACGGCACCCTACGGTTCCGCAGACGGATCTGCGTGCCGGATTCGTCGGAATTGAAGGAGGTAATTTTGACAGAGGCACACCGGGCCCCTTATGCGGCACATCCAGGAGGCATGAAGATGTACAGGGACCTCAAACGGATCTACTGGTGGCCCAACATGAAGGGGGACGTCACTCGACATGTAGCTCATTGCCTAGTGTGCCAACGGATAAAGGCCGAGCATCAGCGGCCAGCAGGGAAGCTACAGCCCCTACCGGTGCCAGAGTGGAAGTGGGAGCAAATCACCATGGACTTTGTCACGGGCTTCCCACGTTCACCCCAGGGCCACGACGCAATTTGGGTCGTAGTCGACCGGTTAACCAAGTCAGCACACTTTCTGCCAGTTCATACGACCTGGACCCGAGAACGGTTGGCCCAAACATATATCAGCGAGATCGTGAGATTACATGGAGTGCCGGCATCGATCACCTCGGACAGAGACACGCGCTTTGTCTCGAAATTTTGGCAGAGCCTTCAGCGAGCCATGGGAACCAAACTACAGTTCAGCACAGCCTTCCACCCTCAGACGGACGGACAGTCGGAGCGCGTGATACAAACCCTCGAAGACCTGCTTCGCGCCTGTGTACTAGATTGGGGGATCGGGTGGTCACGCTACCTACCTCTCGTGGAATTCGCCTACAACAACAGCTACCAGGCCAGCATCCAGATGGCGCCCTACGAGGCCTTATATGGAAGACGCTGCCGATCCCCGATTTGTTGGGACGATCTGGGAGAACGGAAATTCTTGGGGCCCGACTTAGTGGAGGAAACGGAAGAGAAGGTTCGCCTCATCAGACAGCGCCTGCTAACCGCCCAGAGTCGCCAGAAGAGCTACGCGGACCAAAGGCGCCGCGACTTGGAATTCCAAGTGGGAGAGCATGTTTTCTTGCGGGTCTCGCCGTCCAGAGGAGTCAAGCGGTTCGGGCTAAAAGGGAAACTGAGCCCACGGTTTGTAGGGCCTTTCGAGATTTTGGAACGCATCGGCCCAGTGGCGTACCGCCTTGCCCTACCACCAAACCTTGACCGAGTCCATGACGTCTTCCACGTTTCGATGCTCCGCAAATACCTCTCCGATCCATCGCATATCCTGGATGTCGCCATACTCGACCTTAAAGAAGACCTAAGCTTCGAGGAAACCCCCGTGAGAATCCTGGCAAGGGAAAGCAAATCACTGCGGAATCGAGCCATCCCCTACGTGAAGGTACTCTGGAGCAACCACGAGGAGCGAGAAGCAACATGGGAGCTGGAGTCTAAAATGAGGGAGAACTACCCGAACCTGTTCACCACCACCCGGGTCTGAGTTTCGAGGACGAAACTCGGTTTTTAGAGGTGAGTGGTGTGATAACCGCGGATTTATTTTGCCTTTCGGGGCTTTCCGTCGATTTTTATTGAACCGTCTGGTTGACAATAGGGGTTCGAGGGTAATTTTTCCTTGTTTTTCTGGGCAGACGGTCGGGGCTCGCGGGTATTTTTGGTTAATAAAGCTCGCGAAACGGAGACCGGCGGCGCGATCGGTTTTGGATTCCGACCCCCGGATCTCCCAGAATAAATTCCGGAAGCTGGTACCGTAGCCCAGGTGACTGACACAATTACCGGGGGCGGACCGAACTCTGGTCCGCAATCAGATCGATTTTAGTCGATCAGTTTGAGGTATGGGATTAAACCACCCCTTTTTGTTTTCCTTTCACTCGAGGGGTTAAAATTAATTTGGGGTCCAAAATCCACTACGCCCAAAACGTCTAAGTAGTCGGCCTTGGGAATTAGGTTTCCTAAACCTCGCCTCCCCCTCCTTGGCGTACAATATCCGAGCGTGGACGAGGAGCGGTTCCCCAAAACCCTCGTCCTTTCCATCGGCCGGCGTGGAAGAGAAGAGATCGATCGCCTCCCCGCAAAGATCCGACGAACGCGAAGAGGACGATCCCTCTCCTTCGCCCGGTACCGACCAAAACAAGGTGAGCCGTGCTTTCGTTTTCTTTTCTTGTCTTTTCTCGTCACGAGCGAGGGGGGGGTTTCTTGATTTCGCCGGAGATGGAAGGAGAGGGGCGCGCCATCGCACGCGGAGCGCCGCGCGGGGCAACCCGCGCATGCGGGGGCGCCGCGCGGGGCACCCGCATGCGGGGCGCCGTGCGGGTCGCCCGCGCATGCGGGGGTGCCGTGCGGGGCACCCGCATGCGGGGCGCCGCGCGGGGCAGCCCGCGCATGCGGGGGCACCGCGCGGTGCAGCCCGCGCATGCGGGGGCGCCGAGCGGGGCACCCGCATGCGGGGCGCCGCGCGGTGCAGCCCGCGCATGCGGGGGTGCCGTGCGGGGCACCCGCATGCGGGGCGCCGCGCGGGGCAGCCCGCGCATGCGGGGGCACCGCGCGGTGCGGCCCGCGCATGCGGGGGTGCCATGCGGGGCACCCGCATGCGGGGCGCCGCGCGGGGCAGCCCGCGCATGCGGGGGCACCGCGCGGTGCAGCCCGCGCATGCGGGGGTGCCGTGCGGGGCACCCGCATCCGGGGCAGCCGCGGGGCAGCCCGCACATGCGAGGCGCCGCGTGGACAGCACGGCGGCGCGTGGGGGGTTCGGTCGCTGCCGTCGGGGGCCGGCCGGTGTTGGGGCTTTTTCCTTACTTCGCGTTTAAAGGTTCTTGACCTCCCCGCCCGGGGATCCCGTTTTGCAGCTTCGGGGAGCGCGCCGGGACGCGGGGAGCCGAGCGTGGTTTTTCTACTAGCGACAGGTGGGTTGTATTTACTTTATTCCTAGCCTCTAAATTTTATCATGTTGGACGGGGTCTATTCTAAGTGTACTGGGGTTAAATAATGATGGGCGATAGCTTATGCATGTTAGTGGGTTCGCTATAGTGATTAGCGTCGGTTGCCGACGGTGATTCTCTTTTTAACCCTTATATGTCAGCGGGCCACCTTCGAGTGCGCGCAATATTACCTTGTTTTCGATTATGCACTTTACCTCATTTACCTCATTACTCTTGTTATTTATATTATGATGCTGACATGATGGTGGTTACGGTTACTTGGCTCGAGGTTGCCACACGCGCACCCGCGGTTTGGCCACCGCAAAGGGTGCGCTTTTCCGGAAAAGTGGTCTATGACCCGTGTATACCCACGAGGTGACGTAGTGGGGCCCCTTATTAGTGGTGGGGTTGAGGCGCCGAGGTGCGAGCGGTGCGACCCGTCGGTTTAGTTGTCCGGCGTGGTCGGGTTTCTGCAGGTACGGTGTGGGCCGTCGGTCTAGCTGTCCGACGTGCCCGGGTATTACAGGATGCAGGTGTACAGGTTGCCTTTCCTCCTTGGGAGGGTGGTTGCTCCAGTTGTCTTCACGGTTTGTTTTACTATATTCTCCTACTTTACTATTTCTGCGTCACTGACATCCCACTTCGTGACAGGGTCCAGACGGGGAGAGAGGTAGGCGGTGGTGAGGACGGGACAGGAGCAGCTGGGTCGCTGGGGACCCTGGACTGTATTTATCCTTTTATTCTCGCTTTTCATTACCTTGTAGTTATGTGAGTGGTTCGCGATACCCTCGTGGGGTCGGCATGGATGTCGGTACGGGCTACATTTAGTGCCCCTGGTGCAATATTTTCCCTTTTATTTCTATTGGCCATTTAAAAACCAAAAGGGCAGAAGCCAAAGAAAGGATTGCGAAAACCGTCTTTAAAAACTTGGTGTCGGGTGGGCACCGCTTTCAAACCTTGTGGATTTATCCTTTCCAAACCGATCGGCCATGTGATCTTCGTTTATCAGTTTAGAATGCTGGTTGGTTGTGAATGATTATTGTGATTGATTGGTTGCGCATGTTAGAACATGTACCGAACGCTACGCCGTGCATGTACAGGGGAGACTCTGCACGTTTGCAGAGTGACCATGTATGTGTGGCGGGTCTGGGCACGTGCCGGGGAAGAGGGGTTTCTTCTTTTAAAAACAAAAAAAAAAAAATTCACACATCAAATATTCAACTTTTATGAATCGTTTCCGCTAAAACAAAACCCCCGGGGCGTGACACTTTTGTTTTCCGAACCCCTCCCTCTGCCGACGTCCTGGTCGTCGGAAGCAACGGTGACTGGTGGCAGTGTAATCCGCTGGTGGTTGTTAGAGTGTCTGATGGGTTGTCGGTCGTGGGCAACCGGGTAGCCTCTTGTCTAAATTGGTACCTTTGAGGTCTGCTGGTGTCACGCCCCGGGGTCAAAACTGCGACCCGGGCTAGCCAACAGATCCGCCATCTGTAAGGAAACTGCCGCACAGACGAAGCGTCTACCCTGCAAGTCAGATCTATAGCTAAAACATGTATCAGAGCTGAAACTAAAAACCAAGAGCTATAGAAATCCACTGAACATCTGATATAAATAAAATCATCCTCAATACAACATCTCTCAACTGTCAAAATATACGAAAGCCTCACCAATCACTCAGATTGTCCAGTACAAAAGTAGAAACATAAAATACCGGGTACATCTACCTCTGACCCTCAATAAGGTAAGGAACTACTCAGCCACGTCCTCACCTCGATCAGCTGTCTCCGCGCGAACCCAGCCGAAACAGCTACCTCAGGAACCTGTCACCGCAGCGGGTGTGAGATCTACTGCAGAAGGTAGATCTCAGTGGGTACCATCACCAATATCCACGGTATGCCCACTAAGTCTACTGGAGGCACAAAAGATAGGTATGCAGATAGATATATAATGAAAGCAGGAAAAGAGCTACAACTAATATGTCTCAACATCATGCTCAAGAAAATCTCTACTAAGAACCTGCTATGCATACTCCCTCACTACTAAATGCCTCAAGTATCATGCTCAAAGGAATACCTATCTAAGAGCAAGCTATGCACCACTCGCACACAAGGTGCTCTCAAAACCCAAATCTCAATGACTGCCAAAAACTGGCTCAATCAAGCTCGCGCCTGTCGTCTAGGAACGCACCTGCCCACTCCACGTGGGGCGTCCTACCGACTACTATGGACGCACCTGCCCACTCCACGTGGGGCGTCCTACGCACCTGCCCACTCCTCGTGGGGCGTACTAGTCGGTCTAACTCAATCATCATCACGCATCCGGAGCGTACTCGAGGGGAGCGACCCCACCGAGCTCTAGTATCTAGTCAGTCTCAACTGTCTCATAAATGGCACATGCAGGCTATGATCCACGATCAAACAGATCGGATACCCAATACCAGATAACACCTCACAGTCGGGAACACTCCACGACTGGATCAGGGAATGCCAAACCCTCTCATAGCTATGTCGGAGAACCCTCAACGACCCAATCTAATAATGCACATCCCATGGCTAAGTCGGGAAACCTCCACGACTCAATCTGCCAGAGCCCAACATCTCAAAACCAAATCGGAGAGCCATCTCCACTACCAAATCAGAATATATATACCCATGATCTACAATAATCCCACCAGGGATCTCAACTCACCTGACACTAGAAGCTCGTCCTACAGAGCTCTAAAAATCCACTCGGCCCCCCCTGGCACGAGGATACATGCATCCTGAACCTATGCAAACCCTCTGGAAGCTCACAAAAATTCCAAACTATTTTTAAAGTCTCAATTTCATTAAAACCGGTCCGCCGATTTTAAAAACGGTTCAGATGCCAATCTAATACCAACTATGTCACGCCCCGGGGTCGAAACTGCGACCCGGGCTCGCCAACAAATCCGCCACCTATGCCAAACCCCGCATAGGCGAAGCGTCCTACCTGCAAGAAAAGTACTACCGCTAACAGATATCATAGCTATAAATAAAAATCTGTTGTATAACTAAAATCAACCACTGTACAACTGGAAATAATACAACAATGTCCATCTCCCAAAATGATAATCATACAATATCCTCATATACAAAGGTCGAGACTCAACCGGGAGATACCTCCAATAAATACATCAGTGTACAGGCTCTCAATACATACCATATCCTCACTACATCAGTCTCTCAAAAGAGGAAATAAAACAACTAATCTACTGAAGCTCTCCTCTGAAGGGGTACCGCTACTCTCCAAACATGGGTAGGGATCTAGCTCGCGACTCCCTCGCCTCGATCAACAACCGCAGAATCAGCAACACCCGCTAAGACTCTGCAAAACAAAGAAGATGAAGGAAAAAGAAGGGGGAAAACCCCAAAGGGTGTGAGAACTACACCAAAAAGGGAGTTCTCATTGGGTAACACCGCCAGACCCGACGGTCTGCCCACTAAGTCCTCAAGAGACAAAAACTAACCAAAGCCGTAAAGACTGAAATAAGGAAGCTGGAGACTCTCAACAGCTATCATGCCTCTATCTAAATGCCCAAGATGGGAGAACCAAAGAATGGTATGCAACCACTAGCACATGAAGTGCACAATCGACCCAATCGATAGACCAGTAATCACTGGCACTACCTGCTATGCCTGCTATGCCTGCTATGCCTGCCATGCCTGCTATGCCAGCCTGCTATGCCTACTATGCCTGCCATGCCTGCCTGCCTGCTATGCCTACTATGCCTGCCATGCCTGCTATGCCTGCCTGCTACGCCTGCCATGCCTGCCATGCCTGCTATGCCTGCCTGCTACGCCTGCCATGCCTGCTATGCCTGCCTGCCTGCTATGCCTACTATGCCTGCCATGCCTGCCTGCCTGCTATGCCTACTATGCCTGCCATGCCTGCTATGCCTGCCATGCCTACTATGCCTGCCATGCCTGCTATGCCTGCCTACTATGCCTGCCATGCCTGCCATGCCTGCTATGCCTGCGATGCCTGCTATGCCTGCCTGCTATGCCTGCCATGCCTGCTATGCCTGCCTGCCTGCTATGCCTACTATGCCTGCCATGCCTGCCTGCCTGCCATGCCTACTATGCCTGCCCTGCCTGCTATGCCTGCTATGCCTGTCATGACCTCAACCTAGTGCCACTAGTAAAACTGATACTGCCTGCTGTGCCTGCTAAATCGGGTATGCGGGCCAACGCATAACACCGATAGGGGATAGGAGTCTCAAGGACTCAAAGGTGCCTGCCAAATCGGGTATGCCAGCCTACGCATAACACCGATAGGGGATAGGAGTCTCAAGGACTCAAAGTCTGTATATCGCAAACTCCGGAGTGGCACTCGAGGGGAGCGACCCACACGAGTAAAGTGTCTGAGTAATAAGTATCCTGGTAGTATAAGTCAGCAGGATTGGATCACGACTCTGATCAAAGTGGGAAAACCCATCCACTAAGAAAAGCCCGATCCCCCCAATCTGATGCAATAATAACCACCCGGTCGACCGCCCAAAGTCCGCGGTCGCCGCAATACCCTGCCATCAAGCCCAGCCTGTCCCATATCCCAAGAATCTGACTACACTATCCCAAACCCCCTGCTCGCACCCGAGGAACATAGACCGCCTGACTAACAAAGGAGGAGAAAGGGAAAAGTATGGTTTCTCCTAAGTCAAGTTCCAATAAGTAGTGTAGCAGTAAAAGATGGCCTAACTAGATGACCATACAAGCATGCAAATGTCCTTCACATAGGGTAAGTCCCTTAGGTAAGCATTTACAATTCATCATCATGAATATATCAATGCTGCAAGTTCTCGATAATATTTAATATGAATATTAGTCTTGCAATTCCCTTTATACAATCATCCTTCCTAGCTTACCTCCTAATAACATATAATTATTGTACCTTAAACATGCGTGCATTCCAATATAAGAATTAAAGAACCGTCCACCGGTTCTGGGAACAGAACACCCACCTGAAGTGCTCAATCCAAGGCAAACCTGGGGTTGGTGAAGAGCGTGGCCATCTGCACGCACAATCCGCTGAACCCGTATCCACGGTACAAGTCGCGCAAATCTCGGCTCCTAGCAGTATTCCAAAAACACTCGCGAACCCTCCTGGGTACAACAAAAGGTCCAAAGTTACACTTTATGCTAAAAAATCCAAGTATACACCATCTGCTGAAACCAGTCCCGAAGATGTTGTCACGCCCCGGGGGTTTTATTTTAGCGGAAACGATACTTCAAAGTACGCGTAAAGTGCGTACGAATTTTTTTTGTTTAGAAACCTCCTTCCCCGGCGCGTGCCCAGACCCGCCACATATACAGATTCACTCGAAAATCGGGCAGAGTCTCCTCTGTATATGCACGGCGTCGCGGCTGCTACAATAGCCGATTATGAGCAATCATTTTCCCATTTAATCACAACAGTTCGAAGTAGTACGGTGCATGAAGACTAAACAATACCCGTGGCCAATCAAGTTGAAAGGATAAACTCACAGTTTTGAAAGCAGGTCCACACGACCCAAGGTTTTGAAGACAGTTTGAAAAGATGCCATAAATCCACAGGTGTTGGAAAACAGGTCCACACGACCCAGATTTTTAAAAGATAGTTTTCGAAGTTCTTTTCTTTTCTAGTCATGTTGCTTTGAAAGCGGCCAAACGGGAACAATAACGGAAATAGTAGTGCATAAGTAGAAAGAAAGAACTCAACATCCACACGACCCCACAAGGGTATCGAGAACCACACAGTAACCTACAATACTGAATGAAATGCAGAGAAGGTAAATAAAACAGCATACTAGCGCTCCCTCAGACCGACTGCTACCAACTCGGCCTCACCGTCGCCTACCTCTACCCCCTGGAGGTACCTGTCACAGAGTGGGTAGTCAGCGACACTATCATCAAAATAGTACTAAAGCAGTAAAGTAATACCAAGCCACAAAGTAAGGCTAGCCGGAACAACCGCTCTACTCGTAATGGTAACTCGCAACCACCTGTACCACCTGTAGCACCTGTAACCCCGGTAACACCTGTAACACCTGACCGCGTCGGGATCCAATCCCGGCGGTCTCACACCTGACTACATCGGGATCCAATCCCACGGTAGTCTCACACCTGACCACATCGGGATCCAATCCCACGGTGGTCTCACACCTGACCACATCGGGATCCAATCCCACGGTGGTCTCACCGCTCGCACCTCGCTGCCTCAAACCCCCCCAACTGTCAGGGGCCCCCCACTACGTCACCTCGTGGGGTAACACGGGTCAAAGACCGCCTTTCCGGAAAAGAGCACCCTTTGCGGTGGCCAAACCGCGGGTGCGCGTGTCGCAACTCGAGCATAAGTAACCAGTAACCAAGTAACCAAGTATCCAAGTAACCATGTCACCATGTCACGGGGTAAGGTAGTACATCATAGAAACCATCAACGTTAGTACCGAATAATAATGAAAAGTCCTTTTCGGATTACCAACATAATACTCAGCCTCGACCGTAAACCCACCTCAACACAAGTGATCCCGGAATCCGCTGGGTGTCTCAACGGCTAGCGACTGACTGCTAGTACCTGAATAATAAATCCAAGTCAATAATAGACTCTCTCTCTCGTATCCATCCCTACTAACTCACTGTGTGTGCAAGCTATACGGCAACCTTCGCCGAAGTCCCGGGATTTTGCCGGCACTTTCCGGAAATCCGATTTCCGCTCAACGAAAGCCATTGGATCTCCCACGAAGGGTTTAGAGATCATGGGCGTACAGCCCAAAACAGCCCATGAGGCTACAATTGCAGTTAGACCCCTAGGGTTCTACCCAATTGTACTTTTACAATGAAATAAGAGTCGTTTTTGCTCGTTCTCTTAATTGGGATATTATTTTTACGAACCGTCACTTCCAGCACGTGACACTCGACCCGTTGAACACCGTGCTCGCCTATTTGCAGCAGCACGGTACCCGAGGAAAACTTCGGGCCATAATATACCTCTCTAACCTAGCCCAAATGTATTTTTGTTTCTTCGGCTTAACGAAATCAAAATCCGACGCGAGCATCACGTCCAGTGACCCCAAATTAGCTAGGAGCTCACTGTCGCGGCTTCGCAAACCGCCCGGAACAGTGTTTGGGCTAAACTATTCTTTTAAGGGTTGGCTAACCTATAACTTAACCTCTAATACTCCAAATCAAATTCTGCTTTAGAGTTAAGTTCACAGCAACCTAAGAACCCTGGGGCTTGCTTCATTTGTAGCCCAGCAGTTGCTGGATCGACCAGATCCACACCTAGTCCACTAACACTGCACACAATGCACCAAACCTCAGTCTACCCAGATCTAACTTGATCTGAAGTGAGCATCAAGCTCAGGAGACATTTTTGAGCAACTTTCATTTTCAGCCCAAAGCCTGAAACTAAACTTCTCTTCATTGAGGCATTTAAACAAACACCTGGTGGGCGCGCTTTGCAAACCAACACCCAAGCTTTTGCCCGAGCTTGTCCTCAGCAGAGAGGGAACCTGGGAGGTTCCAAGATGGCAAGAATTGTTCCCCCCAGTTGCAGAAACTTTTCTATGCAACTGGGATCAAGCTTCGACCCTCGGTTTAGCCGTGGCTCGAGGAGGAAGAAGATGTTCCAACCTCGAAAATGGTGACTCCCCAACCACAGGTTCTGGGTCTCAACCACTTGTACCAACAAGTGTTACAACACCTCACAAACTTACCTGGACCCCTGTCCGGCGACAGGACACGACGGCGACTCGGCGGAGCAAAGCTCGGTTCGAGCTTCCCCCTCTAATGGTGGATTTTCAATGATGGGTTCTGAGCCTCAAGCGACAACACCAATAGCTTCCTAACAAGCTTTTAGGAAGGTCTGGGCTGAACCCCGCCGTCGGAGGTCGCCGGATGGCCGGCCGCCATTAACGTGTTCTAACTCGAGCCATCCATGGCAGCCCCATTTTCGGGTTGCATGGATGCCATGCAACGGCATGGACGGACTCTCCTCGGACCCTATAACATTTCTAGGCTTGTGGACGGCAGTGGGAAGCGTCGCCGGCGCCGGAGCAAGAAGCTCGGCCATGGCTTCATCTTCCCGAAACTAGGGCTTAGATCTGCGACTTGCACACTAAGCCAAAAGCCATGAAACTTCATGGAAGTGTTCATTAGACTCAACAGAAGATTTCCACCATTTTGGTTCAAGGCCCGAGCCGCCGGATGCGATGGTTGGCCGCGGCGGAGCAAACCACCTTTTCCGGTGGTGCAACCTCACCGCCGGCAAACGGCCGTGCATGGAGGTTTGGCACTTGGCAGGGAGAGTCTACAGGACCTAATTGAGACTCTGCCATGGGTCTTGGGTCAATAAAACCAAAGGATAAGAAGCTTCACCTTCGCCGGAGTTGGAGAAGGTGGGGTGACGCCGGTTTCGCTCCTCCAGCGTCGCGCGGCCACGGGGAAGATGCAGAGGAGGCAGGAGAAAACTTTGGTGGAGGTTGGGTGCAAGAAAACTCTGTGTGCCCCCTCTCTTCCTCAAACTTCCATTTCCCTTTATACAAAATCCTCCCCCTCACCTTACTACGGGCCACCCTCAAAGGAGTGCGGTTCCTGGGCATGGAGGTCGTGGCAGAGGTGGTGAGGAACGTGGACAGCGGTTGCAACCGCCCCCAACACACGACACAAGAATCCAAAACCATTTTTTGCATTTTTCCACTTTCTTTGCATTTAGGTCCCTCTATACCTTGTTTATTACTATTCAGTCCATAGCTGTAGGTCTTTTATGCCTAGAGGTCCCTCTCCAAGTAACCTCATTGCATTTGACACATAAAATGTTGGGCTTTTTACAAAAATACCCCCTTTTTCGACGTATTTCACGCGTTTCGAGACGAATGGTTCGTCAAAATGCGAAACCGACTTCGCCACGACGTCCGGCTCGTCGAGACCCATCAAGTAGCGTATTTGTTTGTTTGCTTCCGCGCTCGAATAAAATCTCGGGCCATTAAGTTCTGTAAGTTGCAGTATGACGCACGCACTTCGATGCACCCGGATCACTAAACGTGAATTCCGTCAGTGCCATTGTGCTCAGAATGGCGGTGCCATTCAAATCGACTACCCGAATCGCTAGATTCGGACTCCAGACAGTGAATCGGCTAACGTTCGCTCGGTGGGGAATTAAATCAGGAGGTTACTATTCACGACTTAAGTCGTGGGTCCCACAAGCTTCTTTACTGATTTCTGAACAATCCGACCGTCGGATCGACAATTAGTTTATATCATTTTCAATCGATTCGACGAGCCGGTCGCACCAGTGATTTCCGATTTTTGAGATCAGACTCGGATCCGAAAGGCAGACATAGTGCTCCGTAATCTGTGCAATACGCGCACCAGTATGCAAGTCACTAAGGTTTAGATCTGCTTCCTCGCTCGTAACCATACATGAATTTCTCGAGTGCTACATCACTCACACCTTAAAAGAAGTTTCGTCCCCGAAACTTAAATACACCATGAATCCAATAAGTGGGGAATTACTCAAGCATGCCCGACTTGCGCTCCCAAAAGGCTTTGCGCCCCTACTTGTTGACTCCCCAGGCAACGAGCTACCAATTGCGTTACACTCCTCTTCATCTTGGGCCACCGGGAGGTCTGCTTGAGGTCCCTGTACATCTTGGTGCCTCCTAGATGCGCTGCAAACGGGGCGCTGTGTGTCTTGGACAAAATTTCCTTCTTCAATTCCGGGGGTGTCCGGCACACGAATTCACCCGCGGAACCGTAGGGTGTCATCGCCTTCCACTGAAAAGTCCCTTTCCTGATCCGGTGAGATCTTGTCTTGTACGGGCCGTAAGTGCGAGTCTGCCTGCTGTTCCTCTCGAATCTTTTCAAACAGTGTTGACTTGACTACCAGAGTTAGAAGTTGCGCAACCGTGCCTGTTGGCACTGTTCCCAACCCTAGTCGTGAAAATTTCACGATTAAGTTGCTCTGTTTAGCCCTCGCACCTACCGATTCTTCCCACAGTCGCCCCTTCCTGCTCAAAACGTCCGCTACCACGTTTGCTTTCCCGGGGTGATACTGGGTCGTTAGGTCGTAATCCTTCGAGAGTTCAAAACACCGCTTCTGGTGTCGCCGTCGGGGGTTGGTGACACTTTGCCTGCTGCAGTCGCGGTAGTGGTTACTCCCGCGAAGTTCCTCCTCCGGGGTTTTGAACAGACCAGCGACTAGGTAGGGTTCTCTCCTCGACACTTGTAAGGGATTCCTATCTAGCGTTCGCAACTCCTCAGGCGGACTAGGGGAGCACCCCACTCCTATCCTATATAACCTTTCCCCCCCCCCTGACACAACCGTACCGTACGCGGAGGAAGAAAAGACAGATACGGAAGATGGGAATCGATGCCTAACCAAAAACCGTAAAGGGAATAATAACAAAAAAATATATATATATATATATACCTGTCCTAGGATTCTGCATCACTGCTCCCCGGGGTGGCTGGGGAGGTCCGTCCACAACCTTCGGGCCAGCTACGTTTGACGTGGCGGGGTGGGGTCTCGGTATCGGAAGAGTCCGTCAGGCGTGGGCCGTCGGGTCTCGGTGCCGGGGGTCTGGTGACACCTGGCCTCCGGGGACACTCGTAACGTGTGTGGCCCGGCCTGCCACACCGGAAGCAATGCTCATTCCGCCAAGGGCACTCCATCATGGGATGCGCACCGTCACAAATGACGCACGGGGTCGGTGGTGTAGGTCCCTCTCTCATTGCCTGCCCGGGTTTCGACCTGTTCCTCTGGCGTTTGGTCGCTCTGCCGCACTGGTAGGGGCCCCCTGTCGGCCCGGGGTAGGGGTGTGCTCGTCGTGTGCGCTCTAGCTCCGCGCGCACGGCCAAATTGACCGCTCCCTGAAAGGTGGAAACGCCAGTCGGGGGTGCCCCACGGGGGTTAACACCACCGGTGCCGTGCTGGGCGCGGTCGACACTCTCGAGCTCTTGGGTCAGTATGCCCACCTGCTCTGCAAGGGTTAGCAATTTTACAGCCACGTCTCGCAGCTGGTTGCGTAGTACGCGGTTCGCCTCTGCCGCAAAGTCCATGGTTTCTATCTGTGCACACCAAGGAAACATATTAGTCCCAGCATACCAAAGAACCCGTGCGTAAATAAATCACACAAATTCCCCTTTCCCCCACGTTCACTCACGTCCTACAACCTTACGTCCCACACATTTCATTTATTCGTAGTTAAGTGTGATATCTCAGTGGATGTTGGGTCGTAACTGTTGTGATTAAAACAAAGTCTCTGATACCATCTTAATCTGTCACGCCCCGGGGGTTTTATTTTAGCGGAAACGATACTTCAAAGTACGCGTAAAGTGCGTACGAATTTTTTTTGTTTAGAAACCTCCTTCCCCGGCGCGTGCCCAGACCCGCCACATATACAGATTCACTCGAAAATCGGGCAGAGTCTCCTCTGTATATGCACGGCGTCGCGGCTGCTACAATAGCCGATTATGAGCAATCATTTTCCCATTTAATCACAACAGTTCGAAGTAGTACGGTGCATGAAGACTAAACAATACCCGTGGCCAATCAAGTTGAAAGGATAAACTCACAGTTTTGAAAGCAGGTCCACACGACCCAAGGTTTTGAAGACAGTTTGAAAAGATGCCATAAATCCACAGGTGTTGGAAAACAGGTCCACACGACCCAGATTTTTAAAAGATAGTTTTCGAAGTTCTTTTCTTTTCTAGTCATGTTGCTTTGAAAGCGGCCAAACGGGAACAATAACGGAAATAGTAGTGCATAAGTAGAAAGAAAGAACTCAACATCCACACGACCCCACAAGGGTATCGAGAACCACACAGTAACCTACAATACTGAATGAAATGCAGAGAAGGTAAATAAAACAGCATACTAGCGCTCCCTCAGACCGACTGCTACCAACTCGGCCTCACCGTCGCCTACCTCTACCCCCTGGAGGTACCTGTCACAGAATGGGTAGTCAGCGACACTATCATCAAAATAGTACTAAAGCAGTAAAGTAATACCAAGCCACAAAGTAAGGCTAGCCGGAACAACCGCTCTACTCGTAATGGTAACTCGCAACCACCTGTACCACCTGTAGCACCTGTAACCCCGGTAACACCTGTAACACCTGACCGCGTCGGGATCCAATCCCGGCGGTCTCACACCTGACTACATCGGGATCCAATCCCACGGTAGTCTCACACCTGACCACATCGGGATCCAATCCCACGGTGGTCTCACACCTGACCACATCGGGATCCAATCCCACGGTGGTCTCACCGCTCGCACCTCGCTGCCTCAAACCCCCCCAACTGTCAGGGGCCCCCCACTACGTCACCTCGTGGGGTAACACGGGTCAAAGACCGCCTTTCCGGAAAAGAGCACCCTTTGCGGTGGCCAAACCGCGGGTGCGCGTGTCGCAACTCGAGCATAAGTAACCAGTAACCAAGTAACCAAGTATCCAAGTAACCATGTCACCATGTCACGGGGTAAGGTAGTACATCATAGAAACCATCAACGTTAGTACCGAATAATAATGAAAAGTCCTTTTCGGATTACCAACATAATACTCAGCCTCGACCGTAAACCCACCTCAACACAAGTGATCCCGGAATCCGCTGGGTGTCTCAACGGCTAGCGACTGACTGCTAGTACCTGAATAATAAATCCAAGTCAATAATAGACTCTCTCTCTCGTATCCATCCCTACTAACTCACTGTGTGTGCAAGCTATACGGCAACCTTCGCCGAAGTCCCGGGATTTTGCCGGCACTTTCCGGAAATCCGATTTCCGCTCAACGAAAGCCATTGGATCTCCCACGAAGGGTTTAGAGATCATGGGCGTACAGCCCAAAACAGCCCATGAGGCTACAATTGCAGTTAGACCCCTAGGGTTCTACCCAATTGTACTTTTACAATGAAATAAGAGTCGTTTTTGCTCGTTCTCTTAATTGGGATATTATTTTTACGAACCGTCACTTCCAGCACGTGACACTCGACCCGTTGAACACCGTGCTCGCCTATTTGCAGCAGCACGGTACCCGAGGAAAACTTCGGGCCATAATATACCTCTCTAACCTAGCCCAAATGTATTTTTGTTTCTTCGGCTTAACGAAATCAAAATCCGACGCGAGCATCACGTCCAGTGACCCCAAATTAGCTAGGAGCTCACTGTCGCGGCTTCGCAAACCGCCCGGAACAGTGTTTGGGCTAAACTATTCTTTTAAGGGTTGGCTAACCTATAACTTAACCTCTAATACTCCAAATCAAATTCTGCTTTAGAGTTAAGTTCACAGCAACCTAAGAACCCTGGGGCTTGCTTCATTTGTAGCCCAGCAGTTGCTGGATCGACCAGATCCACACCTAGTCCACTAACACTGCACACAATGCACCAAACCTCAGTCTACCCAGATCTAACTTGATCTGAAGTGAGCATCAAGCTCAGGAGACATTTTTGAGCAACTTTCATTTTCAGCCCAAAGCCTGAAACTAAACTTCTCTTCATTGAGGCATTTAAACAAACACCTGGTGGGCACGCTTTGCAAACCAACACCCAAGCTTTTGCCCGAGCTTGTCCTCAGCAGAGAGGGAACCTGGGAGGTTCCAAGATGGCAAGAATTGTTCCCCCCAGTTGCAGAAACTTTTCTATGCAACTGGGATCAAGCTTCGACCCTCGGTTTAGCCGTGGCTCGAGGAGGAAGAAGATGTTCCAACCTCGAAAATGGTGACTCCCCAACCACAGGTTCTGGGTCTCAACCACTTGTACCAACAAGTGTTACAACACCTCACAAACTTACCTGGACCCCTGTCCGGCGACAGGACACGACGGCGACTCGGCGGAGCAAAGCTCGGTTCGAGCTTCCCCCTCTAATGGTGGATTTTCAATGATGGGTTCTGAGCCTCAAGCGACAACACCAATAGCTTCCTAACAAGCTTTTAGGAAGGTCTGGGCTGAACCCCGCCATCGGAGGTCGCCGGATGGCCGGCCGCCATTAACGTGTTCTAACTCGAGCCATCCATGGCAGCCCCATTTTCGGGTTGCATGGATGCCATGCAACGGCATGGACGGACTCTCCTCGGACCCTATAACATTTCTAGGCTTGTGGACGGCAGTGGGAAGCGTCGCCGGCGCCGGAGCAAGAAGCTCGGCCATGGCTTCATCTTCCCGAAACTAGGGCTTAGATCTGCGACTTGCACACTAAGCCAAAAGCCATGAAACTTCATGGAAGTGTTCATTAGACTCAACAGAAGATTTCCACCATTTTGGTTCAAGGCCCGAGCCGCCGGATGCGATGGTTGGCCGCGGCGGAGCAAACCACCTTTTCCGGTGGTGCAACCTCACCGCCGGCAAACGGCCGTGCATGGAGGTTTGGCACTTGGCAGGGAGAGTCTACAGGACCTAATTGAGACTCTGCCATGGGTCTTGGGTCAATAAAACCAAAGGATAAGAAGCTTCACCTTCGCCGGAGTTGGAGAAGGTGGGGTGACGCCGGTTTCGCTCCTCCAGCGTCGCGCGGCCACGGGGAAGATGCAGAGGAGGCAGGAGAAAACTTTGGTGGAGGTTGGGTGCAAGAAAACTCTGTGTGCCCCCTCTCTTCCTCAAACTTCCATTTCCCTTTATACAAAATCCTCCCCCTCACCTTACTACGGGCCACCCTCAAAGGAGTGCGGTTCCTGGGCATGGAGGTCGTGGCAGAGGTGGTGAGGAACGTGGACAGCGGTTGCAACCGCCCCCAACACACGACACAAGAATCCAAAACCATTTTTTGCATTTTTCCACTTTCTTTGCATTTAGGTCCCTCTATACCTTGTTTATTACTATTCAGTCCATAGCTGTAGGTCTTTTATGCCTAGAGGTCCCTCTCCAAGTAACCTCATTGCATTTGACACATAAAATGTTGGGCTTTTTACAAAAATACCCCCTTTTTCGACGTATTTCACGCGTTTCGAGACGAATGGTTCGTCAAAATGCGAAACCGACTTCGCCACGACGTCCGGCTCGTCGAGACCCATCAAGTAGCGTATTTGTTTGTTTGCTTCCGCGCTCGAATAAAATCTCGGGCCATTAAGTTCTGTAAGTTGCAGTATGACGCACGCACTTCGATGCACCCGGATCACTAAACGTGAATTCCGTCAGTGCCATTGTGCTCAGAATGGCGGTGCCATTCAAATCGACTACCCGAATCGCTAGATTCGGACTCCAGACAGTGAATCGGCTAACGTTCGCTCGGTGGGGAATTAAATCAGGAGGTTACTATTCACGACTTAAGTCGTGGGTCCCACAAGCTTCTTTACTGATTTCTGAACAATCCGACCGTCGGATCGACAATTAGTTTATATCATTTTCAATCGATTCGACGAGCCGGTCGCACCAGTGATTTCCGATTTTTGAGATCAGACTCGGATCCGAAAGGCAGACATAGTGCTCCGTAATCTGTGCAATACGCGCACCAGTATGCAAGTCACTAAGGTTTAGATCTGCTTCCTCGCTCGTAACCATACATGAATTTCTCGAGTGCTACAGATGTGCAATTTTCACCTGCATAACGGACTCTGAAAAATCCACAAAAAATACGGACGCGATCGTCGCGTCGAGCCCTTCGAAACGAGTACTTGCACGTCAAAATCCGAGTCCCGGAGGCCAAGTTACAAATTCCACAACACGGTGAGCGCGAAAGTCCACAACAAACACAACTGTAATACTCCGCACAGTAAAGGGGAAAGAAGTATACCTTCGGGCGAATCTCAGAAAATTCCCTGAAAACACGACGGTAAACCTTGCGACGCGTGGATGCAAAAAGTGTAAAGGCACGCCTTAATCCGAGTCTCGTACACCAAGTTGCACACAAAACGGTGCACACTCACGAGTCCGCGCGCAAAACGATGCGCGACCACCAAACCTGCACACAAAATGGTGCACGCCATTAAAAACCCGCACGCAAAACGGTGCGTGCCAACACGATCTGCACGCGAAACGGTGCACGTACCTCGAATCTGCACGCAAAACGGAGCACGATGCCGGAGTCCGCACGCAAAACGGTGCAGTAAAACACGGTCCCTAACACAGATAAGAGCAAGGGGTCAAATCCAATGTCCAAAAGGACGTCTCAAAACTGTGCCAAAAATATCGCAAAAATAACACGCGGGACCTACCTCGACAGCGTCGCGTCGCCCAACCGGCCCAAAAGGAACACCTCGCGCGCTCCGCGAGGTCCACGGCGCACCGCCGCACTCCACGAAAATCCCTCCCTCACTCCCTCTCGCACTCGGTTGGAGAAGAAGAAGAAAAAAGGGAGGAGAAATGGTGCGGGGGAGAAGGAAGAAGAAGAAGAGAAGAAGGAGGAGGAGGAGGGAAACAAAAAGGGGGGTGGTCCAATGGACCCACCCCACGGTTCCCCCCAATGGGGAACCGCCGGGTGACGGTCCACCACACAGGGGCGCGCGCACCCGGTCCAGGCGCGCGCCCCTGCGCTACGTGGCTCGCGTCCCTGCGCCATAAGGGCGCCGCAGCCCGCGCGCCACACGGGGTGCGTTACACCGCGCCACACAGGCGCGGGACACCCCGCGCGCCACACGGGCGCGCGCCCCCCACGCCCGCGCGGGCGCGAATGGGGGCCCGCCACGTGGCGGCCCCCGCGCTGACCCGCGCAGGCAGGCGCGGTTCCCCGTGCCAGCTGCGCCCCCCTCGTGCAGAACGCCCCCTCGAGCCGTGTGCCAACGCCACCGCGCGCGCCTCGGGATCCGTGCCGTCTCGAGATTCGCGCTCGCACCGCGAAAAACGTGCGCGCCAACCGGGCTCTGAAAAAAACAACTAAATAGTCCATTCTCAACGATTTCGCGCGCTGAATCCAAATCTGCCATCCGTTTGGCCAAATTCCAACTCTAAAAATTGCCGAAGGCATCCGGAAAGGTGAACTTTTATCCAAACTTCGCGCTGAGCCCAATTTTAATATCCATTGCGCGCAAAACCACTTCTAAGCATTCGACGGGGTCATCTGATTACTCTCGTGATCCATTTAACACACCGGGTCCATCACTAGTGTCCAATTGGTGTGCAAACGCCACCGACACGCCATATAGGCCTCCAGAAGCTGCTGGTCAACCAGTAATCTCGTCGTGGGGATCTAGGTCCTCACAAACTAAACATGCAATCTAGTGTCATATCATCCCTAGATCATGCTAAAATTACCTGGGGCTCATAAATATTTTTCTATAGTTTTCTAGGCAACTATCAGATTTACCAGGTGTGCAAATAAGTAAGCTAAACATGATCAACATGCATTCAATAGCTTTAGAAGGCATTCCATACATCTTGAAGAGATTCCAACCCACCTCAAATGCATTCCGCAGGCAATTGCTGAAGTCGGTGAAGTGTAGGGCGCTCACTGAAAAAAATCTGCCGGAAAAACGAGAACCGCGCCGCGCGCGCGCGAACCCTGACGCGATCCTCGGAAAAAATTTCGGAAGCTCGAACAACTCCCTCGGGTCCTCTACAAAAATCCGGCGCGCCTCGGGCTCCCGGCTGTCAACCCACGGCGTGCGCGCGAGCATGCCTCGGCTCCGTGCAGAAAAATCCAATCCTCAGCTCAACAGCACGCAAAGAGAGGAAACACAACCAAAACCAACTCAAAATCCTCAAAATCCATCTAGGAAAATCTTAATCCAAACAGGAAAATCAACTGCCACTTACCTCTCACGTGCGGCCGACGCGCGCGCGGCCCCGGTCAGCTCCAAGCCGCAAGACCACACAAGTACCACCCAAGCTTGCTCTCCTTCCCTTTTCATCTCTTTCTTTTTCCTTGCATTCTCTCATTTTTTTTCTTTCTTTCATCTCTTTTCTCTTTCTGTAACCAGGGGAGAAGGGTGGAGGAGAAGTCCATATATATAGAGAAGAGAGGGTCCACAGGGTGAAAAGGAAGGTTGGAGGGGTGAAATTACCGATTTGCCCAAGCTAAAAGTCATTAGAAAAACCTTCAGCATGCTGGGGTACCGGTACTACATGGAGAGTACCGATACCCAAGTCCATGTTTCGGAACCCCCTCCCAAGTTTCGGAACGCCAACCAAAAAAAACAACAAAAAAAAACGCAAGTCAGCCGCGCGCCGCCCATGCGCGCGCCGCGCGGCGCCCGCACCTGCAGCGCGCGGCCCGCCAGCTGCGCGGCGCCCGCAGCAGTTGCGCGCGGCGCCCAAGCGCGCCCGCGCAGCGACCTCACCAGCCGCACGCAGCGACCTCACCAGCCGCGCGCGGCGCCTCTACGCTCCCGCACGGCACCCTTTGCTGGTCATTCCTCCACCAACAACAACTCCAACCTCAAATCCATCAACTAAAAAGATCCAATTCAACTCCAAAAACAAAACTAAGCCTTCTCTCTCTCTCACTAAAAAAATAGCACAACCCTCCATGAGGCTCGACGCGCGCGCGCTCCGCTCGGCTTCCGACGGTAGGTCCACACTATGAGCACTCCATCACCTCTCTCATTTCCCTATTTTAATTCACCTCAAAACCTCTTCTTCTTCTCCTTCTTCTCCCATCTTTCTTTCCTCTGTTAGAAGCTCCATTCCTCTGTTTTGAAACAGAGAGGAAGATGCTGATGTGGCAAGTGCTAATTAATTAGAGGAGCTTGGGTGTATGGTGCATGGTGCATAAAGAACAAGCAAACAAAAACAGTCTCCAACACCAACACCTAACCAATCAAACTCCCTCACACTCATCTTTCTCTTCTGCTCTAATTCCCTCACTCAGGCTAATTAACCAAATTAATTTATTAATTAAATAATCCATTTTAAGCCACTCCAACTCACTTTTTGCCCTCGGGGCCTCCGCATCAATCCGGAACCTCCCGAACTCCGCTGTAATATGGAAATACACATGTCCAAAACTTTTCCTCCTCAAAAAGCTCAACTGTGGGGTCGGTGTGCTCAATCCAAAAAAACCGGTTCCATTAACCGCCGACTCCAACACACTTTTCGCCTTCGGGGTATCCGCACCAGTCCGAAACCTCCCGAACTTCATTGTAAACTGAAAATACACATGTTCCAAACCTTTTCCAATTTTTCTGCATACAACAGTGGAGTCGAGGCTCTAACAAACCAGTCCTCTAACGGCGCACAATGCCCGGAAAAACTCCAATTCCAGCTGGGGCTTCCGCGTTGATCCGATTCAACCCGAACTCATCTGAAAACACAAATGGAACACGCTCGAGGCGACCTCCCCGCACCATGCCATCTTGCGAGGTCGGTGCGCTCTACAAAGTCCCGGTACTCTACACTCTTCTCTCCTCAAAAAGGGTTTCGTCCCCGAAACCAAAATAAATGCATAACTAAGGAGGGTGTCTCAAACAGACGGGGATAGGAGATCTTCAACTCATCCTCAGGCTCTCAGGTGATCGTCCTCACTCATCATGATGGCTCCACTGAACCTTCACCAAAAGTATAACTCGACTGCACAATTCTTCTGCTCCAGAAGCAAAAATTTGCATCGGTCGGTCCTAATAACTCAATCCTCATCCAACTCCCAAGGAGTGAAGTCCACAATTGGCAAGGGATCAAATATACTTCTTCCAACCAGACAAATACTCGCAGATCAAACTCCCCGCGTAAACTCAAATCTCTAAATATAAATATATCCCTGCGGCAGGTGGCTTCAAAAAATCATGGTCTCTAAATCCAAAACTCTAGGCCTCCAATAGGCAAAACTCCTCCGTTGCTCCTTGCGACCTAAAGCTCAAATTCCACAATGCACTCTCACGTCCCTTGACAGGGGAAGAATTTCAACCTCGGGAACATTTCCCCAAATTTCCGACTCTCAAATTCCTAGTTCCAAAAGTGGCACCCACTAATCGATCACCTCATTCCAAGGTTACTCTGCTCGCTTACGCAAGGCGTCCATGACCATAGAGTTATCACTGGGATAATCACTACAAAATCAATCCTACATCTCGAATAACTCTGTCTACCGGTAATCATTCAAACCGATGCCGATATCCTCTTCAGCTTTATCTTCTTGAAGCTACACTGGCCTACTTATTCCAAAAGCTTCGGACCTCTGTCACAAACGTAGGCTTAGGCTAATTCCCCAAACGGTATCACTCATCGTTGGGTTCTCTGTCCCTCTTGCAACTGAAATCACAAGGCTTAACAATAGAACTTTCCGAAGTCAAGGTGCAAACTCTCCCAACTTGGCAAAAACTTCTTTCCTCTTAGAAGTTGCCGCACTATCCTCAAGTGCTCCTCAAGCTCTAAGCCACCTTAGAAATAAATCCAACTATCCACGACGGGTCTGGCTGCCAACCCGTCCAAACACAGCCGGGACACTCAATTCCTCAAATCTTAAAGGCGGCAGGGCATTAGTCAATCCATTGACCACGCTGTAAGCTCACGATGCCCCTACCGGATCCTGAACCCTAACTGGACACCGCCCTCGGCTATTAGGCTCCATAAAGCTACCACTCTCACAAAGGCATCTGCCGAAAAACAAACCAAACCTGTCTGTGCTCAAACCATCATAGAACCCTCACCGCTGTGCACTCACAACGTGGCATCATTGCCGCGTACAAACGGCATGGCATCATATCCAAAATATCAATCTGTCGGATCCTCGCTAGTATCCCCACGACGTGGTACCGGGTCACACAGACCTAATGATCCATTAGAATCCGCAACTGCGCTATCTGCTCTCTGTCTCACGGGTGATAAGGATATCCTTTAGTCCCGATGCCGCTGCAGGCACCTCCTCTACAACCGCTAGCAAGCGATACGACCACGACTAAACCTCTGTCATGGTCCAGCCTCCTCTACCAACACACTCGTCCTGACCAGGTCCACGGAGGGTCAAAGTCCTTTTTCGACAATCCATAAAAGCATAACATTGGGATACCCAATCCCAATCCAACCCACATCCACATCTCAGAGCTGATGTAGGACTAACAACTCAATGGATCAAATCCAATGCCCTACCTGCACTGGCCGGACTGACAACGCTCCTCCATGCTCTACTAAACACGTGCAAGCGGTATCGACATCTAACAATGCTCCAACACCGACGACCCAAAGCGACCACACCTGGTAAGACGCAATCCACTATTCTGGCGTCCTCAACCGGCTGCACAATCTCAACCTCTAGATGCTGGTGGCCATCGCTCCATCTATCTCGGTGTCACGGCTCTCTCAGCCTGCCGGTAAGTGGGATGAACCTCTACATCCAGAAGAAGGGGTAGTGGGGTGTCGTCGCAAGCGGCAAATCCAAGAGCACCACTCTAGGACACTCTGCCTGAAGATGTCCTGACTATACACATGAAAGGCATCGCCCCTGCCTGAGGTCACACTATGGCGATGAATGTGGCCCACCGCAAAAGACATAGTCATCCAAACACTGCTGCGGGTGCCTCAACTGTCGAGAACCTCCTGGTCTCTATCTCCTCTGAGGCTCATGATCCTGTGACTGGAATCATGGCAACCTCAATCCACTCGACTATCCCAAATCCGACGATGCTGGACGCCTCTCTCTGGAGCTAGTCCCTCGCTCTTCGTTCTCTCGGACATGATCACAGATCCTCGGCCAATCCATCGAGCATGCACAAGGTGATAGATATCTCGAAGCAGTCCCCTCTCCAACATAATCAATCTCCTGGGCCTCATCCTGGGCGACGTGGGGTACTCTGCTCAACAATCATAGAAACTCGCTCCAAATCCTCAACCACTCTCCTGGTGGTCCAACAAAACGAACTCGATGCCACCAACACTCGGCGTCCCTATCCAAAGGTGCGCAACCAAGAGCACCTGATGCTTCACCTGGATGAACAAGTCCTCAAACAACTTTTCCCAAACAGCAATCCAGTTCTCGGCCTCCCAAGGCTCCAACTTCGCCCCAAAATCTGTAGGGGATGGAACTGGCGGATGAACAACAACCAACGACAACTCTCGCTGATTCTGCACTACTCACCATGCGAACTGGGTCGAAGTCGACAATGCCGCGGCAGGAGATACTACTGGCGATACCTCAGTCGATGCTCTCTGCTCAAACATGCGCATCACATGCTCCATGACCTCATCAAAGGTCAAACATGCCCTCGCCGCTGTACGGCATCTCAGGGCCAACAAGGACAACTGCCACAACCAACCAAATCTCAAACACTCTCGACCCAATCAAGCGAAAGTCTAAAACATGTTAACCATTCTAAAGCATTATGTTGTCTGCAGCCAACATAATCACTTTAGAGAATAAACATGTAAAATCACTCGCCCAAATCCCTTGGGGGAGGTACAACTCAATCAGGACTCTCGCTAAAGTCACGTCTCTCACGACAGTCATCCCACTGTCCAACCAATAGCCTAGGATCACTAAGTCCTCAATGACCTATATTCCTAGGCTCTGATACCACCCTAATCTGTCACGCCCCGGGGTCGAAACTACGACCCGGGCTCGCCAACAGATCTGCCATCTGTACGGAAACTGCCGCACAGACGAAGCGTCTACCCTGCAAGTCAGATCTATAGCTAAAACATGTATCAGAGCTGAAACTAAAAACCAAGAGCTATAGAAATCCACTGAACATCTGATATAAATAAAATCATCCTCAATACAACATCTCTCAACTGTCAAAATATACAAAAGCCTCACCAATCACTCAGACTGTCCAGTACAAAAGTAGAAACATAAAATACATGGTACATCTACCTCTGACCCTCAATACGGTAAGGAACTACTCAGCCACGTCCTCACCTCGATCATCTGTCTCCGCGCGAACCCAGCCGGAACAGCAACCTCAGGAACCTGTCACCGCAGCGGGTGTGAGATCTACTGCAGAAGGTAGATCTCAGTGGGTACCGTTACCAATATCCACGGTATGCCCACTAAGTCTACTGGAGGCACAAAAGATAGGTATGCAGATAGATATATAATGAAAGCAGGAAAAGAGCTACAACTAATATGTCTCAACATCATGCTCAAGAAAATCTCTACTAAGAACCTGCTATGCATACTCCCTCACTACTAAATGCCTCAAGTATCATGCTCGAAGGAATACCCATCTAAGAGCAAGCTATGCACCACTCGCACACAAGGTGCTCTCAAAACCCAAATCTCAATGACTGCCAAAAACTGGCTCAGTCAAGCCCGCGCCTGTCGTCTAGGAACGCACCTGCCCACTCCACGTGGGGCGTCCTACCGACTACAATGGACGCACCTGCCTACTCCACGTGGGGCGTCCTACGCACCTGCCCACTCCTCGTGGGGCATACTAGTCGGTCTAACTCAATCATCATCACGCATCCGGAGCGTACTCGAGGGGAGCGACCCCACCGAGCTCTAGTATCAAGTCAGTCTCAACTATCTCATAAATGGCACATGCAGGCTATGATCCACGATCAAACAGATCGGATACCCAATACCAGATAACACCTCACAGTCGGGAACCCTCCACGACTAGATCAGGGAATAACAAACCCTCTCATAGCTATGTCGGAGAACCCTCAACGACCCAATCTGATAATGCACATCCCATGGCTAAGTCGGGAAACCTCCATGACTCAATCTGCCAGAGCCCAACATCTCAAAACCAAATCGGAGAGCCATCTCCACTACCAAATCAGAATATATATACCCATGATCTAGAATAATCCCACAAGGGATCTCAACTCACCTGACACTAGAAGCTCGTCCTACAGAGCTCTAAAAATCCACTCGGCCCCACCTGGCACGAGGATACATGCATCCTGAACCTACGCAAACCCTCTGGAAGCTCACAAAAATTCCAAACTATTTTTAAAGTCTCAATTTCATTAAAACTAGTCTGCCGATTTTTAAAATGGTTCAGATGCCAATCTAATGTCAACTAAACATGCATTCTAGTGTCATATCATCCCTAGATCATGCTAAAAGTACCTGGGGCTCATAAATATTTTTCTATAGTTTTCTAGGCAACTATCAGATTTACCAGTTGTGCAAATAAGTAAGCTAAACATGATCAACATGCATTCAATAGCTTTAGAAGGCATTCCATACATCTCGAAGAGATTCCAACCCACCTCAAATGCATTCCGCAGGCAATCGTTGAAGTCGGTGAAGTGTAGGGCGCTCACTGACAAAAATCTGCCGAAAAAATGAGAACCGCGCCGCGCGCGCGCGAACCCTAACGCGATCCTCGGAAAAAATTCCGGAAGCTCGAACAACTCCCCCGGGTCCTCTAAAAAAATCCGGCGCGCCTCGGGCTCCCGGCTGTCAACCCACGGCGTGCGCGCGAGCATGCCTCGGCTCCGCGCAGAAAAATCCAATCCTCAGCTCAACAGCACGCAAAGAGAGGAAACACAACCAAAACCAGCTCAAAATCCTCAAAATCCATCTAGGAAAATATTAATCCAAACAGGAAAATCAACTGCCACTTACCTTGTGACGCCCCACTTCCCAGGGGGTCACCCATCCTAGAACTACTCTAGCTCTAGCACGCTTAACTCTCATGTTCCTCTCGGATCTTGCTACCATCCAAAATGCTATAGCCGGGTTAGAGATTTAGTCCTATTATATCATTTATATATAGGACTAATCCAAATTCCGGGGGTGTCACATTCTTCCCCCCTTTAAGCCCTGACGTCCACGTCAGGCTCAAGCACACTCACAAGCACCAGGCGATGTGAGACTCGTCTCGCTAGCCTTAGCCGACCTTGTGAGGAGCTGCACTCCACTCACAACGGTCATTAGCCGGGGAGCCTCACTCTACCCGCTATATAACCCTGGCTCAGCCGAGACTCATCTCACATTTTCGGCTGGTGAATGGCTCTGATACCAACTGTGACGCCCCACTTCCCAGGGGGTCACCCATCCTAGAACTACTCTAGCTCTAGCACGCTTAACTCTCATGTTCCTCTTGGATCTTGCTACCATCCAAAATGCTATAGCCGGGTTAGAAATTTAGTCCTATTATATCATTTATATATAGGACTAATCCAAATTCCGGGGGTGTCACATACCTCTCACGCGCGGCCGACGCGCGCGCGGCCCCGCTCAGCTCCAAGCCGCAAGACCACACAAGTACCACCCAAGCTTGCTCTCCTTCCCTTTTCTTCTCTTTCTTTTTCCTTGCATTCTCTCATTCTTTTTCTTTCTTTCATCTGTTTTCTCTTTCTGTAACCAGGGGAGAAGGGTGGAGGAGAAGTCCATATATATAGAGAAGAGAGGGTCCACAGGGTGAAAAGGAAGGTTGGAGGGGTGAAATTACCGATTTGCCCAAGCTAAAAGTCATTAGAAAAACCTTCAGCATGCTGGGGTACCATCGAGTTTTCTTAAGTTGGTTGATCTGTCGCACGGGTATTTTTCTGTAAAAGGGCACAAAAAACGAGGACCGACGGTGCGATCGGACTGAAATCCGACTTTGGGATCTCCCGGAACAGGGTTTTTAGGGTTGCGGTGACTTAGCGTGCATCGGAATTTGTGCAGAATATCCCGCATGCTTTTTAAGGAAGTTATGGGTTTATCCCGTATAATTAATTAATCAATTAATTAGTTGTTTCTTAATAAATATTTAAATGTGGGAATTATTCGTACGTACTAGAGAAAATCCCACTTTTTGCAAAAGAGAAACCCTAGCCGGAGAGGAAGAGAAAGAAAAGAAAAGAACGAAACCCTAATCGGAGGAAGAAGAGAAGAGAGAGGAAGAAGGCGGAGGAGTCCGATCACCCCGGTCAACGTGCCGGAAATAGGAGTGCGATCAGATCGTCTTCCCCGTCGGAATTTGCGGTAAGTGGAATTCGTTTTATGGTATTGTTAGGGTTTTCGTGTCTTTTTCCGTCGTCGTCGTCGCCGCCTCCGTCGCCGTCGTCATCGCCGCCGCCGCCGCCGCCGCGCGATCTAGGGCCACCTAGGACGCCGCCGCCGGTGGCGCGCGCCGCGAGGCTTTGTGCCGCGCGGGGCGCCACCCGCGGGCGGCGCGCACGCCGGGCCACGGGCGGCGGCGTCCGCGCGGGAAGGCACCGCGGGGGCGCCACCCGCGAGCGCGAGCCGCGCGGCCTCGTGCCGCGCGGGGCGCCCGCGGGCGGCGGCGTTCGCGCGGGCGGGCGCCACGCGGGCGCCACCCGCGGGAGGGCGCCACGCGGGCGCCACCCGCGGGCGCGCGCCATGCGGCCTCGTGCCGCGCGGGGCGCTCGCGGGCGGCGGTGTCCGCGCGGGCGGGCGCCACGCGGGCGCCACCCGCGGGCGCGCCGCGCGGCCTCGTGCCGCGCGGGGCGCCCGTGGGCGGGCAGATGCCGCACGGGCGCCGCGAAGGCGCCACCCGCGGGCATGCGCCGCGCGGCCTCGTGCCGCGCGGGGCGGCCGCCGGCGGGCAAGCACCGCGCGGACACCACCCGCGGGCGCGCGCCGCGCGGCCTCATGCCGCGCGGGGTGCCCGCGGGCGGCGGCGTCCGCGCGGGCAAACGCCGCGGGCGGCGGCGTCCGCGCGGGTGGGTGCCGCGTGAGGGGCTGCCGTCGTACGCACGCCGTTACGGGATTTTTGTCGCGTTGATAAGTTTTGGGTTCCGTTTTGCGACATGGTGCGTCCGGTTTGATTTATCGTTCTTTTTGGGGACTTCTTTAGGTCCAGGTGCTGAGCGGGAGGGTGTCAAAGTTCAAGGTGTCCCGATCGTCACGCAACAAGGTGGGTACTCTTGCAATAAGTGCTGAATGTCATCATTATAATAAGTATAATAACAAGCCTAAGAAAGTAGATGAATTATATTAACTGTTTAAACCCATCGCATGAGTATTTCCTGTTCTTCCATTGTTAACTATGGCGACTGAGTGTCGCGGTGATTGTTTCACGCCGGTTTCGGCTATTATGCTCTTAGATGCTTACACGCACACCGGCGGTTTGGCCACCGATTGGGTACGTTGACCCGTGTACCCCACGAAAGTAAAGGTGTCGAGTGGGGACCCCTCACGGTTACTATATGTGCAGCACTAGAACCGTAGAGGGGTTAAAGGCAATACGCGAGCAAGTGATCGTTCACGAGGGGGTCTTTAGACCTTCCGACAGGTATTATGTAATTAAATCAAGGGATATGGTGACTCATGAGGGGAAAAGCGAAAGGTTCCGGTGTATTCGGTTTGTCTTAACAATACTCTTTATTGCATTGATCATCTACTTTATTTGTCACTGACTTTCCCACACTGTGACAGGTCCGACTAGGTGTAGTAGTCGGGACGATGGTGAGGCAGCGTCTAGAGGACATTAGCCATATGAGGCTTTACTTCATCGTTCTTGTTTGGGTTATCTCATTTTCTTTCTTGTTTAACTGTTAAGTTTCATTTGCTTGATTGTGGACCGTTATGGATGTTGGATTGATAGTTAATTTGGTATTGTGGACTTCATATACTTTTATGGACTTATATGCGGCATGTTTTACACTAAACAAAAGGGTTTCGAAAATGCTTTCCAAAACCAAGTGTCGTGTGGGCACAACTTTGTAAACCTCTGGATTTATCCTTTCAAAAGATGCAGCCGCCAAAATGAGACTCGCGGAATTACCTTGGGAAACTAGGTGTCATTTAGACACCGTCTGTAAATCCGCAGTCTCATCTTTGATGTCGCGAATAAAAGCTTAAGTTATGGATAAAAGTAGTACTCTCCATCAATGTATTCATTATGACTGTGTGGTTAAAGGATAATGTTGTAAATGTGACGCCGTGCATATACAAAGGAGACTCTGTCCGTTTAAAAAGTGAATTTGTACATGTGGCGGGTCTGACGCGCACCGGTAGGAGAGGTTATCATAAGAAAAAAAATATATATACGTTTTCCGCTAATTCTTAAACCTCCGGGGCGTGACAACACGGGTCAACATACCACTTTTCCGGAAAAGCACACACTCGCGGTGGCCAAACCGCTGGTGTGCGTGTAGTAACCTCGAGCCTCGTAACCAAATATACATATAATAAGTTTAACGGGGTTAGCAAATGTACACATGCAATTACTTTAATCTTACACCTTTTCCCAATATCCCGGAATCTAAAACCATGGAAAAGTACCCACAACAGGATGTATCATCGAGTACCGCGACCCTCAGTCGCCACAATTACAATGACAATAAAACATAAGCAAATACGGGGGTTAGCAATATTTTAACATGTCAAACCTTTGCTCTTACCAATTACCCTCGTTTCCCGACTCAAGAACTGCCGAAAGAGGAACCCACCTTCCGACTTCCGACTGGTCGCATCGATCACCGTCCTCATCGCTAGTATGCCCCGAACAACCCTACTGTTGTTCGGAGAGGGCGAATTGCCCGTCCAATCTTCACCGCGACGTTCATTAATCCGGAGGTCCACGTCACCCCCACTACCCCTTAAAATGATAAACATAACAATAACGAGAATATGCACAAAGAGGTTCTAAGGGGTACCCACCTCGAAGCAAGTCGAACGAAACACCTGGAACGTCCCGCGCCCTCGAACGACAATCGGACCTAAAAGAAAGTCCCCAGAGAGTACAGATCAATAACTATCCAATTTTCTTCGAACAAAAACGTGTTTAACCCGAAATCGCCGATAAACCGGCCATTTTGCCGATTCACGGATCGTAAAGCAAAGATCTGTTCAATGAAAACCAACAGGTTCCGAACGAATGATTCAGAGATCGAGTGCCCGCTGTCCACCGCAGCCTACTAGGCTACAATTACGTATAGACCCCCGGACTTTGCTAGAATTGCACTTTATTCAAATAAAACTCACCAATTAAGCCACAACTTTTAATTCAGGGATCTTTAAACCCAAAATAAGTTGTCAACAGTTAGATTTTGACGTGCTGGACACCGTGCTCACAGTTTGAGAGTAAGCCGGCCAATGAAACACAAGTTGGCCCATTCTCAGAGAGCATCAAAGCCCAAAATTGCTTTAACTATTTTTCTATTAAGTCATTTCCGGTTTTTGCGTGAGCATCATGCTCAGGGACATCCAAGTGCACAGAGGCTCACTTCTAGACCTCAGCGGTGATGGGTTATATGTAATAATGGATCTAAATAGGGGAAAAAAACACCTAAAGGGGGGTGAATAGGTGTAAACAATAAACACTCAAAAAATCATTGCGCAATAAAAACCCAATGCGGAAATATAAATGAACACGCAAGATTTTTACGTGGAAAACTCCAAACCGGAGTAAAAAACCACGGGACCGATAACACGGTGAAATCCACTAGAATTAAACACGTACAAGGTGATATACCGTACTCACAGACGACTCAACCTTTTCCATACGCTCCTAGTTGATCTTCTCCGCTCGCTCCGCAACGCGTCTCGAATCCACGATCTGCGTCCAACGCCGAATCCACGGCGTCCAACGTCGAGTCCACGACGTCTGACCGAATCCACGGTCTTCACCCAGTAGCACGCTTCGAATCCACGAATGTACCTCGCTCCGAATCCACGAGAGCGGTTGCACCTTGAATCCACAAGGCCATGCGAGTCCACGGGCCGATTTTGGGGTAAATCGTTGTTTTTGGGTGGTGATGATCCGCCGAATACTTAGATCAAAGATAGATAGGAAATACCATCTAAGTATTCATTAGTTTGATTCAACTCAAGATGTGAGTATGAAAACCTAGAATCAAACTAATCAATATAGATGAAGAAACATAGAGTAATATCTAATGATTTCCTTTCTTCTCTATATGTGAATCTTAGGCCGTATAAAAGATGACGACTTGTATGTGGATTTACGGCTTATAGGGATTTTCTGGATTAACCCTAGAAAAAGAATCATAGGGTCTATTTATAGGTTAGAAACCCTAGGAAGAAGATAAGGATAAAAAACTGTCCGTTTCTGGAAATTTTCACGACGGCGATCCGGATCGGATTAGCTGTGATCCGGATCGTCGTAACGAATCAGGCAATTCCAGAGAAACAGGGTTCGGGATCCGGATTGTAATGCACGATCCGGATCGTTCATGTATTTCAGCAAATTCCCATGTTCGGGATCCAGATCGAAATGGCTATGATCCGGATCGGATTTGCCAATGAACAAACACCCTTCGGGATCCGGATCGGACTGTCTGATCCGGATCCTGAACATGTCCCATGTCCAGTTCTTGATTTTTATGCGATAAAAAATTCTTCCAAGTGTTTCTACACTACAAGAAGTATTCGGATCACCAAAAATATTTAGTTAAACTTACCTGATCCTTTTGAATTCTTCTTCCTTGAGATTGAGGTATATGATCCAAACTTCATTCATCTTCAATCTTCAAGACTTAACACTTTCACGAAATGCGCCAAAACAAAATCCGTAACAATCTCCCCCTTTGGCGGTTTCGTGACAAAACACAGATCCACTAAAGAAAATTCAAAAAAAGATATTTTTGTTGCTATCACCATACAACAAAAATTTACAATGGAGATCCAATACAAGAGATAAACTCCTAAAACAGACTCTAGACTTAGACATCTGTACTCTCTGCAAAAAGAAATCATTCTTGACAAAAAGAGATCGTTAGATACCTCAAGAATATTTAGCATTCAAAACCTAACAGAGATAGAGTTTATGCTCACCATGACATTGAGTAATTCAGATATGTAATAAGATCACAATCAAACATTGACATATCTTCTAAGCAATAAGATTCCAAATGTCATAACTTTGCTTTGTTAGTAATCAAACAACTTGTTAGTAATAATACATGTCCAAATAGTTAGTCGAATAGTTAGTAGGGACATGCAACAAATCACAAGATAAAACCAGAAGTTGTGATACTTACCTTTCACCAAAGTCAAAGTTTGTTCTAAGTTCTCACCAAAAGTTCAAAGTTCTCACACTCTAAACTCTCTCCCCCTTTGTAAGACCTGGCTTTTCCGTTACCCTTTCCGTTATCCCTTTCTTACGACTGTCCGACTGTGGGACGATTTTTAGTGTTTTTTCCGGAAAGTCCGTTGGGACTCGCGGACATTTTTAGGCGGAAGGGCTCGCGAAACGGAGAACGGGGACGCGATCGGTTTCGGATTCCGACTCCCGGTTCTCCCAGAATAAATTTTTGAAGTTCGGACCCCTTTAGGCGCCCCGGGAACCGTGCGATTGGATGACACGCTTTTCGAGACAATCTTAGCCGCCGATTGTTATTAGGGTTTCCCTTAAAACCGGGGGCCCTAGGGTTTTTCTTTTTCCTCTTGGTTTTTCCCCCTTGACGGCTAGGATTTAGGGCGGCACTTTTAAGAAAGAAAACCCCATTCCTTTCTTCCTCCCTTTTCATGAGGCGCATGAGAAACCGAGGCGACGAGACGAGGAGAAGGGAAGAACGGGGGAAACCCATCCCTCGTGGAGCCTTCCGTTGGAGACGAGAGGGACGATCCACCCTCCCACCCTTTTCCTCACAAGATCACGGTAAGCGTCGTTCCCCCTTTATTGCATTTTCTGTGGGGTCGAGGTTTTGGTTGGGGGGTTGTTCGGGTGTCGCACGCGTCGTGGGTTGTGGTAACGGGAAGCCGCCGTCGCCGTTGTCAAACGGGAGGCCGCCGCCGCCGTTATCATGCCCACGAGGTCGTCGCCGGAGTCGCACGGGAGCGAAAACGGAGAAGAAAGCAAAAAAAAAAAGGGGTTACTGTTCATCCCCGTACGGCCGCATCGCTGCGCGGTCCACGGGACGCGGCGTGCACCCGGCGTACAGCTCCCGGGCCCATGGGGCGCGGACCCGGCGCACGAATGCGTGCGCCAGGCCGCGCGGTCCACAGGGCCCGGCGTGCACCCGGCGCACAGCTTCCGGACCCGGGGGCGCGGACCCGGTGCACGAATGCGTGCGCCAGGTCGCGCGGTCCACCGGACGGGCGTGCACCCGGTGTACGCCTTCACAGCCCAACCGCGTGGACCCGGTGCGCGCTCCATCCCGTGCGCGGCCCGGCCCAAGCCGCAATGGCGCACGGCAGTGGCGTGCACCCGGTCTGCGGCCGCAGGCACTGTGGCCGTGAACCCGGTCCGCGATGCTGGCCGTGCTCCAGCGGCTCACCGTGCCGTGAACCCGGTCTGTGCCGCCGCCGTTTTCTGTCGTGGACCCGGTCCACGCCTGGACCCGTGCACCAGGTTGCGGCCAGAGTGTCCAGAAGCTCCGTTTTTGGCCCGTTTCGCCCCGTTTTTGAGTGTTTTTGACCACGACGATGTTTTTAACAATACTTTTCCTACCTTAGTTTTCCGGGCGCAAGGTGGGAGAACTTCTGACTGGAATTTCCCGCACACCCTTTTCTTCGCGTTCCAGGTGGGTACCCCTTAGAACCTCTTTATGCACAGTCTCGTTGTTGCTATGTTTATTTTGTTGAGGGGTTTGGTGGGTGATGTGGACCTCCGGATTTACGGCCGTCGCGGTAGAAGACCGGGCGGGCAGTTCGCCCTACCCGAACAAAGGTAGGGATGTCCGGGACACACTAGCGTTGGGGACGGTGATCGACGTGACCCTTCAGATCATTAAAGTTGAACTTGTGGAATATTGTTAACTCCGGTAAAGGTTGGTGTTTTATTATCTTTATAGTATGGCGACTATGGGTCGCTGTGGGGACTCTTCCATTGACTTGGTTTCCGGAGTTATGGGAAAAGGGGTAAGATCTTAGTAATTGCATGTTTACATTTGCTAACCCTGTTAAAGCTATTGTGTGGATATTTGGATGCCGAGGCAGGTGCTCGGTCCGTTTTGCCGAGGAGGGTGCTCGGATGAGGCTCGAGATTTGCTACACGCACAAAGATCTTAGTAATTGCATGTTTACATTCACTAACCCTGTTAAAGCTATTTTGTGGATATTTGGATGCCGAGGCAGGTGCTCGGTCCGTTTTACCGAGGTTGGTGCTCGGATGAGGCTCGAGATTTACTACACGCACACCCGCGGTTTGGCCACCGCAAAGGGTGTGCTTTTTCGGAAAAGTGGTACGTTGACCCGTGTACCCCACGCGAAGGTGGCGTTAGGAATGGGGGCCCCCATGGGTGGGGGGTGTGAGCGGGTGACGTCGAGGCGGGTGCTCGGCGGCCGAGGCAGGTGCTCGGCGGTGGGCATCGGGGAAGGTGCCCGATGCTGCTTTGCGAGGCAGGTGCTCGGCGGTGGGCATCGGGGAAGGTGCCCGATGTCATATTGATACAGGGTGTGGTGGATGATGCATGGGAGGGATAGTTGCTCCGGTGTTTGTGGTTTGCCTTATCTTTGTTTACTACGCTTATCATGCTATTTCTAGTCACTGACTTCCCACTCCGTGACAGGTTCGTCCAGGGGCGAGTGCTAGGGCGCCGGTGAGGACGTTAGGGTGCTGATCTGACTTTGATCGAGCTTCAGACACAGTGACCTTTCTTTCCCTTTATCTTTTATACTCATGTTAGTTAGTTGTGGTTTGCGATACCCCCGTGGGGTCGAAGTGGATGTTGCCCTTTTTCCTTTTCGATAATTGAATGAATTCTACGTTCTCTCTTACTTGGCCGTTTTGAACGATGAAAAGCAAAGAAAACCGTTTGCGAAAACTACTTTTAAAACGTGGGTGTCGAGTGGGCACCGAGCTTTACAAACCTTATGGGATTTATGTGTTTGCGAACTGTTTTCATAAACAATGGCGTCGTGTGGATGCCGCTTTCAAAACCTTGCGATTATTTATCCTTTTCAAAACACCGGCCTCTATGCTCCAAGTGAATGCTAGAATATCATGTGAATTGTTTGGTTGTATGTGTACGAGACCCCAACTGATGTGGTTAGAGATTGTGTGTGCTACGCCTTGTGAGACACTTTGTAGTTGAGACGCCGTGCATATACAAAGGAGACTCTGCCCGTTTGCATAGTGAATTTGTGTATGCGGCGGGTCTGGGCACGCGCCGGGGAGTAATGTTTTACAAAAAAAATATATGGCTGATTCAGGGGCATCGGTGGCTCCTCTTCCGCGCGATTTGAATCCCCGGGGTGTGACAGATTAAATGGTATCAGAGAGGTAAACTTTAACCACAATAGTCGGGGCCCAACATCCACGGGGCGCAATACACTAACTACTGAATAATAAAGTGAACTTGGGGTAGACCAGTAGGTCGTGAGTGTGCGAGGGAAAAAGGGGGATTTAATTTCGGTGCGTCTGTAGGTCGTGGTGCTAGACCCGTTAGGTCTAGGGTTGACTTGGTTTCTTTGTATATAGCGAATAATGGCCCGAAATGGGTTATCAGCGGAGAACGCGGGGGCAGAAAGTACAGTGCCAATAGCGGCGGAGTATCAGCTGCACCGACAACAACTACAAGAGGTGGCCGGGCAGTTAGCAACCCTTATGGAACAAATGCGGCAGTGGGCGCAATAGTCGACAATACCAATCGAGGTCGCCCAGGCTTCTTTGCCCGGACCAACCGCACCAGTGACGAGACCGTCGGTGGCGGTCAGCGAGACTACGGTTGCCCCTTCTCCGACCACGGTGACCGAGATACCGTCAGGTTTATTCCGACGACGCCCTCAGTAGCACTAACACCAGCAACTTCGGGACCTACGCCGGGAGCCACTGTCGGAGCTCCCTTGGGAGAGACCGTGGTGACACCTATCCCCAGAATGACCGCCGTAGCTGCGGGGGAAGCCCTTATCCGGCAAACCGAATGGGATGGGGTGACAGCGAACTTGGCAAATTTCAAGAGGGTCGACCCACCCGTGTTTGAGGGAGAGACGACCGACCCTTTGGTCGTGGAAAATGGGTGGATACCATGGAAAAGTTTTTTTTTGAAGACCTATTGATGGAAAGAACATGACACGGTCCCTTTGGCAGTCCACTTTCTTGAGGAAACGCCCGCAGGGGTGGAGGACGGTGTGCCCGGACCCCTCGGGGGGGGGGGGGGGGGGGGGGGCACCGCCCTTCCATCTTGGACCACGTTCCGAGAAAAACTGTTTGAGGCATTTCTCTCCGACAGCATCAAACAGCAGATGGAAGATGACCTGAAGCACATCAAGAAAGGAAGTCAGACAGTTACGGGTTATCAACGGGCAAATTGTGAGGTTGACCAAATGTGTTCCCCCTGTTATAAGAGATGAATCGCACAAAGCCCGTCTTTTTGTGAATGGTTTACGAAGCGACATCTACAAGGTGGTGCAAACGGCGGGTATGCACACCTTCTAGGAGGTGGTCGATAGAGCCACCACAGTGGAGCACGGATTTGCGATTTCACGAGCCCGACGGGAGAGCTCACATCACGGCGCGGGATAAGAAACGAGCTCGACCTTGTTTTGGAAAGGAGCATACCAAGAGGAGCCGGCCTCCTAATACCTGAGATGGCAACAAGGAACCACGAATGCGCCGACGGGAGGACAATGGTCGATGCAGCAAACCGGGGCGCCATTGTTTCAACTGCCCCTCGGAAACAGGGACATCACCCGTAACAGCATCCCACTCCTCCACCTCGCTTCATGTTTCTCCCTACCATAGATATTAGAAGAAATCCCATCGTAGAATTAAGTTCGGTCGGATCCTCCGGCTACCCCTCGAGGCAGGCGGCTGTACTCCTTCCTGCCCAGCGAGGGCGAGACGGGTTCTTAGTCTCTAAGGACTAATGAGGTTTCCGTTAAAAGTTAACGGCATCACGCATGGGGCCGACAGTCGCGGCAATCTTTTAGTGGTAGTTGACTGCTTGAAGTTCCAAGTGCGTCTCCGGGAACCGGACTTACCGAAAAGCAGCCTTATGAACTCGGAGTGGTTGTCATGAGTTCACGGTCATACCGTTCAGACTCGTTAACGCACCAGCGGTATTCATAGGCATGAGGAATAGGATACTCAAGCCCTCCTTAGACCAGCCGGTAATGGTCTTATAGTGGACGTTCCGATCTACTCACACAACGGACAAGGGATATGGGAAACACTCGCGAGTAATCCCCTAGACCCTCCAGGATCAGCACCCATATGCCAAACTCATAAAGTGTGAGTTTGGCTCCGTGAGGTGGACTTTTTGGGGCGTACCGTTTCGACATCTGGAATTGCAGTGGATCCGAGGAGGATCAAGTCGGTGGCCAACTGGGCTCGGCCAACAACGGTGACGAAGATCCGAAGCTTCTTAGGACGGGCAGGCCATTACAGACGCTTCGTGGGAGGGCCACTTCCCTAAATCGACTAACCCAAAGTGGGTAGAGGTTCGTCTGGACAGCCCAGTGCCAAAGGAGTTTCAAAGAACTTAAAGACAGACGCACACAGGCGCCAGTGCTCATACAGCCGAAAGCCCGGGAAAGGACTATAAGATCTAGTCTGACGAATCTCCAAGAGGATCTTGGGAGACCCATCGGCGGACACGTAACTACAACTGGTGCAAGACAGAATGTCCTCGGAGCAAGGCGGATTTTTACGAGTGACTCAGGGATGTAATAAGGTTCCGGGGACGAATTCGTGTGCCCGATAAGCTAGAAACGAGGGAAGAAAATCTAGCCAAAGTATGTAATACCTCCTACACTGCGCATTCCGGAGGTACAAAGAGGTGCAGGGATCTATGGCAGACCTTCTGGTGGCCCAAATCGAAAGAGCGATGTGGCACAAATTGTGGCGCAATTTTTGGTGTGCCAACAGGTGAAAGCGAACGTCAGCGACCGGCGGGGGAAAGCAGACGTTCGGCTACGAGGGATGGTAGTAGCAAGGAAGACCTCGTACAAGAGAAATTTTGGCCACGACCCCAGAGGAACCCTTAGAAGTAATGCTTCGTACCCTCCTGCCCAATAAGGAGGTGAAGACTTAGTTGTCTTTTATGTTGGTTTTTTTTGTTAAGGGTTAAATAGGTCCAACTTCCGGCCTTGTGACAATAGACCCGAGGCGTTGTAACAGTACGCCTTAGACGTCCAGGTGAGGTGAGACGGGCCAAGACCCGAGGCGTTGTAACAGTACGCCATAGACGTCCAGGTGGGTTGAGTCAGGACAAGATCGCTGGCGGTGTGACAGAACGCCTTAAGTAAATGAGTTGCGTATTGCTAATGGTTCGAGCTCTTGGCATTGTTGGTTGGCGGCAATGACCCGATTTTCGGGATGTTGGAGCGCGTAGGCCCGGTGACATACCGGTTGCCTTTACTGCCAAACCTCGATGCGGATCTTAGCACGAGAGGACAAAAAGGTTGCGCAACCGGACGATTCCCCTATGGGAAGGCGCTGTGAAGCAACCAGGAAGAATGTGAGGTAACTTAGGAACCAGAGTCAACAGATGGGGAGTGCTACCCGGACCTCTTCGCCGCAGGCGGGAGTTAAGTTTCGGGGACGAAACTTGTTTTTATTGGTGAGTGATGTAAGACCTGGCTTTTCCGTTACCCTTTCCGTTATCCCTTTCTTACGACTGTCCGACTGTGGGACGATTTTTAGTGTTTTTTCCGGAAAGTCCGTCGGGACTCGCGGACATTTTTAGGCGGAAGGGCTCGCGAAACGGAGAACGGGGACGCGATCGGTTTCGGATTCCGACCTCCCGGTTCTCCCAGAATAAATTTTTGAAGTTCGGACCCCTTTAGGCGCCCCGGGAACCGTGCGATTGGATGACACGCTTTTCGAGACAATCTTAGCCGCCGATTGTTATTAGGGTTTCCCTTAAAACCGGGGGGCCCTAGGGTTTTTCTTTTTCCTCTTGGTTTTTCCCCCTTGACGGCTAGGATTTAGGGCGGCACTTTTAAGAAAGAAAACCCCATTCCTTTCTTCCTCCCTTTTCATGAGGCGCATGAGAAACCGAGGCGACGAGACGAGGAGAAGGGAAGAACGGGGGAAACCCATCCCTCGTGGAGCCTTCCGTTGGAGACTAGAGGGACGATCCACCCTCCCACCCTTTTCCTCACAAGATCACGGTAAGCGTCGTTCCCCCTTTATTGCATTTTCTGTGGGGTCGAGGTTTTGGTTGGGGGGTTGTTCGGGTGTCGCACGCGTCGTGGGTTGTGGTAACGGGAAAGCCGCCGTCGCCGTTGTCAAACGGGAGGCCGCCGCCGCCGTTATCATGCCCACGAGGTCGTCGCCGGAGTCGCACGGGAGCGAAAACGGAGAAGAAAGCAAAAAAAAAAAGGGGTTACTGTTCATCCCCGTACGGCCGCATCGCTGCGCGGTCCACGGGACGCGGCGTGCACCCGGCGTACAGCTCCCGGGCCCATGGGGCGCGGACCCGGCGCACGAATGCGTGCGCCAGGCCGCGCGGTCCACAGGGCCCGGCGTGCACCCGGCGCACAGCTTCCGGACCCGGGGCGCGGACCCGGTGCACGAATGCGTGCGCCAGGTCGCGCGGTCCACCGGACGGGCGTGCACCCGGTGTACGCCTTCACAGCCCAACCGCGTGGACCCGGTGCGCGCTCCATCCCGTGCGCGGCCCGGCCCAAGCCGCAATGGCGCACGGCAGTGGCGTGCACCCGGTCTGCGGCCGCAGGCACTGTGGCCGTGAACCCGGTCCGCGATGCTGGCCGTGCTCCAGCGGCTCACCGTGCCGTGAACCCGGTCTGTGCCGCCGCCGTTTTCTGTCGTGGACCCGGTCCACGCCTGGACCCGTGCACCAGGTTGCGGCCAGAGTGTCCAGAAGCTCCGTTTTTGGCCCGTTTCGCCCCGTTTTTGAGTGTTTTTGACCACGACGATGTTTTTAACAATACTTTTCCTACCTTAGTTTTCCGGGCGCAAGGTGGGAGAACTTCTGACTGGAATTTCCCGCACACCCTTTTCTTCGCGTTCCAGGTGGGTACCCCTTAGAACCTCTTTATGCACAGTCTCGTTGTTGCTATGTTATTTTGTTGAGGGGTTTGGTGGGTGATGTGGACCTCCGGATTTACGGCCGTCGCGGTAGAAGACCGGGCGGGCAGTTCGCCCTACCCGAACAAAGGTAGGGATGTCCGGGACACACTAGCGTTGGGGACGGTGATCGACGTGACCCTTCAGATCATTAAAGTTGAACTTGTGGAATATTGTTAACTCCGGTAAAGGTTGGTGTTTTATTATCTTTATAGTATGGCGACTATGGGTCGCTGTGGGGACTCTTCCATTGACTTGGTTTCCGGAGTTATGGGAAAAGGGGTAAGATCTTAGTAATTGCATGTTTACATTTGCTAACCCTGTTAAAGCTATTGTGTGGATATTTGGATGCCGAGGCAGGTGCTCGGTCCGTTTTGCCGAGGAGGGTGCTCGGATGAGGCTCGAGATTTGCTACACGCACAAAGATCTTAGTAATTGCATGTTTACATTCACTAACCCTGTTAAAGCTATTTTGTGGATATTTGGATGCCGAGGCAGGTGCTCGGTCCGTTTTACCGAGGTTGGTGCTCGGATGAGGCTCGAGATTTACTACACGCACACCCGCGGTTTGGCCACCGCAAAGGGTGTGCTTTTCGGAAAAGTGGTACGTTGACCCGTGTACCCCACGCGAAGGTGGCGTTAGGAATGGGGGCCCCCATGGGTGGGGGTGTGAGCGGTGACGTCGAGGCGGGTGCTCGGCGGCCGAGGCAGGTGCTCGGCGGTGGGCATCGGGGAAGGTGCCCGATGCTGCTTTGCGAGGCAGGTGCTCGGCGGTGGGCATCGGGGAAGGTGCCCGATGTCATATTGATACAGGGTGTGGTGGATGATGCATGGGAGGGATAGTTGCTCCGGTGTTTGTGGTTTGCCTTATCTTTGTTTACTACGCTTATCATGCTATTTCTAGTCACTGACTTCCCACTCCGTGACAGGTTCGTCCAGGGGCGAGTGCTAGGGCGCCGGTGAGGACGTTAGGGTGCTGATCTGACTTTGATCGAGCTTCAGACACAGTGACCTTTCTTTCCCTTTATCTTTTATTACTCATGTTAGTTAGTTGTGGTTTGCGATACCCCCGTGGGGTCGAAGTGGATGTTGCCCTTTTTCCTTTTCGAATAATTGAATGAATTCTACGTTCTCTCTTACTTGGCCGTTTTGAACGATGAAAAGCAAAGAAAACCGTTTGCGAAAACTACTTTTAAAACGTGGGTGTCGAGTGGGCACCGAGCTTTACAAACCTTATGGGATTTATGTGTTTGCGAACTGTTTTCATAAACAATGGCGTCGTGTGGATGCCGCTTTCAAAACCTTGCGATTATTTATCCTTTCAAAACACCGGCCTCTATGCTCCAAGTGAATGCTAGAATATCATGTGAATTGTTTGGTTGTATGTGTACGAGACCCCAACTGATGTGGTTAGAGATTGTGTGTGCTACGCCTTGTGAGACACTTTGTAGTTGAGACGCCGTGCATATACAAAGGAGACTCTGCCCGTTTGCAGAGTGAATTTGTGTATGCGGCGGGTCTGGGCACGCGCCGGGGAGTAATGTTTTACAAAAAAAAAATATATGGCTGATTCAGGGCATCGGTGGCTCCTCTTCCGCGCGATTTGAATCCCCGGGGCGTGACACCCTTTTTGTCACAAAAAATTAGCCAAAGATTACAAAACAACAAGGAGAGTTAAAAAGTTCAACATCAAGAAAAACCTGAGAACTAAAACTAAAAAAAATAAAAACAGAACATAAAACCTAAAAACTGAAATCCTGCACAAGAGAATTAGTGGTCAAACGATTCAAGCATCTGAATCTGAGTCATTCGAGGCGGAGTCCTCAGAGCTCGTGCAACCCAGCTTCTTCAAAATTCCTTTAAGCAATCCCGAAATCGTAGAACACTCTTGTTTCATCTGATGTATGTCCTTGGACATCTTTCTGAGTCTAGACCCATTTTGTCTTGCTCTTGTTTGATGGAAGACTCCAGGTCTCCCTTTGGTCAATTCTTCTGAAAGTTGAGGAACGTTGTGTGACGATTGACGGAGCAGTCTGTCCTTCATTCCGAGGAGATCTTCTTGGCAAAGAATGTGAATTGTCAAGAGGTTCATTGATTGGCACATTCTTTTTCCTTGCTTGCTGCTTAAGTATTGAGGAAGACTTCAGTAGCTTCTTGTTCTTTAGGTAAACCTTATTTTCTTCATCAATACCTTGTTGTACTTCATCAAGAAATGTGTCCCAATCTTCTTCGTCTTCAGATTCAGTGTCAATTTGAGAGATATTCTTTGGATTCTGTTGACATGGTTCATTTATTTCAATACCTCGAGCTCGTCCAGGTCGTCGAGCGAGTCTTTTTCTTTTTAGTATGGATGAAGAGGTCATTGGTGCTTTTCCTTTTTCCGTAGCAGTGGGCGGAGCCTTTTCCTTTGATGTCTCTGCACGGGCTTTCCCTTTCGATGCAACAGAGGTTTTCTGTGGCGATTTTCTAGGATGTGTTTCATCATCTGACAACTCATCCCAAATGACTTCATCCTTTTTAGCCCTCTGGGCTTGACAGTGTCTCTCGCATGTACCATAGCTGCTAGAAGGAAAATGATCCACGTGATCACCATTGCTATTGGTTTCTTGAGAAAAGAAATCCTGTGAGGAACACCTCAAGAACACGAAAAAATTGTTAATTTTCAAAATTAGAAAAATTGTACCCAAACATCATTATCGTGTAGAGAGACTAGGAATCAAATTAGTTTTGCAAAAGGAAATTTAAAAATAGATCAATTGCGTGATTGTGGAAAATTCCATTATATGCCCTAAAATCAATTTTCAGAAATCGAAGCCCAAAAATCGTTAATCAAGAGAATACCTAGCATATAATCAAAACTAATCTACCCAGAGTTCTTATTTCAAAAGAAATTTGAACCAAAAACCATTCACAAATGAAAAAGTTCCATGATTCTACTCATGTTTGAGTAAACAAGGAAAAACAGTGAGAAACCGAGATTTTGATCAATAAAACTTACTTGAATCGAAGAACTCGAGTTTGAAAGGCTCCAAGAAGGATGAAATTTAGAGAGAGAAACTCTGGAGTCTTAAGAACAAAAGATTGGAATAAAGAAATCAAAATCCCTCTTGTTCTAATAAAGAATCTCGATCCGGATCGGCTAATCCCGCAGAACACCTGCGTTTCGGGATCCGGCTCATTCATGTTCGAGTCCGGATCGCTCCAACTTTTTCTTCAGAATAATTTAGAAAATTCAGAAAATCCGGAAAAAGTATGTAAGCATTTAGCACATCAACTTTAAACAAAATCATCGTTTCATGTCAAGAGAAATAAATTATGTTAAATCTATCAATAACTCAAATAATGACTGAAATTTACAGAAAATTAAAACCTTAAAGTTGAATCAAGTTCCAAACACATCCATCATGATCTTTATGATTACGTTTTATCAAATCATTAAAATGATAAAGAAAATGAATTACCAAGATCAATAGATGTTTGAAATCCGCAAATAAATATATAATGTATCTAGTCAATCTGTTGAAGAGAGTGGCTTGAGGAGAGGTCGATAAATATTACCACTTTCAACCCGACAGTGATAGATAAACCTAAACCCGCTCTGAGTAACCAATTGTTGGTTTATATAAAGACCACAAGAATCTAAATAGGTACTATCAAACAACTAGAGGGGGGGTG
>CM055072.1:13124676-13162361 GCA_029204045.2 Tillandsia leiboldiana
CTTTGTGTCACGCCCCGGGTGTAAACCAGAACCCGGGCCCGTCCACCGATCCGCGTGCATACGGAATTTTCCGTGTACACGAAGCGCTGATAACCTCTCAGATATAAACAGTAATAAAGGAGCATAAAACAGAGCTAAACTAAAACTACAACTCAACAAATCTGAAAGGAAAAGTCAGTAAGCTCTCAAAAATATACAGTGTCCCGCCCCGCTCACAAATATACAACCAGCTGGCCGCAGCAGACCCAATAAAAGGAAAAATACAACCGTCTGATGTATATGGGATACAACAAAACTACCAAAACTAGCTCGAGGGTAGCAGCTACTCTAGTCGGCGATCCTCTTACCTCGACCTGGTAGGAAGGCCCCGCAACTCCGGCAGATGACTCTGGCAAAACAAAGGGGACAAGAAAAGGGAAAAACAGTGGGGGTCAGTACTACAGTAAAGACAGTAGCCTCCCCTAGTGGTAAACCTCAACACGAATCCTACCTGCCCACTAGGTCTACCAGAGGCTAAGGGAATAAATGCGGTAACTAAGAGTATGACTCCTGATAAAAGCTACCACTAAAATACCTCTACCTGCCCAGCTAAAGATAGCTAAAAGTATGCATCAGAGAATCGAAGCCTGCCACATCGGGTATGCAGCCTACGCATAACACCGGTGTGGAATAGGAGTCCTCAATGTCTGCCAAATCGGGTATGCCAGCCTACGCATAACCCCGGTATGGGACAGGAGTCTCAAGGTCTGCTAAATCGGGTATGCCAGCCTACGCATAGCACCGATAAGGGTAGGGTTTCTCACGGTCTGCCAATCGGGTATGCCAGCCTACACATAACACCGATATGGGACAGGAGTCCCAGGGTCTCAAGTCGGCAAATCGCGCACTCCGCTCTATAAAAAGTACCGTCTCCCAAAGGAAGCCCAAACCCTCTCCCCGAAACCCAAGTATCTGACTACACTAACCCAGCCCCTGCTCCAACCCGAGCATAATATCCCTATGTCTAAGTGACTGAAGAAAGAATGCAACATGGTTTCTCCTAAGTCAATTCCAGCATGATAGTGTAGCAGAAAAAGGTGGCCTATCTAGGTGACCATTCAAGCATGCAAAAGTCATTAACTTGATAAACCTCTTTTTAATTATTCTAACATATGCAACATTAAATGTTTGGACCCTCCGATGTACACGTGGCATGATATACGATACATGATACAATTTAGATGTACAATTAACTAGCAAGTACCCCTTTTACAACATGCATTCTAACCACATGCCCAAACCTTTCCTTAACACACAATATGATATGGCTATAGCATTCATTCCAACTAATTAAATTGCATATCTAAACATGGGAACCCACTCATGAACTTGTAGCTTGCTAACAATGCAAGTATTAGCAAAAGAACCTTAATATCATGCAAGCATGCTAGATACATTCATATTTAATAACATATAATCGTGGCATTCCAATAGGCCTAGTGACATTCACAAGCAGGAGTTCTCAACATCACCCACCTCGAGCGCTATTCCCAAATTCCCAAAGGCGAAGTCCAAGATCAGTCCAACACACCACCAATCTGTACAAAATACCCCAAAGGAAAAATACATAAGCTTAACATCCACAATTCCAGAATCTGTCCCCCAACCAGCAGTCCACAATTCACTAATTTTTACCTGCGAATAATGCCCAGAAAAATCCAAGAAAAATACTCGCGATCCTTGCGACGAGCCCGTCGAAACGAGTACCTGCACGCCCAATTTGGAGTTTCCTACGCTGAGATAAAAATCCGACAAGGGGTACACCCCAACCCAAACTGCACTAAATTCCTGTAACAAGGAACCACAGAGGAAGAAGATTCTCACCCTCGAGTAAAATTCAGAAAATTCTGAGAAAAATCCAGGAGACTCCTTGCGAAGCGTAGATGAAAATTGCCTTTTGAATCGCCTCGTTCCGACGTCCGAGCGAAAAGATATGGCAAGAACACCGCGGTGCTGTCCCAAAAGTCCGCGAAGAAAAGGGTCAATGGTTGCTCGGAAAACTCCAATATCAGCACGGAAATCGAGGAACCCAAAACACAGGAGTTGAAGCCCTACCTGTCAAGAGTCCAACGGCGCAAGAATCGGCGAATTCCGAGTCGGGGTGAGTCGGAGGAGTCCAAACACTGAGAAGGGTGAAGAGGATCGCCGAGAACAAGCGTCGCGCCGCGCCGTAAAATGGTGAACCTCGGGATGCGTGCCTCCAAAATCTTCAAACTTCTCCAAAGGGTTGAGCTCTGAGAGAGGAGAATCGCCGTGAAGAAAGCCCAGCGAAAATAGAGTCCAAAAAGCCTACAAGACGAATGGGGGGAGCTATTTATAGGCCCAGCCCACTAAGCATCCGGGCCGGGTTTTCGGGCGCAACTTTCGGGCGCACTGCGCCCGGAAACCCGTCGCACCGCCCCTGTCCGACGCGCCCGAAACAACCAGGAGCGGCCACGTCACCCCCAAACAGGGGACAGCGGATCCCCGCGGCCCGCCTACGCCACGTGGCCCCCCGCAGTCAACGGGGGTAGGTACGGCCGGCCAATCTCGAGGCGACACGTGTCGCACTCGAGTGCGGCCGACCGCCCCCCCCCCCCTGGCGCCACTGTGCGCGCACGTGCGCGCACAGTACCGAGGCGCCCTCCCCCCGCGCACCGGACCGGACGCGCCCCGTGGACCGACGAATCCGAAGCCGCCACGTGTCATGCGCCCGGTCCACCGCCAACCCGCAATTTCGTGAGCCGTGCCGCGTGCGCCGCCTACCAGGGCACGCCACGCGGTCACCCGCCGCGGTCCTGCACCGCCGCGCCATTGCGTGGACCCCAGCCGGCGTGACCGGCCAATAAAAGGGCGCCACGTGGCGCTGGCCGGTCCCGTGTCACCCCCTGTGCACCGAAAATCCACCCAAATCTTCCGGAAGCCCGCATTGGTCATCCGGACTCCAAATTCAACAAGCAAATAGCCGTTTCAAGCGTTTTCCGCGCTGAATCCAAATCCAACCTCAGATTGGCCCAAAACCTTTTCAAAAATTCGGCAATCACAGCCGAAGGCCAAATCATCTATCCAAGTCTCACGAGGTCCATCTGTGGCATCCCTTCGATGCACCATGGGCCAGACACCAACACTAGGTGTTCTACACAGTGGATTCATCGGAAAATCGCAAGGAAAACCCAGTACACTACACCCTCCCCTACAAGAAAAGTTTCGTCCACGAAACAAAATCATACCTCAGACAGGAGCCTCAACAAGTGGGGGTGAGCATCCATCATCGCTGACTCCAACTCCCAGGTAGCCTCGCGCTCATCATGACTGCTCCAGAGAACCTTCACATAGGGGATGGCCCGACTGCGCAACTCCCTAACCTCACGCTCCAAGATCCTCAACGGCCGCTCAACATAACTCAGGTCCTCAGCAACCTCCAATGGAGTGAAATCGATAATATGAGACGGGTCATGAACATACCTCCTCAGCGTCGATACATGAAACACATTGTGAACACCTGAAAGCCTGGGAGGAAGCGCAAGCCTGTAGGCAACTGGCCCTAAGCGCTCCAACACCTCAAAAGGTCCAATAAAACGAGGGCTCAGTTTCCCACGAATACCAAATCTCCGAATCCCCTTCGAAGGCGAGACTTTCAGAAAAACATGGTCACCCACCTGAAACTCTAAGTCTCGCCGTCGAGTATCAGCATAACTCCTCTGTCGACTCTGGCCGGTCTCTAGGTGTCGTCGTATCAATCTGACCTTTTCCTCTGCCTCCAACAGTAGATCAGGACCCAAAGTCTTCTTCTCACCCACGTCACTCCAATAAAGGGTGACCGACACTTGCGTCCATACAACGCTTCAAACGGAGCCATCTGAATGCTCGCTTGATAGCTGTTGTTGTACGCAAACTCAACTAATCCCAAGTGTCGGTACCATCCTCCCCCAAAGTCCAGAATGCATGCTCTCAACATATCCTCGAGGGTCTGAATAGTGCGCTCTGACTGCCCATCGGTCTGTGGGTGGAATGCTGTACTAAATCGGAGCTGCGTCCCCAAGGCTGTCTGTAAACTCCTCCAGAAATGCGAGACAAACCTCGGGTCTCTATCTGATACGATGGAAACGGGTACCCCGTGCAATCTAACCACCTCAGCCAAGTACACCTGCGCCAGTCGCTCCATCGGCCAAGTCATCTGAACCGGTAAAAAGTGAGCGGATTTGGTAAGCCTGTCCACGACTACCCAGATAGCATCCGCTCCCGTCTGTGCTCTCGGCAACCCAGTGACAAAATCCATCGTAACATGTTCCCATTTCCATTCAGGGATTGGGAGACTCTGCAACTTGCCAGCAGGTACACGATGCTCAGCCTTTACTTGCTGACAAGTCAAACAGTGCGCTACAAATCTCCCAATGTCTCTTTTCATCCCATTCCACCAAAACTGTGCCTTCAGATCCCTATACATCTTAGTCCCACCAGGGTGGATGGTATAAGGTGTATAGTGGGCCTCCCTCAAGATCTGCTCTCGAATCTCTGCATCCATAGGCACGCAAGCTCGGTCCCTGTACCGGAGTACTCCCGCAGCATCAACTGAAAAGTCCCCTAACAAACCAGTCTGCATCTGCTCTTGAATCCTCACCAGGTGGGGGTCCTCACTCTGTCTCTCCCGAATCCTGTCCAACAGAGTGGGCTGCACGACTAGAGACATAAGTCTAGCAGAGACCCCAGGGGACACAACCTCGAGCTCTAACCGCCTCATCTGCTCAAGTAATGGCGCCTGATCTGTGATCATCAAAGATAAACTCTGTACTGCTCTCCTGCTCAGGGCATCAGCAACCACGTTGGCCTTGCCAGGGTGGTATAGAATGTCTACATCATAATCTTTCAACAATTCCAACCATCTACGCTGCCTCAAGTTGAGCTCCTTCTGTGTGAACAGGTATTTCAAGCTCTTGTGGTCGGTGTAAATCTCGCAGTGTTCCCCATACAAGTAGTGGCGCCACAACTTTAGTGCAAAAATCACTGCAGCTAGCTCCAAATCATGGGTAGGGTAATTCTTTTCATAATCCTTCAGTTGCCGAGAGGCGTAAGCGATTACCCTACCCTCCTGCATCAGCACACAACCAAGTCCACTGTGCGATGCATCACTATAAATCACGTATCCTTTCCCCATAACAGGGAGGGAAAGGATAGGAGCCGACATCAACCTGATCTTTAATTCCTCAAAGCTCCTCTGGCAGTCCTCACTCCAAATAAACTTAATCCCTTTTCGCGTCAAACGAGTGAGGGGTGTGGAAAGTTTCGCAAAACCTTCCACAAACCGACGGTAATATCCTGCTAAGCCCATGAAACTACGGACCTCTGATACCGTCGTCGGTCGGGGCCAATCCCGGACTGCCTCGATCTTCGCCGGGTCTACTGCCACTCCAGCGGCTGAAATCACGTGGCCCAAAAAGGCAACCTCCCGAAGCCAGAAATCACACTTAGATAGCTTGGCATACAACTTTCTCTCTCTCAGAAGTTGTAGCACAATCCTCAGATGCTCCTCGTGCTCCACATCGCTTCGGGAATAAACTAGGATGTCATCAATAAAAACAACAACGAACCGATCCAGGTATGGGCGAAAAATCATGTTCATCAAATCCATAAAAGCTGCAGGGGCATTTGTCAGTCCAAAAGGCATGACGGTGAACTCGTAATGCCCGTACCGCGACCTGAATGCCGTCTTTGGGATGTCCTCGGCCTTCACCTTCAATTGGTGGTAACCAGACTGTAAATCAATCTTGGAGAAGACACAAGACCCTTGCAGCTGGTCGAATAAGTCATCAATGCGCGGCAAAGGGTACTTGTTCTTGATGGTCACTTTATTCAGCTCCCGGTAATCTACACACAGTCGAAGTGAACCATCCTTCTTCTTCACAAATAGCACCGGCGCTCCCCAAGGTGATACACTAGGCCTCACAAAACCCTTGTCCATTAAATCCTGGAGTTGTGCCTTTAACTCCCGCAGCTCGGCCGGTGCCATTCGGTAAGGAGCCTTAGAGATTGGCGCAGTTCCGGGAACTACGTCAATCAAAAACTCAACCTCCCTATCCGGCGGCATATGAACTAGCTCCGGAGGAAAAACATCCGGGTACTCATGGACAATAGGAATATCCGTGAGTCCCGGTGCCGCCGTAGGCTCCTTAACCACCGATGCCAAAAAGGCCACGCATCCACTGCGCATCATCTGCCTCGCACGAGAGGTCGAAACCACAGAGGCAAAGAAAGCACTCTGGCACCCCCTGTAAACGAACACCTCCTGGCCTGGCTCGCTAAAGGTAACAGTCCTCGCGGCGCAATCAATCGTCGCGAAATAGCGAGCCAGCCAATCCATCCCCAGAACAATGTCGTAATCTTGCAGCTCACTAAGGACCATAAGGTCCGCTGGCAAGATCCAGGACTCAATCTGAACAGGGCAAGACCAACAACACTCCTCTACATGCAATGTATGATCAGGAATCTGTACCTCTACTGCATGTGGCAACCGACCTAACACTAGTCCATGAGATGATGCAAATACTCTACTGATAAAAGAATGTGATGCACCGGTATCAAATAAAGTGCGAGCTCTAGTACCAAGAAGTAAAGTGATACCTGCCACCACGTGGTCGGCTGCCGTGGAGTCCCCTACCTGGGCGGCGTAGACTCGCCCGCTCTGAGCTGGTGGTCGGTAATCTGCAGGGTGGGAGGAAGGAGCCCCGCTCGCTGGAGCATAAGGCCGCTGCTGGGGCACTGAAGGAGCTGATGCTGAAGAAGGAGCCTGCGGTGTAGAGAGAGGGCAAGTAGCTCGAATATGGCCGGACTGTCCACACCGATAACAGCGGCCATACCTCTGGTCACAAGTATCCGCCGCGTGCTGTCCCCTACAAAAGACGCACCTGACCCCAGACTGGGACTGCCTCGACTGCTGCTGCTGCTGTCCTTGCCGCTGTGACCCCTGCTGTCGCGACTGCGACCTCTGCTGCTGCGAGTGCTGCTGCTGTCGCTGGGGCTGCCGCTGCTGCTGCTGCTGCTGCTGTGGGGGTCTCTGGGATCCACCAGACCCTCGCCGCTCCGAACGCCCACGGCCCGTAAACTGCGGCGGTGGCGGTCGGGGCGGCCTCCATGAACTGGCCTGTCCCCCCTCGTCTGGCATTGGCCGCTTCCTCTCAGAACTCTGAGCGGCCAAGCCCCCACGTCTAGCGACGACGTGATCTCCCCTCTCGACCCACTGTGCATGATCCACTGCCTCTGATAAGGTCTGAAGCCTCTGGGCGTGTACCAAGGTATAGACCTCGGGGCGCAAACCTGTCTCAAACAGCTCCACCTGGTGCAGCCCATCCCTGGCAACATAGGGTACGCAGTTGAGCAACTGCGTAAACTCCTGATAATAATCCCATACCGTCCTGTCCCCCTGCTGGAGATTCTTCAAATCATCCTCAAGCTTTTTCTTCACGCTCGTGGAGAAATAAGTGTCAAGGATCAACCGTCTAAACTCCGACCAGGGTAGCTGTCGGGTGATCTGAAACTCCAAGGGCTCGACCCGACGCCACCAAGCATCTGCATCCCCCTCTAGGCAATGTACAGCCATATGCACTCTGAACCTGTGGTCAATGAAGAAGTCTCTGAACAACTTCTCCATTGCTGCCAGCCATGATCCTATCTCCGATGGGTGAGTACTCCTCCCAGAGAACCTAGGTGGTCCTCGCTTACAGAACTTGGCGAGTTTGTCAGCAAACTCCTCCTCCTCCACTGGGGTCAACGGCCTGAACTCTCCCTGAGCCCCACTGCTCGACGACGGTGCCGTAGGGACTAATGGAATAGCCGGCGGTACAACTGGCGGTACAGGGGCCTCTACAGTAGTAGGGGGAGGGGCCCCAACCTGAGCCAGCAACTGCTCGAACCTCTGCTCCTGTCGGCGGTGGCTCTCCGCCAACTGGGCCACCATGGCCCTCAGCTCACTGATCTCAGAAGGCCCGGACTGCTCCGGCTCCTCCGGGGGCGTAGGAGTACCCCGAGTAGGAATCTGCCGCCTAGGAGGCATCCTGTCACACAAAATCCACGGGTCAGTAAACCAAACCACTCTCGACCCAATCACGCGAAAGTCATGGGCATTCCCCTATTTCTGTAACCTTATGTTGTCTGCAGCCAACATAATAGTCCCCCAGAAATAGGCTATGCCAATCCCTCTCCACTCTCAGGAAGAGTTAACAACCAATTACCGACTTTCGCACAATATCACGTCACTCACGCTCGGCCTTCCTAGGGTCTGCCAAAAGCCTAGGGTTTCCTAAGTCCCAACTGACCTATCCCTAAGCTCTGATACCAACTAATCTGTCACGCCCCGGGTGTAAACCAGAACCCGGGCCCGTCCACAGATCCGCCGTGCATACGGAATTTTCCGTGTACACGAAGCGCTGATAACCTGCTCAGATATAAAACAAGTAATAAAGGAGCATAAAACAGAGCTAAACTAAAACTAATACAACTCAGACAAATACTGGAAAGGAAAGTACAGTAAGCTCTCAAAAATATACAAGTGTCTCTCCCAGCTCACGAAATATATACAACCAGCTGGCCGCAGCCAGACCCAAAATAAAAGGAAAAATACAACCGTCTGAGTGTACTGGGGATACAACAAAACTACCAAAAACTCGAGCGCGGGGTAGCAGCTATCTAGTCGGCGATCCTCTTACCTCGATCCTGGTAGGAAGGCCCCGCAACTCCGGCAGATGACTCTGCAAAACAAAGGGGACAAGAAAAGGGAAAAAACAGTGGGGGTCAGTACTACAGTAAAGACAGTAGCCTCCCCTAGTGGGTAAACCTCAACACGAACTCCTACCTGCCCACTAGGTCTACCAGAGGCTAAGGGAATAAATGCGGTAACTAAGAGTATGACTCCTGATAAAAGCTACCACTAAAATACCTCTACCTGCCCAGCTAAAGATAGCTAAAAGTATGCATCAGAGAATCGAAGCCTGCCACATCGGGTATGCCAGCCTACGCATAACACCGGTGTGGAATAGGAGTCTCAATGTCTGCCAAATCGGGTATGCCAGCCTACGCATAACACCGGTATGGGACAGGAGTCTCAAGGTCTGCTAAATCGGGTATGCCAGCCTACGCATAGCACCGATAAGGGGTAGGGTTCTCAATGTCTGCCAAATCGGGTATGCCAGCCTACACATAACACCGATATGGGACAGGAGTCCCAGGGTCTCAAGTCTGCAAATCGCGCACTCCGCTCTATAAGGAAAGTACCGTCTCCCAAAGGAAGCCCAAAACCCTCTCCCCGAAACCCAAGTATCTGACTACACTAACCCAGCCCCTGCTCCAACCCGAGCATAATATCCCCTATGTCTAAGTGACTGAAGAAAGAATGCAACATGGTTTCTCCTAAGTCAATTCCAGCATGATAGTGTAGCAGAAAAAAGGTGGCCTATCTAGGTGACCATTCAAGCATGCAAAAGTCATTAACTTGATAAACCTCTTTTTAATTATTCTAACATATGCAACATTAAATGTTTGGACCCTCCGATGTACACGTGGCATGATATACGATACATGATACAATTTAGATGTACAATTAACTAGCAAGTACCCCTTTTACAACATGCATTCTAACCACATGCCCAAACCTTTCCTTAACACACAATATGATATGGCTATAGCATTCATTCCAACTAATTAAATTGCATATCTAAACATGGAAACACCACTCATGAACTTGTAGCTTGCTAACAATGCAAGTATTAGCAAAAGAACCTTAATATCATGCAAGCATGCTAGATACATTCATATTTAATAACATATAATCGTGGCATTCCAATAGGCCTAGTGACATTCACAAGCAGGAGGTTCTCAACATCACCCACCTCGAGCGCTATTCCAAAATTCCCAAAGGCGAAGTCCAAGATCAGTCCAACACACCACCAATCTGTACAAAATACCCCAAAGGAAAAATTCATAAGCTTAACATCCACAATTCCAGAATCTGTCCCCCAAACCAGCAGTCCACAATTCACTAATTTTTACCTGCGAATAATGCCCAGAAAAATCCAAGAAAAATACTATCGCGATCCTTGCGACGAGCCCGTCGAAACGAGTACCTGCACGCCCAATTTGGAGTTTCCTACGCTGAGATAAAAATCCGACAAGGGGTACACCCCAAACCCAAACTGCACTAAATTCCTGTAACAAGGAACCACAGAGGAAGAAGATTCTCACCCTCGAGTAAAATTCAGAAAATTCTGAGAAAAATCCAGGAGACTCCTTGCGAAGCGTAGATGAAAATTGCCTTTTGAATCGCCTCGTTCCGACGTCCGAGCGAAAAGATATGGCAAGAACACCGTGGTGCTGTCCCAAAAGTCCGCGAAGAAAAAGGGTCAAATGGTTGCTCGGAAAACTCCAATATCAGCACGGAAATCGAGGAAACCCAAAACACAGGAGTTGAAGCCCTACCTGTCAAGAGTCCAACGGCGCAAGAATCGGCGAATTCCGAGGTCGGGGTGAGTCGGAGGAGTCCAAACACTGAGAAGGGGTGAAGAGGATCGCCGGAGAACAAGCGTCGCGCCGCGCCGTAAAATGGTGAACCTCGGGATGCGTGCCTCCAAAAATCTTCAAACTTCTCCAAAGGGTTGAGCTCTGAGAGAGGAGGAATCGCCGTGAAGAAAGCCCAGCGAAAATAGAGTCCAAAAAGCCTACAAGACGAATGGGGGGAGCTATTTATAGGCCCAGCCCACTAAGCATCCGGGCCGGGTTTTCGGGCGCAACTTTCGGGCGCACTGCGCCCGGAAACCCGGTCGCACCGCCCCTGTCCGACGCGCCCGAAACAACCAGGAGCGGCCACGTCACCCCCAAACAGGGGACAGCGGATCCCCGCGGCCCGCCTACGCCACGTGGCCCCCCGCAGTCAACGGGGGTAGGTACGGCCGGCCAATCTCGAGGCGACACGTGTCGCACTCGAGTGCGGCCGACCGCCCCCCCCCCTGGCGCCACTGTGCGTGCACGTGCGCGCACAGTACCGAGGCGCCCTCCCCCGCGCACCCGTGGACCGCGCCCACGTGGACCGACGAATCCGAAGCCGCCACGTGTCATGCGCCCGGTCCACCGCCAACCCGCAATTTCCGTGAGCCGTGCCGCGTGCGCCCGCCTACCAGGGCACGCCACGCGTCCACCCGCCGCGGTCCATGCACCGCCGCGCCATTGCGTGGACCCAGCCGCGTGAGCCGGCCAATAAAAGGGCGCCACGTGGCGCTGGCCGGTCCACGTGTCACCCCCGTGCACCGAAAATCCCCCAAATCTTCCGGAAGCCCGCATTTGGTCATCCGGACTCCAAATTCAACAAGCAAATAGCCGTTTTCAAGCGTTTTTCCGCGCTGAATCCAAATCCAACCTCAGATTGGCCCAAAACCTTTTCAAAAATTCGGCAATCACAGCCGAAGGCCAAATCATCTATCCAAGTCTCACGAGGTCCATCTGTGGCATCCCTTCGATGCACCATGGGCCAGACACCAACACTAGGTGTTCTACACAGTGGATTCATCGGAAAATCGCAAGGGAAAACCCAGTACACTACACTTGGTGCGTAAAGACAAGAGCTTGCGCAATCGATCTATTCCCTACGTAAAAGTACAATGAGAGAATCACGAGGAACGCGAAGCCAATTGGGAGCGCAAGTCAGACATGCTTGAGCGTTTTCCTCATTTATTTGATTCTTAGTGTATTTAAGTTTCGGGGACGAAACTTCTTATAAGGTGTGAGTGATATAATACACGAGAAATTCGAGTTTGTAAAAGTTAATAAAATAAAGAGTAAATTTCAAATGTGAATGTGTGTGAGGAAATGAAAAATTAAACTTAAGTGGTTGTATACCGGTGTGCAAATTGCACAGTTTTCGAAGCACTATTTCTGCTTTTCAGATCCGAGTTTGATCTCAAAAATATGAAATCGCCAGTGTGACCGTCTTATCGAATCGATTGAAAATGGTATAGACCGATTTTTTATCCGATGGTTGGATCGTCCAGAAATCAGCGAAGAAGCTGGTGGGACCCGCACTTAAGTGAATAGTGAAATGAATAGTAACTCCCTGATTTAATTACCTCGCTCGCCAACGTCGGCCGATCGACTGTCTGGAGTCCGAATCTGACGATCCGGGTAGTCGATTTGAATGGCGTCGTCGTTCTGAAAGCAGTGGCGCTGACCAAATTTGCGTTTGACTAGCCTGAAGCATCGTAAAGCGTGCCGAACTCTATAAATTAGCGTATAAGATGGATTTTAAAATTATCGAAGTTCGATTTCAATGAACCAAAATCGCTACTCAATAATAGGTTTCATCGAGCCAGACGTCGTGGTGGTGCCCGTTTTTCAGTTTGACGACCCGATTGTCTCGAAAAGCGTGAATAGCGGCAAAAAATGATGTATTTGCATAAAAGTTCCCGTATTTTATGCGCGGAATCCGATGAGACTCTTTGGAGAGGGACCTGTGTGTAAGACTTATCCCCAGGAGGGGACCCAACCCTAAATAGTGCAATTAGAAGGACTAGTTAGCATTTTTGTGCAACTAGGTTAAAAAGAGAGCTAGGGTTCAAGAGCCCTAACCTCGGAACCCTCTCCACCCAGCCGCCATCAGAGGAGTCTCCTCGACTCCTTTGCGCTCTCCACGACAGTTACGCCGCCGGCCACCGCCTCCCCTCGCCGGAGAAGCAAGAGAAGGCAACATGGTGCCTTACTCACGGATTTGGTTGGGAGGTATGCAACGTGAGGGCTTTGGATCCCTCCAAGTCATCTCTGGAGGTGTCTCCGATCTCTTGAGACGCGGCCTGTGAAGCGTGGGCGCCTAGATCCGACGCATGCCGGAGGTGCACCATCTCCTTCTTCCTCAAGTCCGGTAAGAGGAGTTTCCTTTTCTTGGATTTCTTTGCGACCCGACTTCTTGCAGTAGGTTCCTGACATCGCAAGGACTCCCTAGGTTAAGCCCCGAAGTCTCCGGACCCTCGGTTGCCGGCGGGTTGGAGATAGGTCGCCGGAACCCTAGTTTTCGGCCGGGATTTGTGAGCGCCGCCTCCGGAACTCCGGTGCTTGAACTAAATTGACCAGAAGCTCCTGTTTGTCCCCAGAATATACCCCACGAAGTTTGGTAGGATTTGGTGCAGTGTGGAGTGCGGGGGAGGAAGCCCTAGGTTGCGGGTTCTTGGTGTTGGCCGAGCAACGCCGCCCCATCGCCGCCGTCGCTCCTCCGGCGCCGGCCAAACCTGGTAAGTCTTCGTACACCTTGGGCATCCCACTAGTCCATTTGCATGTGACCCATGCAGCTTAGATTCCAAGTTGCCATTAATGGATTCTTTAAGCTCAATCTTCTTCTTCCTCGGTTGGGGAAACACAGGGAAGCCCCAAGCTTGCGCGGTTGAGGTCCTTTCCACCTCTGGAGGTCCAAGAAAGGCCGTGCTCACCTTAGTTTGGAGCTTGACCGAGAGGAGAGTGAGTTCGGCCATGGTGTGCTCCATTGAAGAAGGTGCGGGATCATCTTGCTCCAGCAACTTAACCAACAGGTTTGCAACCTTCTTCAAGTGAGCCCCTGAACTTTTTTTATGTCCTCTAAACAATGTTCACCTTAGTTTCCGTCCAGAACCCTTGTGTTGGCACATGCTCAAAGTTGAGCTCTATTTAGGCCATAGTTTGATCATCCTGATCCTACACCAAATTTGGTGGTTTTGCAGAGGTCCAATAGTGAGCCTCTGTATATTTGGATGTCCCTGAGCATGATGCTCACACTAAAACTCGAAAATATCATATGGAAAAAGAGGTATTGCAATCTTGAGCCCCAATGCATAATAATCAAGGGCCAACTTGTGTTTTTATGGCTCAGTTTGATTCCAAGCAGTGAGCACGAGATCCAGAACGTCAAAATCTAGTTGCTGGTAAGTTATTTTGATTTAAAGATTTCCGGTTTAAAAGTTGGGGCTTAATTAGTGAGTTTTATGTGAATAAAATGCAGTTTTAGCAAAGTCTAGGGGTCTAAATATAATTGTAGCCTGGTAGGCTGCTGTGGACAGCGATCGGGACCACTGTTTTTACCTAACAGGTAAAGGTTTTTGATTTTGCTCTTTGGGGACTTTATTCAGGTCCGGGTGACGTACGAAGGCATAGGAAGGACGTCGGCGCTCTTGGTCGTCGCAGTTTAAGGTGGGTACACCCTTAGAACCTCTTTGTGCGTAATTCCGTTATTGTTATGTTTGTCATTTTAAGGGGTATTGTGGGTGACGTGGACCTCCGGATTAATGAATGTCGCGGTTGGAGACTGGACGGGCAGTTCGCCCTCTCCGAACAACGGTATGGTTGTTCGGGGCATACTTGCGATCGGGACAGTGATCGGTGCGACCATTCGGAAGCCGGAAGGTGGGTACCTTTATCCGAAAGGGGGAGGCCGTCGGTTGGAACGTACCGAGCTTTCCCCTTCTTCGTTATTGACATTGGTTTACAGTTATGTTACTTGTGAGCTGATGACTAACCCCATGTTCTGCACGGGTATCGGCACTCATACTGTTTGGAGCAACGAGTGTCGCAGGTGGACACTCGTCACAAGTATCGGCACTTATACTGTTTGAAGCAACGAGTGTCGCAGGTGGACACTCGTCACGAGTATCGGCACTTATACTGTTTGAAGCAACGAGTGTCGCAGGTGGACACTCGTCACGAGTATCGGCACTTATATTGTTTGGAGTAACGAGTGTCGCAGGTGGACACTCATTTTACTATGGTTACTATGCTCATGGCGCTTGCACGCACACCAGCGGTTTGGCCACCGCGTCGGTGTACTTTTCCGGAAAGGTAGTCTGATGACCCGTGAACCCTACGAGGTGTAATACTCGAGAAATTTGAGTTTGTATAAAGAGAAAAATTCAAGTGTGAATGTGTGTGAGGAAACAAATTTTTAACCTTAGTGGTTTGTTTACCGGTGTGCGAATGGCACAGTTTCCGAAGCACAAATTCCACCTTTCCGATCCGAGTCTGATCTCGGAAATCTGAGATCTCCAGTGCGACCGTCTCGTCGAATCGAGTGAAAATGGTATAGACCGATTGCTGATCCGACGGTCGGATCGTCCTGAATTTAGCAAGGAAACTAGTGGGACCCGCGACTTAAGTGATAATAACTCCCCGATTTATTTCCCTCGCTAGCCAACGTCGACCGATCGACTGTCTGGAGTCTGAATCTAACGATCTAGGTAGTCGATTTGAATGGCGTCGTCGTTCTGAGCGCATTGGCGTTGACCAAATTTTCCTTTGATAAGCCGGAAGCATCGTAAAGCGTGCAGAACTGTTTAACTTACCATATATGATGGATCTTAAAATTATAGGGGATCGAATGCGACGAACCAAAATCACTACTTTATAGATCTCGTCGAGCCGGACGTCGTGGTGGTGTCCGTTGTTCAGTTTGACGACCCGATTGTCCCGAAAAGCGTGAAATATGCAAAAAGTTACTATATTTCGCATAGAAGCCCTATATTTTATGTGTCTTTTTAATCCAAACTTTGTGGAGAGGGTCTTATGTGCAAAATGGTTGTACAGTGGTGGACCTATTATGAAATATCAAGTGCAGAGGGGCTAGTTGCCATTTTGTGTGCATTATGTGTATTTAGCGACGTAGGGTTGCATGTTGGGAACCCTAGCCGCAATTGGTAACCGCAGCCTCCACCCCACGACTTCAACGATTCCTCTGCTACCTCTCCCGAGCAGCTGCGCCGCCGGCCGCAACGTCCCCTCGCCGGGAAAGGCAAAGAGAAGCAAAAGCAACCTTGCTTTTGGGCTTTGTTGAGGAGGAAACGATCAAGAAGGCTTAGAAACCTTCCAAGTTGCATCTGGAGTCCCTTTTTGTCTCTGTGATCGCGACCTGAGAAGCACTGGCACCCAGTTTCGCCGCGCGCCGCCGGGCCACCATCTCCTTCTCCCTCAACTCCGGCGAGATGAGTCTTCGGTTTCCTTTGTTTTTCTTGCAACCTAGACCCTAGCAGTCGTGTTCTGAGATCGAGGAGGTGCCCCAGGTGAAGCCGCGAAGCCTCGAGACCTCCGGTTGCCGTCGAATGGAGTGGGGGGCCGCCGGAACCCTAATTTTGGCCGAGATTCTTGCGCGCCGCTTCCGGAGCTCCGGCGGTGGAACCATCTTGATCAGAAATCTCTGCTGATCCCCAGAAGACTAGCCACAAATTTTGGTGGACTCTGGTGCAGTGTGGAGTGCGGGAGAGGAAGCCCTAGGTTGCGGGTTCTTGGTGTTGGCCGAGCAACGACGCCCCATCGCCGCCATCGCTCCTCCGGCGCTGGCCAAACCTGGTAAGTCTTCTGACACTTTGGGCTTGCCTTTGGTTCATTTGCATGCAACCCATGTAGCTCGGTTCTCAAGTTGCCATTAATGGGCTAATTAAGTTTCTTCTTCTTCTTCCTCGAGTTGGGGGGACCCAGGGAGCTCCGAGCTTGCGCAGCTGAGGTGCTACCCACCTCTGGAGGTTCAAGGAAGGCAGTGCTCGCCTTGGTTTGGAACTTGACCGAGAGGCAAGGGAGCTCAGCCAACGCGTGCTCCATCAAGGAAGGAGCAAGACCATCTTGCTCCAGCGACTAAACCAGCAGCTGTGCAAACCTATTAAGGTGAGCCCTCGAGCCTTCGTGATGTCCTCTAGTTGATGCTCACCTTTGTTACTGTCCAAAATCTCGGGATTGGTAAGTGCCCAACGTCGGGCCCTAAGTAAGTCGTGTTTCGGTTACCTTGCTCCGGCCTCTAACAGGGTGGTTCCGCTTGTTACGGCATTTTGGTGTTGGCATATTTCGTGAGTCAAGTCAGTGAGTTGAGTCGGAGTCTTAAAGGGATCAAATTGTCAATCAGCAATCAAAGACTTAGAGAAGTTTCAACAAGAGCTCAAGTTGACACTCAGTGTCTTGAGTCTTGAAGATTGAAGTTGAAGAATTGTGGATTAGTTACATCAATCTCAAGAAGAAAGTATTCAAAAGGATCAGGTATGGTTAACTAAATAATTTTGGTGGTCCGAATACTTTCTTATAGTCTAGAAACACTTGGATGAATTTTTAATTGCATAAAAATCAAAAACTGGACATGGGACATGTTCAGGATCCGGATCAGACAGTCCAATCCGGATCCCGAAGGGTGCTTGTTCATTGGCAAATCCGATCCGGATCAAAGGTCATTTCAATCCGGATCCCGAACATGGGTTTTTGCTGGAATATATGAACGATCCGGATCGGGCATTTCAATCCGGATCCCGAACACTGTTTTTCTGGAATAGCCTGACTCGTTACGACGATCCGGATCACAGTAAATCCGATCCGGATCGCCGTCCTGAAAATTTCCAGATAAGGTAAGTTTTTGATTCTTATCTCTTTCCAAAGGTTTCTAAACTATAAATAGACATTTAGGGTTTCTCAAAAACGTGGGGAGCACGGCCGATCAGTTGATAAAACACTTGAGAGCAACCCTAGAGGCTAGGTTTTTATCGTTCTTCTTTATAGCCTCTTTTAGGTCAATTCGACGGTTCTTTCAAGAACATATCTTTTGTCGAATTGATCTAATCTTTGCTTAGAGATTTTTCCCATGGATCTTCATTGATAATCTAAGCAAAGGATCACCATCGAAGCCAATATTCTTACCGGCTGAGTTTGCGTCGTGGATTCGACGTGGCATCGTGGATTCGGTGTGCTAAAGGCGTTTCGTGGATTCGAAATGTGTGCTCGTGGATTCGAGTGGCGTTCGTGGATTCGAACGTGTGCAGTGGACGTGCAATCGTTGGAGCGCAAGGTCCGAAGAAGTTGGAGGAGGGGTTAAATCCGTGGAGATGGTAATCACCTTGTTATTCTTCTTTTCTTAGTGGATTGTTATTGCGTGGACATCCAATCGGTGAGCGCAAGGTCCGAAGAAGCTGAAGGAGGGGTTTGAGTCCGTGGAGTCGGTAATCACCTTGTTATTCTTCTATTCTTAGTGGATTGTTATTGCGTGTTGGTCCCGTGGTTTTTCTCCTGGATTGGAGTTTCCACGTATATCTCGGTGTGCTGTTTTTATTTTCCGCATTGGCTTTTATTTTGCACTGAGATTTGGTTTTATAAGTATTACACCTATTCACCCCCCCCTCTAGTTGTTTGATAGTACCTATTTAGATCCTTGTGGATCCTTTATATAAACCAACAATTGGTATCAGAGCGGGTTTTAGGTTTATCTATCATGTCGGGTGAAAGTGGTAATATTTATAGACCTCCTCTTTTTGATGGGACTAATTATGCTTATTGGAAAGTGCGGATGAGAGCTTTTCTCATCTCAATTGATGAGCGGGTATGGCAATCCGTGGAATACGGTTGGGTGCATCCTGTTGAGGAAGTAGGAAATTCTACTATCCCAAAACCTCGCTCTAGATGGTCCAAGGAGAAATTTGAAAGATCTTCTTACAATGGAAAAGGTATGAACGCTTTATTTAATTCTCTTTCCTCGACTGAGTTCACACGAATTTCCGCGTGTGAAACCGCGAAGGAAATTTGGGATATTCTCAAAATTACACATGAGGGTACTAATCTTGTAAAAATTCAAAAGCTCCAGATGCTTACAAGTCAATTTGACTCTATTCATATGGAAGAGCTTGAATTGTTTACAGATTATTACACTAGACTTCAAGATGTAATCAATACTTGTGCTAATTTAGGAGAAAAGATCCCGGAGTCGAGAATTGTAAGAAAGATACTTCGGACTCTTCCGGAACGGTTTAGGGCAAAGGTTACCGCCATTGAAACCGTTAGTCATCCGGATGAGATGAGTGTAGAGGAATTAGTAGGCGCTTTGCAAACTTATGAAATGACTTTTCCTACTAATCAAGTTTCTTCCAAGTCTTCTTCTAAGCTTACAGGTATTGCATTCAAATCAACAAAGGAAGAAGATAGCGAATTGAGTTCCGACGATGAAATCTCTTTTGCCGATTTTGAAGAACAATTGGCGCGGATCACAAAGAAATTTCGTCGGAAGTTTTGGAAGAATCGAACCGATGGATCTTCATCCACGAAACCTTCTAAAGGATCATCGGGTTCTAAATCCTCTAACCTCAAAAGCTTTGCAAAACCTTCTAAAGAAAAAGAAAAAGATGATTTCGAAGGGGAAATCCAATGCTATAGATGCAAAGGCTACGGCCATTTTTCAACGGAATGTCCTTCTCCGAAATCATATAAAAAGAAGGCTTTGCAAGCGAAAACTTGGGACGATTCTACTTCTAATGAATCGACCTCAAGTAAAGAGGAAAAAGTCGTTGCCTTACATGCTTCTCAAATTCCCTCTTCTAATGTTTGTTTATCATCTTTAATCACTGACTCTATTCCTTTGATTTTGCATGAAACATCAACATCCAACGGAGAGTCATCAAGTGAGGGGGAGTCGGACGAAGAAGAACTCGTTGAGGCATATCAACAACTTCTTACGGAATCAAAGAAGATGGCCAAGCATATTAAGAAGTTGAGGAAGCAACGACTTGAGATTCAAGACGAGAATCATGCTTTAAAGATCAATCTTCATGATCTCGAGGAGGAACGAGAGCTTTTATTGGATAATAATAAAATCCTCCAAGAAAAGATAAACCAATCGGAGACAAACGCTAAATCATATATGGACAAGATTGGTTTTCTAGAAAAACAGTTTGAGGAGATTCATGTCACCAACCAAGCATTGACCAAGCAAGTTCATGAACTCAAATCCGACATACAAAGGCTTTCAACCGTTTCCAAGAAACTAGATTGTATGTGCGGATTAGGTCAAACAAGCAAGGTTGGTTTGGGTTCTAAAAAGGATCAAACTGTGCATGCTTCAAGTTCCACAATCATTGAAAGGAAGAACGTGTCACCTTTGTGGACTTGAAGGACATTTGGTGAAGGATTGCCTGAAAAAGAGAAAGAAAAATCCTTCGACAACTTCATCTATGGAGCGGACTCAAGGGACTCAAAAGATACATCAAGTCAAAGGAGTTCACTCAAACCACCAAAGGTCCGAGCCACAACATCAATCATACAAGTGGATCATTGCGAGGCAAAGACCTAAGGTGGATCAACAGTCAAAGCTATCAACTCCCGACAACAGTGAATCAAGACAACCCAAAATTCGACGATTTTGGATTCGGAAAGGTGACATCTTTCCTTGTCTTAAGTTCTAAATAGCTTATGACTGTATGTAATGCTTTGATTGGTTTTCCCTTCATATTTTTCTGAATCTCTGCATTACATGTTTTCAATGCTCTTTGTTTTTATTTTTTTTTAACAAAAGGTTTTTAATGAGCAAGTGCATTGAATAAAAAGGGGCTTCACGTTTATTCACTCCAAATTAATTTTATATAGATTATCAACTTTACTCCATAATCATAATCTTGAAGATACTTCATTATAGGAGTTTTTGATATTATAAGCATCAAATTTTAGAAATCATGTGTGATCTTTAGATGCTTAATCTATCTCGGTTGTGTGAATTCATTGTGATAAACGTGAGACAACCGATAGACTAAAATTTGGAATTTGATTCTTTCACGTAAGAGATTGCATTCTTACAGGGGTAAATAAATGAATTGCAAAAGATGTGGAAAGAGTTACATCCGAAAGGAGTGTGAAAACTACCACCACATGTTGGAAAGAGCTGCCACCCCGGTCGTCCGGTTTGTGTGTGAAGCTACCACATGTTATGGATGCTTGAAAAATATTTTATGAAATTTTGTTTAGTTGAAGCATTCGGAGATTCATATTCAAAGTTCTTATATTCTGAACAATCTCCTGGTTGGTATAAGGTGGGATAGTTGAAAGATGCTCAAAGAGCCACCCTTAGGCATTTTAGTGCTTATCTCAAATTTGAAAGGGAAAGAAATCAAATTGATGTCATTTGGAAATCTCTGTAAGTCATCTTTGTACATCCGTTACATCTTGATAGACTTTGGATCTCAAGATTATTTTTGATGACTTTTGTTTGACGTATATAATGTGAAAAACGGTTTATAATGTTTTATCTTTGTTTTTCATGATTTCGGAGTAAATCTTTTTAATTTTTGTGAAATTAATTGGATTGAATGACACCTATGTGATCTCATATTATTCTCAAGCACTTAAATTGTTTTCTTGATGGAATACAAATCGGTAATTCAAATATTTCAAAATCTAGATTTGTTTCAAGAAATTAATTGATTTTTGCGTTCGAGTACCGGTACGCAATCTATGTTTTTGTTATATACCGGAACTGAGCTTTTATCTCTCTTTCACTATGGACTAATGCTGTTAGTGATTTCCTTTTGTCTAGTATGTTTACTGTTTGACAATTTGTGACAAAAAGGGGGAGAAGAGAAATAGGGGAGAAGAGATCATCGAGATAGGGGGAGACAGAGATGAGATCATCAAGATAGGGGGAGACGGAGATGAGAACATCGAGAAAAAGAAAGGAGATGAGAAAAATGAGCCGAAAAACAAAAGAACCAAAAGGACGAATCAAATGTAGGATTTACATTTAATTTCTAACGACTGACTTTTGATTTGTTTGGAGTTTTGTTTTTGCAGGATCAACATCACCTTAAGACTCCAAGTCCTAAGTCATAGAGTTTGTTCTAAGACTGGTTCAAATGTATTTTTGTTTATTGGATCTTTCACGCAAAGAAAGTCAATGTTTTGGTGATGACATTGAGTTTCGATTTTTTGGTTTAAGATGAGTGACTTGAGCGCTTTTATGTATTTTTGGGTTTTGTCACGAAATTGCCAAAGGGGGAGATTGTTACGGCATTTTGGTGTTGGCATATTTCGTGAGTCAAGTCAGTGAGTTGAGTCGGAGTCTTAAAGGGATCAAATTGTCAATCAGCAATCAAAGACTTAGAGAAGTTTCAACAAGAGCTCAAGTTGACACTCAGTGTCTTGAGTCTTGAAGATTGAAGTTGAAGAATTGTGGATTAGTTACATCAATCTCAAGAAGAAAGTATTCAAAAGGATCAGGTATGGTTAACTAAATAATTTTGGTGATCCGAATACTTTCTTATAGTGTAGAAACACTTGGATGAATTTTTAATTGCATAAAAATCAAAAACTGGACATGGGACATGTTCAGGATCCGGATCAGACAGTCCAATCCGGATCCCGAAGGGTGCTTGTTCATTGGCAAATCCGATCCGGATCAAAGGTCATTTCGATCCGGATCCCGAACATGGGTTTTTGCTGGAATATATGAACGATCCGGATCGGGCATTTCAATCCGGATCCCGAACCCTGTTTTTCTGGAATAGCCTGACTCGTTACGACGATCCGGATCACAGTAAATCCGATCCGGATCGCCGTCCTGAAAATTTCCAGATAAGGTAAGTTTTTGATTCTTACCTCTTTCCAAAGGTTTCTAAACTATAAATAGACATTTAGGGTTTCTCAAAAACGTGGGGAGCACGGCCGATCAATTGATAAAACACTTGAGAGCAACCCTAGAGGCTAGGTTTTTATCGTTCTTCTTTATAGCCTCTTTTAGGTCAATTCGACAGTTCTTTCAAGAACATATCTTTTGTCGAATTGATCTAATCTTTGCTTAGAGATTTTTCCCATGGATCTTCATTGATAATCTAAGCAAAGGATCACCATCGAAGCCAATATTCTTACCGGCTGAGTTTGCGTCGTGGATTCGACGTGGCATCGTGGATTCGGTGTGCTAAAGGCGTTTCGTGGATTCGAAACATGTGCTCGTGGATTCGAGTGGCGTTCGTGGATTCGAACGTGTGCAGTGGACGTGCAATCGTTGGAGCGCAAGGTCCGAAGAAGTTGGAGGAGGGGTTAAATCCGTGGAGACGGTAATCACCTTGTTATTCTTCTTTTCTTAGTGGATTGTTATTGCGTGGACATCCAATCGGTGAGCGCAAGGTCCGAAGAAGCTGAAGGAGGGGTTTGAGTCCGTGGAGTCGGTAATCACCTTGTTATTCTTCTATTCTTAGTGGATTGTTATTGCGTGTTGGTCCCGTGGTTTTTCTCCTGGATTGGAGTTTCCACGTATATCTCGGTGTGCTGTTTTTATTTTCCGCATTGGTTTTTATTTTGCACTGAGATTTGGTTTTATAAGTATTACACCTATTCACCCCCCCCTCTAGTTGTTTGATAGTACCTATTTAGATTCTTGTGGATCCTTTATATAAACCAACAATTGGTATCAGAGCGGGTTTTAGGTTTATCTATCATGTCGGGTGAAAGTGGTAATATTTATAGACCTCCTCCTCAAGCCACTCTCTTCAACAGATTGACTAGATACATTATATAATTTATTTGGGATTTCAAACATCTATTGATCTTGGTAATTCATTTTCTTTATCATTTTAATGATTTGATAAACGCCGTACTCATAAGATCATGATGGATGTGTTTGAACTTGATCAACTTTAAAGGTTTTAATTTCTGTAAATTTTCATGTCATTATTTGAATGTTATTGATAGATTTAACATAATTTATTTCTCTTGACATGAAACGATGATTTTTGTTTAAAGTTGATGTGCTAAAATGCTTACATACTTTTTCCGGATTTTATTGAATTTTTCTAAATTATTCTGAAGAAAAAGTTGGAGCCGATCCGGATCGGACATGAATGATCCGGATCCCGAACGCAGGTGTTTCCTGCGGGTAGCCGATCCGGATCGAGATTCTTTATTAGAACAAGAGGGATTTTGATTTCTTTTATTCCAATCTTTTGTTCTTAAGACTCCAGAGTTTCTCTCTCTAAATTTCATCCTTCTTGGAGCCTTTCAAACTCGAGTTCTTCGATTCCAAGTAAGTTTTATTGATCAAAATCTCGGTTTCTCACTGTTTTTCCTTGTTTACTCAAAACATGAGTAGAAATCATGGAACTTTTTCATTTGTGAATGGTTTTTGGTCAAATTTCTTTTGAAATAAGAACTCTGGGTAGATTAGTTTTGATTATATGCTAGGTATTCTCTTGATTAACGAATTTTTGGGCTTCGATTTCTGAAAATTTGATTTTAGGGCATATAATGGGAATTTTCCACAATCACGCAATTGATCTATTTTTAAATTTCCTTTTGCAAAACTAATTTGATTCCTAGTCTCTCTACACGATAATGATTGTTTGGGTACAATTTTTCTAATTTTTGAAAATTAACAATTTTTTCGTGTTCTTGAGGTGTTCCTCACAGGATTTCTTTTCTCAAGAAACCAATAGCAATGGTGATCACGTGGATCATTTTCCTTCTAGCAGCTATGGTACATGCGAGAGACACTGTCAAGCCCAAGAGGGCTAAAAAGGATGAAGTCATTTGGGATGAGTTGTCAGATGATGAAACACATCCTAGAAAATCGCCACAGAAAACCTCTGTTGCATCGAAAGGGAAAGCCCGTGCAGAGACATCAAAGGAAAAGGCTCCGCCCACTGCTACGGAAAAAGGAAAAGCACCAATGACCTCTTCATCCATACTAAAAAGAAAAAGACTCGCTCGACGACCTGGACGAGCTCGAGGTATTGAAATAAATGAACCATGTCAACAGAATCCAAAGAATATCTCTCAAATTGACACTGAATCTGAAGACGAAGAAGATTGGGACACATTTCTTGATGAAGTACAACAAGGTATTGATGAAGAAAATAAGGTTTACCTAAAGAACAAGAAGCTACTGAAGTCTTCCTCAATACTTAAGCAGCAAGCAAGGAAAAAGAATGTGCCAATCAATGAACCTCTTGACAATTCACATTCTTTGCCAAGAAGATCTCCTCGGAATGAAGGACAGACTGCTCCGTCAATCGTCACACAACGTTCCTCAACTTTCAGAAGAATTGACCAAAAGGGAGACCTGGAGTCTTCCATCAAACAAGAGCAAGACAAAATGGGTCTAGGACTCAGAAAGATGTCCAAGGACATACATCAGATGAAACAAGAGTGTTCTACGATTTCGGGATTGCTTAAAGGAATTTTGAAGAAGCTGGGTTGCACGAGCTCTGAGGACTCCGCCTCGAATGACTCAGATTCAGATGCTTGAATCGTTTGACCACTAATTCTCTTGTGCAGGATTTCAGTTTTTTAGGTTTTAATGTTCTGTTTTTATTTTTTTTTAGTTTTAGTTCTCAGGTTTTTCTTGATGTTGAACTTTTTAACTCTCCTTGTGTTTTGTAATCTTTGGCTAATTTTTTGTGACAAAAAGGGTGTCACGCCCCGGGGATTCAAATCGCGCGGAAGAGGAGCCACCGATGCCCCTGAATCAGCCATATATTTTTTTTTGTAAAACATTACTCCCCGGCGCGTGCCCAGACCCGCCGCATACACAAATTCACTCTGCAAACGGGCAGAGTCTCCTTTGTATATGCACGGCGTCTCAACTACAAAGTGTCTCACAAGGCGTAGCACACACAATCTCTAACCACATCAGTTGGGGTCTCGTACACATACAACCAAACAATTCACATGATATTCTAGCATTCACTTGGAGCATAGAGGCCGGTGTTTTGAAAGGATAAATAATCGCAAGGTTTTGAAAGCGGCATCCACACGACGCCATTGTTTATGAAAACAGTTCGCAAACACATAAATCCCATAAGGTTTGTAAAGCTCGGTGCCCACTCGACACCCACGTTTTAAAAGTAGTTTTCGCAAACGGTTTTCTTTGCTTTTCATCGTTCAAAACGGCCAAGTAAGAGAGAACGTAGAATTCATTCAATTATTCGAAAAGGAAAAAGGGCAACATCCACTTCGACCCCACGGGGGTATCGCAAACCACAACTAACTAACATGAGTAATAAAAGATAAAGGGAAAGAAAGGTCACTGTGTCTGAAGCTCGATCAAAGTCAGATCAGCACCCTAACGTCCTCACCGGCGCCCTAGCACTCGCCCCTGGACGAACCTGTCACGGAGTGGGAAGTCAGTGACTAGAAATAGCATGATAAGCGTAGTAAACAAAGATAAGGCAAACCACAAACACCGGAGCAACTATCCCTCCCATGCATCATCCACCACACCCTGTATCAATATGACATCGGGCACCTTCCCCGATGCCCACCGCCGAGCACCTGCCTCGCAAAGCAGCATCGGGCACCTTCCCCGATGCCCACCGCCGAGCACCTGCCTCGGCCGCCGAGCACCCGCCTCGACGTCACCGCTCACACCCCCCACCCATGGGGGCCCCCATTCCTAACGCCACCTTCGCGTGGGGTACACGGGTCAACGTACCACTTTTCCGGAAAAGCACACCCTTTGCGGTGGCCAAACCGCGGGTGTGCGTGTAGTAAATCTCGAGCCTCATCCGAGCACCAACCTCGGTAAAACGGACCGAGCACCTGCCTCGGCATCCAAATATCCACAAAATAGCTTTAACAGGGTTAGTGAATGTAAACATGCAATTACTAAGATCTTTGTGCGTGTAGCAAATCTCGAGCCTCATCCGAGCACCCTCCTCGGCAAAACGGACCGAGCACCTGCCTCGGCATCCAAATATCCACACAATAGCTTTAACAGGGTTAGCAAATGTAAACATGCAATTACTAAGATCTTACCCCTTTTCCCATAACTCCGGAAACCAAGTCAATGGAAGAGTCCCCACAGCGACCCATAGTCGCCATACTATAAAGATAATAAAACACCAACCTTTACCGGAGTTAACAATATTCCACAAGTTCAACTTTAATGATCTGAAGGGTCACGTCGATCACCGTCCCCAACGCTAGTGTGTCCCGGACATCCCTACCTTTGTTCGGGTAGGGCGAACTGCCCGCCCGGTCTTCTACCGCGACGGCCGTAAATCCGGAGGTCCACATCACCCACCAAACCCCTCAACAAAATAAACATAGCAACAACGAGACTGTGCATAAAGAGGTTCTAAGGGGTACCCACCTGGAACGCGAAGAAAAGGGTGTGCGGGAAATTCCAGTCAGAAGTTCTCCCACCTTGCGCCCGGAAAACTAAGGTAGGAAAAGTATTGTTAAAAACATCGTCGTGGTCAAAAACACTCAAAAACGGGGCGAAACGGGCCAAAAACGGAGCTTCTGGACACTCTGGCCGCAACCTGGTGCACGGGTCCAGGCGTGGACCGGGTCCACGACAGAAAACGGCGGCGGCACAGACCGGGTTCACGGCACGGTGAGCCGCTGGAGCACGGCCAGCATCGCGGACCGGGTTCACGGCCACAGTGCCTGCGGCCGCAGACCGGGTGCACGCCACTGCCGTGCGCCATTGCGGCTTGGGCCGGGCCGCGCACGGGATGGAGCGCGCACCGGGTCCACGCGGTTGGGCTGTGAAGGCGTACACCGGGTGCACGCCCGTCCGGTGGACCGCGCGACCTGGCGCACGCATTCGTGCACCGGGTCCGCGCCCCCGGGTCCGGAAGCTGTGCGCCGGGTGCACGCCGGGCCCTGTGGACCGCGCGGCCTGGCGCACGCATTCGTGCGCCGGGTCCGCGCCCCATGGGCCCGGGAGCTGTACGCCGGGTGCACGCCGCGTCCCGTGGACCGCGCAGCGATGCGGCCGTACGGGGATGAACAGTAACCCCTTTTTTTTTTGCTTTCTTCTCCGTTTTCGCTCCCGTGCGACTCCGGCGACGACCTCGTGGGCATGATAACGGCGGCGGCGGCCTCCCGTTTGACAACGGCGACGGCGGCTTCCCGTTACCACAACCCACGACGCGTGCGACACCCGAACAACCCCCCAACCAAAACCTCGACCCCACAGAAAATGCAATAAAGGGGGAACGACGCTTACCGTGATCTTGTGAGGAAAAGGGTGGGAGGGTGGATCGTCCCTCTCGTCTCCAACGGAAGGCTCCACGAGGGATGGGTTTCCCCCGTTCTTCCCTTCTCCTCGTCTCGTCGCCTCGGTTTCTCATGCGCCTCATGAAAAGGGAGGAAGAAAGGAATGGGGTTTTCTTTCTTAAAAGTGCCGCCCTAAATCCTAGCCGTCAAGGGGGAAAAACCAAGAGGAAAAAGAAAAACCCTAGGGCCCCCGGTTTTAAGGGAAACCCTAATAACAATCGGCGGCTAAGATTGTCTCGAAAAGCGTGTCATCCAATCGCACGGTTCCCGGGGCGCCTAAAGGGGTCCGAACTTCAAAAATTTATTCTGGGAGAACCGGGAGTCGGAATCCGAAACCGATCGCGTCCCCGTTCTCCGTTTCGCGAGCCCTTCCGCCTAAAAATGTCCGCGAGTCCCGACGGACTTTCCGGAAAAAAACACTAAAAATCGTCCCACAGTCGGACAGTCGTAAGAAAGGGATAACGGAAAGGGTAACGGAAAAGCCAGGTCTTACATCACTCACCAATAAAAACAAGTTTCGTCCCCGAAACTTAACTCCCGCCTGCGGCGAAGAGGTCCGGGTAGCACTCCCCCATCTTTGACTCTGGTTCCTAAGTTACCTCACATTCTTCCTGGTTGCTTCACAGCGCCTTCCCATAGGGGAATCGTCCGGTTGCGCAACCTTTTTGTCCTCTCGTGCTAAGATCCGCATCGAGGTTTGGCAGTAAAGGCAACCGGTATGTCACCGGGCCTACGCGCTCCAACATCCCGAAAATCGGGTCATTGCCGCCAACCAACAATGCCAAGAGCTCGAACCATTAGCAATACGCAACTCATTTACTTAAGGCGTTCTGTCACACCGCCAGCGATCTTGTCCTGACTCAACCCACCTGGACGTCTATGGCGTACTGTTACAACGCCTCGGGTCTTGGCCCGTCTCACCTCACCTGGACGTCTAAGGCGTACTGTTACAACGCCTCGGGTCTATTGTCACAAGGCCGGAAGTTGGACCTATTTAACCCTTAACAAAAAAAAACCAACATAAAAGACAACTAAGTCTTCACCTCCTTATTGGGCAGGAGGGTACGAAGCATTACTTCTAAGGGTTCCTCTGGGGTCGTGGCCAAAATTTCTCTTGTACGAGGTCTTCCTTGCTACTACCTCCCTCGTAGCCGAAACGTCTGCTTTCCCCCGCCGGTCGCTGACGTTCGCTTTCACCTGTTGGCACACCAAAAATTGCGCCACAATTTGTGCCACATCGCTCTTTCGATTTGGGCCACCAGAAGGTCTGCCATAGATCCCTGCACCTCTTTGTACCTCCGGAATGCGCAGTGTAGGAGGTATTACATACTTTGGCTAGATTTTCTTCCCTCGTTTCTAGCTTATCGGGCACACGAATTCGTCCCCGGAACCTTATTACATCCCTGAGTCACTCGTAAAAATTCCGCCTTGCTCCGAGGACATTCTGTCTTGCACCAGTTGTAGTTACGTGTCCGCCGATGGGTCTCCCAAGATCCTCTTGGAGATTCGTCAGACTAGATCTTATAGTCCTTTCCGGGCTTCGGCTGTATGAGCACTGGCGCCTGTGTGCGTCTGTCTTTAAGTTCTTTGAAACTCCTTTGGCACTGGGCTGTCCAGACGAACCTCTACCCACTTTGGGTTAGTCGATTTAGGGAAGTGGCCTCCCACGAAGCGTCTGTAATGGCCTGCCCGTCCTAAGAAGCTTCGGATCTTCGTCACCGTTGTTGGCCGAGCCCAGTTGGCCACCGACTTGATCCTCCTCGGATCCACTGCAATTCCAGATGTCGAAACGGTACGCCCCAAAAAGTCCACCTCACGGAGCCAAAACTCACACTTTATGAGTTTGGCATATGGGTGCTGATCCTGGAGGGTCTAGGGGATTACTCGCGAGTGTTTCCCATATCCCTTGTCCGTTGTGTGAGTAGATCGGAACGTCCACTATAAGACCATTACCGGCTGGTCTAAGGAGGGCTTGAGTATCCTATTCCTCATGCCTATGAATACCGCTGGTGCGTTAACGAGTCTGAACGGTATGACCGTGAACTCATGACAACCACTCCGAGTTCATAAGGCTGCTTTTCGGTAAGTCCGGTTCCCGGAGACGCACTTGGAACTTCAAGCAGTCAACTACCACTAAAAGATTGCCGCGACTGTCGGCCCCATGCGTGATGCCGTTAACTTTTAACGGAAACCTCATTAGTCCTTAGAGACTAAGAACCCGTCTCGCCCTCGCTGGGCAGGAAGGAGTACAGCCGCCTGCCTCGAGGGGTAGCCGGAGGATCCGACCGAACTTAATTCTACGATGGGATTTCTTCTAATATCTATGGTAGGGAGAAACATGAAGCGAGGTGGAGGAGTGGGATGCTGTTACGGGTGATGTCCCTGTTTCCGAGGGGCAGTTGAAACAATGGCGCCCCGGTTTGCTGCATCGACCATTGTCCTCCCGTCGGCGCATTCGTGGTTCCTTGTTGCCATCTCAGGTATTTAGGAGGCCGGCTCCTCTTGGTATGCTCCTTTCCAAAACAAGGTCGAGCTCGTTTCTTATCCCCGCCGTGATGTGAGCTCTCCCGTCGGGCTCGTGAAATCGCAAATCCGTGCTCCACTGTGGTGGCTCTATCGACCACCTCCTAGAAGGTGTGCATACCCGCCGTTTGCACCACCTTGTAGATGTCGCTTCGTAAACCATTCACAAAAAGACGGGCTTTGTGCGATTCATCTCTTATAACAGGGGGAACACATTTGGTCAACCTCACAATTTGCCCGTTGATAACCCGTAACTGTCTGACTTCCTTTCTTGATGTGCTTCAGGTCATCTTCCATCTGCTGTTTGATGCTGTCGGAGAGAAATGCCTCAAACAGTTTTCTCGGAACGTGGTCCAAGATGGAAGGGCGGTGCCCCCCCCCCCCCCCCCCCCCCCCCGAGGGGTCCGGGCACACCGTCCTCCACCACCTGCGGGCGTTTCCCTCAAGAAAGTGGACTGCCAAAGGGACCCGTTCATGTTCTTCCATCAATAGGTCTTCAAAAAAAACTTTCCATGGTATCCACCCATTTTCCACGACCAAAGGGTCGGTCGTCTCTCCCTCAAACACGGGTGGGTCGACCCTCTTGAAATTTGCCAAGTTCGCTGTCACCCCATCCCATTCGGTTTGCCGGATAAGGGCTTCCCCCGCAGCTACGGCGGTCATTCTGGGGATAGGTGTCACCACGGTCTCTCCCAAGGGAGCTCCGACAGTGGCTCCCGGCGTAGGTCCCGAAGTTGCTGGTGTTAGTGCTACTGAGGGCGTCGTCGGATAAACCGACGGTATCTCGGTCACCGTGGTCGGAGAAGGGGCAACCGTAGTCTCGCTGACCGCCACCGACGGTCTCGTCACTGGTGCGGTTGGTCCGGGCAAAGAAGCCTGGGCGACCTCGATTGGTATTGTCGACTATTGCGCCCACTGCCGCATTTGTTCCATAAGGGTTGCTAACTGCCCGGCCACCTCTTGTAGTTGTTGTCGGTGCGCTGATACTCCGCCGCTATTGGCACTGTACTTTCTGCCCCCGCGTTCTCCGCTGATAACCCATTTCGGGCCATTATTCGCTATATACAAAGAAACCAAGTCAACCCTAGACCTAACGGGTCTAGCACCACGACCTACAGACGCACCGAAATTAAATCCCCCTTTTTCCCTCGCACACTCACGACCTACTGGTCTACCCCAAGTTCACTTTATTATTCAGTAGTTAGTGTATTGCGCCCCGTGGATGTTGGGCCCCGACTATTGTGGTTAAAGTTTACCTCTCTGATACCATTTTAATCTGTCACACCCCGGGGATTCAAATCGCGCGGAAGAGGAGCCACCGATGCCCCTGAATCAGCCATATATTTTTTTTTGTAAAACATTACTCCCCGGCGCGTGCCCAGACCCGCCGCATACACAAATTCACTATGCAAACGGGCAGAGTCTCCTTTGTATATGCACGGCGTCTCAACTACAAAGTGTCTCACAAGGCGTAGCACACACAATCTCTAACCACATCAGTTGGGGTCTCGTACACATACAACCAAACATTCACATGATATTCTAGCATTCACTTGGAGCATAGAGGCCGGTGTTTTGAAAGGATAAATAATCGCAAGGTTTTGAAAGCGGCATCCACACGACGCCATTGTTTATGAAAACAGTTCGCAAACACATAAATCCCATAAGGTTTGTAAAGCTCGGTGCCCACTCGACACCCACGTTTTAAAAGTAGTTTCGCAAACGGTTTTCTTTGCTTTTCATCGTTCAAAACGGCCAAGTAGAGAGAACGTAGAATTCATTCAATTATTCGAAAGGAAAAAGGGCAACATCCACTTCGACCCCACGGGGGTATCGCAAACCACAACTAACTAACATGAGTAATAAAAGATAAAGGGAAAGAAAGGTCACTGTGTCTGAAGCTCGATCAAAGTCAGATCAGCACCCTAACGTCCTCACCGGCGCCCTAGCACTCGCCCCTGGACGAACCTGTCACGGAGTGGGAAGTCAGTGACTAGAAATAGCATGATAAGCGTAGTAAACAAAGATAAGGCAAACCACAAACACCGGAGCAACTATCCCTCCCATGCATCATCCACCACACCCTGTATCAATATGACATCGGGCACCTTCCCCGATGCCCACCGCCGAGCACCTGCCTCGCAAAGCAGCATCGGGCACCTTCCCCGATGCCCACCGCCGAGCACCTGCCTCGGCCGCCGAGCACCCGCCTCGACGTCACCGCTCACACCCCCCACCCATGGGGGCCCCCATTCCTAACGCCACCTTCGCGTGGGGTACACGGGTCAACGTACCACTTTTCCGAAAAGCACACCCTTTGCGGTGGCCAACCGCGGGTGTGCGTGTAGTAAATCTCGAGCCTCATCCGAGCACCAACCTCGGTAAAACGGACCGAGCACCTGCCTCGGCATCCAAATATCCACAAAATAGCTTTAACAGGGTTAGTGAATGTAAACATGCAATTACTAAGATCTTTGTGCGTGTAGCAAATCTCGAGCCTCATCCGAGCACCCTCCTCGGCAAAACGGACCGAGCACCTGCCTCGGCATCCAAATATCCACACAATAGCTTTAACAGGGTTAGCAAATGTAAACATGCAATTACTAAGATCTTACCCCTTTTCCCATAACTCCGGAAACCAAGTCAATGGAAGAGTCCCCACAGCGACCCATATCGCCATACTATAAAGATAATAAAACACCAACCTTTACCGGAGTTAACAATATTCCACAAGTTCAACTTTAATGATCTGAAGGGTCACGTCGATCACCGTCCCCAACGCTAGTGTGTCCCGGACATCCCTACCTTTGTTCGGGTAGGGCGAACTGCCCGCCCGGTCTTCTACCGCGACGGCCGTAAATCCGGAGGTCCACATCACCCACCAAACCCCTCAACAAAATAAACATAGCAACAACGAGACTGTGCATAAGAGGTTCTAAGGGGTACCCCCTGGAACGCGAAGAAAAGGGTGTGCGGGAAATTCCAGTCAGAAGTTCTCCCACCTTGCGCCCGGAAAACTAAGGTAGGAAAAGTTTGTTAAAAACATCGTCGTGGTCAAAAACACTCAAAAACGGGGCGAAACGGGCCAAAAACGGAGCTTCTGGACACTCTGGCCGCAACCTGGTGCACGGGTCCAGGCGTGGACCGGGTCCACGACAGAAAACGGCGGCGGCACAGACCGGGTTCACGGCACGGTGAGCCGCTGGAGCACGGCCAGCATCGCGGACCGGTTCACGGCCACAGTGCCTGCGGCCGCAGACCGGGTGCACGCCACTGCCGTGCGCCATTGCGGCTTGGGCCGGGCCGCGCACGGGATGGAGCGCGCACCGGGTCCACGCGGTTGGGCTGTGAAGGCGTACACCGGGTGCACGCCCGTCCGGTGGACCGCGCGACCTGGCGCACGCATTCGTGCACCGGGTCCGCGCCCCCGGGTCCGGAAGCTGTGCGCCGGGTGCACGCCGGGCCCTGTGGACCGCGCGGCCTGGCGCACGCATTCGTGCGCCGGGTCCGCGCCCCATGGGCCCGGGAGCTGTACGCCGGGTGCACGCCGCGTCCCGTGGACCGCGCAGCGATGCGGCCGTACGGGGATGAACAGTAACCCCTTTTTTTTTTGCTTTCTTCTCCGTTTTCGCTCCCGTGCGACTCCGGCGACGACCTCGTGGGCATGATAACGGCGGCGGCGGCCTCCCGTTTGACAACGGCGACGGCGGCTTCCGTTACCACAACCCACGACGCGTGCGACACCCGAACAACCCCCCAACCAAAACCTCGACCCCACAGAAAATGCAATAAAGGGGAACGACGCTTACCGTGATCTTGTGAGGAAAAGGGTGGGAGGGTGGATCGTCCCTCTCGTCTCCAACGGAAGGCTCCACGAGGGATGGGTTTCCCCCGTTCTTCCCTTCTCCTCGTCTCGTCGCCTCGGTTTCTCATGCGCCTCATGAAAAGGGAGGAAGAAAGGAATGGGGTTTTCTTTCTAAAAGTGCCGCCCTAAATCCTAGCCGTCAAGGGGAAAAACCAAGAGGAAAAGAAAAACCCTAGGGCCCCCGGTTTTAAGGGAAACCCTAATAACAATCGGCGGCTAAGATTGTCTCGAAAAGCGTGTCATCCAATCGCACGGTTCCCGGGGCGCCTAAAGGGGTCCGAACTTCAAAAATTTATTCTGGGAGAACCGGGAGTCGGAATCCGAAACCGATCGCGTCCCCGTTCTCCGTTTCGCGAGCCCTTCCGCCTAAAAATGTCCGCGAGTCCCAACGGACTTTCCGGAAAAAACACAAAAATCGTCCCACAGTCGGACAGTCGTAAGAAAGGGATAACGGAAAGGGTAACGGAAAGCCAGGTCTTACAAAGGGGGAGAGAGTTTTAGAGTGTGAGAACTTTGAACTTTTGGTGAGAACTTAGAACAAACTTTGACTTTGGTGAAAGGTAAGTATCACAACTTCTGGTTTTATCTTGTGATTTGTTGCATGTCCCTACTAACTATTCGACTAACTATTTGGACATGTATTATTACTACAAGTGTTTGATTACTAACAAAGCAAAGTTATGACATTTGGAATCTTATTGCTTAGAAGATATGTCAATGTTTGATTGTGATCTTATTACATATCTGAATTACTCAATGTCATGGTGAGCATAAACTCTATCTCTGTTAGGTTTTGAATGCTAAATATTCTTGAGGTATCTAACGATCTCTTTTGTCAAGAATGATTTCTTTTTGCAGAGAGTACAGATGTCTAAGTCTAGAGTCTGTTTTAGGAGTTTATCTCTTGTATTGGATCTCCATTGTAATTTTTGTTGTATGGTGATAGCAACAAAAATATCTTTTTTGAATTTTCTTTAGTGGATCTGTGTTTTGTCACGAAACCGCCAAAGGGGAGATTGTTACGGATTTTGTTTTGGCGCATTTCGTGAAAGTGTTAAGTCTTGAAGATTGAAGATGAATGAAGTTTGGATCATATACCTCAATCTCAAGGAAGAAGAATTCAAAAGGATCAGGTAAGTTTAACTAAATATTTTGGTGATCCGAATACTTCTTGTAGTGTAGAACACTTGGAAGAATTTTTATCGCATAAAAATCAAGAACTGGACATGGGACATGTTCAGGATCCGGATCAGACAGTCCGATCCGGATCCCGAAGGGTGTTTGTTCATTGCAAATCCGATCCGGATCATAGCCATTTCGATCTGGATCCCGAACATGGGAATTTGCTGAAATACATGAACGATCCGATCGTGCATTACAATCCGGATCCCGAACCCTGTTTCTCTGGAATTGCCTGATTCGTTACGACGATCCGGATCACAGCTAATCCGATCCGGATCGCCGTCGTGAAAATTTCCAGAAACGACAGTTTTTTATCCTTATCTTCTTCCTAGGGTTTCTAACCTATAAATAGACCCTATGATTCTTTTTCTAGGGTTAATCCAGAAAATCCCTATAAGCCGTAAATCCACATACAAGTCGTCATCTTTTATACGGCCTAAGATTCACATATAGAGAAGAAAGGAAATCATTAGATATTACTCTATGTTTCTTCATCTATATTGATTAGTTTGATTCTAGGTTTTCATACTCACATCTTGAGTTGAATCAACTAATGAATACTTAGATGGTATTTCCTATCTATCTTTGATCTAAGTATTCGGCGGATCATCACCACCCAAAACAACGATTTACCCCAAAATCGGCGCGTGACTCGCATGGCCTTGTGGATCAAGGTGCAACCGCTCTCGTGGATTCGGAGCGAGGTACGTTCGTGGATTCGAAGCGTGCTCTGGGTGAAGACCGTGGATTCGGTCAGACGTCGTGGACTCGACGTTGGACGCCGTGGATTCGGCGGTGGACGCAGATCGTGGATTCGAGACGCGTTGCGGAGCGAGCGGAGAAGATCACTAGGAGCGTATGGAAAAGTTGAGTCGTCTGTGAGTACGGTATATCACCTTGTACGTGTTTAATTCTAGTGGATTTCACCGTGTTATCGGTCCCGTGGTTTTTTACTCCGGTTTGGAGTTTTCCACGTAAAATCTTGCGTGTTCATTTATATTTCCGCATTGGGTTTTTATTGCGCAATGATTTTTTGAGTGTTTATTGTTTACACCTATCACCCCCCTTTAGGTGTTTTTTTCCCCTATTTAGATCCATTATTCACATAACCCATCACGCTGAGTCTAGAAGTGAGCCTCTGTGCACTTGGATGTCCCTGAGCATGATGCTCACGCAAAACCGGAAATGACTTAATAGAAAAATAGTTAAGCAATTTGGGCTTTGATGCTCTCTGAGAATGGGCCAACTTGTGTTTCATTGGCCGGCTTACTCTCAAACTGTGAGCACGTTGGTCCAGCACGTCAAAATCTAACTGTTGACAACTTATTTTGGGTTTAAAGATCCCTGAATTAAAGTTGTGGCTTAATTGGTGAGTTTTATTTGAATAAAGTGCAATTCTAGCAAAGTCCGGGGTCTATACGTAATTGTAGCCTAGTAGGCTGCGGTGGACAGCGGGCACTCGATCTCGGAATCATTCGTTCGGAACTGTTGGTTTTCATTGAACAGATCTTTGCTTACGATCCGTGAATCGGCAAAATGGCCGGTTTATCGGCGATTTCGGGTAAACCGTTTTTGTTCGAAGAAAATTGGATAGTATTGATCTGTACTCTCTGGGGACTTTCTTTTAGGTCCGATTGTCCGTTCGAGGGCGCGGACTCCAGGTGTTCGTTCGACTTGCTTCGAGGTGGACCCCCTTAGAACCTCTTGTGCATATTCTCGTTATTGTATGTTTATATTTTAAGGGGTAGTGGGGGTGACGGGACCTCCGGATTAATGAACGTCGCGGTGAAGATTGGACGGCATTCGCCCTCTCCGAACAACAGTAGGTTTTTTTCGGGGCATACTAGCGATGAGGACGTGATCGATGCGACCAGTCGAAGTCGGAAGGTGGGTTCCTCTTCGGCAGTTCTTGAGTCGGGAAACGAGGGTAATTGGTAGAGCAAGGTTTGACATGTTAAAATATGCAACCCCGTATTTGCTTTATGTGTTATTGTCATTGTAATTGTGGCGACTGAGGTCGCGGTACCGATGATAACATCCTTGTTGTGTGTACTTTCCATGGTTTTAGATTCCGGATATGGAAAACGGTGTAAGATTAAGTATTGCATGTACATTTGCTAACCGTTTAAACTTATTATATGTATATTTGGTTTACGAGGCTTCGAGGTTACTACACGCACACAGCGTTTGGCCACCGCGTGTGTGCTTTTTCCGGAAAAGTGGATTTTGACCCGTGTTGTCACCCCCGAGGTTTAAGACTAGCGGAAACGTATAATATTTTTTTTCTTATGATAACCTCCTCCTACCGGTGCGCGTCAGACCCGCC
>CM055072.1:13162461-13225330 GCA_029204045.2 Tillandsia leiboldiana
TCAATCCCTATCACAAAACAAGCTGGGCACCAACCCCAGAATACCGAAACAAGCTGGGCTCCAACCCCAGAATACCGTAACAAGCTGGGCTCCAACCCCAGAATACCGTACTCATTTTCTTGGTGCCTCCAACCCCTCCACTGCCCAAGTAGCAGTCGCCTCTCCTTGAGGGGTCCCCACTAACCTCTCCTTGTGGGGTACACGGGTAAAACAACTTACCATCTTTCCGGAAAAATACACCCTGTGCGGTGGCCAAACCGCCGGTGTGCGTGTAAGCAATATGAGTGTAAAACAATGTTGCGACCTCAGCCGCGTTAGTCAGATTAGTAAAACAATCATGCGACCGCAGCCGCCTCAATGAGAATAGAATATGGGATTTACAACAATGTTGCGACCTCAGCCGCGTTAGTCAGATTAGTAAAACAATCATGCGACCGCAGCCGCCTCAATGAGAATATAATATGTGATTTACATGCAATGGGGTTAGTCACTTTTACCAAAAATATCTACTTTATCAAACGAAATACTCGGGAACGACCCTGCACCGAAATTAATCAAAAGTACTCACCTGAATGAAGATAAACGACCGCACCCATGTCCCTCCTAGGCGAATCCGAACTTCACGCGGCCTTTTTTTTTCCGATGGAGGAGGCAACGCGATCCCGATCTCCGTCCTTTGCGGTGGTGAGAATCCGGATCCGCCCTCCGATGGCGGTGATGTCTCGTTCTCCGGTCTCCGGCACGTCGATCGGGTTCCTCCGCTTCTTTCTTCTCTATTTCTTTTTCCCCCGGTTAGGGTTTCCTTTTCTTTTCTCTTTTCTCCTTTCTCTCTTTTCAAACTAGGGTTTCGTTTGGTTTTCGGCACGCACAAAAGGGAAGGATTTGAGGAGGCGATCTTTTAAGACTAGGGTTTCCTTTCGGTATACGGGGAATAAATAAATCTTGTTTTTAATTTATTTCTTTTATTTTCCCTTTTCGTATGTACGTACCGTAAAAATCCACCTCGGATATTTTTGAACTCTAATTAATTAATTCATTAATTAATTAATTTCTCACAGATAATCCTTCAGGATAATTCTTTAAAGATAATTCCTTAAGGATAATTCCTTAGAGATATTTCCTTAAAGATAATTCCTTAACGACAATCCCTTGGAGATAATTCCTTAAAGATAATTTCTTAATTCCTCGAAAAGCGTGCAAAATCATTTACACGGATTTTGATGCACCCCCTGGCTATTGCGATCCTTTTCACCCCTCTTTGGGGGTTCCGTAAGTCGGAATCCGGATCCGATCGCACCGCCGTTCTCCGTTTTCCGAGCTTTATCGCAGAAAAATACCCGCACCTCAAAATTATCCACTTAAGTAAACCCGTTTCATCAATTACTTCAAACAAAATCTTTATTAGGAGGAGGGTAAGACGTTACAAAAATCTGTGATATTACAATCCGATACCCGAGTGCAGAGATAAAAATCCGACAAGCCTCCGCTGTCCAGAAAAACCACCAACAGAAAAGGGGTTCAAAGATGCCTCGTAAACTGTGCCAAGAACTCAAAATGAAGTCAGGTAATCAACACAGAAATCGAAGGCCTACCTCTCGTGAAACCAACGCAGCAAAAATCGTCCAACAATTCCATCGGAGTAGCTCTGTGGACCTCGTGGACCGAAATGCGACGAAAATGGGCAACCAAAGAAGAAACGTCGCACTGCGCCGAATCGCCGAAGCCGTCAATGTCGCGCCCTCCAAAAATTTTGAAACTCCCTCGAGAGATGCAGCACAAGATGAGGAACAAAGTTGCTTGAGGGCTCAGTCGCAGAGGAGCTCGGGAAAAGCCCAAAAATCCAAGGTGAAAGGCTATTTATAGCCCAAGCCCACCAATGAAGGGGTTCGGATTCGGGCGCCGGATTCGGGCGCCTGAATCCGGCCCAAGCCCAATACTGTGTGCGCCCGAATTCCTCTCAGTGCAACACGTCACCCGCTTCGCGCCCCGCGCGCCCGGCGCATGCGCGCTCGCCAATCGCGGCGTGCCGCGTGGGGACGCGGTCCACGGCGGGAACTGTGGGCCGCGGCTGACGGCGGCCCAGCCGGGTCGCTGCGCCCGCCAATGAGCGGGCGACACGTGGCCTGGCGGGGTCCACGGTGCGCCACGCCCGGCGTGCTGTCGCACGTGCGTTGACCGCCCAATCAGCGCGCGTCACGCGGCACGCCCGCCGTTGGCTGGTCCCGGTGCACGCCAAAACCCGTGGACCGCCCTGCCCGCTGCAGCGCTCCGCTGCTGCCCGTCGCCGCCGGTGCTGCCCTGGCCTGCCGGAATAGTAAACCATGCCTCGAAATTCATGTTTTGGCATCCGGGCTCCGAAAAACACAAGTAAATAGTCTATTTTCATCGTTTTCGGCGCAGCCTGCTAGTCCCGCGCGCGGCGCGGCCTGCATCCCCGCACGGGCGCACAAACAGCGCGGCATCGTCCAACAGCACGCGGTGGCGCGTGCCCTGTCCGCGCGGCGGCAGCAAGGCAGCAACGCGGCAGCGGCTTGGGCATCCTAGCGACGCACGGCAACAAGACGCGAACACAAAAACCCCAAGGGCCGAAAAACACGAAAACGAAAACAACAAAAAGGAAAAGTAAACCGCAAACCTTGCTCTAACGGAGAAGACGACCCAATCACGTTCCTCGCGGGTAGTGAGAAGACCGGATCCGCTCCCCGTCGACGGTGACGTCTCGTTCCCCGCCTCCGGCACGTTGATCGGAGAAGATGGAAGAACCGATCTCTTTTCTTTCTCCTCTTCCCGAACTAGGGTTTTCGATTCTTGAAAAAGATTAATTAATTAAAACGAAGTATTATTTTTTTTCCTGTACGTAAGGAAAAACCCATATTCAGTATAAAGGGAAAGATTCCAATCTCCTCGAAAAGTGTGCCGATCGTCGAAACGTTCCGTAACAGCTAGCACGGATCCCGATGCACACTACGGATGCCGAAACCCAGAAAACCCCATTCCGGGCAATTCGTAAGTCGGATTTCCAATCCGTAAGTCGGATTTTCGATCCGATCGCTTTGTCGTTCTCCGTTTTCCGAGCTCTACCACAGAAAAATACTCGCAAGCACAAAAGTTCCACCCACGAAAACTCGGTAATTAACCCCAAACAACTAATTTTATTCAAAGGGAAATAAAAAGAAAATAAGAAAGGTCCTGATACTACATCACACACCCCTTAAAAGAAGTTTCGTCCCCGAAACTTATCAACTACCTACGTCAAACAAAAACGGAAAACATTCTCTCATCTTCGATTCCAATTTCCAAGTAGCTTCGCGCTCTTCCTGGTTACTCCATAGCACCTTCACATACGGAATAATCTGGTTGCGCAACTTCTTGTCTTCGCGAGCCAAGATCCGTACTGGTGTCTCATCAAAACTTAAATCCTCTCGAAGCTTGATTGCAGAAGCATCAAGGACGTGTGACGGATCAGGGAGGTATTTCTGGAGCATTGATACATGGAAGACGTTATGTACTCGATCGAGATTCGGCAGCAAAGCTAAACGGTAGGCAATCGGGCCAATGCGCTCCAAGATCTCAAATGGTCCAACGAACCGCGGGCTCAACTTGCCACGCAACCCGAACCGTTTGATCCCCTTGGATGGTGACACCCTGAGCAACACATGCTCCCCAACTTGAAACTCCATGTCGCGATGCCTCCGGTCCGCGTAGCTTTTCTGTCGGCTCTGAGCGGTCAAAAGCCGCTGCCTGATGATACGCACCTTTGCCTCGGTCTCCTCCACTAAGTTCGGACCCAACAGCTTCCGCTCACCTAGATCGTCCCAACAAATAGGAGATCTGCACCGGCGCCCATACAAAGCCTCGTATGGCACCATTTTGATACTTGCCTGGTAGCTGTTGTTGTAGGAAAACTCCACTAAAGGCATGTAGCGGAACCATCATTCACCAAAGTCGGGTACACAAGCCCAGAGCATATCTTCAAGTATCTGGATCACCTGTTCTGATTGTCCGTCACTCTGCGGATGAAAGGCCGTGCTGAACTAAAGTTTGGTCCCCAATGCCTGCTGTAGACTCTGCCAAAAGTTCGACACAAACCGAGTGTCTCTGTCGGAAGTGATCGATGCCGGCACCCCGTAAAGCCTTACCACCTCATTGATATACAGTTGCGCTAACCTATCTCGTGACTACGTCGTATGTATAGGAAGGAAATGAGCCGACTTTGTCAATCGGTCTACCACGACCCATACCGCGTCATGACCTTGCTGCGATCGTGGGAGACCAGTGACAAAGTCCATGGTGATTCGTTCCCACTTCCACTCTAGAATAGGGAGAGGTTGCAATTTTGCCGCCGGGTGTTGATGCTCTGCTTTTACCTGCTGACAAACCAGACAGTGCACCACGAAACGCGTTACATCGACCTTCAGCTTGGGCCACCAAAAGGTCTGACGGAGATCCTTATACATCTTCGTGCCCCCAGGATGCGCCGTATAGGGAGCACCGTGTGCCTCTGTCAGTATCTCTTCCCTCAAAGCTGGCATGTCAGGCACACATAAACGTCCTCGGAACCGTATTGCGTCGTCCGCTCCAATCGAAAAGTCGCCCTCTAGATCCGAAGCGATCCTGTCTCGTACGAGTTGCAAAAGCGCGTCTGCTTTTTGGCCTTCCAGGATTTTCTCGAGCAAAGTCAGCTTGACCACAAGGGTTAAGAGTCGAGCAACCGTACCCTCCGGTACAACCTCCAGTCTCATTTGCTGGAAATCCGCGACCAACCTGTCCTGCTGGGTAATCGCACTCACCGACAGCCCTTCTGTCTGCCCTTTTCTGCTCAAGGCATCTGCTACTACATTTGCCTTCCCGGGATGATATTGGATGGCCAAGTCGTAGTCCTTCAATAGCTCCAACCAACGCCTTTGCCGCAAGTTTAGTTCCTTCTGAGTGAAAAGATACTTAAGGCTCTGGTGGTCCGAGAAAACATTGCAATGAGCTCCGTACAGGTAGTGCCTCCATAGCTTCAAGGCGAAGACGACCGCCGCAAGTTTAAGATCGTGGGTAGGGTAGTTTCGCTCAAAATCCTTGAGTTGTCTCGACGCGTAAGCTATGACTTTCCCCTGCTGCATCAGCACACTGCCCAGACCGCTCTGCGATGCATCACAATAAACCTCGAAGTCCTCACCCGGTTTCGGTAGTGCAAGCACGGGTGCCCGCGTCAGCCTGCCCTTGAGTTCCTCGAAACTCTCCTGGCATTGAGGCGTTCAAACAAATCTCTCCCCCTTCCGGGTTAACCGATTCAAAGGAGTGGCAATTTTGGAAAAACCTTCAACGAAGCGTCTGTAGTACCCGGCCAAACCCAAGAAACTACGGATTTCCGTTACTATAGTCGGTCGGGGCCAGTCGTGTGGTGACCTGGATCTCTGCAGGGCTACTACAGTATGACCAGCAGCTTCTGGAGGCTTACGTGGTGTGTCGGTGGTATTTGTGCACAATTTGGACACAAGTGATGGCCTTCGGGCTTAAAATGGATCACGTAAGTGATCGGAGGACCCTGTCGGATGTTTAGAAATGGTTCGCGCGAAACGGATATTAAAATTGGACTCAGCGCGAAGTTTGGACCAAGGAACACCTTTCCGGATGCCTTCGGCAATTTTTAGAGTTGGAATTGGGCAAAACGGACAGCGGATTTGGATTCAGCGCGCGAAAACGATCAAAATGGGCTATTTACTTGTATTTTTCGGAGCCCGGATGATCCGGCACGGATTTCGAGGCAAGGGGGGCACTGTTCCGGCAGCGGCGGGCAGCGGCGGCGCGCGGCGGCGCAGGCTCGGGCTGGCGGCCGGCGACAGCGGGCAGGCGCGCGGGCGCGGCCAGGAGCGCGGGCAGGCGCGCGGGCGCGCGGTCCACGGGCCGGCGTGCACTGGAGGCGGGCCACGTGGCGTGACTTGAGTGGTCGGTGCTGTGGACCGGGTACACGGAGCATGTGGGGCTAGCCTTGGGGCGCGTGCGTGCAGAGGTGCAGGCGGCGTCGCAGGCGCGCACGTGGGCGCGCTGACCGCGGTTTCCCGCGCGTTTGGCGCGCCACGTGTCGGCAGCGGGTTGGACCACGTGGCGCGCGGCGGGTGGTCACGTCGGCTGTTCCCTGTTCTGTGTCGACGTGGCGCATCTCGGCGATCCGAGCACGCGATGGAAGGCTGGGTCAACGGTACTGTTTGCGCCCGGAAATTCCGGGCGCCCGGAAAGTGTACCAGGATGTGTCTTTTTGGTTTGGATTTCGGCCTATAAATAGGCAACAGGAGGCCTTGGTGCGGGTTTTTTTGGCAGTTTCGGGGTCTCCCTCTTCTGCAGAAGCTTTCTACACTGTAACCTCCCCACTCCGACGGATTTTTGGGATTTTTGGAGACTGCGGCTTCGGTGTTATCTGCGACGCGCCGCACAGCGACGCACTATGGATTTTTGGCTATTACCGTCACTCTTCAGTCCGCGAGGTACACCGGATCACTTCGATAGAATTTTGAGCCGATTTTTGCAGCAGCGCATTCACGAGGGGTAAGGCTTCGTTTTCCGTGTTGTTTACTTCTCCTCGTTTCGAGTTTTCGGCACTGTTCCCGAGGTGTTTCTGTGACCCCTTTTCCTGCTGTGAGATTTTGGACAGCGGAGGCTTGTCGATTTTCTATCTCCGCGCTCGGACATCGGATGGAGACGTGCCTGTACACTTTTTGCATCTACACATCGTAAGGAACTTCCTCGAATTTTCCTGGATTTTTCTGAGTTTTTCCCGAAGGTGAAAATCCCCTTTTTCCCAGAGCTATGTGCTACAGTTTTTGTACAGGATTCTTTTGATAGGGTCACTTTGTCGGATTTTTATCTTGATGTACAAGACTTGGATTGGGACGTGCAGGTACTCGTTTCGAAGGGCTCAACGCGACACTCGCGGCAGTATTTTTATTGGATTTTTCTATGGACTCTACAAAGATGGGAATTAAGCTTTTTCGGGGTTGTATCCCACAGATTTCGCAGTTTTGTGGATTACCGGCGCCCCGCATTGTTTAATTTGTATCTTGGTCTACAGGTGTCAGAACGGGGCGTGTGAGTACTCGTTTTGGGGCTACTCGTCGCGAGGATCGCAACCGTGAATTTTCTGGAATTTTTGGAGCACTGTACACAGGTGAAAGTTCCCTTCCCTCTGTTGGTTTGTTGTAACAGCATGTGCTGTTTTGGAAAAACAGCAAGTGTATGTTTGGGGGTATTGATTAGTGAGTTGTGTTGTTTGTTGTTTGTTGTGGTGTTACATGTTGGGGTTATGTTGTTTGGAGCCGATACTTGCGCGACATGTATCGAAGATTGCGGGTTCGGCAGATTTTGTTTGCAAGTGGCCACGCTCTTCACCGACTTCGGCTTTGCCTGCGGAAAGCGCTTCAGGTGGGTGCTTTGTTTCTAGAACCGGTGGACGATTCTCTAATTCTTTATGTTAGGATGCATGCATGTCTAGGGTACACGGTATATGATTGAGATGTAGGTAAGCTTGATAATGACAATTGTATGATTAATTGCAAGAATAATATCTATGTTGATGATTAGTGTAAGCTTACCTAGGATAATGTTACCCTATGTGATTATGTAACATGCCATGTTAGCACATAGCCTTTTATGTGGTTGGTTTATGCGATGGGGCAGGATTATATAGCTATGTGCGGATTTTTACTCTAAGTTATTATGATCGAGGATTATGGACAGGTGTAGGCATTGATGATTTTGGCATGTGGTTTACTTTCTTATATTCTTCTTGAGAACAAATGCATGCTTGTATGGACATATAGTTAGGCCACTTTCTATCGCTACACTACTTATTGGAACTTGACTTAGGAGAAACCATGTTATCCTTTTCTCCTTCTTTGGTAGTCAGGCGGTCTGTGTTGCTCGGGTGCGAGCAGGGGTCTGGGGTAGTGTAGCCGGGACATTGGTGTCAGGGACGGGTTGTGCTGGATTGAGGTTGGCAGGGTTTCGCGGTGACCGCGGACTTTGGGCGGTTGACTGGAGGTCGGTTATAGGACTTGATTATAGACGGCAGGGTATTGCGGCAACCGCGGATATTGGGCGGTTGACCGGATATTTATTTATGCACCAGATTGGGTATCTGATTTCTCTAGTGGACAGAGTTTTCCACTATTTGAGTATTTTTGCATCTGATTGAGGACCGAGGCTTTCTTTAGTGGTTGGGCTTTCCCACTTTGATCAGAGTCATGATCCAGTCCTGCTGATTTACGATACTTATGATACTTGTTACTGAAGCACTTTACTCGTGTGGGTCGCTCCCCTCGAGTGCCACTCCGGAGTGTGCGATTTACAGACTTCGAGTCCTTGAGACTCCCATCCCCTATCGGTGTTATGCGTAGACTGGCATACCCGATTTGGCAGGCACAGCAGGCAGTACCAGTTTTACTGGTGGCATTAGATTGGGTTTATTACAGACATTTGCTTTATTGTTGCACTCGTGTCAAGGGGACCGAGTGGAGTCTAGTAGCTGTGCTTAGACCAGTGCTAGTGTTATTGGGAACCGTTTGGGGATACGGTGGTCCCAAGGTCATTGTGAGATGTTGACCGTTGTGCGAGAGGCTTGGTGATATTGAGTTTATCCGTTCTGAGAGAGAGCGTGGATTTTGACTATAGGCTGCATGAGCCACTACTCGATAGCGAGTTAGTCCGTTTGGACGCCCTACGTAATTCCTGCCCGTCAACGGGAGGTGGTTGTAGGAGGGCGCAGGTTTGACTGGACCCGATGTGGCAGTCAGCTCGATTGGGTCGATTGAGCACCTCGTGTGCGAGTGTTGCATATCTTTATCAGAGTTTTCCCATTTGAGCATTTAGATAGAGGCATGGTAGCTGTTGAGGGTCTCCAGCTGTCTTATTTTTAGTCTTTACTGCTTTGGTTATTTCATGCCTCTAGTGGACTTAGTGGGCAGATCGTCGGGCCTGGTGGCGGTACCCACTGAGGACTCCCTTTTTAGGTGTAGTTCTCACACCCATGGGGGGTTTTCCCCCTCCCCTTTCTTTTCTCTCCTTGTTTTGCAGAGTCTTAGCGGGTGTTGCTGATTCTGCGGTTATTGACCGAGGCGAGGGAGTCGCGTGCTAGATCCCTACCCGTCGTTGGAGAGTAGTGGTACCCCTTCTGAGGAGATCTTCAGTAGATTAGCTATTTTATTTTCCTCTTTTGAGAGACTGATGTAGTGAGGACATGATATGTATTGAGAGCCTGTACACTGATGTATTATTGGAGATACCTCCCTGTTGAGTTCTGAGCTTTATATATGAGGATATTGTATGATGATCATTTTTTGGGAGATGGACATTGTAGTATTATTTTCCAGTTGTACAGTGATTGATTTTAGTTTACAGCAGATTTTTTATTTATAGCTCTGATATCTGTTTAGCTGTAGTACTTTTCTTGCAGGTAGGACGCTTCGCCTATGCGGGTTTGGCATAGGTGGCGGATCTGTTGGCGAGCCCGGGTCGCAGTTTTCGACCCCGGGGCGTGACAAGTCGGTCACTGATTCCACCTTCTTGGGGTCCACCATAATTCTTGTCGCAGAGATAATGTGTCCCAGAAAGCCCACTTCGCGAAACCAGAACTCACACTTTTTGAGTTTGGCATACAATCTCTGGTCCCTGAGAGTCTGAAGAATCACCCGTAAATGTCCCTCATGCTCCTCGTCCGTACGAGAATAGATCAGAATGTCGTCAATGAAGACCATCACGAACTAGTCCAAGTATGGTCTGAAGATCCTGTTCATCATGTCCATGAACGCTGCTGGAGCATTCGTAAGCCCAAACGGCATAACCGTAAACTCTTAGTGGTCGTATCGAGTTCGGAACGCCGTGTCACGCCCCGGGTGGAAACCAGAACCCGAGCTCGCCAACAGATCCGCCATGCACACGGAATTTTCCATGTACACGAAGCGTCAGTAACCTGCTCAGATATAAATGTATAATAAAAGAGCATAATACAGAGCTGAACTAAAAGAACTACATAATATCTCAGACTGGAAAAGAAATAAAAACTGTAAAAATACAATAAACTCCCAGCTCACCAAAATAATACACCCAGCTGGCCAAAGCCAGACCACAAAATAAAAGTGAACTACTACAGTCTGAGTAAAAGGGTACAATATCTGTCTAACAGCAACTCACAGCCTCACAGGAGATCTATCTACTCAGCGATCCCCTCACCTCGATCCGCTGCCGATGGCCCGGCAGCTCCCGCAGAAGACACTGCAAAACAAGGAAAAGAAAGAGAGAAAAACAACAGTGGGAGTGAGAACCACTAGTAAACCAGTAGCCTCCCCCTGTGGGTAAAGCCTCAAACTCCGACGTACCCACTAAATCTACCAGAGGCAAAGAATGAAGAAAGTGGTAAGCTATAAGACTACAAATAAAAAGGAACTACCACTAGTATGCCTCTAAATGCAGTGCCAAAATGAATGACTGTAAGTATGCATCAGTAACCGCATCTGTCCAAATAAACCCAATCTAGCCACCAGTAAAAACTGGTACCGCCTGCTGCCGCTATCATCATCGTGCAACCTGATCCGCACCAAAGTGATAGCAATGAGTCAATGCCGTCTGGTACCCACTTGGTACCCCGCACGCTTCGAAGTGGCACTCGAGGGGAGCTACCCACACGAGGAAAGTAACCATGTCATAAGTATCATAAAAGCAGGACTGGATCATGACTATGATCAAAGTGGAAAACCCCTCCACTAAAAAGAAAACCCCAATCTGATGCAAAGGTAAACATCCGGTCAACCGCCTAATGTCCGCGGTTACCGCAATACCCCACAAGTCCACAATCTGATGAAATAACCAACATCTGGTCAACCGCCTAATATCCGCGGTTACCACAATACCCCACAATCCATAATCAAGTACAACCTGTCCCAGACTCCAAGGTCCCGACTACACTATCCCAAACCCCTGCTCGAACCCGAGCAATATGAATCAAAAGTCAAAATGAGAAGGAGAAAGAAAACAATCATGGTTTCTCCTAAGTCAAATCCCAATATGATAGTGTAGCAATAAATAGTGGCCTATCTAGATGTCCAAACAAGCATGCAACAGTCCTCAAGAAAGATAAAAGAAAGAGTATCAAACAGTAACTCCACATGTGTATTAAGTAATAGCTCCGCATGAATATAACCATCATGCTAAAATCATCAGCCAACTACACATGTATATAATCCCTGGTCCATAATAAATCTCAAAGTGGTACCCGCACATAGATATGTCATCATGTCCCAATACCTAATCCATTTAACCAACTTTTATAAAATCTATGTGCTACACGGCATGTTAATTATCACAATTAAAATATATCAAAGATCATGTTCCAACAACAATATTATCCCGGTAATATTTCCAACATGCTTTATCCACATAATTAATCTCAAATGATAGGCTCGCATTTATATCATTCAATCATGCATGGTAATCATTCAATAAGTCCAAACGGGGAATCCTCTAAATAAACTTAGTGAGTAAATCACAGTAAGAGGTAAGCAACAACTACCCACCTGAAAAGCTGACTGTCCAAATCCCACAGCTGAAAATACCAGGAAATCCAAATCTCCTACTCCAAGGGGTCCAGTAATACCCGCAACTCTCCTGGGTACAACATAAAGTCCATAAATCTCAAAAACTACCCCCGCAAACACATACAGAAATCAGTCCCAAAGATGCCCTTATTTAACCTGCTTAAAATTCCCAGAAAATTCCAATAAAAATATCACAGCGATCTTCGCGTCGATACCTTCGAAACGAGTACCTGCACGTCCAAATCCGAGTTTTGCAGGTCAAGATATAAATTCTACAAGGTAACCATCCCTAAAGAATCCCCCCAAAAAAACTGTAGGACTTAACTCTGGAGAAACAGTGATTTCTCACTTTCGGGAAATTCAGAAAAATCCAAGAAAAATACGGGGATGTTCCTTGCGACGAGTAGATCAAAATCGACTCTTTAAATGCCTCGATCCGATGTTCCTACGCCAAGATATAAAATCAACAAGACCATGCTGTCCAGGAAATCCATCACAGAAAATAGGGTCAAAAGATGCCTCGGGAACCGTGCCAAAAACCCAAAATAAAGCAAAACGATCAACAGAGAAATCGAAGCCTTACCTCTCAGGAACACGCTATCGAAGAAATCGTCCAAAAATTCCTCCTGGTTTGCGCACAGGAAAATCCTGACTGAACTGCGACGGAAATGGACTGAAAAAGAGGAAACGTCGAAGCGCGCCGCGTCGCAGATGACTCGCTGTCGGTAACTCCAAAAATTCTAAAACTTCCTAGAGAGATGGAGAACAGAGAGAGGAAGAAGTCTTCTTAAGGCTGCACCCTCAGATTCTCTCACTAAAACTCAGGAAAGGCAGAAGAAAAGAGGGGTGGTGGGCTATTTATAGCCCACCAAACATTCGGGCGCACCCCCGAATTCGGGCGCCCGAATGGGCCGCAGCCCGGCCCGCGACTAGCGCCCGGAATCACCCGGGCGCGCCACGTCACCCCCGAACAGCGAACAGCGGCGCCCGCGAGTCGGGCGCCGCCGTGTGTTCCCGCTCGAACACCGCACCAGCGGCGCCCGCCAATGGCTGGGCGCCACGTGGCGCACGTGGGCGGCGCCTCGCCCGCCACGCGGGCGGCGCCCGCCAACCGGCTGCCGACACGTGTCCCACGTGGTCCACGGGGCGCACGAGCCCGGTCCACGCGTCGGGTCTTCCGGATCCTGTCGGCCAATCAGGGGATGCCACGTGTCACAGCCGCCGCCGCCTCCTTTGACGCCGCCCAACCAATCAGAGGCTGCCACGTGGCAACCTCAACCTTCCGTTCACCTGGTGCACGCCTATTCTGTGGACCGCCCTCCTGCGCGCCTGCCCGCGCCCGCCCGCGCCTGCCCGCGGCCCTGCTCCGCCGCTGCGCCACTGTTCTCCGCCGTGCGCCGCCGGTCGCCGCCTGCCGCCGGTCGCCGGAACAGTATTTTCCAGCGGCCGGAGTTACTGTTCCGGTGAACAGTATTTTTGGCGCCGAAAATAAAGTGAATACACCATTTTGATCATTTTCGCACGCTGAGTCCGAATCCGCTGTCCGATTTTCCAAATTCTCATCCGAAATTTTGCCGAAAGCCCCCGAAAAGGCCCACTTGATCCGATTTTCGCACCAGGTCCATTTTAAAAATCCAATTTCGATTCTACAAGCTCCATGACAATGTGTGAGCTTCCTATAGTCACTGATAAAGCCGCAAAAGCTTCTACAAAAGTCCGGGTCACCACATCCTCCCCCACTAAAAAGAGTTTCGTCCTCGAAACAAAACTAAACAGCATCCCATAGTCCGATGCCTCACATAAGTAGGGGTAGGTGTCCGTCATCTCCGACTCCAGCCCCCAAAGCTGTCTGCAAGCTCCTTCAAAACGTGAAGCAAACCTCTAGCTCGAGCCGCCATATCTCTTCTAGCATCCCTGGTACACGAACACCTCCTGGTACACTATCCTCGCGGCACAGTCGATCGTCGTGAAGTACCGAGCCTGCCCATCCATCCCGAGCATCCTATTCATGTCCCGCAGCCATCTGGTCTGCTGGTAAAATCTAGGACTCAATCTACACCGGGTAGGACCAATGACACTCCTCCATGTGCAAAATATGATCGGGAATCTGACCCTCCCGTGCACGTGGTAACCATCCTACCCCTAACCCAGGCAATGATGCAAATATACTCCTAACAAATGACTAGGATGCTCAAATGCAATACAATGCATAATCTAATGCCAGAAGGTAAAAGAATACCTGTCACCACATAATCGGCTGCTGTAAAGTCCTCCACCTGAGCGGCATATACCCGACCGCTCTGAGCCGGTGGCCAGTGATCAGAAGAGTGGAAGGGAGGTGACCTGCTCACTGGAGCAAAAGACTGCTGAGCTGACGTCCTCTGTCGAAATGCTGTCACGCCCCGGGGGTTTAATTTTGCGGAAACGATTCACAAAAGGTATGGGTTTGGCGTGTATAATTTTTTTTTTGAAAAACCTTCTTCCCCGGCGCGTGCCCAGACCCGCCGCATATACAGGATCACTCAGCAAACGGACAGAGTCTCCCCTGTATATGCACGGCGTCGCGACACATACAATGTCCAAAAACGGATGATCATTCAATCACAACGGTTCAAACATACGTCCATTCACGAAATGCTAAATAAATCTCACGGCCGATCAGTTTAAAAGGATAAATCCACAGTTGTTGAAACGGCGCCCACCCGGCGCCCATATTTTGAAAACACCTTTCGAAAGCAACATAAACCCAGAGGTTTTGGAAAACAGTGCCCACACGACACTTAGGTTTTAAAATCCCTTTTCGAAATCCATAAATCCACAAGGTTTTGAAAACGGTGCCCACACGACACCTAGGTTTTGAAATCCAGTTTTCGCAATCTTTTCTTTGGTTTGCTCTTGATTTTCTTAAAGCGGCCGACCGAGATGAAAAAGGAATTAAATAATTCAAAAACTACCATGCCGACATCCACACCGACCCCACGAGGGTATCGAGAACCGCACCACAGTCTACCATGTAAATGAAATGCGAAGGGGGAAAAAGGAAAGTACTGTTCGGGGTCACCAGGGACCCAAGAACTCCTGCCGCGGCCTCACCGTCGCCTAACTCTCCCCCCTGGAGGACCCTGTCGCAAAGTGGGAAGTCAGCGACTAAACAATAATGATAATGACAAAGCAGGAAAGGAAGCCAAACCCAACAGTAAAACTATCCGGAGCAACCACTCGACTCACTGGAAGAGTGGCACGCGAACACATGTAACTCCTGCAACATCAGTAATGCCTGTAACACCTATACACCTTGATCTCGCCGGGCACCTATCCCGACAGATCGCACCGCTCACACCTTGGGGCACCTGACCTCGTCGGACACCTATCCCGACAGATCGCACCTTTTCCCCCACCTTTTGCTGCCTCAAACCCCACACCTACGGGGGCCCCCACCACTTCACCTTGTGGGTTAACACGGGTCGAAGACCGCTTTCCCGGAAAAGAGCACCCTTTGCGGTGGCCAAACCGCGGGTGCGCGTGTCGCAACCACGAGCTCAAAAACCCGGACACAGGACAATATCGCAAACATAGAGACCGTCAGCGTTAGTATTACAAATATGCAGTTAAACAACTATCCAAGAATACCGAGTCTATACTTAGTCTCAAAGGAACCCACAATAATGAACCAAGTACCCAAACGAAACCAACAATAATGAACCAAGTACTCCAGGCGAAACCAACCATAATGAACCAAGTACCCAAAACGTAACCAACAATAATGAACCAAGTACTCCAGACGAAACCAACCATAATGAACCAAGTACCCAAAACGTAACCAACAATAATGAACCAAGTACTCCAGACGAAACCAACATAATGAACCAAGTACCCAAAACGTAACCAACAATAATGAACCAAGTACTCCAGACGAAACCAACCATAATGAACCAAGTACCCAAACGTAACCAACAATAATGAACCAAGTACTCCAGACGAAACCAACATAATGAACCAAGTACACACCACACGATAATCATGACAGTAACGAAAATGGGCATAAAGGGGTTCTAAGGATGTACCCACCTGAAACGCGAAGAAGGAGGTGTACGGAACTCCCGCTAAAACACTCCACCCTGTGCCCGAAAAAGCTACAGTAAGTAATGGTGTTAAAAACCTCGTCGTGGTCAAAAACACTGAACAACGGGGCGAAACGGGCCAAAAACGGAGCTTCTGGGCTCTTTGGCAGAAGGCTGGTGCACGGTCCAGGCGTGGACCGGGTCTGCGGCCAAGGGTGGCGGCCCTCACAGACCGGGCGCACACTGTGCGGTGAACCGCCCCATCCTGGGCCGGGCCGCGCACGGGCAAAAAGGCGCGCGCCGGGTTCATCACTTCCCGGTCGCGGCGCAGCACCGGGCGCACACTGTGCGGTGAACCGCGCTTGCGGGCTGGGCCGGCGCACGCAACCGTGCACCGGGTCTGCGCCCCCAGGCCGCGGGGCGTGCGCCGGGTGTACGCCCAGCGTGTGGACTGCGCACTTGCGGCCCGGTCTGGCGCACGCAGCTGTGCGCCGGGTTCACGCCCGCAGGTGGCCGATCCGTGCGCCGGGTGCACGATCGGCCGGTGGACCGCGGCTGAGGGAGCCGTACGGGATGAACAGTAAGTTTCCCGTTTCGCGTTTTCTCTCCGTTTTCGCTCCCGTGCGATACCGGCGACGACCCCGCGAACATTGTAACGGCGGCGGCGGCCTCCCGTCTAACAACGGCGGCGGCGGCCTCCCGTTCGACACCACGCCTCGCACGCAACACAACAAGAAGGAAAACCCTAAATCGAAAAAGATAACCGGGAAGGCCCGAACCGTTTACCTTGTTTTCGCCGGTGAGGGAGGAAGGAAGAGGATCGCCCCGCTCTCGTTCGCCGGGTTCCGCAGGGCGTGCGATCGTCCTTCCTTCACCTCGTCTCCGTCTCGGTTCCTCACTCCCTCGGTTGAAAAGAGAGGAAATATGGATTGGGGTTTTATTTTCCCCTTCCCTTTCTTAACAGGGCCGCCTTAAACCCTAGCCGTCAAGGGAAAAACCCTAAATTAACCGAAATCAAAACCGACGGCTAAGATTGTCCCGAAAAGCGTGTCAATCGCTCGCACGGATCCCGGAGCACCCTGAAAGGGGCCTAAACTTCAAAAATTTATTCTGGGAGATTCGGGAGTCGGAATTCGAATCCGATCGCGTCTCCGTTCACCGTTTTGCGAGCTCTAACACCAAAAATTATCCGCAAGTTCCGACAACCAACCCAGAATTTCTCGAATTTCAACCCCTCCTTAATCAACTGAAAACATTCGGTTAGGACCCAAGATGGAAAACCGGAAGGTTGAAGTATCCCCACATAAATAAAATAACCCAGTGCCATAAACCGATGAGAATTCCGATCACAGCAGGTTCCCCGTCCGATCGCCTCGAAGAACGTGCCGGCCACTTAACACGGATTCCGATGCGCCACTCAAAGGCAAACGCTTTGACCCCCATTTCGGGAGATCCGTAAATCGGAATCCGAATCCGTTCGCTTTGCCGCCCTCCGTTCTTCGAGCTCAATCGCAGAAAAAAACTGGCGGCCCCGGTCAGTCCATTACAGAAAACGGTGGAAAGTTTACCTATCAGTCCCGTCAACAAAAAAAAGGGAGGTACACAAGGGCAAGGGAACGCCAGGACTCTACATCACTCACCACTAAAAAAAAAGTTTCGTCCTCGAAACTTAATCCTGGTCCGCGACGCATAAAACTGAGTAGCACTCCTCCATCTTTGACTCTCGTTCCTAAGTCGCTTCGCGTTCTTCTTGGTTGTTCCACAGCGTCTTCCCCTAGGGGATCGCCCGGTTGCGCAATCCTTTTTGTCCTCTCGTGCTAAGGTTCGCACCGGTGTTCCGTCGGAGCTCGGGTCCTCTCTAGGCTCAAAGGCAGTGACCATCCGTCACCCAAAATCAAGTAAGCAGGTTCAGAGCACCTCTTCGAGAATCCGTCTTATTCGCTCGGGCTGTCCGCCGGTCTGGGGGTGAAACACCATGCTGAAGTGTGGTTTAGTCTTTAAAGCTTGCCCTAGACTTTGCCAACTGTTCGACACCAGCCGAGAGCCTCTAGTCCACGTCGTACGGGTGGTTGGAAAAAGAGTCGCCTTCGTCAGTCGATCTACCGTGACTCAAACCGCATCCCGTCCTTGAATATCTTCGTGTCACCCGGATGCGCCGTATAGGGGGCGCAGTGCGCCTCTAACGGTATCTCCTCCTTCAACTCTGGCAGCTCCGGTAAGCAATTTCGCCCTCGAAAACGTGTTGCGTCGTTCGCACTCGCCGAAGAGTCGCTCGCGTGGTCCGGGGTCTTGTCTCGAATAAGTTGTATCTGTGTGCCCGTTTTCTGACCTTCTAGGGTTGGCTCGACCATCAACGATAAAAGTCGCGCGACAGTACCGATCCTGCTAAGTACTCGCGCTCGTCAGTTTCCTCCTCGACTTGACCCTTCCTGCTCAAAACATCCGTTACTACACTTGCTTTTCCCGAGGTGATACTGGACGGTCCAGCCGAGTCCTTCAGCAACTCCAACCCATGCCTGTGCCGCAAAACAATTCCTTCTCTGCGAACAAAACTCAAAGCTCTGGCGATCCAAAAAAAAAACATCCCGAGGAACCCCAAAAGGTGGTGTCTCCAACGTTTTAAAACGGAGACGACTACTGCCAGTTTCGGATCGTGTGCCGGGCAGTTCCGCTCACATTCCCTGTGATTCCCGTTGCTGACACAATGTGCCCCAAAAAGTCCACTTTGCGAAGTCTGAACTCACATTTCTTAAACTTAGCGAACAGCCCCTGGTCCCTGAGAGTCCGGAGAATAATCTGTAAGTGCCTCTCGTAGCTGATCGAAGTGGTCATCCATTCCGGACTTGTTCTTCACTGTAACCTTGTCTATCTCCCTGTAGTCGATGCGTAGACGCAGTCCTCCGTTCTTCTTTCGCACGAAAGGCACGGGTGCGTCCCAAGGCGACACACACGGTCTGATGAACCCCTTATCCAGAAAAACTCCTAGTTGTGCCCGGTAGAAGCTTGAAAGAGAGGATGACCCCCTTGCTCGGGGGTATTCCCGGCAGTTCAGTCAGGAGGACGTCGAAACTAACCCCTACAACGGGGGTGTCAGTGAGAAAAGCAGTGGGTCAAGTCGCTAGGCTCACTGAAACGATGTAACTATACATCCGCCTGGTACCTCGTGAACCGGTCCATGCCCAGCACCTCGTAGTAATCCTGCTTCCCGACTCGGAATTCCCCGTCACAACGCCGCCGGTCCGCAAACTACCCCAGCCAGCGCTGAGCAGTTAGCAACAAAATCTCGCGATGCTTCGAGGTACCCCAGTCGTACCACCCAACCAGTACCAATGAGCCCTTAAAAGTCTAGAACAACGAACCCGAAAACAAGGAAAACAACCGCACTAACGCCTTCACAAGGCTACAAGAGGTGCCAACAAAACAGGCTGGGTTACTAACCACCCGAAATTTCCTCCCTGCACACAACGAACTCACCTGTCACCCACCCGGACCGCTCCTCTCCGTCACCAACACGGATCACAAGCTCGAAGTCTAACCACCATCCCGGACTACCCGTTCCGACTGTCCATCCTACCGAGGCGATGGTCAGGACTAACGTTAGGTTTCAGCTCTAAGACCTACCACAAGGTCTACCCCACAGAAAGGGCTGCGTACAGGGCCTCCTAGCCGAAAGTGACCAGTGCCCAAAACTCCGAGTAGTCGCCAGATTCCCCTTGACTCACACCTGTCCCAAAAGATCAACAATCCAAAGCGCTCCCAAACTAAGCCTCAAGGCTATGCCTTAGTCATGGGAAGCTGGTGACGAAACCCACAAGGTAAGGTCCTACCTCCGTCCTGGCACCGACGGGGTGCGACACTCAAAAAAAAAAACTAACTCTCGGTCCCAAACCGTTGCCCCTCCAAGTACCGGGCATCGAAACGAGCGGTAAACCTCCAGACCAACGGTGACACTCTCAACTAGGAGAAAATCTAAGCTCAAGGTCCGCTCAACAATGACCTCCAGGTACTGAAGACTACCCATCTGAAACCAAAAGGGTCGGAAGAGGACAAGCAACGAAAACCGCAAGAAGAGCCCTGTCCAAAGTTGCCTAGGTTCACTAAACGCACTCGAGGGATCACACGCCAACCCACCAGCAGGACAACCGAACCGACACACTTGTGCAGAAAACAGAAACCCAACTCAAAGCTTTACCACCACAACCCCACTAAAAGTCACCACTTACGCACCCTTGTGCGAAGCGAGGTACGGCCTCTCTGCCCCCAAAACGAGCCCAAACGAAGAAGATTTACTAGCCCCAGTGGTCTCCTTTCTCAACCTAAAGGGGAACCCCAAGACCCCACCACGATGATTTCTGCAACCATCGCAGTGTCTATAGTGAGAAGCCGAACTATGGGTAACAATCATAGGGGAAGAATCCTCATTCCCACCCATACCTTGCCCATGGTGCAAAAAAGAAACGGCCGACTACCCGCTAAAACCCAACACCCAAAGACCTAGAAGGAACAACCTTAGACCAACGGCTGTCCAGCTACCCACGACCGACAAACAGCCGACCACTAACAAACACCGGCGGATTACTCTACCCCCAGTCGCCGTCACTAACGACGACCAACACGTCGGCAGGGGAAGGGGGTTCGAAAAACAAAAGCCGGCGCAACGATCTGCTGTGATAACAGCCGCACCAAGTGCATGAACAACGTCAGCAGGCCCACCGTGTCCCGTGCTGGTTGCTTAATCCATTGATTCCTAGCAACCATAAATACCCCGGTGGCAGCCGGCCTCGACCCCAGCCTCCACAACAACACGACTACACATGCACGACAACCATGCTAAACCGAGAAACAAAACATAACCCGTACACCCACACAACACAAGTCAGTTTTAGCCTCCTGCTAGCATAGCACTCAAACAACTATCGAGAAAAGGGACCTATAGATTCCCCCCCCCCTCCTCGATCACCCGCGTTCTACGCTTCTATGCCATTCATTTCATTCATTTGTAGCTAAGTGAGGTATCTTTGTGGATGTCGGGCACAAACTGTTGTGATTGAAGAAAGTCTCTGATACCATCTTAATCTGTCACGCCCCGGGGGTTTAATTTCGCGGAAACGATTCACAAAAGGTATGGGTTTGGCGTGTATAATTTTTTTTTTGAAAAACCTTCTTCCCCGGCGCGTGCCCAGACCCGCCGCATATACAGGATCACTCAGCAAACGGACAGAGTCTCCCCTGTATATGCACGGCGTCGCGACACATACAATGTCCAAAAACGGATGATCATTCAATCACAACGGTTCAAACATACGTCCATTCACGAAATGCTAAATAAATCTCACGGCCGATCAGTTTAAAAGGATAAATCCACAGTTGTTGAAACGGCGCCCACCCGGCGCCCATATTTTGAAAACACCTTTCGAAAGCAACATAAACCCAGAGGTTTTGGAAAACAGTGCCCACACGACACTTAGGTTTTAAAATCCCTTTTCGAAATCCATAAATCCACAAGGTTTTGAAAACGGTGCCCACACGACACCTAGGTTTTGAAATCCAGTTTTCGCAATCTTTTCTTTGGTTTGCTCTTGATTTTCTTAAAGCGGCCGACCGAGATGAAAAAGGAATTAAATAATTCAAAAACTACCATGCCGACATCCACACCGACCCCACGAGGGTATCGAGAACCGCACCACAGTCTACCATGTAAATGAAATGCGAAGGGGGAAAAAGGAAAGTACTGTTCGGGGTCACCAGGGACCCAAGAACTCCTGTCGCGGCCTCACCGTCGCCTAACTCTCCCCCCTGGAGGACCCTGTCGCAAAGTGGGAAGTCAGCGACTAAACAATAATGATAATGACAAAGCAGGAAAGGAAGCCAAACCCAACAGTAAAACTATCCGGAGCAACCACTCGACTCACTGGAAGAGTGGCACGCGAACACATGTAACTCCTGCAACATCAGTAATGCCTGTAACACCTATACACCTTGATCTCGCCGGGCACCTATCCCGACAGATCGCACCGCTCACACCTTGGGGCACCTGACCTCGTCGGACACCTATCCCGACAGATCGCACCTTTTCCCCCACCTTTTGCTGCCTCAAACCCCACACCTACGGGGGCCCCCACCACTTCACCTTGTGGGTTAACACGGGTCGAAGACCGCTTTCCCGGAAAAGAGCACCCTTTGCGGTGGCCAAACCGCGGGTGCGCGTGTCGCAACCACGAGCTCAAAAACCCGGACACAGGACAATATCGCAAACATAGAGACCGTCAGCGTTAGTATTACAAATATGCAGTTAAACAACTATCCAAGAATACCGAGTCTATACTTAGTCTCAAAGGAACCCACAATAATGAACCAAGTACCCAAACGAAACCAACAATAATGAACCAAGTACTCCAGGCGAAACCAACCATAATGAACCAAGTACCCAAAACGTAACCAACAATAATGAACCAAGTACTCCAGACGAAACCAACCATAATGAACCAAGTACCCAAAACGTAACCAACAATAATGAACCAAGTACTCCAGACGAAACCAACATAATGAACCAAGTACCCAAAACGTAACCAACAATAATGAACCAAGTACTCCAGACGAAACCAACCATAATGAACCAAGTACCCAAACGTAACCAACAATAATGAACCAAGTACTCCAGACGAAACCAACATAATGAACCAAGTACACACCACACGATAATCATGACAGTAACGAAAATGGGCATAAAGGGGTTCTAAGGATGTACCCACCTGAAACGCGAAGAAGGAGGTGTACGGAACTCCCGCTAAAACACTCCACCCTGTGCCCGAAAAAGCTACAGTAAGTAATGGTGTTAAAAACCTCGTCGTGGTCAAAAACACTGAACAACGGGGCGAAACGGGCCAAAAACGGAGCTTCTGGGCTCTTTGGCAGAAGGCTGGTGCACGGTCCAGGCGTGGACCGGGTCTGCGGCCAAGGGTGGCGGCCCTCACAGACCGGGCGCACACTGTGCGGTGAACCGCCCCATCCTGGGCCGGGCCGCGCACGGGCAAAAAGGCGCGCGCCGGGTTCATCACTTCCCGGTCGCGGCGCAGCACCGGGCGCACACTGTGCGGTGAACCGCGCTTGCGGGCTGGGCCGGCGCACGCAACCGTGCACCGGGTCTGCGCCCCCAGGCCGCGGGGCGTGCGCCGGGTGTACGCCCAGCGTGTGGACTGCGCACTTGCGGCCCGGTCTGGCGCACGCAGCTGTGCGCCGGGTTCACGCCCGCAGGTGGCCGATCCGTGCGCCGGGTGCACGATCGGCCGGTGGACCGCGGCTGAGGGAGCCGTACGGGATGAACAGTAAGTTTCCCGTTTCGCGTTTTCTCTCCGTTTTCGCTCCCGTGCGATACCGGCGACGACCCCCGCGAACATTGTAACGGCGGCGGCGGCCTCCCGTCTAACAACGGCGGCGGCGGCCTCCCGTTCGACACCACGCCTCGCACGCAACACAACAAGAAGGAAAACCCTAAATCGAAAAAGATAACCGGGAAGGCCCGAACCGTTTACCTTGTTTTCGCCGGTGAGGGAGGAAGGAAGAGGATCGCCCCGCTCTCGTTCGCCGGGTTCCGCAGGGCGTGCGATCGTCCTTCCTTCACCTCGTCTCCGTCTCGGTTCCTCACTCCCTCGGTTGAAAAGAGAGGAAATATGGATTGGGGTTTTATTTTCCCCTTCCCTTTCTTAACAGGGCCGCCTTAAACCCTAGCCGTCAAGGGAAAAACCCTAAATTAACCGAAATCAAAACCGACGGCTAAGATTGTCCCGAAAAGCGTGTCAATCGCTCGCACGGATCCCGGAGCACCCTGAAAGGGGCCTAAACTTCAAAAATTTATTCTGGGAGATCCGGGAGTCGGAATTCGAATCCGATCGCGTCTCCGTTCACCGTTTTGCGAGCTCTAACACCAAAAATTATCCGCAAGTTCCGACAACCAACCCAGAATTTCTCGAATTTCAACCCCTCCTTAATCAACTGAAAACATTCGGTTAGGACCCAAGATGGAAAACCGGAAGGTTGAAGTATCCCCACATAAATAAAATAACCCAGTGCCATAAACCGATGAGAATTCCGATCACAGCAGGTTCCCCGTCCGATCGCCTCGAAGAACGTGCCGGCCACTTAACACGGATTCCGATGCGCCACTCAAAGGCAAACGCTTTGACCCCCATTTCGGGAGATCCGTAAATCGGAATCCGAATCCGTTCGCTTTGCCGCCCTCCGTTCTTCGAGCTCAATCGCAGAAAAAAACTGGCGGCCCCGGTCAGTCCATTACAGAAAACGATGGAAAGTTTACCTATCAGTCCCGTCAACAAAAAAAAGGGAGGTACACAAGGGCAAGGGAACGCCAGGACTCTACAAATGCACTAGGAGCCGAGGCTGAAGATGGTGCCGTGGAAGTCGATAGGGGGCATGAAGCTCGAACGTGGCCTAACTGTCCACACTTATAACAACGACCCCACCTCAGATCACAGGTGTGAGACAGATGCGGTTCTCGACAGAAAATACATCTGTCACGATGTCGTGGCTGCTGCTGCGGCTGCTGCTGTTGCTGCCTCTGGGGTCCACCAGACTCTTGTTGCTCAGAATGCCCCTGGCCATGAGACTGAGGCCGCGACGGTCGTGGCGGTCTCCAAGAACTAGCCTGTCCTCCATCATCAGGTGCTGGTCGCTTCCTCTCAGAACTCTGTGCGACCGACCCGCTCCTCTTGGCAATCTTCGTGTTGCCCTGCTCCACCCACAGTGCCTGCTCAACGGCTTCACCAAGGGTCTGTAGCCTCCAAGCGTGCACCAGGGTATAGATCTCAGGTCGAAGACCAGACTCGAACAACTCGACCTCATGTGGTCCATCACGGGCAACGAAAGGCACGCAGTTAAGCAACTGCATAAACTCCTGGTAGTACTCCTGCACCGATTTGTCTCCCTGCTGGATATTCTTCAAGTCGTCCTCCAGCTTCCGTTTCACGCTCCCAAAAAAGTACGTTCCAAGTAGCATACGCCGGAACTCGGACCAGGGCAGTTGTCGTGTGGTCTGGAACTCCGCTGGCTCCACCCGACGCCACCATGCGTCAGCATCCCCCTCGAGACAATGCACTGCCATGTGCACTCTGTACTTCGGGTCGATGAAGAAATCCCTAAACAGCTTCTCCATCGAAGATAACCAAGCCTCCGAATCCCACGGTCGCGCGTTCTGCCCCGAGAATCTAGGCGGTCCATACTGGCAGAACTTGGTGAGCTTCTCCGCGATATACTCCTCCTGAGAAGGGGTCAAAGGCTGGGCCGCTCCTCGAGCCCCACTACTCGATGATGGCGCCGTTGGCACACGAAGTGGTACAGGTGGTACAGGGGCCTCCAAAATAGTCGGGGACGGCGCCGCCTCTCTCTGGGCTACAAGTTGGTCAATCCTCTGCTCCTGCCGACGGGTATGCTCCGCCAATTGGGCCACCATGGCCCTCAGCTCACTCAACTCAGAAGATCCGGTCTGCTCTGGCTCCTCAGGGGGTGTAAGAGTACCCCGAGTAGTAATCCGACGTCGGGGAGGCATCCTGCCAACAGAAAACTGTTGGTTTTTAAGGATCCACAAGGATCTAAATAGGTACTATCAAACAACTAGAGGGGGGGGTGAATAGGTGTAATACTTATAAAACCAATCTCAGTGCAAAATAAAAACCAATGCGGAAAATAAAAATAGCACACCGAGATATACGTGGAAACTCCAATCCAGGAGAAAAACCACGGGACCAACACGCAATAACAATCCACTAAGAAAAGAAGAATAACAAGGTGATTACCGACTCCACGGACTCAAACCCCTCCTTCAACTTCTTCGGACCTTGCGCTCACCGATTGCACGTCCACTGCACACGTTCGAATCCACGAACGCCACTCGAATCCACGAGCACACGTTTCGAATCCACGGAACGCCTTTAGCACACCGAATCCACGATGCCACGTCGAATCCACGACGCAAACTCAGCCGGTAAGAATATTGGCTTCGATGGTGATCCTTTGCTTAGATTCTCATTGAGGAACTGTAGAAGAAATCTCTAAGCAAAGATTAGATCAATTCGACAAAAGATATGTTCTTGAAAGAACCGTCGAATTGACGTAAAAGAGGCTATAAAGAAGAACGATAAAAACCTAGCCTCTAGGGTTGCTCTCAAGTGTTTAATTAATTAATCGGTAGTTTTTGAGAAACCCTAAATGTCTATTTATAGTTTAGAAACCTTTGGAAAGAGATAAGCATCAAAAACTGGCTTAACAGAAATTTTCCCGCACGACGATCCGGATCGGATTTACGGCGATCCTGATTGTCGTCTTTTTTCAGCAATTCCTGAAAAAACAAGGTTCGGGATCCGGATCGGAATTCTGATCCGGATCGGAATTCTGATCCGGATCGGTCCAGGATCAGAAATTCTGAAACATCCAATTTGTCCAGTTTTTGATTTTTAAGCAATGAAAACTTATCCAAGTGTTTCTAAACCACTCAAATGTATTCGGATCACCAAAATTATTTAGTTAAACGTACCTGATCAATCCGAATCCATTTTCCTTAAGATTGATGTAATTGATCCACAATTCTTCTACTTCAATCTTCAAGACTCAAAACACTGAGTGTCAACTTGAGATCTTGTTGAATCTTCTCTAAGTCTTCGATTGCTGATTGACAATTTGATCACTTCAAGACTCCGACTCAACTCAACAACTCAACTACTCAACTCACGAAATATGCCAACACAAAAAGCCGTAACAATCTCCCCCTTTGGCAATTTCGTGACAAAACCCAAAAATACATAAAACGCTCAAGACACTCATCTTAAACCAAAAAATCGAAACTCAATGTCATCACCAAAACATTGACTTTCTTTGCGTGAAAGATCCAATAAACAAAAATTACATTTGAACCAGTCTTAGAACAAACTCTATGACTTAGGACTTGGAGTCTTAAAGTGATGTAATTCCTGCAAAACAAAACTCCAAACAAAATCAAACGTTAGTCGTTAGAAATTAAATGTAAATCCTACATTTGATTCGTCCTTTTGGTTCTTTTTGTTTTTCGGCTCCTCTTTCATCATCTCCCCCTATCTCGATGATCTCATCTCCGTCTCCCCCTATCTCGATGATCTCATTTCTCCCATTTCTCTTCTCCCCCTTTTTGTCACAAATTGTCAAACAGTGAACATACTAGACAAAAGAAAATCACTAACAGCATTAGTTCATAGAGAAAGAGAGATAAAAGCTCAGTTCCGGTATATAACAAAAACACAGATTGCGTACCGGTAGCCGAAAGCAAAAATCAAATAATTTCTTGAAATAAATCCAGATTTTGAAATAATTGAATTACCGATTTGTATTCCATCAAGAAAACAATTTAAGTGCTTGAAAATAATATGAGATCACATAGATGTCATTCAATCCAATTAATTTCACAAAAATTAAAAAGATTTACTCCGAAATCATGAAAAACAAAGATAAAACATTATAAACCGTTTTTCACATTATATACGTCAAACATAAGTCATCAAAAATAGTCTTGAGATCCAAAGTCTATCAAGATGTAACAGATTTACAAAGATGACTTACAGAGATTTCCAAATGACATCAATTTGATTTCTACCCTTTCAAATTTGAGATAAGCACTAAAATACCTAAGGGTGGCTCTTTGAGCATCTTTCAACTATCCCACCTTATACCAACCAGGAGATTGTTCAAAATATAAGAACTTTGCATATAAATCTCCAAATGCTTCACCTAAAGATTTTCTCATAAAATACTATCAAGCATCCATAACATGTGGTAGCTTCACACACAGACCGGACGACAGGGGTGGCAGCTCTTTCCAACATGTGGTGGTAGTTTTCACACTCCTTTCGGATGTAACTCTTTCCACATCTTTTTCAATTCATTTCATTACCCTTGTACGAAAATACAATCTCTTATGTGAAAGAATTAAATCCCAAATATTAGTCAATCGGTTGTCTCACGTTTATCACATAGAACTCACACAACCGAGATAGAATAATCATCTAAAGATCACACATGATTACTAAAATTTGATGAATATAATTATCAAAAACTCTTATAATGAAGTATCTTCAAGAATTATGATTAGGGAGTAAAGTTGATAATTCATATAAAATTAAATTGGAGTGATTGAAAGTGAAAATCCTTTTTATTCAATGCACTTGTTCATTAAAACCCTTTTGTTCAAAAACAAAACATAAAAACGAAGAGCATTGAAAACATGTAATGCAGAGATTTAGAAAAATATGAAAGAAAAACCAATCAAAGCATTACATACAGTCATAAGCTAATTAGAACTTAAGACAAGGAAAGATATCACCTTTCCGAATCCAAAATCGTCGAATTTTGGGTTGTCTTGATTCATTGTGTTCGGGACTTGATAGCTTTGACTGTTGATCCACCTTAGGTCTTTGCCTCACAGTGATCCACTTGTATGATTGATGTTGTGGCTCGGACCTTTGGTGGGTTGAGTGAACTCCATTGACTTGATGTCGCTTTTGATTCCGTTGAGTCCGCTCCGTAGATGAAGTTTCCGAAGAATTTTTCTTTCTCTTTTTCGGGCACGTCTTCATCAAGTGTCCTTCAAGTCCACATTGGTGACAAGTTATTCCTTTCAATTTAGTTGTGGAACTTGAAGCCTTCACAGTTTGGTTCTTTTTAAATCCCAAACCAACCTTGCTTGTTTGACCTAATCCGGATATACAATCAAATTTCTTGGAACCGGTTGAAAGCCTTTGTATGTCGGATTTAAGTTGATGAACTTGCTTGGTCAAGGCTTGGTTGGTGACATGAATTTCCTCAAACTGTTTTTCTAGAAAATCAATCTTGTTAATATGGGAATTAACGATCGTTTTCGATTGATTTATCTTTTCTTGGAGGATTTTATTATTATCCAATAAAAGCTCTCGTTCCTCCTCGAGATCATGAAGTTTGATCTTTAAAGCATGATTTTTGTCTTGAATCTCAAGTCGTTGCTTCCTCAAATTCTTAATATGTTTGGCCATCTTCTTTGATTCCGTAAGAAGTTGTTGATATGCCTCAACGAGTTCTTCTTCGTCCGACTCCCCCTCACTTGATGACTCTCCGCCGGATGTTGATGTTTCATGCAAAATCAAAGGAATAGAGTCAGTGATTAGAGATGATAAACAAATATTAGAAGAGGGAATTTGAGAAGCATGTAAGGCAACGACTTTTTCCTCTTTACTTGAGGTCGATTCATTAGAAGTAGAATCGTCCCAAGTTTTCGCTTGTAAAGCCTTCTCTTTATATGATTTCGGAGAAGGACAATCCGTTGAAATATGGTCGTAGCCTTTGCATCTATAGCATTGGATTTCCCCTTCGAAATCATCTTTTTCTTTAGAAGGTTTTGCAAAACCTTTGAGATTAGAGGATTTAGAACCCGATGATCCTTTTGATGGTTTCGAGGATGAAGATCCATCGGTTCGATTCTTCCAAAACTTCCGACGAAATTTCTTTACGATCCGCGCCAATTGTTCTTCAAAATCGGCAAAAGTGATTTCATCGTCGGAACTTGATTCGCCATCTTCTTCCCTTGTTGATTTGAATGCAATACCTGTAAGCTTAGAAGAAGACTTGGAAGAAACTTGATTAGTAGGAAAAGTCATTTCATAAGTTTGCAAAGCACCTACTAATTCCTCTACTCTCATCTCATCCGGATGACTAACGGTTTCAATGGCGGTAACCTTTGCCCTAAACCGTTCCGGAAGAGTCCGAAGTATCTTTCTTACAATTTTCGACTCCGTGATCTTTTCTCCTAAATTAGCACAAGTATTGATTACATCTTGAAATCTAGTGTAATAATCTGTAAACAATTCATGCTCTTCCATATGAATAGAGTCAAATTGACTTGTAAGCATCTGGAGCTTTTGAATTTTTACAAGATTAGTACCCTCATGTGTAATTTTGAGAATATCCCAAATTTCCTTCGCGGTTTCACACGCGGAAATTCGTGTGAACTCAGTCGAGGAAAGAGAATTAAATAAAGCGTTCATACCTTTCCCATTGTAAGAAGATCTTTCAAATTCCTCTTTGGACCATCTAGAGCGAGGTTTTGGGGTAGTAGAATTTCCTACTTCCTCAACAGGATGCACCCAACCGTATTCCACGGATTGCCATACCCGCTCATCAATTACGATGAGAAAAGCTCTCATCCTCACTTTCCAATAAGCATAATTAGTCCCATCAAAAAGAGGAGGTCTATAAATATTACCACTTTCACCCGACATGATAGATAAACCTAAAACCCGCTCTGATACCAATTGTTGGTTTTTAAGGATCCACAAGGATCTAAATAGGTACTATCAAACAACTAGAGGGGGGGGGTGAATAGGTGTAATACTTATAAAACCAATCTCAGTGCAAAATAAAAACCAATGCGGAAAATAAAAATAGCACACCGAGATTTACGTGGAAACTCCAATCCAGGAGAAAAACCACGGGACCAACACGCAATAACAATCCACTAAGAAAAGAAGAATAACAAGGTGATTACCGACTCCACGGACTCAAACCCCTCCTTCAACTTCTTCGGACCTTGCGCTCACCGATTGCACGTCCACTGCACACGTTCGAATCCACGAACGCCACTCGAATCCACGAGCACACGTTTCGAACCCACGAAACGCCTTTAGCACACCGAATCCACGATGCCACGTCGAATCCACGATGCAAACTCAGCCGGTAAGAATATTGGCTTCGATGGTGATCCTTTGCTTAGATTCTCATTGAGGAACCGTAAAAGAAATCTCTAAGCAAAGATTAGATCAATTCGACAAAAGATATGTTCTTGAAAGAACCGTCGAATTGACCTAAAAGAGGCTATAAAGAAGAACGATAAAAACCTAGCCTCTAGGGTTGCTCTCAAGTGTTTAATTAATTAATCGGTAGTTTTTGAGAAACCATAAATGTCTATTTATAGTTTAGAACCTTTGGAAAGAGATAAGCATCAAAAACTGGCTTAACAGAAATTTTCCCGCACGACGATCCGGATCGGATTTACGGCGATCCTGATCGTCGTCTTTTTTCAGCAATTCCTGAAAAAACAAGGTTCGGGATCCGAATCGGAATTCTGATCCGGATCGGAATTCTGATCTGGATCGGTTCAGGATCAGAAATTCTGAAACATCCAATTTGTCCAGTTTTTGATTTTTAACCAATGAAAACTTATCCAAGTGTTTCTAAACCACTCAAATGTATTCGGATCACCAAAATTATTTAGTTAAACGTACCTGATCAATCCGAATCCATTTTCCTTAAGATTGATGTAATTGATCCACAATTCTTCTACTTCAATCTTCAAGACTCAAAACACTGAGTGTCAACTTGAGATCTTGTTGAATCTTCTCTAAGTCTTCGATTGCTGATTGACAATTTGATCACTTCAAGACTCCGACTCAACTCAACAACTCAACTACTCAACTCACGAAATATGCCAACACAAAAAGCCGTAACAAAAACACAAGTCAGGACGTAACCACACACGACCCAATCTAGCGAAAGTCAAAGACATCCCCCTATTTCTGTAGCTTTATGTTGTCTGCAGCCAACATAACCGTTCACAGAAACAAGATATGTCGATCCCTCTTCCCTCATCGGAAGAGTCAAATAACCCAATCACCGACTTTCGCCAAAAAACATCACGTCTCTCACGCCCTATCATCCTAGGGTCCAACATAAGCCTAGGGTTTTCTAAGTCCCAACTGACCTATCCCTAAGCTCTGATACCAACTTAATCTGTCACGCCCCGAACGAAAACCAGAACCCGAGCTCGCCAACAGATCCGCCATGCACACGGAATTTTCCATGTACACGAAGCGTCAGTAACCTGCTCAGATATAAATGTATAATAAAAGAGCATAATACAGAGCTGAACTAAAAGAACTACATAATATCTCAGACTGGAAAAGAAATAAAAATTGTAAAAATACAATAAACTCCCAGCTCACCAAAATAATACACCCAGCTGGCCAAAGCCAGACCACAAAATAAAAGTGAACTACTACAGTCTGAGTAAAAGGGTACAATATCTGTCTAACAGCAACTCACAGCCTCACAGGAGATCTATCTACTCAGCGATCCCCTCACCTCGATCCGCTGCCGATGGCCCGGCAGCTCCCGCAGAAGACTCTGCAAAACAAGGAAAAGAAAGAGAGAAAAACAACAGTGGGAGTGAGAACCACTAGTAAACCAGTAGCCTCCCCCTGTGGGTAAAGCCTCAAACTCCGACGTACCCACTAAGTCTACCAGAGGCAAAGAATGAAGAAAGTGGTAAGCTATAAGACTACAAATAAAAAGGAACTACCACTAGTATGCCTCTAAATGCAGTGCCAAAATGAATGACTGTAAGTATGCATCAGTAACCGCATCTGTCCAAATAAACCCAATCTAGCCACCAGTAAAAACTGGTACCGCCTGCTGCCGCTATCATCATCGTGCAACCTGATCCGCACCAAAGTGATAGCAATGAGTCAATGTCGTCCGGTACCCACTTGGTACCCCGCACGCTTCGAAGTGGCACTCGAGGGGAGCTACCCACACGAGGAAAGTAACCATGTCATAAGTATCATAAAAGCAGGACTGGATCATGACTATGATCAAAGTGGAAAACCCCTCCACTAAAAAGAAAACCCCAATCTGATGCAAAGGTAAACATCCGGTCAACCGCCTAATGTCCGCGGTTACCGCAATACCCCACAAGTCCACAATCTGATGAAATAACCAACATCTGGTCAACCGCCTAATATCCGCGGTTACCATAATACCCCACAATCCATAATCAAGTACAACCTGTCCCAGACTCCAAGGTCCCGACTACACTATCCTAAACCCCTGCTCGAACCCGAGCAATATGAATCAAAAGTCAAAATGAGAAGGAGAAAGAAAACAATCATGGTTTCTCCTAAGTCAAATCCCAATATGATAGTGTAGCAATAAATAGTGGCCTATCTAGATGTCCAAACAAGCATGCAACAGTCCTCAAGAAAGATAAAAGAAAGAGTATCAAACAGTAACTCCACATGTGTATTAAGTAATAGCTCCGCATGAATATAACCATCATGCTAAAATCATCAGCCAACTACACATGTATATAATCCCTGGTCCATAATAAATCTCAAAGTGGTACCCGCACATAGATATGTCATCATGTCCCAATACTTAATCCATTTAACCAACTTTTATAAAATCTATGTGCTACACGGCATGTTAATTATCACTATTAAAATATCTCAAAGATCATGTTCCAACAACAATATTATCCCGATAATATTTCCAACATGCTTTATCCACATAATTAATCTCAAATGATAGGCTCGCATTTATATCATTCAATCATGCATGGTAATCAATCAATAAGTCCAAACGGGGAATCCTCTAAATAAACTTAGTGAGTAAATCACAGTAAGAGGTAAGCAACAACTACCCACCTGAAAAGCTGACTGTCCAAATCCCACAGCTGAAAATACCAGGAAATCCAAATCTCCTACTCCAAGGGGTCCAGTAATACCCGCAACTCTCCTGGGTACAACATAAAGTCCATAAATCTCAAAAACTACCCCCGCAAACACATACAGAAATCAGTCCCAAAGATGCCCTTATTTGACCTGCTGAAAATTCCCAGAAAATTCCAATAAAAATATCACAGCGATCTTCGCGTCGATACCTTCGAAACGAGTACCTGCACGTCCAAATCCGAGTTCTGCAGGTCAAGATATAAATTCTACAAGGTAACCATCCCTAAAGAATCCCCCCAAAAAAACTGTAGGACTTAACTCTGGAGAAACAGTGATTTCTCACTTTCGGGAAATTCAGAAAAATCCAAGAAAAATACGGGGATGTTCCTTGCGACGAGTAGATCAAAATCGACTATTTAAACGCCTCGATCCGATGTTCCTACACCAAGATATAAAATCAACAAGCCCATGCTGTCCAGGAAATCCATCACAGAAAATGGGGTCAAAAGATGCCTCAGGAACCATGCCAAAAACCCAAAATGAAGCGAAATGATCAACACAGAAATCGAAGCCTTACCTCTCAGGAAAACGCTGTCGAAGAAATCGTCCAAAAATTCCCCCTGGTTTACGCACAGGAAAATCCTGGCTGAACTGCGACGGAAATGGACTGAAAAAGAGGAAATGTCGAAGCGCGCCGCGTCGCAGATGACTCGCTGTCAGTAACTCCAAAAATTCTAAAATTTCCTAGAGAGATGGAAGACAGAGAGAGGAAGAAGTCTTCTTAAAGCTGCACCCTCAGATTCTCTCACTAAAACTCGGGAAAGGCAGAAGAAAAGAGGGGTGGTGGGCTATTTATAGCCCACCAAACATTCGGGCGCAGCCCCGAATTCGGGCGCCCGAATGGGCCGCAGCTCGGCCCGCGACAAGCGCCCGGAATCACCCGGGCGCGCTACGTCACCCCCGAACAGCGAACAGCGGCGCCCGCGAGTCGGGCGCCGCCGCGTGTTCCCGCTCGAACACCGCACCAGCGGCGCCCGCCAATGGCTGGGCGCCACGTGGCGCACGTGGGCGGCGCCTCGCCCGCCACGCGGGCGGCGCCCGCCAACTGGCTGCCGACACGTGTCCCACGTGGTCCACGGGGCGCACGAGCCCGGTCCAGGCGCCGGGTCTTCCGGATCCTGTCGGCCAATCAGGGGATGCCACGTGTCACAGCCGCCGCCGCCTCCTTTGACGCCGCCCAACCAATCAGAGGCTGCCACGTGGCAACCTCAACCTTCCGTGCACCCGGTGCACGCCTATTCTGTGGACCGCCCGCCTGCGCGCCTGCCCGCGCCCGCCCGCGCCTGCCCGCGCTGCCCGCGGCCCTGCTCCGCCGCTGCGCCACTGTTCTCCGCCGTGCGCCGCCGCTCGCCGCCTGCCGCCGGTCGCCGGAACAGTATTTTCCGGCGGCCGGAGTTACTGTTCCGGTGAACAGTATTTTTGGCGCCGAAAATAAAGTGAATACACCATTTTGATCATTTTCGCGCGCTGAGTCCGAATCCGCTGTCCGATTTTCCAAATTCTCATCCGAAATTTTGCCGAAAGCCCCCGGAAAGGCCCACTTGATCCGATTTTCGCGCCGGGTCCATTTTAAAAATCCAATTTCGATTCTACAAGCTCCATGACACTGTGTGAGCTTCCTATAGTCACTGATAAAGCCGTAAAAGCTTCTACAAAACTCTGGGTCACCAAATCCTCCCCCACTAAAAAGAGTTTCGTCCTCGAAACAAAACTAAACAGCATCCCATAGTCCGATGCCTCACATAAGTAGGGGTAGGTGTCCGTCATCTCCGACTCCAGCCCCCAAAGCTGTCTGCAAGCTCCTTCAAAACGTGAAGCAAACCTCTAGCTCGAGCCGCCATATCTCTTCTAGCATCCCTGGTACACGAACACCTCCTGGTACACTATCCTCGCGGCACAGTCGATCGTCGTGAAGTACCGAGCCTGCCCATCCATCCCGAGCATCCTATTCATGTCCCGCAGCCATCTGGTCTGTTGGTAAAATCTAGGACTCAATCTACACCGGGTAGGACCAATGACACTCCTCCATGTGCAAAATATGATCGGGAATCTGACCCTCCCGTGCACGTGGTAACCATCCTACCCCTAACCCAGGCAATGATGCAAATATACTCCTAACAAATGACTAGGATGCTCAAATGCAATACAATGCATAATCTAATGCCAGAAGGTAAAAGAATACCTGTCACCACATAATCGGCTGCTGTAAAGTCCTCCACCTGAGCGGCATATACCCGACCGCTCTGAGCCGGTGGCCAGTGATCAGAAGAGTGGAAGGGAGGTGACCTGCTCACTGGAGCAAAAGACTGCTGAGCTGACGTCCTCTGTCGAAATGCACTAGGAGCCGAGGCTGAAGATGGTGCCGTGGAAGTCGATAGGGGGCATGAAGCTCGAACGTGGCCTGACTGTCCACACTTATAACAACGACCCCACCTCATATCACAGGTGTGAGACAGATGAGGTTCTCCACAGAAAATACATCTGTCACGACGTCGTGGCTGCTGCTGCGGCTGCTGCTGTTGCTGCCTCTGGGGTCCACCAGACTCTTGTTGCTCAGAATGCCCCTGGCCATGAGACTGAGGCCGCGACGGTCGTGGCGGTCTCCAAGAACTAGCCTGTCCTCCATCATCAGGTGCTGGTCGCTTCCTCTCAGTACTCTGTGCGACCGACCCGCTCCTCTTGGCAATCTTCGTGTTGCCCTGCTCCACCCACAGTGCCTGCTCAACGGCTTCACCAAGGGTCGGTAGCCTCCGAGCGTGCACCAGGGTATAGATCTCAGGTCGAAGACCAGACTCGAACAACTCGACCTCATGCGGTCCATCAAGGGCAACGAAAGGCACGCAGTTAAGCAACTGCATAAACTCCTGGTAGTACTCCTGCACCGATTTGTCTCCCTGCTGGATATTCTTCAAGTCGTCCTCTAGCTTCCGTTTCACGCTCCCAGAAAAGTACGTTCCAAGTAGCATACGCCGGAACTCGGACCAGGGCAGCTGTCGTGTGGTCTGGAACTCCGCTGGCTCCACCCGACGCCACCATGCGTCAGCATCCCCCTCGAGACAATGCACTGCCATGTGCACTCTGTACTTCGGGTCGATGAAGAAATCCCTAAACAGCTTCTCCATCGAAGATAACCAAGCCTCCGAATCCCACGGTCGCGCGTTCTGCCCCGAGAATCTAGGTGGTCCATACTGGCAGAACTTGGTGAGCTTCTCCGCGATATACTCCTCCTGAGAAGGGGTCAAAGGCTGGGCCGCTCCTCGAGCCCCACTACTCGATGATGGCGCCGTCGGCACACGAAGTGGTACAGGTGGTACAGGGGCCTCCAAAACAGTCGGGGACGGCGCCGCCTCTCTCTGGGCTACAAGCTGGTCAATCCTCTGCTCCTGCCGACGGGTATGCTCCACCAATTGGGCCACCATGGCCCTCAGCTCACTCAACTCCGAAGATCCGGTCTGCTCTGGCTCCTCAGGGGGTGTAAGAGTACGCCGAGTAGTAATCCGACGTCGGGGAGGCACCCTGCCAACAGAAAACACAAGTCAGGACGTAACCACACACGACCCAATCTAGCGAAAGTCAAAGACATCCCCCTATTTCTGTAGCTTTATGTTGTCTGCAGCCAACATAACCGTTCACAGAAACAAGATATGTCGATCCCTCTTCCCTCATCGGAAGAGTCAAATAACCCAATCACCGACTTTCGCCAAAAACATCACGTCTCTCACGCCCTATCATCCTAGGGTCCAACATAAGCCTAGGGTTTTCTAAGTCCCAACTGACCTATCCCTAAGCTCTGATACCAACTTAATCTGTCACGCCCCGAACGGAAACCAGAACCCGAGCTCGCCAACAGATCCGCCATGCACACGGAATTTTCCATGTACACGAAGCGTCAGTAACCTGCTCAGATATAAATGTATAATAAAAGAGCATAATACAGAGCTGAACTAAAAGAACTACATAATATCTCAGACTGGAAAAGAAATAAAAACTGTAAAAATACAATAAACTCCCAGCTCACCAAAATAATACACCCAGCTGGCCAAAGCCAGACCACAAAATAAAAGTGAACTACTACAGTCTGAGTAAAAGGGTACAATATCTGTCTAACAGCAACTCACAGCCTCACAGGAGATCTATCTACTCAGCGATCCCCTCACCTCGATCCGCTGCCGATGGCCCGGCAGCTCTCGCAGAAGACACTGCAAAACAAGGAAAAGAAAGAGAGAAAAACAACAGTGGGAGTGAGAACCACTAGTAAACCAGTAGCCTCCCCCTGTGGGTAAAGCCTCAAACTCCGACGTACCCACTAAGTCTACCAGAGGCAAAGAATGAAGAAAGTGGTAAGCTATAAGACTACAAATAAAAAGGAACTACCACTAGTATGCCTCTAAATGCAGTGCCAAAATGAATGACTGTAAGTATGCATCAGTAACCGCATCTGTCCAAATAAACCCAATCTAGCCACCAGTAAAAACTGGTACCGCCTGCTGCCGCTATCATCATCGTGCAACCTGATCCGCACCAAAGTGATAGCAATGAGTCAATGCCGTCCGGTACCCACTTGGTACCCCGCACGCTTCGAAGTGGCACTCGAGGGGAGCTACCCACACGAGGAAAGTAATCATGTCATAAGTATCATAAAAGCAGGACTGGATCATGACTATGATCAAAGTGGAAAACCCCTCCACTAAAAAGAAAACCCCAATCTGATGCAAAGGTAAACATCCGGTCAACCGCCTAATGTCCGCGGTTACCGCAATACCCCACAAGTCCACAATCTGATGAAATAACCAACATCTGGTCAACCGCCTAATATCCGCGGTTACCACAATACCCCACAATCCATAATCAAGTACAACCTGTCCCAGACTCCAAGGTCCCGACTACACTATCCCAAACCCCTGCTCGAACCCGAGCAATATGAATCAAAAGTCAAAATGAGAAGGAGAAAGAAAACAATCATGGTTTCTCCTAAGTCAAATCCCAATATGATAGTGTAGCAATAAATAGTGGCCTATCTAGATGTCCAAACAAACATGCAACAATCCTCAAGAAAGATAAAAGAAAGAGTATCAAACAGTAACTCCACATGTGTATTAAGTAATAGCTCCGCATGAATATAACCATCATGCTAAAATCATCAGCCAACTACACATGTATATAATCCCTGGTCCATAATAAATCTCAAAGTGGTACCCGCACATAGATATGTCATCATGTCCCAATACTTAATCCATTTAACCAACTTTTATAAAATCTATGTGCTACACGGCATGTTAATTATCACTATTAAAATATCTCAAAGATCATGTTCCAACAACAATATTATCCCGATAATATTTCCAACATGCTTTATCCACATAATTAATCTCAAATGATAGGCTCGCATTTATATCATTCAATCATGCATGGTAATCAATCAATAAGTCCAAACGGGGAATCCTCTAAATAAACTTAGTGAGTAAATCACAGTAAGAGGTAAGCAACAACTACCCACCTGAAAAGCTGACTGTCCAAATCCCACAGCTGAAAATACCAGGAAATCCAAATCTCCTACTCCAAGGGGTCCAGTAATACCCGCAACTCTCCTGGGTACAACATAAAGTCCATAAATCTCAAAAACTACCCCCGCAAACACATACAGAAATCAGTCCCAAAGATGCCCTTATTTGACCTGCTGAAAATTCCCAGAAAATTCCAATAAAAATATCACAGCGATCTTCGCGTTGATACCTTCGAAACGAGTACCTGCACGTCCAAATCCGAGTTCTGCAGGTCAAGATATAAATTCTACAAGGTAACCATCCCTAAAGAATCCCCCCAAAAAAACTGTAGGACTTAACTCTGGAGAAACAGTGATTTCTCACTTTCGGGAAATTCAAAAAAATCCAAGAAAAATACGGGGATGTTCCTTGCGACGAGTAGATCAAAATCGACTCCTTAAACGCCTCGATCCGATGTTACTACGCCAAGATATAAAATCAACAAGCCCATGCTATCCAGGAAATCCATCATAGAAAATGGGGTCAAAAGATGCCTCGGGAACCATGCCAAAAACCCAAAATGAAGCGAAACGATCAACACAGAAATCGAAGCCTTACCTCTCAGGAACACGCTGTCGAAGAAATCGTCCAAAAATTCCTCCTGGTTAGCGCACAGGAAAATCCTGACTGAACTGCGACGGAAATGGACTGAAAAAGAGGAAACATCGAAGCGCGCCGCGTCGCAGATGACTCGCTGTCGGTAACTCCAAAAATTCTAAAACTTCCTAGAGAGATGGAGGACAGAGAGAGGAAGAAGTCTTCTTAAGGCTGCACCCTCAGATTCTCTCACTAAAACTCGGGAAAGGCAGAAGAAAAGAGGGGTGGTGGGCTATTTATAGCCCACCAAACATTCGGGCGCACCCCCGAATTCGGGCGCCCGAATGGGCCGCAGCCCGGCCCGCGACCAGCGCCCGGAATCACCCGGGCGCGCCACGTCACCCCCGAACAGCGAACAGCGGCACCCGCGAGTCGGGCGCCACCGCGTGTTCCCGCTCGAACACCGCACCAGCGGCGCCCGCCGATGGCTGGGCGCCACGTGGCGCACGTGGGCGGCGCCTCGCCCGCCACGCGGGCGGCGCCCGCCAACCGGCTGCCGACACGTGTCCCACGTGGTCCACGGGGCGCACGAGCCCGGTCCACGCGCCGGGTCTTCCGGATCCTGTCGGCCAATCAGGGGATGCCACGTGTCACAGCCGCCGCCGCCTCCTTTGACGCCGCCCAACCAATCAGAGGCTGCCACGTGGCAACCTCAACCTTCCGTGCACCCGGTGCACGCCTATTCTGTGGACCGCCCGCCTGCGCGCCTGCCCGCGCCCCCCCGCGCCTGCCCGCGCTGCCCGCGGCCCTGCTCCGCCGCTGCGCCACTGTTCTCCGCCGTGCGCCGCCGCTCGCCGCCTGCCGCCGGTCACCGGAACAGTATTTTCCGGCGGCCGGAGTTACTGTTCCGGTGAATAGTATTTTTGGCGCCGAAAATAAAGTGAATACACCATTTTGATCGTTTTCGCGCGCTGAGTCCGAATCCGCTGTCCGATTTTCCAAATTCTCATCCGAAATTTTGCCGAAAGCCCCCGGAAAGGCCCACTTGATCCGATTTTCGCGCCGGGTCCATTTTAAAAATCCAATTTCGATTCTACAAGCTCCATGACACTGTGTGAGCTTCCTATAGTCACTGATAAAGCCGCAAAAGCTTCTACAAAAGTCCGGGTCACCACACGCCGTCTTAGGTATATCCTCACCTCGAACCCTAAGTTGATGATAGCCCGATTGTAGATCAATTTTAGAGAACACCGTTGCTCCTTGCAATTGGTCAAATAGATCGTCAATCCGAGGCAAGGGGTACTTATTCTTCACTGTGACCTTGTTTATCTCCCGGTAGTCGATGCATAAACGTAAGCTCCCGTCCTTCTTCCGTACGAAAAGCACGGGTGCTCCCCAGGGCGACACACTCGGCCTGATGAACCCCTTATCTAGAAGATCTTCTAGTTGCGCCTTGAGTTCCTTCAGTTCGGCAAAAGCCATTCGGTACGGTGCCTTCGAAATGGGTTGAGTGCCCGGGAAAAGCTCGATAGAGAATTCGATTTCTCGCTCGGGGGGCATCCCAGATAGTTCGTGTGGTGACCCGGATATCTGCAGGGCTCCTACAGTGTGACCAGCAGCTTTTGGAGGCCTATGTGGCGTGTCGACGGTGTTTCTGCATCAATTTGGACACAAGTGATGGACTTTGGGTGTAAAATGGATCACGTGGGTAATCAGAGGCCTCCGTCGATTGTTTAGAAGTGGTTTCGCGCGAATCGGGCATCAAAATTGGACTCAGTGCGGAATTTGGATTAAAAACGCCCTTCTGGATGCCTTCAACAAATTTTGAAATTGGAATTTGGCAAAACGGACAGTGAATTTGGATTCAGCGCGCGAAAACGATCAAAATGGGCTATTTACTTGTATTTTTCGGAGCCCGGATGACTTGGCACGATTTTTGAGGCAGCTGGGTACTGTTCCGGCCGGCCGGGCATCGCCGGCGGTGGCGGGCAGCGGCGGAGCGTGGCGGAGCAGTCGCGGGCAGGCGGCGGAGCGGGCGCGGGCAGGCCCGCGGTTCAGCTGGCAGGCGCGCGCGGCGCAGTGGGAAGAGGAGGACACGTGGCATCTTGTGGTTGGCTGGTCTTCGTACGTCGGGTGCACACAGCGCAGCGGAGCAGGTGACCGGGGCAAGTGGCCGTACGGCGGGCAGGTGACCGTACGGCATGGCAGGCGTTGACGAATGGGCCCGCCACGCGTCAGCACGGGAGCGGGCCACGTGGCGCGACCGCAGCGGCTGGCGCCGCTGTGCGCTGTGCGGTGTGCCACGTGGCGCTCATGGATTGGCCCGTTTTGGGATTTACTGTTTTGGGACACGTGGCGCTCCAGGATTGATTCGGGCTTGACGGTTTGGGGTGCATTTTGGGGTCCCTGTAGCAGCCCGAAATTTCCGGGCGCCCGAAAGAGGGGACACAGATGGTATTTTGGCAATTTTTTGGTTTGGGCTATATATAGCTCCTTTTGGGCCGCGGATTTGAGCCCTTTTTCGAGCCCATCTTCAGCTGAGGCTTGAAGAGAAATTGATCATCATCCTGTTCTCCATCTACTGAGGGATTTCCAGATTTTTTGGAAGCCTCAACATCTGTGCTTTCTGCGACGCGGCGCACTGCGACGTTTCTTGGATTTTGGCTTCCACCGTCACTTTTCAGTCCGTGAGACACCCCGGATCACCCCGACGTTTCTTGGATTTTATGGGAATTGCAAGTTAATTATTCATATTATGACAATGGTATTAATCGAATATTCATGTTGATGATTAGTGGAAGCTTACCTAAGGCAAGGTTACCCTATATGATTAATTATCATGCCATGTTAGCACATAACCTTTTATGAGGCTGGTTTATGCAATGAGATAGGATTTTGTAGTTATGTGCAGGTTCTACTCTGAGGAGCGATTATGGATCGAGGATTATGGACAGGTATAGCCATTGATAATTTTGGCATGAGGTTTATTTTCTTTATTCTTCTTTGAGGACAAATGCATGCTTGTATGGACATATAGCTAGGCCACCTTTTACTGCTACACTACATACCGGAATTTGACTTAGGAGAAACCATGTTATCCTTTTCTCCTTCTTTGTTAGTCAGGCGGTCTGTGTTGCTCAGGTGCGAGCAGGGGTCTGGGGTAGTGTAGCCGGGACATTGGTGTCAGGGATGGGTTGTGCTGGATTGAGGCTGGCAGGGTTTTGCGGAGACCGCGGACTTTGGGCGGTTGACCGGTGGTCGGTTATAGGACTTGATTATAGACGGCAGGGTATTGCGGCAACCGCGGATATTGGGCGGTTGACTGGATATTTATTTATGCATCAGATTAGGTTTCAGATTTCTCTAGTGGACAGAGTTTCCCACTTTGATCAGAGTCATGATCCAGTCCTGCTGATTTATGATACTTGTTACTGAGATACTTTACTCGTGTGGGTCGCTCCCCTCGAGTGCCACTCCGGAGTGTGCGATATACATACTTGAGTCCTTGAGACTCCTTTGCATCGGTGTTATGCGTAGGCTGGCATACCCGATGCGGCAGGCACAGCAGGCAGTACCAGTTTTACTGGTGACACTAGATTGGGGTTATTACAGATAGTTACTTTATCGTTGCACTCGTGTCAGGGGGACTGAGTGGAGTCTAGTAGCTGTGTTTAGACCAGTGCTAGTGTTGTTAGGAGCCGTTTGGTTTGACGGTGGTCCCGTATCGTTGTGAGTACTTGGACCGTTGTACGAGAGGTTTGGTGATCTTGAGTCTATCCGTTCTGAGAGAGAGCGCGAATTTTGACTATAGCCTGCATAAGCCACTACTCGATAGCGAGTTAGTCCGTTTGGACGCCCTACGTAATTCCTGCCCGTCAGCGGGAGGTGGTTGTAGGTGGGCGCAGGTTTGACTGGACCCGATGTGGCAGTCAGCTCGATTGGGTCGATTGAGCACCTCGCGTGCGAGTGTTGCATATCTTTACCAGAGTTTCCCTATTTGAGCATTTAGATAGAGGCATGATAGCTGTAGAGTGTCTCCAGCTTCTTCTTTCAGTTTTACTGCATTGGTTATCTTTTGCCTCTAGTGGACTTGGTGGGCAGATCGTCGGGCCTGGTGGCGATACCCACTGAGAACTCCCTTTTTGGTGTAGTTCTCACACCCGTTGGGGGTTTCCCCCCTTTTTCCCTTCTCTCCTTTGTTTTGCAGAGTCTTAGCGGGTGTTGCTGATTCTGCGGTTGCTGTTCGAGGCGAGGGAGTCGCGAGCTAGATCCCTACCTATCTTTGGAGAGTAGCGGTACCCCTTTCAGAGGAGATCTTCAGTACAGTCGGTAGATTAGTGTTTTTATTTTCTCTTTGAGAGACTGAGGTATTGTGAGGATCTGACTTGTACTGAGAGTCTGTACACTGATGTATCATTTATTTATTCAGGATTACCTCCCTGTTGAGTCCAGAGTTTGGTATTTGAGGTTATTGTATGATTATCATTTATGGGAGATGGACTTTGTACCTTTATTTCCAGTTGTACAGATCATTGGTTTTAATTTTACAGCAGTTTTATCTTTTAGCTCTGATATCTGTTTAGCTGTAGAATCTTTTCTTGCAGGTTAGACGCTTTGCCTGTGCGGGTGTTGCACAGGTGGCGGATCTGTTGGCGAGCCCGGGTCGCAGTTTCGGCCCCGAGGCGTGACAGTTCGATTGGAAAAACGTCTGAGAAATTCTTTACGACAGGGATATCCAGAAGAGGTGTTGAGGGTCGAGTTACCAACTCCACCGAGGCCATGTAAGCTACGCATCCGCCCTCCATCAGTCTTCTAGCCCGTGACGCAGAGATAATAGGATAAAAGAAAGTGCTTTTACACGCCAAGTACACATGATCCGGAAAGCCTGGTTCCTGAAGCCGCACTTGGCGCTTCTCGCAATCGATCATCGCCTGGTATTTAGTAAGCCAATCCATTCCGAGTACCACATCAAATTCCTTCAGTGGAATTACCACGAAGTCCCAAGGACAAAACAGCCTCCCCAATCTTATCGGGCAGGAAGGAACAAAGCTGTTCGCTTCAATCGACCCTCCCGGGGTCCGAACAGACAATACACTATGAAGAGATCTCTCCTCAAAACAATGTGTAAGCGCGAAAGCACGAGACATGAAAGAGTAGGATGCTCCAGTGTCAAATAACGTTCTAGCACGGTAATCTGAGAGTAGAGTAATACCTGCCACCACGTCTTCCGACTGATCTGTTCCCTATTGAGCCATCGTATAGACTCTCCCTCCTGATTGCGGCTGCGCCTCCCCCTCGCGTCGAGATGCTGAAGGACGTGCAACCGAACTTAAAGGTGCTTTACCCCGCCCATGACGTTGCTGCATAGGTGTGGAAGCTGCCGAAGATGCTGTCCCCGAGTTCAGGGGGCAGTTGAAATGGAAATGCCCCGGCTTGCTACAACGGAAGCAATAGTCGTGTCTCTTGGAACATTCAGTCACCTGGTGTGCTCCTCCGTAAATAACGCAAGGCCGATGCCCTGGCCTTTGCCCTCTCGTCGGTGTGCTCCTGGTCCCTTGCTGCGACCTTGGATGCTTAGGGGGTCGGCTCCCACTGGAAAAACCACCCCCCGAAAATGTCTGTGCTCGCTTCTTGTCCTTGCCATGCTCATGACTCTCCCGTCGGGCACGTGCAATCGCAAAACCCCGCTCCACTATGGTGGCTTTGTCGACCACCTTCTGAAAAGTGTGCAAATCCGCCGCTTGTACAACTTGAAAGATGTCACTCCGCAAACCATCCACAAAAAGTCGGGCCTTGTGAGATTCGTCCCTTATGACAAAGGAAACGCAGTTGGCTAATCTCACAAACTCCCGCTGGTACTCCATAACCGTCCGGCTTCCTTGCTTAATGTGCTTCAGATCATCCTCCATCTGCTGCTTGACGCTGCTGGAGAAAAATGCCCCAAACAGCTCCTCTCGGAACGTAGTCCATGATGGAAGGGCGATGCCCTTCGGGGGGTCCGGACGCACCGTCTTCCACCACATGCGGGTGTTTCCCTCAAGGAAGTGGACTGCCAAGGGAACTCGTTCACAATCCTCCATCATCAGATCTTCGAAGAGCTTCTCCATGGAATCTACCCATTTCTCCACGACCCATGGATCGGTCGTCTCCCCCTCAAAAACAGGTGGGTCATACTTTCGAAAATCCGCCATGTTTGCTCTCACTCTTGCCCGTTCGTCCTGCGGAACAGCACCCTCTCCCACGGCGACGGCGGACACAACAAGGGAAGGTGCCATCATGGTCTCCCCCGAAGGGTTCCCGGCAGCAGTTCCCGGCGTGGGTCCCGAAGCTACGTGTAGTGGCCCAGATTCCCATGCAACCTTTTTCCGGTGAATCCACTGTTTAGAACACCTAGTGTTGGTGTATCTGGCCCATAGTGCATTAAAGGGATGCTGCAGATGGACCCTGTGAGGTATCTTTAGCTGTATTGGCCTTCGGCTACATTTGCCGAAATTTTGAAAAGGTTTTAGCCAAACAGAGGTTGGAATTGGATTCAGCGTGGAAAAATGCTTGAAAACGGCTATTTGCTTGTTTGATTCTGAGTCCGGAGGCCCAAAAACTGACTCTCGGAAGTTTTTATTGGATTTCGGTGCACGGGAGGGGCCATGGACCGCCGGCGTGCCACCTGGCGGCCTGTCATTGGCCGGTTTACAGCGCTCGGTCCACAGAGCGTCGCGGCTGGGTGCACAGACCCGGCGCAGGGACACGTGGCGCCGCTTGATTGGCGGGCGCATGGCGCGCGGTCTACAGAGTTGGTGCGGCGGTGCATGGACCAGGGCGGGGACACGTGGCAGTCCTTAGTTGGTCGGTGCACGTGGCGCGGTCCACGAAACCCGAAGTAGGGTGCGTGGACCGGGTGCAGGGGACACGTGTCGGCACGCTATTCGCGGGCTCACGAGGCACCGAGCACGGGACGCGGGCGAGCACCTCAGGGCGCGTGCGTGGCAGGCGGCCAGGCGGCGCCTGCCCGCACGTGTGACCGCGACAGTGGCAGGGACAGGTGGCGCCCTGCCATTCACGGGCGCCACCTACCCATTTGACCGGGGAGACGCCACGCGGCAGCACCGCGCGCGCCCCGCACAGCTGTTTGCTATGCGGGACACGCGTTGGTCTCCGGGAGGGCCACGTGGCCACTCCTGGCGCGCCCCGCACAGCTGTTTGCTGTGCGGGACACGTGGCAGCACGAGAGCGTTTCGGACGCTCTTCCTTGGTGTGGTGTTCCGCCGGTTTCGGGCGCCCGAATCCTGGTCCAGCGCCCGAAACCGGGGACACAAAGGGCATTTTCAAAATTATTTTGAGCGGCCTATAAATAGCCCGAGCCGCTTTCACCTTGGTTTTTTTTTGCGTTTCGAAGCCATTTCTCACTTTAGTTTCTTCAGAGGAGTTGTTCCCCGCGGAGTCCTGCTTTTATTTGTGGATTTTTGGGATTTTACGTGGCACGTTTTTCGAGATTTCAATTTTCTTGGCGCGTCGCGACGTTCCTTCGCCGGTGTTTCCTCCGGTCACGTTTCGGTACGCGAGCTCCCTCGGCCTACTCCGACCACTTTTTCGAGCGATTCTTTTGCCGTTGGATCCACGACAGGTAGGGCTACGATCTTGGTATTTTTAGCATCTCCTAGTTTCGGGTTTTTCTTAGAGTTTTTCCATGCTTACTGGGACCCTTGTTTGCTGTGAGTTTTTCGGGGACAGCAGGATTGTTGCGTGGAGTTCTCCGCGTTCGAGCGTCGGATCGAGGCGTGCCTATACACTTTTTGCATCTACTCGTCGCGAGGATTATCTTCGTATTTTTTTGGGATTTTTTTGAGACTTTCCCGGAGGTATATTTTCTCCCTTTATCTGTGCATGGGTTTATAGTTGTGTTGTTGTGAGGTTTTGCGCACCCTGTGTTGTGGACTTTGTAACTCGGCCTACGGGGCTCAGAATTGGACTTGCAGGTACCCGTTTCGAAGGTCTCGACGCGACGATCATAGCAGTATTTTTGTCGGATTTTTCGGAGCCCTTTCTGTAGGTGAATATTTAGCATCTTTGGGACTGTTCTGCAGGTTGTGTATACTTGGTTAATTTTTTGAATAAAGTGTAACTGTGAACCTTGTGTTGTACCCAGGAGGGTTTGCGGGTATTGCTGGACCCGTTGGATCTGGAGATATTGATTTCTGGGTATTTTCAGCTATGGGACTTTGGACAGTTCAGCTCTTCAGGTGGGTTGCCTCGTCTTCAAGATCTTCCGACTGTGCATTAATTCTATCTGTATAGGAACTTGCATGTTGTGATTGTGTTATGTAGCATGATAGAATGTGAGAGTTGACACTTCCTATTGTTATATTGGTGATCATGTGATCCTTTCTCTTTCTTCAAGCTGTTAATTATTTATTATCTTAGAACTTGACCTAGCACCCCTGCCATATGCTGCATGTTCAACCAGACTTATAGAAAACTCCAACTTGGGCTAGGTTATTTGTTGCTTTAGACATTCTCACACTGACATTCATTGTTTCATCCTGGACTTAGAGTTTCCTCGCCCGGGTAGTGGGCCGAGAGGTCGGGTTGTTGTGGGATGCATTTTACACTCGTGTCTGGGGACCGAGTGGAGTCTGATAGCAGTCTGTAGATCAGTGTTTCTTTTGGGGAGCCGTCTGAGTGACAGTGGGTCTCGGCTGTGTAGTTTTTCCAGCCTGTGAGTGAGAGAGTGTTTTGTTGGTTACAGCCGATCTTGTTGATCGAGGATTTGGATTATAGCCTGCATGAGCCACATTTGAGCTCGACAGAGATGTGCGGATACTTTCCTCGGTGGGGTCGCGCCCCTCGAGTGCCACTCCGGAGTTGGGCTTGTTCTTGCTATCGCGACTTGTCGACGCAGTCCCTCTTGCTGGGCCAGTTTTGGCAGTCACGGACGCCCTACGTAAGTCCGGTCCTCCGTGGATGTAACGGCAGTAGGTAGGCGCAGGTTTGACTGGACCCGAGGAGGCAGTCAGTGTAGATTGGGTGATCTGAGTTGAGGGATAGTAGATACACCATGTTTCTTTCTGTTTCACTCCTTGAGCATCTAGATAGAGGCATAGTAGCTGTAGAGTTTATTTTCCAGCTTTTCCTTACAGCACTGCATTGTTACTTTATGCCTCTAGTAGACTTAGTGGGCAGACCGTCGGGCTTGTTGGCGTCACCCACTGAGAACTACTGTGGGATATAGTTATCACACTCGCCGTGGTGTCTTTTCCCTAGGGACTTCTACTCCTGTTCCTGCTGCTCCAGCTGCTGCTTCTTTAGATCGAGGTAAGGGAGTCGCGAGATAGATCCCTACCAGTCGTCGTCTAGAGAGTATATGTACCCCCTTACTATTTTGAGAGTTACATGTTGAGAGACCTTTGTAGTGAGGTATAGAGTTGTACTTTTCCTTGATTGCTGAGAGACTTGTGTATTTTGGTGAGGACTTGGGTTGTATATTTTGGAGTTGTTTTTATTTTATTTCAGCATTTACTTTTCAGCTCTGATATCTGTGTAGCGTAGATGATCTTTTGCAGGTTAGTCGCTACGTCTATACGGGGCTTCCCGTATGGGCGGCGGATCTGTTGGCGAGCCCGGGGCGCAGTTTCGACCCCGGGGTGTGACACTACGGGTTGTGGGTTATGGGATATATGGATCTGAATAGGAGAAAAACCACCTAGAGGGAGAGGGGGGGGGGGGGTGAATAGGTGTAAACAATAAACACACCAAATCGTTGCGTAAAAAATAACCCAATGCGGAAAATAAAATAGAGTACGCAAGATTTACGTGGAAAACTCGTCACAGGAGTAAAAAACCACGGGACCGATAACACGGCGAAATCCACTAGAATTAAAACACGTACAAGGTGATTTACCGTAAACCTACGACTCAACCTTTTCCATACGCTCCTAGTTGATTTCTCCGCTCGCTCCACGACGCGCCTTGAATCCACGAAGTCCAACGTCGAATCCACGACGTCCAACCGTATCCACGGTCTTCACCAATGCGGCATGCCTCGATGACACGAACGCTCCTCGCTCCGAGTCCACGTGAGCGATCACACCTTGAATCCACAAGGCCACGCGAATCCTCGTGCCGATTTATGATAAAATCGTTGATTGTTTGTGATAAAAATCCGCCGAATACTTAGATCAAAGATAGATCGGAAAACACCATCTAAGTATTCATCAATTTGGTTCTACAGGAAATAGGAGTTTGGAAACCCTAGAATCAAATCGATCAATATAGATGAAGAAACATAAGTTTAAACGTGATTTCTTTTCTTCTCTATATGTGGATTTTTCTTATATTTAGATTCTTAAATCTCTTTCCCTAAAAGATGAATCAAAGGGTTTATTTATAGGTTAGAAACCATTGGAAAGAGATAAGCATCAAAAACTACCTTATCTGGAATTTTTGGGTCGACGGTCCGGACTGGAATAAGTAGGGTCCAGACTGTCGTCATTAAACAGAACTTTTCCAGAAAAACATGTTCAGGGTCCGGACTGAAATGTGGGCAGTCCGGGCTGTTCATGCGATTTCTGCAGAATCAATGTTCGGGGTCCGGACTGAAACAGGGGAGGTCCGGACTGAAATTCCGCATGAACTAAACTATGTTCGGGGTCCGGACTGGAATGCCCTGATTCGGATCCTGAACATATTACATGTCCAGTTTTTGATTTTTATGCAATTAAAAATTCATCCAAGTGTTTCTACACTATAAGAAAGTATTCGGATCACCAAAATTATTTAGTTAAACATACCTGATCCTTTTGAATTCTTTCTTCTTGAGATTGATGCATGTGATCCACAATTCTTCAACTTCAATCTTCAAGACTTAACCACTTCACGAAATATGCCAAAATAAAATCCTTAACAATCTCCCCCTTTGGCGGTTTCGTGACAAAACAAAATCCACTCAAAAGAAATCAAAAAGATATTTTTGTTGTTATCACCATACAACAAAAATTTACAAAAATGATCAAAATTAAAATACAAGAGATAAACTCCTAAAATAAACTCTAGACTTAGACGTTTGTACTCTCTGCAAAAGAAATAATTCTTGACAAAAGAAATCGTTAGGTACCTCAAGAATTTAACATTCAAAAATCGAACAGAGAGATAGAGTTTATACTCACCATGACATTTACAAAATCAGATATGTATTAGAATAAGCAATCAGAGATAGACATATCTTCTAAGCATTAAATTTCAAATGTCATGTCAAAACAATTAACAAGTTAGTAAATGTGTTAGTTATCAAGCAACTTGTTAGTAATATTACATGCCCAAATAGTTAGTCAAATAGTTAGTCGGGGCATGATCAAAGTTCAACTTGGAACGTAAACAAAGCTCATACAACTTACCATACACTTACCAGTTCAAAGTTCATAAAGTTTATAATTTCTCTCTCCCTTTTTGTCAAAAACCGTCATAAACAAAATAAGAAGGAAGAAAGAGGTAAAGTTTGTAAAGTTTGTCAGTGTCAGGAAAGCAAAAATAAAAACCTGCAAAAGAAACATGATAAACAATGTCAGAAACATTACATAAGTTCACGGTTTCCTGACGAAAAGAACTCGTTTAACCCATATCTGAACTGTCAGAAGTTGTGTAACCGAATTTATCCAGAATTCCTTTGAGCATCTTTGACATTTTTGCGCACTCTTTCTCCATACGCTGTAAGTCCAGTGACATTCTTTCTTGTCCTGCAGCGAGTTTCTTCTGCTCGTGATAGATGGAGGACATAATTGTACCATCCTCTACTGAGTCTTTTCTAGCAGGTAGTGAGGATGTAGATGGTGCATTTCTATCTTCATTCCCTGGAGATTCTCTAGGAAGAGAATGTGCAACGTCAAGAGGTTTATTAATGTGAATTCCACTACTTTTTGTGTTCTTCCGTCTAGTGTACTTCTTGAATGTTGAACAGTGTTTCATGGGTCTTTTGTTTTTCAAAGCGAATCTATCTTCTTCATCAACTACTTGTTGTATTTCTCTACAAATTTCTTTCCAATCTTCTGAGTCAGATTCGGAATCATCTTGAAGTAGACTCTTTGTTTCTTCCTGACTTGCTCTGTCTTGCTCCTTTTTGACAGTTGCACGCGTGCCAACCATACCGACAACCAGCACTATAACCCATCCAAACACCATTGTTGCAAATGAGTTGAAAAACTGTCACGCCCCGGGGGTTCGAATCGCGCGGAAGAGGAGCCACCGATGCCCCTGATTCAGCCATATATTTTTTTTTGTAAAACATTACTCCCCGGCGCGTGCACAGACCCGCCGCATACACAAATTCGCTCTGCAAATGAGCAGAGGCCCCTTTGTATATGCACGGCGTCTCAACTACAAAGTGTCTCACAAGGCGTAGTACATACAATCTCTAACCACATCAGTTGGGGTCTCGTACACATACAACCAAACAATTCACGTGACATTCTAGCATTCACTTAGAGCATAGAGGCCGGTGTTTTGAAAGGATAAATAATCACAAGGTTTTGAAAGCGGCATCCACACGATGCCCTCGTTTGTGAAAACAGTTCGTAAACACATAAATCCCACAAGGTTTATAAAGCTTGGTGCCCACACGACACCCACGTTTTAAAAATAGTTTTCGCAAACGGTTTTCTTTGTTTTTCATCGTTCAAAACGGCCAAGTAAGAGAGAACGTAGTATTCATTCAATTATTCAAAAAGAAAGGAAAGAAAAGGGCAACATCCACTTCGACCCCACGGGGGTGTCGCAATCCACAACTAGCTACCATGAATAATAAAAGAAAAGGGAAAGAAGAGTCACTGTATCTGAAGTCACCCATAAATCAGATCAGCACCCTAACGTCCTCACCGGCGCCCTAGCACTCGCCCCTGGACGAACCTGTCACGAAGTGGGAAGTCAGTGACTAGAAATAGCATGATAAGCGTAGTAAACAAAGATAAGGCAAACCACAAACACCGGAGCAACTATCCCTCCCATGCACCTTCCACCTTAACCACACCCTGTATCATTACGACATCGGGCACCTTCCCCGATGCCCACCGCCGAGCACCTGCCTCACAAAGCAACATCGGGCACCTTCCCCGATGCCCACCGCCGAGCACCTGCCTCGGCCGCCGAGCACCTGCCTCGACGTCACCGCTCACACCCCCCACCCATGGGGGCCCCCATTCCTAACGCCACCTCCGCGTGGGGTACACGGGTCAACGTACCACTTTTCCGGAAAAGCACACCCTTGCGGTGGCCAAACCGCGGGTGTGCGTGTAGCAAATTTGAGCCCCAGATTGACATTGAGTATCATAACATAACATAACAGGGTTAGTGCATAAACAGAAGGAGACTGACAATTCCACCTTGCCCCAACATGCTATTTCTAACAGTTAAACCCCATTCCCGAAACCCCCGGGAACGTACCCACCTTGTGTGCGTCGTCCTGCGTTCGTCCAGTCCGCGTCTGTGCTCCAGTCGCCCACAGCGCCCCGCACTCCTGAAGGAACATAGGCAAATCGAGACTTAGAAGTCCGAAACTTACAACGACTCCCTACAGCGTGCGGCGGAGTTCTTCGCACGGCACCGGCCCGTGCGACGAACACCCTGCCAGGGCGCAGCCCCGCGCGGCACCAGCCCGCGCGGCGCCCCTCCTGCGGCGGCCCCGCGCGGCCGAGCGCCGCGCGGGCGCGCGGCCCGCGGTGCGGGGCGACCTCGCGCGGCACCAGCCCGCGCGGGCGCCCCTCCTGCGGGCGGCCCCGCGCGGCCGAGCGCCGCGCGGGCGCGCTGCCCGCGGTGCGGGGCGACCCCGCGCGGCACCAGCCCGCGCGGCGCCCCTCCTGCGGGCGGCCCCGCGCGGCCGAGCGCCGCGTGGGCGCGCTGCCCGCGGTGCGGGGCGACCCCGCGCGGCACCAGCCCGCGCGGGCGCCCCTCCTGCGGGCGGCCCCGCGCGGCCGAGTGCCGCGCGGGCGCGCTGCCCGCGGTGCGGGGCGGCCCCGCGCGGCACCAGCCCGCGCGGGCGCCCCTCCTGCGGGCGGCCCCGCGCGGCCGAGCGCCGCGCGGGCGCGCGGCCCGCGGTGCGGGGCGGCCCCGCGCGGCACCAGCCCGCGCGGGCGCCCCCCCTCCTGCGGCGGCCCCGCGCGGCCGAGCGCCGCGCGGGCGCGCGGCCCGCGGTGCGGGGCGGCCCCGCGCGGCACCAGCCCGCGCGGGCGCCCCCTCCTGCGGGCGGCCCCCGCGCGGCCGAGCGCCGCGCGGGTGCGCGGCCCGCGGTGCGGGGCGGCCCCGCGCGGCACCAGCCCGCGCGGGCGCCCCCTCCTGCGGGCGGCCCCGCGCGGCCGAGCGCCGCGCGGGCGCGCGGCCCGCGGTGCGCGACGGCGCCGGGCCTCCTCCCTCCTCGTGACCAACAAAAGAAAGAAAGAGGGAGATTCCCCCGAACGAAACGCGTCCGACTCACCTTGATGTGCGAAAGAGGAGGAAGAGAGGGATCGTCCGCTTGCCTCCACCGGTCCACCCTTGCGGCGTGCTTGGTTTCTCTTTGCCGGCGGCTACGAGGGAGGAAGAAAAAGAAAAGAGGCGGCCACCAAAAGAAAAATAAGAGGAACCCTAATCCTCTTTCCCTCACGGCTACATATATATACTAAGAGAATTAGGGTTTACCTTAAAAGGTGTGCGGCTGCCAACACGGATCCCGAGGCGTCTAAGGGGGACCCCAACTTCGAGAATTAATTCTGGTCAGACCGGGAGTCGGAAAAATAAACCGATCGCGCCCACGCGCTCCGTTCCGCGAGCTCTACCGCCTAAAATTATTTGCGGGCCCCGACGGTCTGTCCGGAAAAATGCCAAAAATGAGGCCCCCGGTCAGGCATTACAAGAAGAGGGTGACCAGAAGGGTTAAGGAAAAGCCGGGTCTTACAAAAACAGAGCCTGCGAGCAAGAACTCAAGAACACGAAAAAATGTTCAATTTTCAAAAATTTTAAAAATCATACTCAAACAATCCTTATCGTGTATAGAGACTAGGAATCAAGTTAGTTTTGCAAAAAAGAATTTTAAAAATAGATCAATTCCATGATTTTTGAAAATTCCTAACATATGCCCTAAAACCGAATTTTTAGAAATCAAAGCTCAAAAATCCGTTAATATAATGAATACAAGGCATAGAAACAAAACTAATCTACCCAGAGTTCTAATTTCAAAAGAAATTTGACCAAAAATCGTTCAAAATTGAATTAGAGGTATGAAATTCCTCACGTTTTTTAAGAACAGAGCAAAAATAGTGAAAATTCCGAGTTTTGATCAAAGAAACTTACTTGAATCGAAAGAACTTGAGTTTGGAAGGCTCCAAATCAGTTATATTCTAGAGAGAGAAGCTCTGGAATGCTTGAAACAAAAGCTTGAGGTAAAAAGAAATCAAATACCCTTTCGTTTCTATTAAACCCTAGCCGCGGTCCGGATCAGATCGAGAATCCAGTCCGGATTAGTTTCTCGCAGAGAAAATCCAACGTTTGGGATCCGGATCAATTTTATGCAGTCCGAATCAAATTCAACTTTTTCTCCAGAAAAATTTTGAAAAATTCCAGAAAATCTAGAAAAAGATTGTAAGTAATTTTTGTATATCAACTTTAAACAAAAATCATCGTTTCATATCAAAAGAATTAGATTATGCTAAATCTATCAATAATACTCAAATAATGAAACAAAAATCTATAAAAGTTAAATCCTCTAAAGTTGAGCAAGTTCTAAACATCAATCACGATCTAAAGTGTAATGCGTTTATCAAATCATTAATCAAATAAAGAAAATGAAGCATAAAGATCGATAGATGTTTGAAATCCTAAATAAATCGGATAATGCTATTTAGTCACAATGTTTTAAGGGAGTGGCTCTTTGAGCATCTTTCTTTCAAAATCCCACCTTATACCAACCTTGAAATTCGACAGAGTTAAGTATTTCAAAAAGCATTTTATGAAGTAAACAAGAAGTCACCATGCTTGGTATACATGTGGTAGTTGCACACAGTACTCGGACAACCGAGGTGGTAGCTCTTTCCTCCATGTGGTGGTAGTTTTCACACTCCACTTAAGGATGTAACTCTTTCCACATCTTTCGAGCATTAAACATTTAGCAAAAACTCCCCCTCAATTGGCTATCAATTATGCAAAATATTAAGTATTTAACCAAAAATTGATCTCATGTTCATACTTAATTGTCAAATAAGATAAAAACTATACCAAGAGATCATTGAGAGAGGAATTGACTTTGATCAATTAAAAATATAGTAATTGATATACATGATCATTGCATCAAATGAATTTTAAAGATATCCAAATCATAATAAATTTCTCAGAATATGAAAGGATGCAAGTAAAGTCAATTAACTAATGCTCAGTTAATGTTCTATTTACAAACAAAAAGAAAGAACACAAACGAAAAACAAAACCTATCCTAAACAATGGTTCAAAGATTGCTATTTCAAAGAAAGCATTCCAATTGTTTTACGCAAATGAATAAAACGTTTTTGATCCAAAGGTTTTGTCAAAATATCGGCTAATTGATCTTCAGTTGAAACATAAGAAAGTTGTAAAAAACTTGATTCAACTAGCTCTCTAAGAAAATGATATCTAAGTTCAATGTGTTTTGTTCTTGAGTGCAACACAGGGTTTTTAGAAATGTTAATGGCACTAGTGTTGTCACAAAGAATTGTTACCGAAGTCGCAGAAATTCGAAAGTCGCTCAAAACGCTTTTCATCCAAATCAATTGAGTTGAACAACTTTCCGCTGAAATGTATTCCGCTTCGGCAGTCGAGAGTGCAATGCAGTTTTGCTTTTTACTATGCCATGCAACAAGACAATGGCCAAGGTAAAAGCATGCACCACTCGTGCTCTTTCGATCATCCACTGATCCAACCCAATTGGGATCCGAATATCCTATTATGTCGAGAGATGTGCCTATAGGATACCAAATTCCGAAATTTAGCGTACCTTTGACGTACCGGATGATCCGTTTCACCGCTTTTAGGTGAATTTCCTTCGGTGCAGATTGATATCTCGCGCAAATCCTACACTGAAGGCAATGTCCGGGCGACTAGCCGTAAGGTAAAGTAGACTTCCAATCATACTTCTGTAAAGTTTCTCATCTACACTTTCTCCGTGAGATTCACTTCCTAATCCCTTATTGCTAGTTCCCATAGGAGTCGGAAAATCTTTAGAGTTCTCTAATCCGAATTTCTTGACCAACTCCATTGCATACTTGGATTGGCACAAATGAATGCCATCTTCACTTTGCTTGACTTGCAATCCAAGAAAATATGTCAACTCGTCCATCATGGACATCTCAAATTCGCTTTCCATTGTTTCGGTGAATTTTGAATCATCATTATTCCTTATAGCACCAAACACAATGTCGTCCACATAAATTTGTGCTACAATGAAGTTATCCTGAAAATGCTTCACAAAGAGTGTCCGATCCGCTCCCCCTCGAGTATAGCTCTTTTCCAAAAGGTGCTTTGTCAACCTTTCGTACCATGCTCGCGGTGCTTGTTTTAGACCGTAAAGAGCCTTTTTTCAGTCGAAACACATGGTTAGGTAGTTTATGATCAATGAAACCTTTCGGTTGAGCCACATAAACTTCCTCATTGAGAAAACAATTTAAAAAGGCGCTCTTAACGTCCATTTGAAAAAGTTTAATTTTGAAATGACAAGCGATTGCGAAAAGGATACGAATTGACTCTAGACGAGCTATCGGGGCGAACGTCTCATCAAAGTCTATACCTTCAACTTGTGAATAGCCCTGAGCAACTAATCTTGCTTTTTTTCTGAATAACGGTACCTTCTTCATTTTTCTTGTTCTTGAAAATCCATTTTGTACCGATGATGTTTTGTTGCTTCGGGGGCTTCGTTAATTCCCATACTTTGTTCCTTTCGAATTGATGGAGCTCTTCTTGCATTGCTTCAATCCAATAATCATCCTGAAGAGCTTCATCAACGTTCTTTGGTTCCAACATGGAGACGTAACACGCAACTCCACAAACCAATTGTCTCCGAGTCCTGACTCCTTCTTGTGGATCTCCAATGATATTTGACTCTGGATGGTCCTTGGAGATACATAGCGTTTCAGGTAACGGAGTGCTCGGAGGTATGTGTGATGATTCCTGCACATCAGATAAACTAGAAGAACCATGAGATGCATCAACATTATCAGAAGAATTATCATGAGAAGATGCATTATCATTTACATGAGATTCATCATCAATAGAGATATCAGGAGTAGATTTATCAGTTGAAAAATGAAAAGCTTCATCTACTTTAACATTGAAAGATTCTATCATCGTTTTAGATTCAAGATTAAATACCCGATATGCTCTACTGTTTGTAGAATAACCCATGAAAATTCCTTCGTCACTTTGAGAGTCAAATTTTCCAAGATTTTCGCGATCACGTAAAATGTAACAGCGACTCCCAAAGATTCGAAAATACTTAATATTTGGTTTTCTACAAAACCATAGCTCATATGGTGTATTCATAGTACCCGGGCGCAAATAAACTCGATTGATTACATAGACCGCGATGTTAACTGCTTCAGCCCAAAAATGTAAAGGGAGTTTCCAGCTATGAAGCATAACACGCGCCATCTCTTGTACTACTCTGTTTTTGCGCTCGACTACACCATTCTGTTGCGGTGTATAGGATGCAGAGAATTCATGTTTTATGCCGTTTGAATTGCAAAAATCAATGAATTTAGAATTGATGAATTCTCCACCTCTATCACTCCGTACACGAACGATCTTTTCATTCTTCTCAATCATAACACGAAGACAAATCTCATGAAAAGAATCGAAAGTATCCGCTTTCTCTTTTAAAAATGCTACCCAAGAAATCTAGAGAAATCATCAACCATAAGAAAAATGTACCACTTACCTCCCATGTTAAGGATTTTGTTTTGGCGAATTTCGTGAAAGTATTAAGTCTTGAAGATTGAAGATGAAGAAGTTTGGATCATATAAGTCAATCTCAAGAAAGAAGAATTCAAAAGGATCAGGTATGATTAACTAATTAATTTTGATGATCCGAATACTTCTTATAGTGTAGAAACACTTGGATGAATTTTTAATTGCATAAAAATCAAAAACTGGACATGGGACATGTTCAGGATCCGGATCAGACACTTCAATCCGGATCCCGAAGGGTGTTGGTTCATATGCAAATCCAATCCGGATCCAAGCCATTTCTGATCCGGATCCCGAACATTGGTTTTTGCTGAATTATATGAACGATCCGGATCAGGCACTTCGATCCGGATCCCGAACCTTTGTTTTCCTGGAAATTGTCCGTTTCGTTACGACAATCCGGATCGCCGTAAATCCGATCCGGATCGTCGTCCTGTAAAATTCCAGAAAAGGTTAGTTTTTGATTCTTATCCTCTTCCAACAGTTTCTAACCTATAAATAAACCCTACGATTCATTTTTTAGGGTATCCAAAGTAGATCCGATACGACCGAAATAGAAAAATCCACATATAGAGAAGAAAGGAAATCAATAGAATTAATTCTATGTTTCTTCATCTATATTGATTAATTTGATTCTAGGTTTTCCAAACTCAGATTTTGAGTAGAATCAAATTAATGAATACTTAGATGGTATTTCCGATCTATTTCTAATCTAAGTATTCGGCGGATCATCACCACCCAAAAACAACAATTTTTCCAAAATCGGCGTGTGGACTCGCGTGGCCTTGTGGATTCAAGGTGCAACCGCTCTCGTGGATTCGGAGCGAGGTACGTTCGTGGATTCGAGACGTGCTACTGGGTGAAGACCGTGGATTCGGTCTGACGTCGTGGATTCGACGTTGGGCGCTAATCGTGGATTCGAGCAGCGTTGCGGAGCGAGCGGAGAAGATCTACTAGGAGCGTATGGTAAAAGGTTGAGTCGTCTGTGAGTATGGTATATCACCTTGTACGTGTTTTAATTCTAGTGGATTTCGCCGTGTGATCGGTCCCGTGGGTTTTTACTCCGGTTTGGAGTTTTTCCACGTAAAAATCTTGCGTGTTATTTTTATTTCCGCATTGGGTTTTATTGCGCAACGATTTTTGAGTGTTTAAACGTTTACACCTATTCACCCCCCTCTAGGTGTTTTTTTTCCCCTATTTAGATCTATATTATACATAACCCAACAAGTGGTATCAGAGAGGGAATAGGGTTGTAAACAATGGTTGAAGGTGGAAACATCAACAGACCCCCTTTCTTTGATGGAACAAATTATGCGTACTGGAAAGTACGGATGAAAGCCTTTTTAATTTCCATCAACGAACGGGTGTGGCAATCAATTGAATTAGGATGGTCTAATCCAACTGAAATTATTGCTGATGTTCGCACCATCAAACCTAGGTCGAAATGGACCAAGGAAGAGGTTGATTCATCTTCTTACAATGGCAAAGGGATTAATGCTCTATTTAATGCTTTGTCACAAACTGAGTTCTCTCGCGTCTCTGCATGTGAGACTGCGAAAGAAATCTGGGATGTTCTTCAAGTTACGCATGAGGGAACTAACCTTGTGAAGATTCAAAAACTGCAAATGCTCACGACCAAATTTGACTCTATTTCTATGGCAGAAAATGAATCTTTCACAGACTATTACACACGATTGCAAGACATCGTAAACTCATGTGCTAACTTGGGAGAGAAGATTCCAGAATTTAAGGTTGTAAGAAAGATATTAAGAACTCTTCCTGAACGATTTCGCCCAAAGGTCGCAGCCATTGAAACAATTAAACACCCGGACGAAATGCGTGTAGATGAATTAGTTGGTTCATTACAAACATATGAAATGACATTTCCTACTAACTATTCTTCGGGAAAGGAATCCTCTTCTAAGTCTTCAGGTTATGCGTTGAAAACAACAAAAGAAGAAGACACGGATTCATCCTCCTCAGACGATGACGAGAACCAATCTATGGAGGACTTTGAGAAGCAGCTCGCTCTCTTGACAAGGAAGTTTCGCCGCAACTTTCGAAGGGGTAATTCAAGCAAAACTCCATCCTTCGTAAAGTCGAAGAAAGGCAAAGGGTCTTCGAACTACAAGTCAAGAAAGCAAGAGAACTTTTCAAAGGATAAGAAAAGCTCCGAGGGACAAGTCCAATGTTTCAAATGTCGAGGCTACGGTCACATTGCAACGGAGTGTCCAAATAAGAATCCGGCAAAGAAGAAGGCGATGCAAGTCGTCACTTGGGATGACAACTCAACGTCAAATGAGTCATCTTCAAGTGATAAAGAAAAGAGCGCAACGGCATTCCACGCGTCCACCACATCTTCACCCTTCATGTGCTTAATGGCAAGTACTTCAGATTCATTGTCCAACTCCTCCCGGGTTGAAAATACTGCAACGGATGATGAATCGAGTAACTCTGAAGGTGAAGATTTTGTTTTAGCCTACCACAAACTTTTGAAGGATTCAAAGAAACTGGCTAAGCAAAACAAGGGGTTGAGAGAGAGTGTCACGCCCCGGGTGTAAACCAGAACCCAGGCTCGCCAACAGATCCGCCGTGCACACAGAATTTTCCATGTATACGAAGCGCTGGTAACCTGCTCAGATATAAGATATACAATAGAAGAGCATAAACAGAGCTGAACTAAAAGAACTATAAGTAATCTCAGACTGGAAATAAGATACAAGCTGAAATAAAGTACAATAAACTCCCAGCTCACTAACCAAAATACAAACAGCTGGCTAGACCAGTCCCAAAAGTAAACTACTGTAATCTGAGATACAAAAGGGGTGCAATAAAAGTCCAGCTACTCTCACAGTCGGGGTAGATGATCTAGCTAGTCCGCAATCCTCTTACCTCGATCAGCCGCTGATGGCCCAGCAGCTCGCGCAGATGACTCTGCAAAACAAAGGGAAGAAGACAGAAAACAACAATGGGGGTGAGAACTACTAGATAAACCAGTAGCCTCCCCTAGTGGGTAAAACCTCAAATGCTGACACACCCACTAGGACTATAAGAGGCAAAAAGGAAGGAACAGTGGTATGCAATATAGACTGCTGGAAAAAGAGAAACTACCACTACTATGCCTCTAGATGCTGTGCCAAAGGTTACGGTATATGCATGCAACTGTAAATCTAACTGCCCAAAGAAACCCAATCAAAGGGCCAGGAAGTACTGGCACTGCCTGCTCTGTCACCAATCGCAACTCATCAAGGTGCCCGGCGCTCGGCACGGTGTAAAGCCTACTCCGGAGTGGCACTCGAGGGGAGCGACCCACACGAGTAAAGTATGTACAGTATCCCTGTATCAAGTATCTCTGTATCAAGCATCTCTGTAACCAATATCTCACAATAGCAGGACTGGATCATGACTATGATCAAAGTGGGAAATATCCGTCCACTAAAGTAACCCTGATCCCCAATCAGATGCAATAGTAATCAAGTGGGAAACACCATCCACTAGGAAAATCTGAAACCCGATCTGATGCATAAGTGAACACCCGGTCTACCGCCTAATGTCCGCGGCTGCCGCAACACCCGATAAGCCCAAGATCTGATAGAGTAATCAACAGCTGGCTAAAGGCCTCAAGTCCGCGGTTACTACCATGCCCCACAATATATTATCGAGTCAAACCTGTCCCAGACTCCAGCCTTAACCACACTATCCCAAACCCTGCTCAATCCGAGCAACATATATCCGAATACAAAGGAGAATAGTGAAACATGGTTTCTCCTAAGTCAAGTCCCAAAGATAGTGTAGCAATAAATAGTAGCCTATCTAGATGTCCAAACAAGCATGCAAAGGTTCGCATTTAGAAACAGAAGGAAAGTATTTAAATATTTATTTAGAAAAGATGGTTTTATGATAATACTTTAGCATGCGATGATAGTTTACAGCATATGTCCAACAACAGTGTCCCAGTTTACCATAAATGAGCTGTCATATTATTTGTGGGGTTTACTTATGCATTTCATGAGTACAAGTACCGATTATCTGTTTAAAGTCGAGAATCTCTAATACTCCTAGTGAGATAGTCAGTAATGAGGTAAGCAACAACCACCCACCTCTGAAAAGCTGTGCCCAATACCCAAGAAAATACCTGCTGTCCTCTATGCACACCGTCAGCTGAAAACAGTATCCTACAACATCACATAAGTGTATACGGTGTAAGAACTACAAGTCTCAAACAGATTTGCTGTTTTTATATCAGCACGCAAAACGAGGAATTTCACCTCTGTCCCGAGCTCCTAAAATCTCAGAAAAATCACGGTTGTGTTCCTCGCGAAAAGTAGCCCAAAATCGACAATTGAATCGCCTCAATCTGATATTCCTACGCGGAGAAACAATTCGTCGAAGTCGCCGCTGTCCAAAAACCCAAACAGCAAAAGAGGGGGTCAAAACACCTCGGGCATCGTGCCAAGGAATCTGAATCCAGAGAAACGACCAACATGAAAACGAAGCCCTACCTCTAGGAACAACACTGGGCTAAGAAATCGTCGAAATAGGACTCCTGTACTGCGCAGGGGGACTCTCGGACTGAAATGCTATGATAACGTGGCCAAGCTTGGGAAAAACGAGGCACACTGAAAAATCCGGATCGCCCT
>CM055072.1:13225430-13286321 GCA_029204045.2 Tillandsia leiboldiana
ATGATGTAGGGAATGTTGAAAGTTAGCTCCCATTGCTGCTTAATGCGGGGTTTCCAATAGATAAAGGAATATCTTCTTCCCACCGAAGAACCTTTGTGTTCATGTTTGGAATAATATTGTAACAAAACAATAAGTTTAAGATGCGGTACTCTGGTCGTAGTTCTTTCGAGAAAACGGAGTTTTCCTGTCGACCAGTATTTGGAACACAGATTCCATCAACTACCACTCTCCAGGAGTAGGTGTTGAAGGCTTGATTCTTCAGGTATGAGTGCCATCGGCTCGGGCGTCCATCCCTATACTTCACCAATTAGCTGAGGCGTTACTTTGATTCTGACATTCTTGACTAATGTTTGAAATCCCGACGCCCCGCTTTCCTGATCAACTAGATAGCAGCATTCTGATAAACATCCTCACTGAGTGAAGACAATACCCAGTGGTCTCCGGGAAATCGCAAATGGGAGCAAGAACTCTCGCTGGTCAAAACAAATCCCAAACGCTGAGAACGCTGCTTTAAGGCTTTTACCTCACCATGCCTTTCTCCAATGCATTCTCTGTTGTCAAATCCTTTATTCTAGCCGAGCTGACAAAGTCTTGTGGAGGTGCTTGGTCCATCTGGTTGCTCAATGGTGATTCCTCGAGCACTTCCTCTCTTGCGAGCAACACTTTTTCTTCTTGTCTCCCAGAAGTTTTCTTCCGTGGAGCTTTCCCTTTCTCAGCAGCAGTAGGCGGAGCCTTCGGGTTTCTGCAGGTGCTTTTCCTTTGAAGCAGTCGGAACAGTCGTTGCTTCCTTGCAGTTCATCCCAACAATTGATTCCGTTTCAGATTCTGTATCGGAATCATCTTTAGCTTTCTTTCGCTTTCTTAGCCTCTTTGTTTAGCCCTCTTGGCTTGAAGGTGTCTCTCGTATGACCATAGCCGCAAGTAGAAAAAACAATCCAAGTGATCACATTGCAATGGTTTCTTGAGAAAAGGAATCCTGTGAGAACCAACTCAAGAACACAAAAATTGTTAGTTTTCAAAAATTGAAAAATTGTACCCAAACAATCATAATCATGTAGAGAGACTAAGAATCAAATTAGTTTTGCAAAAGGACTTTTAAAAATAGATCAATTGCATGATTTCGAAAATCCTTATTATATGCCCTAAAACCGAAATTTTAGAAATCGAAGCCTAAAAATCCGTTAATCAGGAGAAACCTAGCATATAATCAAAACTAATCTACCCAGAGTTCTTATTTCAAAAGAAATTTGATCAAAACCATCCACAAACAAATTGATCCAAGAATTTCGTACGTTTGAGGAGAAAAGAGAAAAACGGTGAAAAACCGAGATTTTGATCAATAAAACTTACTTGGAACTGAAGAACTTGAGTTTGAAAGCTTCCAGGAGGATGAAATCTAGAGAGAAGCGCTCTGGAAACTTTGAACAAAAGATTGGAGTAAAAGAAATCAAAACCCTTTTGTTCTTTATAAAAACCTAGCCGCGATCCGGATCCTCCCGGCTTGCGATCCGGATCGGCTACCCGCAGTGAAAAACTGCGTTCGGGATCCGGATCGGCAGGTCCAATCCGGATCGTCAGCCCGCAGGAGAAAACCTGCGTTCGGGATCCGGATCACCTTGCCCGATCCGGATCGGCCCCAACTTTTTCTTTAGAAAAATTTCAGAGAAATTCAAGAAAAACCAGAAAAAGATTGTAAGCACAAAGGTGTATCAACTTTAAACAAAAATCATCGTTTCATACAACAAGAATTAGATTATGCCAAATCTATCAATAATATCCAAAATGAAACGAAAATTTACAAGAATTAAATCCCTTAAAGTTGAACACCTTCAATTACATCTAACTTGATCTTATGAGTAATGCCTTTATCAAATCATCAATTCGGTAAAGAAAATGAAATACAAAGATCAATAGATGTTTGAAATCCCAAATATGGTAGATAATATTCTAGACAATCTGTTGAAGAGAGTGGCTCTTTGAGCATCTTTCTTTAAAATCCCACCTTATACCAACCTTGAAATTTGACAGAGTCAAGTATTTCAACATGCATTTTACTTAATCAAAAATTTGAACAACCATGCTTGGTATACATGTGGTAGCTGCACACAATACTCGGACGACCGAGGTGGTAGCTCTTTCCTCCATGTGGTGGTAGTTTTCACACTCCTCATTGGGATGTAACTCTTTCCACATCTTTTGAGCATTTTACATTATCTTTGACTCCCCCTCAATTGGCTATCAATTATTTAAGATATAAAGTATTCAACCAAAAATTGATCTCGATTTCATACTCGACTAAACAGTCAAATAAGATAATGACTATACCAAGAGATCATTGAGAGAGAAATTGACTTTGATCACTTTAGAAGATGATTTAATTAACATAAAGATCATTGCAACAGTGAAATATTATGATGGCAAAAGCATAATAAATTTCTAAATGTGCGAACAGATGCAATTAAAGTCAATTATGATCTATGCTCAATTAATGTCCTATGTACAAACATAGATAATGAACAAAACAACAAATACAAAACCTATTTAAGCAAAGGTTTCAAAAAGAAGTTTATTTCAAGGAAAGCATACCAATTGCTTTTCGCAAATGAATAAAACGTTTTTGATCCAAAGGTTTTGTTAAAAAGTCAGCTAATTGATCTTCAGTTGAAATATATGAAAGTTGAAGAGTATTTGATTCAACTAGCTCTCTAAGAAAATGATATCTAAGTTCAATATGTTTTGTTCTAGAGTGCAACACAGGGTTTTTAGAAATGTTAATTGCACTTGTGTTGTCACAAAGAATTGTTACCGAAGATGCTGAAATGCGGAAGTCACTCAATACGCTTTTCATCCAAATGAGTTGAGTTGAGCAACTTCCAGCTGAAATGTATTCCGCTTCGGCAGTCGAGAGTGCTATGCAATTCTGCTTTTTACTGTGCCATGCAACAAGGCAATGGCCAAGATAGAAGCATGCACCACTCGTGCTTTTCCGATCATCCACTGATCCTGCCCAATCGGCATCTGAGTATCCAACAATGTCCAGACTTGTTCCCATAGGATACCAAATTCCGAAATTAATTGATCCTTTGATGTACCGGATGATCCGTTTCACACCGCTTTCAGGTGAACCTCCTTTGGTGCTGATTGATATCTCGCGCAAATCCCAACACTAAAGGATATATCCGGGCGACTAGCCGTGAGGTAAAGTAGACTTCCAATCATACTTCTATACAGTTTCTCGTCTACATTCTCACTATGTGATTCACTTCCAAGTCCCTTGTGGCTAGTTCCCATTGGAGTTGGAAAATCTTTACAATTTTCTAGATCAAACTTTTTGACCAACTCCAGTGCATACTTGGATTGACTCAAGTGAATACCTTCATCATTTTGTTTAATTTGCAATCCAAGAAAATAAGACAGTTCGCCCATCATGGACATCTCAAATTCGCTTTCCATGGTCTCCGCGAATTTAGAAGCATCATTATCTTTTGTTGCACCAAATACAATGTCATCGACATAGATTTGTGCTACAATGAAATTATTTTGATAATGCTTCACAAAGAGAGTCCTGTCAGCTCCCCCTCGAGTATAGCCCTTCTCCAAAAGGTGCTTTGTTAACCTTTCGTACCATGCTCGCGGTGCTTGTTTCAGACCGTAAAGAGCCTTTTTCAAACGAAAAACATGGTTAGGTTGTTTATGATCTACAAAACCTTTCGGTTGAGCTACATAAACTTCCTCATTTAAAAACCCATTTAGAAATGCGCTCTTGACGTCCATTTGAAATAATTTGATTTTAAAATGACAAGCAATAGCAAACAATATACGAATGGACTCGAGTCTAGCTACAGGGGCGAAAGTTTCGTCAAAGTCTATACCTTCTACTTGAGAGTAGCCTTGAGCAACTAGTCGTGCCTTGTTCCTGATGATAGTACCATCTTCATCTTTCTTGTTCTTGAAGATCCATTTGGTACCTATCACATTATGTTGCTTTGGAGGCTTCGTTAATTCCCAGACTTTGTTTCGCTCAAATTGATGGAGCTCTTCCTGCATTGCTTTAATCCAGTAGTCATCCTGAAGAGCTTCATCTATTGTCTTTGGTTCGATTAAAGATACGTAGCAAGCAAATCCGCAAACCAACTGCCTTCGAGTTCTAACTCCTTCTTGTGGATCTCCAATGATGTTCGATTCCGGATGATCCTTGGAGATTCGTAGCGTTTGTTGAAACGGAGTACTCGGAGGTACACGAGATGATTCCTGCACATCAGATAAACTAGAAGAACCATTAGATGCATCATTAATATTGGAAGTATTATTATGAGAAGATGCACTAGCAGGAGAATCATCATCTAGAGAGATATCGAGGGTAGATTTTTCAGATTCAAAATGAGAAGCTTCATCTACTTTAACATTTATAGATTCTACGATCGTCTTAGATTCAATGTTAAATACTCGATATGCTCTGCTATTCGTAGAATAACCCAAAAAGATCCCTTCATCACTTCGAGAGTCGAACTTTCCAAGATTTTCACGGTCACGTAAGATGTAACATCGACTCCCGAAGATACGAAAGTACTTGATATCCGGTTTTCTACTAAACCACAGCTCATATGGTGTATTCAAGGTTCCTGGGCGCAAATACACTCTGTTAATGACATAGACAGCGGTGTTCACAGCTTCAGCCCAAAAATGTAGCGGTAATTTCCGGCTATGAAGCATCACACGCGCCATCTCTTGAACAACCCTGTTTTTGCGCTCAACAACACCATTCTGCTGAGGTGTATAGGGTGCCGAGAATTCATGTTTAATGCCATTTGAAGTACAAAAGTCAATGAATTTTGAATTTATGAATTCTCCACCCCTATCACTTCTAACACGAATGATCTTTTCATTCTTTTCAATCATAATACGATGGCAAATCTCATGAAAAGAGTCAAACGTATCAGCTTTCTCTCTCAAAATGCTACCCAAGAAAACCGAGAGAAAACATCAACCAATAAGAAAAAAAATATACATTTACCTTGCAAGGATGGTTGACGAGTTGGCCAAAAGAAAAAGAAGAAAAGAAAATAGTCTACATAAACTATACAAGATTTAATCGTAGAACGATTAAGACAAGGAGGGGTTTCACCTTTGCATACCCAAACCTTTTGAGTTTTGGAGTATGTTGGTAAAGGTTGAGAGATTCTCCTTGAAGACGACGTCTTGTATGATTGATCTTTTTCTTTTGTCATCGTCTTGTTTGAGGTGCTACCAATGTTCTTTTCTTTTGAAAAATCCTTCCTTGAATTCCGGGAAGTGAGCTTATTGGTAGCAATTGCAGGATGTGGTTGATTTGTTCTTTGAGCTCCAATCTCGCAATTTCTTTCGATGTGCCCTGCAAAATTACAACGAAACATACCTTTGAGCTTGACGATTCCGAAGAGGATGAGGTAGGTTTGTTGTCGTTGTTTGTCCTTGAATTCCGGTGTCGGAGGAGGAGATACCGACTGAGGCACAAAGACTGTCCCACTCGAACTTGGACTGTTTCCAGTTTGAGTGTACCCGAGGCCGAACCGATTTGTTTGACCAAGACCAAGGAGTTTATCCAACTTACTCCTTCCTAAAGAGAATTGCTGTAAGTCATCCTTGAGTTGGAGAATGGTCTCTGTCATTTCCCGTCTTTCCTGTCGGCCCTCGCCATAGAGCTTCAAGAAGTAGTTTGCTTTGTTCACCATATCTATAGTTCTTCTCGAGCTGCTCATTGGACTCTTGAAGGGAAACATTTGCTTTTATCAAACTATCCCTTTCCACTTCAAGATCGGTCGAGAGAGAAGTTACCCTTTTTACTTCTTCTTCGAAGATCCTGCAATCTCCTCTCAACCCCTGTTTTGCTTAGCCGGTTTCTTTAAATCCTGTAAAGATCTGTGATAGGCTAGAGCAAACTCTTCACCTTCCGAATCATCCGATTCATTGTCCATTGCATTCTTTTCAACAGTGGAGTTGGACAATGATTCAGACGTACTTGCCATAAAGCACATGAATGGTGAAGATGTGGACGCGTGGAATGCCGTGGAGCTCTTTTCTTCATCACTTGAAGACGACTCATTTGACGTTGAGTTGTCATCCCAAGTGACGACTTGCATCGCCTTCTTCTTTGCCGGATACTTGTTAGGACACTCCGTTGCAATGTGGCCGTAGCCTCGACATTTGAAGCATTGCAGTTGTCCTTCTGAACTTTTCTATCCTTTGAGAAGTTCTCCTGCTTTCTTGACTTGTGACTGGAGTACCCTTGCCTTTGTTCCACTTTCCGAAGGATGGAGATTTGCTTGAATTACCCCTTCGAAGGTTGCGGTGAAAATTCCTTGTCAAGAGAGCGAGCTGCTTCTCAAATTCCTCCATAGAAAGGTTCTCGTCATCGTCCGAGGAGGATGTATCCGCGTCTTCTTCCTTAGTTGTTTTCAACGCATAACCTGAAGACTTAGAAGTGGATGCTTTTCCAGAAGAATTGTTAGTATTAAAAGTCATTTCATAAGTTTGTAATGAACCAACTAATTCTTCTACACGTATTTCGTCCGGGTGTTTAATAGTTTTAATGGCAGTAACCTTTGGGCGAAATCGTTCAGGAAGAGTTCTTAAGATTTTTCTTACAATCTTAAATTCTGGAATCTTCTCTCCCAGATTAGCACATGAGTTTACGATGTCTTGCAATCGTGTATAGTAGTCCGTGAAAGATTCATTTTCTGCCATCAAGATAGAGTCAAACTTGCTCGTAAGCATCTGCAGTTTCTGAATCTTCACGAGGTTAGTTCCCTCATGTGTAACCTGGAGAACATCCCAGATTTCTTTCGCAGTCTCACATGCCGAGACGCGAGAGAATTCAGTTTGAGATAAGGCATTAAAATAGCATTAATTCCCTTGCCATTGTAAGAAGATAACTCAAACTCTTCCTTGGTCCATTTCGACCTAGGTTTTAAGGTGTGAACATCAGAGATAAGTTCAGTTGGATTAGTCCATCCTGATTCAATTGAATGCCACACCCTTTCGTCGATGGAAGATAAAAAGGCTTTCATCCGTACTTTCCAGTACGCATAATTTGTTCCATCAAAGAAAGGGGGTCGATTGATGTTTCCACCTTCAACCATTGTTCACAACCCTATTCCCGCTCTGATACCACTTGTTGGGTCGTAAATAATACGGATCTAAATAGGGGAAGAAACACCTAGAGGGGGGTGAATAGGTGTAAACGTATAAACACTCAAAAATCGTTGCGATAAAAAACCCAATGCGGAAATGAAAATAACTCGCAAGATTTTTACGTGGAAAACTCCATCACCGGAGTAAAAAACCACGGGACCGATAACACGGCAGAAATCCACTAGAATTAAAACACGTACAAGGTGATTTACCGTACACACTTACGACTCAACCTTTTCCATACGCTCCTAGAGGATCTTCTCCGCTCGCTCCAGACGCTTCTCGAATCCACGATCTGCGCCCAACGCCGAATCCACGGCGTCCAACGTCGAATCCACGACGTCCGACCGAATCCACGGTCTTCACCCAATAGCACCCTTCGAATCCATGAACGTGCCTCGCTCCGAATCCACGAGAGCGAATGAACCTTGAATCCACAAGGACACGCGAATCCACGCGCCGATTTTGGGGTAATCGTTGTTTTTGGGTGGTGATGATCCGCCGAATACTTAGATCAAAGATAGATCGGAAATACCATCTAAGTATTCATTAGTTTGATTCAACTCAAGATGTGAGTATGAAAACCTAGAATCAAACTAATCAATATAGATGAAGAAACATAGAGTATTCTCTAATGATTTCCTTTCTTCTCTATATGTGGATCTATAGCCGTATAAGATGATATATGAAAATGACGGCTATGTGGATTTACCCTAGAAAGAAAGACATAGGGTCTATTTATAGGTTAGAAACCCTAGGAAGGAGATAAGAATCAAAAACCTGCCATTTCTGGAATTTTACGGACGGCGATCTGGATCGTGATAACTGAGATCCGGATCGTCATAACGAAACAGCCAATTCCAGAAAAACGAAGGTTCGGATCCGGATCATGTGACTACGATCCGGATCGTTCATACAGTTCACCAAACATCAACGTTCGGGATCCGGATTGCGAAGCAAGATCCGGATCGTTCAAGGTAGATGGTAAACTCAACGTTCGGGATCCGGATCAAGAGACTACGATCCGGATTGCGACGATGTATGAACGAACCACCTTCGGGATCTGGATCGAACAGCCTGATCCGGATCCTGAACATGTCCCAAGTCCAGTTTTTGATTTTTATGCAATGAAAGATTCTTCCAAGTGTTTCTACACTACAAGAAGTATTCGGATCACACAAATTCTTTAGTTAAACATACCTGATCCTTTTGAATTCTTCTTTCTTGAGATTGAGTTAAATGATCCAACTTTCTTCACCTTCAATCTTCAGGACTTGAAACTTTCACGAAACTACGCCAACTCAAATTCCGTAACACTAACAACGATCCCAAAAATCAGAGTGCGTACGACTAATAACCGAAACAACGAGGCTCAACTGTGTGAAACACACCTGGGCTCCAAACCACTATGCCAATACCCTGCGCTCTCTCGTGAACGCAAGTCACCCTAGGGCTCGTTCCTAACCAAATACCCAGGTATCGGATCGGAAAGGCGGAAATTGTGCATCGGAAACTGTGCAGTTCACGCGCCGGCATGCAAATCGCTAAGGTTAGATCTGCTTCCTCGCCCGCAAGCACACTAGAATTTCTCGAGCGCTACATCACTCACACCTTAAAAGAAGTTTCATCCCCGAAACTTAAATACGCCAGGAATCCAATACATGGGAAAAGTGGCCAAACATGTCCGACTTGCGCTTCCCACTGGCCTTGCGCCCCTCGTGATCTGTACTGCTTCACAATCACAAACTCGCAACCCAAAACCTCAAGACTATGCCTTGGTCATGGGGAGCTGGCGACAAAACCCAGGGAGCACGGTCCTACTTCCGTCTTGGCACCCAAGGGGGTGCGACACTCTGATTAACCTCTACCGCTCGGTCCCAATCCATTGCCCTTCCAAGCACCATACACTGAGCCGAGCTGCGTACCCCCAGACCAACGATCACATTCCCCACTAGGAGTATTTAAGCTCTAGGTCCGCTCAACAAAAGGAAGAATCAAGCCCAAACGAACAAGATTTGCTAGTCCCGGTGGTCTCTTTTCTCAACCCCAGGGGGAATCCCAAGACCCCCACAACAACACTACTACACGAGCCCAAGCAACACGACTACATAAACGCGACAACCGAGCTAAAACGAGAAACAAAACTTAACCCGTACTCACACACCCCACAAGTCAGTTCTAGACTCCGCTAGTATAGCACTTAACCAACTATCTAGAAAACGGGACATATACTTTTCCCCCGCTCCCCCGATCACTCGCGTTCTACGCTTCTATGCCTTATTCAATTCATTCATTCGTAGCTAGGTGTGGTATCTCCGTGGATGTCGGACACTGACTCTGCGTCCCCGGCCGATGATCTAGTATGGGCCATGTCTGTCACACATCACAAGAGTCAACTTTAGACTACCCTACTAACAACAACCATAAAGTGAGAGAAAGGACTCAACATTTTCCCCCCCCTCGGTCACTCACGTTCTACAGTCCTATGCCCTACCCATTTCATTCGTATGTAGGCATGTGAGGGTTGTCCACGGATGTCGGCACTAACTGTTGTGATTGAAAGAACCGCTCTGATACCATTTAATCTGTCACGCCCCGGGGTTTGTTTTAGCGGAAACGATTCATAAAAGTCGAATATTTGGCGTGTAAATTTTTTTTCTTTTTTTTTTTCGTTTAAAAGAGAACCCCTCTTCCCCGGCACGTGCCCAGACCCGCCACACACACAGGATCACTCTGCAAACGGACAGAGTCTCCCCTGTATGTGCACGGCGTAGCGTTCAGTACATGTTCCAACATACACAACCAATCAATCACAACAATTATTCACAAACAACCAGCATTCTAAACTAATCAAAAACATATGGCCGATCAATTTGGAAAGGATAAATCCACAGTTTTGAAAGAGCGCCCACCCGGCGCTTACGTTTTGAAAGCTAGTTTCGAAATCAGCATAAATCCACAAGGTTTTGAAACCAGTGCCCACACGACACTTAGATTTTAAAAACGGTTTTCGCAGTCTTTTCTTTGGCTTTTGCCTGTTTGATTTTTCAAATGGCCAACAGAAACAAAAGGAAGAGTAACGCACAAGGGTACTAAATGCAACCCGTACCGACATCCACGCCGACCCCACGAGGGTATCGCGAACCTCACACATAACTACAATGCAATGAAAAGCGAGAAAGAAAAGGAAATACAGTCCAGGGTCCCCAGCGACCCAGCTGCTCCTGTCCCGTCCTCACCACCGCCTACCTCTCCCCCCGTCCGAACCCTGTCACGAAGTGGGATGTCAGTGACGTAAAAGTAATAGAGCAGGAGAATATAATAAAACAAACCGTGAAGACAACCGGAGCAACCACCCCCTTCAAGGAGGAAAGGCAACCTGTACACCTGTATCCTGTAATACCCGGACATGTCGGACAACTAAACCGACGGTCCACACCGTACCTGCAGAAACCCGACCACGTCGGACAACTAAACCGACGGGTCGCACCGCTCGCACCTCGGCGCCTCAACCCCACCACTAATAAGGGGCCCCACTACGTCACCTCGTGGGTATACACGGGTCATAGACCACTTTTCCGGAAAAGCGCACCCTTTGCGGTGGCCAAACCGCGGGTGCGCGTGTGACAGCCTCGAGCCAAGTAACCATAACCACCATCATGTCAACAGCATAATATATATAACAAGAGTAAAACGGCAACATGTATAATCAAAAGTAAAACCGTAGCATATGCGATCAGAAGTAACCCACTATCATGTATAGTCAATGTCAAGGCAATAATACGTGCACTCGAAGGTAGCCCGCCCACATATAATTATCAAAAGAAGAACGACCGTCGGAGACCGACGCTAAACACTATGAAGAAACCTGCTAACATGCATAAGTTATCGCCCATCACTATTTAACCCCAGTATACTTAGAATAGGCCCCGTCCAATATGATAGAATTCAGAGGCTAGGAACAAAGTAAATACAACCCACCTGAATGTAGGCCGATCCCGAACTCCCGCTAGACTGCCGGGAGGCTGGTGCTGAACAACTGGGCCCTGAACAAGGGGCTAAAATCAGTAATAGACTCACACAAACCCATCCCGATGACACAACAGTAATGCGATGCTAATAAGGAGCAATGTCGTCGATTTATTGAATACAAATCTGATTTCCGATTAGCGAGAGTCCACGGGACTCTAACAAAGTGTCTAGTGGTGTAAAAACACTGTCTAAAGTCAGCCCGTGTGTCTAATTTGCAATTAGGTCCGTAGTATATTTTAATTCGCATCATTATCCTATTTTATTATCCGTTTCGACTCGTTCTTGCAATCCGGGGGTCCAAAATTGGCGCCGTAAGTTTCAGCGTGATCATTACGTCGAGACGGAGCCCGTGCTCACCAGTTTGGACTGACACGGATCCCGAAATCAGAGTTGGCCCATAACACATCCCTGGCTCAAATACAACTATGCAATATCTTAACTTATACTTGATCAAATCGAACCATAATTGGAGCATCATATTCAGGAGACTAGGTAGGGTCGAGGGCTCACCTGAGGCTTGCCTGAGATCGGCCGGAGGAGGTGGCCGGAGCTAGGTGGCGCACCAATAATGCAAGCCAAGGCTCGGCTTGGGTTCACCTTGAGCAGCACAGGTTCAGACCTGCCACAAAGTGGAGCACCAGATCAATGGAGGTCCCTGAAGGTGTCTGGTTCAGGCCCGGTCAGGCGCCGGTGGCCGGGGGCAGAGGCGGCCGGGGGCAAACCCGAGATGGGTGGCTCGGGTGCAGCATTGGGAACCGGGTTACAGGGATGCTCTAGGCCTAAAACCAAATAATGGGAAGCATATAAAGGGCCTCTAGGTATTACCTGTAGGGGTGGCCGATGCCCAGACCGCCGGGGGTCGCCGGAGCCCAACCCGAAGCTCAATCGGGTGCAAGTTCTGGGGATAGAGATCCCGACGTTAGGGATGCCATGCAATACTGCATTCGGCCATTAGATAATACAATGAGCTTACCTGCACAGCTCCCCGGCGTCAGGAGGCGCCGTCGACACGCGGCGGCGGGGCCCGGGGAAGCCTCGGTGGCTGTTAATGGCGGATTCCGGCGGGGTGGCTCCGGGCCGGTGCGCGTTGGACCAGGAGCTCCGTCTCAGTGCTGCGGAGCTCGGTGCAGTGGTGGCCGGCGCCGGGAGGCCGCGGTGGCGCCGGGCGGCAGAGCTCGGCCGAGGTTGAAGAAGGCCGGTATCTAGGGCACACTCGACTGGCCCCGATCTTGATCCGATGATGCTCAGGCCTCGTGGAGGTGTTGCATTCGCCAAGAGAAGTCGATCCAACGGTGCCGATCTTTAGTTGAACGGCCGGATCAAGGCGGTGCCCGCGATCGGCCAAAACGGTGTTTTCCGGCCGACAAGGTTCCCGCCGGCGATCGGGGCGGCAGCAGTGGCTCAGGCTGCAACCAGATGATCTCCTCGACGTCAGAAGTGCGTTGTCCATGCCCAAATGCCATGGTTACATCAAAAGTTCCAAGAACTTACCTTCGCCGGAGTTTGGGAAGGAGAGGAGTGGCCCCGCGGCGGCGCAGGGCGGCGGCCGACGTCGGATCACCCCGGGCTCGGCTGCGTCTCTACCGAGGAGTCCTCAGGTGCAGACTTGATCAAGTAGAGTCCCTCCCAACACTTCCTCACCAAGTCATCCGAAGAACAAGAAGGTCTCTTGATCTCTCTCTTCTCCGGCGGCGTGGTGGCGGCGGCCGGTGCGGGGAGGCTCCGGGAAGCGCGGCAGAGGGGAGGAGGTCTGTTGAGGGTTGCGGCTAGGGCTGAGGGCATTAGGTTTAGGGTTCACGAAATCCTCAGCTCGAAAACATGCCTTAAATAAGGTTTGCAACTTTGCATTCTAGCCCTTCTAGCTTTGCCATTTGCTGCTAGGTCCTCCACAGTAGCTTCCTTTTGCATCCAGGTCCCTCCCACAGAGGTGGCACGCAAATCGAGACCACAAACATAGGGTTCAAAGTGCAAATATCACCTTTTTCGCCTTGTTTCACGTTTTTCGAGGCGGTCCGCTCATCGAAACGAAAAAAGGACTGCGCCAGGACGTCCGGCTCGACGAGACCTATCAGGTAGCGATTTCTGATTTTTCGAAAAACTGTCCGGATAAAATTGCGGTCCATAAAATGCCGTTCCGAAATACAGTTTTCGCGCTTTTCGAGACTCTAGGGTCGTCAAACGGAAATTCCGTCAGTGCCATTGCGTCCAGAATGACGAAACCGTTCAAATCGACTACCTGGATCACTATGTTCGGAATCCGAACAGTGAATCAGTCAGCGTTGCATTCTTCGGGGTGTCGAAAAATTGGGGTTACTATTCCTCTACAGTGTTAACTTAAAAACACTGTGCGCAGGCCGCTGTTACATGGGTCCCGATAATTCGCTCGCTTCTTTATCGATTTCTGGAAGATCCGACCGTCAGATCGAAAAGTATTGAATATGAATCTCGCTCAATTCGACGAGACGGTCGCAACGGTCCGCTCGGATTTCCAAGATCATGTCCGGATTGGAAAGTAGCCTTTTTGTCTCGTAAAACGTGCAACTCGCACACTGGCAATTGACTAAATAAATCAACATAGGTCTTCTGAATTCAAAAACCAGGTCAAAAATTCACTTTTAGACTATTTATTAAAATAAAATATTTTGAGTTTTTACAATTGCTCTCTCTACTGCCGATGCGGAATATATCTTGCAGGAAGCTGCTCAATTGAATTGATTTGGATGAAGAGTGTATTGAGTGACTTTCGCATTCCTGCGACCTCGGTAACTATTTTGTGTTACAACACTAGTGCCATTAATATTTCTAAAAATTCTGTGTTGCACTCTAGAACAAAACACATTGAACTAAGATATCATTTCTTAAGAGAGCTAGTTGAATCAAGTACTTTGCAAATTGCTTATGTTTCAACTGATGATCAATTAGCCGATATTTTAACAAAACCTTTGGATAAAAAACGTTTTATTCATTTGCGAAAAGCAATTGGTATGCTTTCTTTGAAATAACTGATTTTTGAATCATTGCTTAGGTTAGGTTTTGTTTTGTGTTTTTGTTTTTTCTCTTTGTAATATAGAACATTAACATAGCATTAGCTTAATTGACTTTAATTGCATCCTTCCATATTTTGAGAAATTTATTATGATTTGGATATCATTATAACTCATTTGATACAATGATCATTTATATCAATTATTTCATCTTTAATTGATCAAAGTCAATCCCTCACTCAATGATCTCTTGATATTGTCTTTATCTTATTTGATAATTGAAATAAGTATGAATACGAGATCAATTTTTGGTTGAATACTCAATATCTCACATAATTGATAGCCAATTGAGGGGGAGTCTATTAAAATTTTTTATACTCAAAAGATGTGGAAAGAGTTACATCCCTTAGTGAAGTGTGAAAACTACCACCACATAGAGGAAAGAGCTACCACCTCGGTCGTCCGAGTACTGTGTGCAGCTACCACATGTTTACCAAGCATGGTGATACTGTTTATTTGATAAAATGCTTTTTGAAATACTTGACTCAGTCAAATTTCAAGGTTGGTATAAGGTGCGATTTTAGATTGAAAGATGCTCAAAGAGCCACTCCCTAAAATATATTGACTAGATAATGTTATTTGACATACTAGGGATTTCAAACATCTATCGATCTTGGTGTTTCATTTTCTTTGCTCAATTAATTTGATAAATTCATTACTCATAAGATCGTGTTTGATGTTTTCAACTTGCTCAACTTTAAAGGTTATAATTTTTATAAATTTTCGTTTCGAAAATTGGGATATTTTGATAGATTTCTCATAATCTAATTCTTTTCATATGAAACGATACTTTTTGTATAAAGTTGATATGCAAGAATGCTTACATACTTTTTCTGGATTTTTTAGAATTTTTATGAATTTTAATGAAGAAAAAATTTGCAGGCAGTCCGGACTGGATGAATCAGTCCGGATCCCGAACAATGAGATTTTCTGCGCGAAGCCGATCCGGACTGACTTCTTAATCCGATCCGGACCGTGACTAGGGTTTATATTAAAACAAAAGGTTTTAATTTCTTTTTCCCTACAAGCTTTTGGTATTTGGTTTTCTGTGTTTCTCTCTCTAGAATCCAGAAGCTAATTGGATTTATTTCCTGTGTTTTTCCCTCGATCTAAGTATCTTGATCAAAACTCGATATATTCACTGTTCTTGCTTATTTTTGCATAAACGTGATGGATTTCATGCTATGATTTTGTTTATGCACGATTTTTTATCAAATTTCTTTTGAAATCTGAACTCTGGATGCCTAAGAATTGTTTCTATGCTTGTTGCTTATTGTCTAAACGGATTTTTGGGCTTCGATTTCAGAAATTTTGGTTTTAGGATAATTTTTGAGATTTTTCGAAAATCATGAAATTGATCTATTTTTAAAATTCTTTTTGCAAAATTGTCTTGATTCCTAGGCTCTATACATGTTAAGAATTGTTTAGGTATTTTTTTTCAAATTTTTGAATTAAATAATTTTTTCCATGTTCTTGAGAATCTGCTCATAGGAGATTTGTGGAAACTTTGCAAAATGGCTTTTGAATGGGTAATAGTTTTCATCTCTGCTCTTGTGAGCACAATGATTTCAAATAAACTAAAAAGGGCTAGGAAGGATCAGAAAGAAGTAGAATTTATTCCTTTGGATGAATCCGAGACTGACTCGGAAGATTGGGAGAAAACTGTCTGTAATAACCGTAATTTTTAAAATTCAAAATTTAAGTTTAAATAATTTTCTGGAATATTTAAATAGCAAAAATAGGCAATTAATAGTCAATAGTGGCCCAAAAATATCGACTTTTGATCGGGGCCTAATCTTGAAAATTCGAGATCGCCATTGCGATCGTCTCGTCGAAACATGAAAATTTCATATTCAGTTGTCGACGATCTGACGATCAGATCTTTCAGAAATCAGCGAAGAAGAAGCGGGTCCCACAACTTAAGTTGTGAATAGTAACCCCTTATTTTAATTCCCTCTTGATCGCTAACGGCCGTTTCGCCGTCTGGAAACCCAATATAGGGGTATGAGTAATGGATCCTAACTAATTTCGACGTTCTGAGCGCAATGGCACTGACGGATTTCGCGTTTGGCGACCCGGGTGCATCGGAGTGCGTGCAATATACCGCAAATCGTCGAATTAAATGGCCCGAGATTTTATCCGAGCATCAAACGAACCAAACAAATATGCTACCTGACAGGTCTCGACGAGCCGGACGTCGTGGCGAAGTCCGTTTCGCAAAACGTCGAGCGGATTTTCTCGAAATGCGTGAAAAGTGGCCAAAATGCAATATTTCCTATACAAACTTAATATTTTATGTACCTTAGTGCATGGGACTTAATCTATAGGGTCCTAAGTGTAATTGTAACCTATAGCAAGAGGCTCGGATGCTAGGGATTTAGTGTGAACCTGGTTTGAGGAAATATTGCAAAGGAATCTTTGCATTTAGTGTAAATGGCCTTTGGTCTCCTTACGTGGTGATCGAGGGGTTAGAAGGGGATCCAAAGCATCACCTAGATTTTCTGCACCTCCCAAACTTAGCCCGAAATGCTGGACAACCTATTTACACCATGCCATTGAGAGAGTACTCGGGAGAGAGAGAAAGAAGAGAAGGTTGGGCCAAGTTCTTCCAAGGTTGAAGTAGGATTACTCTGGGGATTTCTAAGCATCCTCACCAGCCTCTGCTTCTTCTCCATCAAGCCCTAGAGCAAGGATGGCCAAAGATGGAACCCATAGTTTGAGTGTGAAACCGAGAAAGAAAGAGAGAAAGAAAAGGTTGGAACCAACCCTTACCAAAAATTGTTTTGGAGCTTTGGAAGAGTTCCTCTGTACCAGAGGACCCTGCTGGAGCTTGCCGTGGCCGTGCGTGCAAGAGGAACAAAATCCGGCTTCATCCCATCTTCTTCCAACTCGGCCAAGGTAAGTTCTCTCCAACCTCGGTTTGTTTGAACCCAAGACTTGTAGCAGTAGCTTAGTGGGGACCCATAGATGCTCTGTACCAAGCCCGAGCTCCCCATGCAAAGCGCATGGCCGGCGGGGGCCAACTATGGCCGAAAACATAATAAAACTCCACCTTGACATAACTCGGCATATAACGAACCAACTTAGCTAAATATTGGTGTGCCAGAACTGAAGGATAGGTAGATTAAATCTGCAAAGTTTTGTTGAAGTTAGTGGAGTATTTTGGAAGAAAATCAAAGCCCTAGTTTTTGTGAAAATTGCACCATGGCCGAGCTACTTGCTCCGGCGCCGGCGAGCCTCCCCGCCTCCGGCCAAGTGGTCGGGAAGCTTCCTGGGATCAAGTAGATCCCAGCCAAGCCCTTGCATGAAGCCCATGCAGCCTCGGGTGAAATCCACCATTAGAGGGTGGAGAAGCTCAAACCGAGCTCCTCGCCGCCGCGTCGCCACCGTGTCTGGGTGCAGGGCATGGGCTCAGAAAGACTCACTTAAGTATTTAGCACCTGTTGGTGCTTGTGGTTAAGTCCCAGATCCCATGGAATGAGCATCACAAATTTCGATGCATGGGTCACCATCTTCCTCCTCGGGCCCGAGCCAATTTGGAGGTTGAGGTTGCTCCAAGATGATGAGAACAGCACCTGGAACCCAGGGGAATATTTCGATCCAAGTGTGAGAGGCCCAGGTCCTGAGAATGCTGAGATCCAACTTTGTGTTGGTGTTGAAGAGTGTGTGTAAAGTGTGCACATAAGGTGTTTGAGGAAATGCCTCAATGAGAATTTATTTGGAATTAGGCTTCAAGTTGAATACGAAAGTTACTCAGAATTGTCCCCTGAGCTTGATGCTCACTTCAGATCAACTTGGATCTGTGTGGACAAGTGTATGGTGCATTGTGAATGTGTGTGAGAGCAAGAATATGGTTCTGGTTGAACCAGCAGGAATGGGCTGCCAAGATGGTGAGCCCCAGTGTCCTTGCGATGTTTGAAGACCTATTTATATACAAAGTTTTGCTATATGATGCCTAGATGTAAAGTTAGGTCCTAATCAAGCCTAAATGTAATAATTTCTTAAAAACTATACTAGGGGCTGTGTGAAAAGTTGTAACAGTGTACTCCTGGCTATTTTGGGGTCACTGAACGTGATGCTCGTGTTTATTTTTGGTTTTGACGAGCTGAAGAAGCGAAAATGCATTTCGGCTAGGTTAGAGGAGTAAATTATGGCCCGAAGTTTTCCTCGGGCATCGTGCTGCCACAAATGGGTGAGCACGGCATTCAGCAAGTCAAATGTCACCTGCTGGAGGTGACGGCTCGTAAAAATGATTTACCGTTTGAGAGAACGAGCCAAAACAGTGGTTATTTAGTGTATAAAGCCCAGTCTGAATAAACCCAGGGGCCCTGCTGCAATTGTTACACCCTGGAAAGGTTAGATAAATATTCTAAAGTAGTGTTGGCCTATTAGTGGAGTTCCCTGGGGGTTTCTGAAAAGCTAAATTGCTTTATGTAGCACAAATCGACGAACTGGTCGGTTCACGCTAGTCGCGCCTTGAGCATTGATAGACCCTGAGTTGTCATCTGGTATTATTGTAGGGCCCAGTCGTCAGGAGCCAGTCGTGATCCGTCTTGTGGTTATCGCGACCGTCTACCTTCTGGTGGAGTCGTTGTTCCTCCTATATACAGGTGGGTTATCTTCGGTCCGCGTTTTATCAGGTCGGCCCTATTGGGTGCCGTGGTAGGTCGGACCCCTGTTCTTGGTGTAGCCCTGAACCTATGCTTTAGCCTTACTATATGCTTTCATTCCAGCATTCAGTTATTTCAGCTATATTGCCTGATTATACATATGAGCCTTTCGTTATACTCTATTCTTCACTGCATGTTTAGAATAGGAGTTCTAGTCTCAGTACTTGGCATGAATTGCATCAGTATCGATATCCTAGTGGGGATTTCCTCGGCTTCTCGCCGTCTGTCCGGTCTACCGACCGTGGACTGAGATTTAGCAGTATGATTGCTATTGAGTTTATACCTGTTCTTATTACTTGCTTATCTACAAGCAGTTGCTTGATTACCCTACTGAGACATATCATGCTTATATTCCAGCAGTTGCTTGTTTACCATATTGAGATATATCATGCTTACATTCCAGCAGTTGCTTGTCATATCGTGCTTATATTCCAGCAGTTGCTTGTTTACCATATTGAGATATATCATGCTTACATTCCAGCAGTTGCTTGTCATGTCGTGCTTATATTCCAGCAGTTGCTTGTTTACCATATTGAGATATATCATGCTTACATTCCAGCAGTTGCTTGTCATATCGTGCTTACATTCCAGCAGTTACTTGTGTATCATGTGGAGTTATATTATGATTCCTTCAGCAGTTGTTATGCATTTCCTGGACACATGCCATGCTTGATTGGTCACTAGCATAGTCTATACCTGTCTCTATTCTTCACTGCATGATTAGAATAGGAGATACTACTTCAGTATGTGGCATGTTATACTAGTATCCCAGTGGGGATTTTCCTCGGCTTCTTGCCGTCTTTGTGGTCAGTGTACCATGGTTTGAGCATCAGCATTATGATCGCCGTCGAGCCAAGCTTTCAGTCACGCACACCGGCGGTTTGGCCACCGTCACGGTGTTCTTTACCGGTAGAGAGGTCTGATCGACCCGTGAGCCTAGTGGGGTTATGATAGCTTGATTGGGTGTCCAAAAGTGGTTGTTGCCTGAGGCCCCAGTGACCAAAAGTGGTTGTTGCCTGAGGTCATATGCTCCATGGCAAATTTTGCCTGAGGCCCTTGTGGCCAAAAGTGGCAGGGATTGGGTATATTTGTGATGATTACTTTTGATGCATTATCCTTGTTTATCATTTACTGCTTGCCAGATTATCAGTGATAGCATGATTGTTTCCTGCTTATCAATACAGTATATTCATTCCTGCTTGTCAGTTATAGCATGATCATTCATTCCTACTTGTAGTCTTATCAGTGATAGCATGATCAGCTCTGTATATGATTACACTGCTCAGTTGATTAATCCATGATTGATGATACTCTGCTGAGATTATATACCTGTTTTCTATCTTTCAGCTTATCCTACTCTTGCTATCCGCTTATTATTGTACCCAGTAGGTACGGCTTGCTATTTCCCGGCCCGTCGTGCCCACTGGGATACACTCCGGTGTGTCTCACACCCTCGGGTGACTGTTTTTCAGGTCGAGCGGGTGCTGGGATGTCGGGACGAGTTGGTGAGGTTCCGAGTTAGCAATCGACCCTGGACAGCGGTTTATGGTTTAGCAAGTTGTCAAAATTGTAAATAATTGTTTAAATGTTGTAACATCTTTTAGTAGTACGTAGTTTACACTACTCTGATGTTGTTGTGAAAGCTAGCCGTGCATATATAGAAAAGGCTCAATTCCATAGGGGATTGGGACTCTTCTATATATGTGGCGGTCTGTCATTGCCCTGGCTTGGTTTTGAAACTCTGATATAAAAAAAAAAAAAAAAAAAATTTAGACCCACTTTTGAATCTCGGGGCGTGACACTGTCAAGGAAGCACGAGAGGCTGCCGCAGCTAAAGATTGGCCTGCTTTAAAAAGCAAGGCACCTATGGAATCCCGCTCAATGATAAGAAAGTATGTTAGAAGGAAGCAAACATGGGATGGTGGACTTCATATTAATGAGCCTCTTGCAACTGTGTCGCCTCCACCTGGAGAGAACATCACCCAGATAGAAGATTATGAATGGATTGGAAATAGACCTGCATCGTCAATTCCTGTTTTTGTTACACGATCTGCACCCTCGATACCTACTTCAACATCAAAGAGAGACACCTCAGAGGATGTTGCCTCTATGTCCTCCATTTATCGAGAACAGCAGAGACTTTCTCCAGAGCAAGAAAGAATGTCTTTTGACTTACAGTACATCACTGCCAACCAACATGATATTCGAAAGAATTGTTCCAGACTCTCAAAGTTGATCAAGGCCATTTCTGACAAATTAGGATGCTACAGCAGTTCCAATGAAACCGATTCAGAGTAAACCTTGATCAAGGCCTTTTTTTTTTTTAAGCTTCTCTTTTGTAGGTTTTTCTTTATAAACGTTTTGCAAATTTTACCCTCCTTTCATTTTAGCTTGATTTGTGACAAAAAGGGGGAGAGAAAACTGAGAACAAGTGATGGATCAAACTACCTGACTAACTATTCTACTAACCGTTCGGTTTGTAATATTCTAACTTTTACCAAGTTGGTAGATAGAACATGAACAAGTGACAGGAAGGTATGAACTTGAACAAGTGACAGGTAGGTATGAACATTTGAAACTTTTTGAATCTGAACTATGACATTTGAAATTCTATTGATATATGATGATATGAGAACCTTGATTGTCTATTTTCATACATATCTAATAATTAATGTCATAAGTTAAATGAATGTAAACTCTCTGGTTACTTATTGAATTAAAATTCTTGAGGTATTAATGATTTCTTTTGTCAAGAATTGTTTTTTTGCAGAAAGCACAAGATTTGAACACTCCTTGGGTGTGTCTAAGTCTAGAGTTTGTTTTAGAAGTTAAAATCTTGTATTCATTTTTTGGATCATTCTTGTGTATTTTTGTTGTATGATGATAGCAACAAACATTATTTTTTGATTTATTTTCGTGGATTATTTGTTTTGTCATGAAACCGCCAAAGAGGGAGATTGTTAAGAATTTTTGTATTGGCGTATTTCGTGAAGTGTTTTGAGTCTTGAAGATTGAAGTTGACGACTTGAAGATCGCATATATCAATCTCAAGAAGAATGGATTCAAAATGATCAGGTACGTTAAATTAAATATTTTTGATGATTTGGATACATTCTTATAGTTTAGAAACACTTGAAATAATTTTCATTGCATAAAAATCAAAACTGGACATTTTATATGTTCTGGATCCGAATCAGCCACATCCAGTCCGGACCCCGAACATGGTTGGGTTCATGTGAAATTCCAGTCCGGATCAACCCCTATCTAGTCCGGACCCCGAACATTGCTTTTGATAAATCGCATGAATCAGTTCGGATCAGGAAAATCCAGTCCGGACCCCGAACCTGTTTTTCAAGATTTTTTTTGAAAAAAAGACGACAGTCCGGATCAGCCAAAATCCAGTCCGGACCACCGTGCGGGAAAAAATCTTTTAAGTCAGTTTTTGATTTTTATCCTCTTCCAAAATATTTCTAACCTATAAATACACCCTAAGATCATCGTTTAGGGGATTCCGAAGGTTCCTAAAATTTCATATATTCCAAAACGAAATCAAAGGTAATCCACGTATAGAGAAGAAAAGGTAAATACCGTTTTATTTTTAGGTTTTCTTTCTCTATATTTATCGATTTGATTCGAGATTTTTTTAATCTATTTTCTTTCGAAGAATCAAATCGATGAATACTTAGATAGTGTTTCCTTGTCTATCTATATGATCTAAGTATTCAAATATCATCACCACCAATAAACAAAACAACGATTTTTGAAAGGACAATCGGCGCGTGGATTCGCATGGCCTTGTGGATTCAAGGTGCTATCGCTTTCGTGGATTCGGAGCGAGGTGCGTTCGTGTGATCGATTCGTACCAAAATTGGTGAAGACCGTGGATTCGGTTGGACGTCGTGGATTCGACTTTGGACGCAAATCGTGTGATCGAGGCGCGTTGTGGAGCGAGCGGAGAAGATCTACTCGGAGCGTATGGAAAAGGTTGAGTCGTAGTGTTGCGTTATATCACATTATACGTGTTTAATCTTAGTGGATTTCACCGTGTTATCAGTCCCGTGGTTTTTTACTCCTGTGACGGAGTTTTTCACGTAAAATCTTACGTACTTTATTTATTTTCCGCATTGGGTTATTTTTACGCAAAGATTTTTGAGTTTTATTATTTACACCTATTCACCCCCTCCTCTAGGTGGTTTTTTTCCTATTTAGATCCTTGGATCCTATAACCCACGAGGTTCAAATCTAGAAATTCATCTTTTAGGATCTCTTTTGGATTCAAAGAGAATAAAAACCATTTAATATAAAATAATCTCTACTTCTAGGTTTTCCTGGTGAATCTAAAAGAGAGTGTTTTGGAGCATTCCTGTAGTATCAGGACCTTTCTTGTTTTCTTTTTATTTCCCTTTGAATAAAATTAGTTGTTTGGGGTTAATTACCGAGTTTTCGTGAGTGGAACTTTTGTGCTTGCGAGTAATTTTCTGTGGTAGAGCTCGAAAAACGAAGAACGACAAAGCGATCGGATCGGAAATCCGACTTACGGATTGCCCGGAATGGGGTTTTCTGGGTTTCGGCGTCCGTAGTGTGCATCAGGATCCGTGCTAGCGGTTTCGACGATCGGCACGCTTTTCGAGGAGATTGGAATCTGTCCCTTTATACCGAATATGGGCTTTTCCTTACGTACAAGAAAAAAAATAATACTTCGTTTTAATTAATTAATCTTTTTCAAGAATCGAAACCCCTAGTTCGGGGAGAGGAGAAAGAAAAGAGATCGGTTCTTGCATCTTCTCCGATCAACGTTTCGGAGGCGGGGAACGAGACGTCACCGTCGATGGGGAGCGGATCCGGTCTTCTCACTACCCGCGAGGAACGTGATTGGGTCGTCTTCTCCGTTAGAGCAAGGTTTGCGGTTTACTTTTCCTTTTTGTTGTTTTTGTTTTCGTGTTTTTCGGCCGTTGGGGTTTTTGTGTTTGCGTCTTGTTGCCGTGCGTCGCTAGGATGCCCTAGCCGCTGCCGCGCCGCCGCCTTGCTGCCGCCGCGCGGACAGGGCACGCGCCACCGCGTGCCGCTGTTGGACGATGCCGCGCTGTTTGTGCGCCCGCGCGGGGATGCAGGCCGCGCCGCGCGCGGGACTTGCAGGCTGCGCCGTGCGCGGGTCCTGTAGAGTGCGCCGCGCGCGGGACCTGCAGGCTGCGCCGCGCACGGGACCTGCAGGCCGCGCCGCGCGTGGGGTCTGCGGGCCGCGCCGTGCGCGGGGTTTCTGCTTCACGCCGCGCCGCTGCCTTGCCGCCCGCGCGTGCTGCACTGGGGCGCCGCGCCGCTGCCTTGCCGCCCGCGCGTGCTGCACTGGGGCGCCGCGCCGCTTGCGCCCGTGCGGGGGAGGTGCCCGCGCAAGGCTGTGCTGTGCCGCGCCGCTTGTGCCCGTGCGGGGGAGGTGCCCGCGCAGGCCTGTGCCGTGCCGCGCCGCTTGCGCCCGCGCGGGGGAGGTGCCCGCACGGGGCTGTCGCATGCGTCGCGCCGCCCGCGCCGCGTTGTTGACTGCGCCGCGTCATGTTGGGTTGTAGTGTTTTCGGTCCTTTCTGGACAGAGGTTGGGTCTACCTTTTTTGCGGGGCTTGGTGGTGTTACTGATGTGTTCTTTTGGGGACTTTTTAGGTCCGGGGGTCGTGCGAAAGCGCGGGACAGTTTTAGGTGTTTCGGTCGACGTTTCCTGAGGTGGGTAACCTTTCCTTCGTCGTTGACGTTTGGTTGTATTCGCATGATTTAAGAGTATGGTAGTTGCGTTTTGATCCACGTTGTGAGTTTATGACTAACCCCTATTATGCATATGTATCGGTTCTTATTTTATTTGGAGCGACCGTGTGTCGCGAGATTCTATGACACATGTTGGTGTTTATTACTATGCTCATGGCGCTTACACGCACACCAGCGGTTTGGCCACGTCGGTGTACTTTTCCGGAGGAGTGGTCTGCGGACCCGTGAACCCCACGAGGTGACGTTAGTGGGGGCCCCTTGCGGCTATTCGCGGTGCTGCATTCGTGCAGTGGGGGGTTAAATGCACCAAGGTGAGAGCGGGGCAGTTGTTTTTGTGCCTAAGGTCCCCGGACCGTTTAGGCAGGTGTTCGGTGCGGTTTTTACAGGGAAGTACGATTGATTGCATCATGGGGAGTTGTGGATGCTCTAGAGTTTACGGTTTGATTTAATATCTGTACCTCTTGTTATCATACCTGTTTCTACGCTTTACCTTTACTCTTTGTGTCACTGACTTCCCACATTGTGACAGGTTCGGTCAGGGGTGGGATCTGGGACGACGGTGAGGCTACGACTAGAGGGATTTAGCTCTTTTGTGGCTGGTGACATTTTCCTTCTTGCACTTGATTATTTCGGTTGGTTAGTTGTGAGCATGTGATTTCTTTTATTGTGGATAATGTGGATGTGGGGATGGACTTTTGACTCGGTGATCGACCGTTTTTTATTATGCTTCAGTTATGCTTTACGTACGACCGTTTTTTTAAAATGAAAAGAGGTTGTGAAATTGTTTTAAAAACTAAGTTTTGTGTGGGCACTATTTTACAAACCCGTGGATTTATCCTTTCAAATTCTTATTGCCGTCAGAAAAGAGGTTGCGAAATTGTTTTAAAAACTAAGTGTCGTGTGGGCACTGTTTTACAAATCCGTGGTTTTATCCTTTCAAGTTTACGTTATCGGTTGGTCATTGTGATTGTTTCATGGTTCTCTTTTAGTCTTCTTCTTGACTGGAGTGGTTAAAGTGTAGTTGTGGTTTCTACACCGTGCATACGCAAGGGTGGCTCGATTGTTAAAATCGAGGACGCTAGCATATGTGGCGGGTCTGCGAACGTGACCGGCGGGTGTTCCCTTTCAAAAAAAAATTTATTGCGCTATTTTTCCGCTTTTATAAACCCCCGGGGCATGACAGATTAAGATGGTATCAGAGAAAAATGACTTTAACCACGGCAGTTGTTGTCCAACATCCACGGAACATGCTATCATGTGCGACTAACCTATGAAATAATCAAAGGCTAGGTGCGTTGAGCGTGAGTGTTGGGGGGTGGGGGCGGGGGGGGGCAAATCCCTGTTTGATCGTTCGACATGGTTTATAAGTCTGTTAGGTTTAGGTTTGACTTAGGTGCTTTGCATGCTCAGATAATGGCCCGGACTAGGTCGTCAACTGATGACGCAGGAGCTGAGGGAACGGCATCGACAACTGCGGAAAATCGACTTCTTAGACAACAATGACGGGATATGGCTGGACAGCTAGCGGCACTTACGGAACGAGTACAACAGCTAATGCAGCAACCCGCTGCGCCGACGACGGTCACTCAGGCCCCTCCATCTGGACCGTCGGCACCTACGACAGCACCGCCGGTAGCAGATGGTGAGGCCACGGCCGCCCCTCCTCAGATCGCGACAACGGGGGCACCGCAGGTTCAGACGACGGTACCCCCGGTGGTTCCTTCACCCGTGTTAAGGATTTTATTTAGGCGTATTTCGTGAAGTGGTTAAGTCTTGAAGAGTGAAGTTGAAGAATTGTGGATCACATGCATCAATCTCAAGAAGAAAGAATTCAAAAGGATCAGGTATGTTTAACTAAATAATTTTGGTGATCCGAATACTTTCTTATAGTGTAGAAACACTTGGATGAATTTTTAATTGCATAAAAATCAAAAACTGGACATGTAATATGTTCAGGATCCGAATCAGGGCATTCCAGTCCGGACCCCGAACATAGTTTAGTTCATGTTGAATTTCAGTCCGGACCTCCCCTGTTTCAGTCCGGACCCCGAACATTGATTCTGCAGAAATCACATGAACAGTCCGGACTGCCCACATTTCAGTCCGGACCCCGAACATGTTTTTCTGGAAAAGTTCTGTTTAATGACGACAGTCCGGACCCTACTTATTCCAGTCCGGACCGTCGACCCGAAAATTCCAGATAAGTTAGTTTTTGATGCTTATCTCTTTCCAATGGTTTCTAACCTATAAATAAATCCTTTGATTCATCTTTTAGGGAAAGGGATTTAAGAATCTAAATATAAGAAAAATCCACATATAGAGAAGAAAGGAAATCACGTTTAAACTTATATTTCTTCATCTATATTGATCGATTTGATTCTAGGGTTTCCAAACTCCTATTTCCTGTAGAATCAAATTGATGAATACTTAGATGGTGTTTTCCGATCTATCTTTGATCTAAGTATTCGGCGGATTTTTATCACCAACAATCAATGATTTTATCATAAATCGGCGCGTGGATTCGCGTGGCCTTGTGGATTCAAGGTGTGATCGCTCACGTGGACTCAGAGCGAGGCGCGTTCGTGTGATCGAGGCGTGCCGCATTGGTGAAGACCGTGGATACGGTTGGACGTCGTTGATTCGATGTTGGACTTCGTGGATTCGAAGTTGGACGCAAATCGTGGATTCGAGACGCGTCGTGGAGCGAGCGGAGAAGATCAACTAGGAGCGTATGGGAAAGGTTGAGTCGTAGGTTTACGGTAAATCACCTTGTACGTGTTTTAATTCTAGTGGATTTCGTCGTGTTATCGGTCCCGTAGTTTTTTACTCCTGTGACGGAGTTTTCCACGTAAATCTTGCGTACTCTATTTTATTTTCCGCATTGGGTTATTTTTTACGCAACGATTTGGTGTGTTTATTGTTTACACCTATTCACCCCCCCCCCCCTCTAGGTGGTTTTTTCCCTATTCAGATCCATATATCCCATAACCCACAAGTGGTATCAGAGCGGGAATAGGGTTGTAAACAATGGTTGAAGGTGGAAACATCAACAGACCATCGTTCTTCGATGGAACAAACTATGCCTACTGGAAAGTACGCATGAGAGCGTTTCTGATTTCCATCGATGAACGGGTTTGGCAATCAATTGAGTTTGGATGGACAAATCCTACTGAGGTTATTGTTGATGTTGTCACCATCAAACCTATGTCGAAATGGACTAAGGAAGAAATTGATGTATCTTCTTACAACGGCAAAGGAATTAACGCTTTATTTAATGCTTTGTCGCAAATCAAATTCTCTCGCGTCTCGGCATATGAGACTGCGAAAGAAATATGGGATGTTCTACAAGTTACACATGAGGGAACAAGCCTTGTGAAGATTCAAAAACTGCAAATGCTTACGAGCAAATTTGACTCAATTTTTATGGCAGAAAATGAATTGTTCACAGATTATTATACACGATTGCAAGATATCGTTAATACATGTGCTAACTTGGGAGGGAAAATTCCAGAATATAAAGTTGTAAGAAAGATTTTAAGAACTCTTCCTGAAAGATTTTAAGAACTCTTCCTGAAAGATTTCGCCATAAGGTTGCGGCCATTGAAACAGTAAAACATCCGGATGAAATCCGTGTAGAAGAATTAGTTGGTGCACTTCAAACTTATGAAATGACTTTTTCTACTAACAATTCTTCTGGATAGCCTTCCTCTTCAAAGTCTTCAGGTTTTGCATTGAAATCAACAAAAGAAGAAGACGCGGATTCATCCTCCTCAGACGTTGATGAGAATATATCAATGGAGGATTTCGAGAAGCAACTTGCACTCTTGACGAGGAAATTTCGCCGAAACTTTCGAAGGGGTAATTCAAGCAAAACCTCATCCTTCGTAAAGTCCAAGAAAGGCAAAGGATCTTCAAGCTTTAAGTCAAGAAAGCAAGAGAGTTCTTCAAAGGACAAGAAGAACTCGGAGGGACAAATCCAATGCTTCAAGTGCCGAGGCTACGGTCCAATCTCAACGGAATGTCCCAACAAGAATCCGTCAAAGAAGAAGGCGATGCAAGCCGTCACTTGGGATGACACCTCAACTTCCAATGAGTCATCTTCCAGTGATGAGGATAACAATGCGACGGTATTCCATGCATCCACAACTTCACCTTACGTGTGCTTTATGGCAAGTACATCCGGTTCATTATCCAACTCCTCCCTGGTTGAAAAGAATGCAACGGACGATGAACCGAGTGATTCCGAAGGTGAAGACTTTGCTTTTGCCTATCATAAACTATTGAAGGATTCAAAGAAAGTGGCAAAGCAAAATAAGAGTTTGAGAAGAAGGTTGTGGGATCTTGAAGAAGAAGCTAAAAAGACAACTTCTTTCTCAAACGCTTTTGAAGTAGAAAGGGACAATTTGAACAAGTTAAATGTTTCCCCTTCAAGAGAAGAACGAGCATTTCGAGAAGGAACACAACAAGTTGGTGGATAAAGCTAATTACTTCTTGAAGCTCTACTCCGAGGCTCGACAAGAGAAGATGGAGATGACGAAGACCATATTCCAACTTAAGGAAGATTTGAAGCGTTTCTCTTTCGGAAGGAGCAAGTTGGATAAGTTGCTTGGTCTTGGTCAAACGAATCGTTTGGGCCATGGATACGATCGAACTGGAAACAGTCCTAGTTCGAGTGAAACAATTTTTGTGCCTCAGTCGGTTGCTCCTCCTCCTCCTTCACCGACGGAAATCAATGCATCCAACGACAACGAGCCTACCTCAATTCGGCCAGGATCAAATACTCCCAAGGTATGTTTTCGTTGTGGTTTTGCAGGGCACATTAGAAGCAATTGCAAGAATGGAGCGAAGCGATCAAATCAAGCGCCTCTTGCAACAACTGCCAACAAGTTCATCCCCCGGAAATCAAAGAAGAATCTTTCAAAGGAAAAGAACCTTGGTAGTACACCCAACAAGACGACGTCATCATGGAGTCCAAAGAAAAGTGATCAAGCGAACAAGACGCTTTCACCAAGGAAATCAATGTCACAATCATTGCCGACGTATTCCAAAACGTACAAGGTTTGGGTGTGCAAAGGTGAAGTTTTCCCTTGTCTTGTCATTCATACATCACTGCTTGCTTATGACAACTCGTCTTGGTATCTGGATAGTGGATGTTCTCGTCACATGACCGGTGACAAAAATTATGTTCAAACTTTAGAGAAAATCTCCGGAGGACTTGTAGTTTTCGGAGACGGTCGTTCTTCAAAAATTGTTGGAAAAGGGATAATTACTATTCCAGAAGGCCCAGTTTTAAACAATGTTTTATTTGTTGAAAGCCTTAAGACTAACCTCATTAGCATTAGTCAACTGTGCGATAATAGTTTTTCAGTTAATTTTTCTTATGCTGAATGCATTGTAACTGATAAGGACCATTCATTCTTTTTGAAAGGGGTTAGATCTGATAATAACTGCTATGTAGTTCCTAGTAAATTTTCTGAACATTGTAACCTAGTATCACTAGATAATGAAACTCTTTGGCATGAAAGACTAGGTCACATTAATTTTAAGGAACTTTCTAGAATATCAAACAAAGACGTGGTTAAGAGTGTTCCTAAATTATCTTTTAAAGAAAATATTGTGTGTGGAGGTTGTCAAAAGGGAAAACAATCAATGGCCACGCACAAGAATTTAAACCACGTGGGAACCAAACGGCCACTTGAATTATTGCACATGGACTTAATGGAGCCGACTCGTCAACCAAGTTTGGGACGTTGGGTTATGTATAATATAGATCTAAATAGGGGAAAAAAAACACCTAGAGGGGGGTGAATAGGTGTAAATGTTTAAACACTCAAAAATTGTTGCGCAATAAAACCCAATGCGGAAATAAAAATAACACGCAAGATTTTTACGTGGAAAAACACCAAACCGGAGTAAAAAACCACGGGACCGATCACACGGCGAAATCCACTAGAATTAAAACACGTACAAGGTGATATACTGTACTCACAGACGACTCAACCTTTTACCATACGCTCCTAGTAGATCTTCTCCGCTCGCTCCGCAACGCTGCTCGAATCCACGATTAGCGCCCAACGCCGAATCCACGACGTCCGACCGAATCCACGGTCTTCACCCAGTAGCACGTCTCGAATCCACGAATGTACCTCGCTCCGAATCCACGAGAGCGGTTGCACCTTGAATCCACAAGGCCACGCGAGTCCACGCGCCGATTTTGGGAAAATCATTGTTTTTTGGTGGTGATGATCCGCCGAATACTTAGATTAGAAATAGATCGGAAATACCATCTAAGTATTCATTAATTTGATTCTACTCAAAATCTGAGTTTGGAAAACCTAGAATCAAATTAATCAATATAGATGAAGAAACATAGAATTAATTCTATTGATTTCCTTTCTTCTCTATATGTGGATTTTTCTATTTCGGTCGTATCGGATCTACTTTGGATTACCCTAAAAAATGAATCGTAGGGTTTATTTATAGGTTAGAAACTGTTGGAAGAGGATAAGAATAAAAAACTAACCTTTTCTGGAATTTTACAGGACGACGATCCGGATCGGATTTACGGCGATACGGATTGTCGTAATGAAACAGACAATTTCCAGGAAAATAAAGGTTCGGGATCCGGATCGAAGTGCCTGATCCGGATCGTTCATATAATTCAGCAAAAACCAATGTTCGGGATCCGGATTAGAAATGGCTTGGATCCGGATTGGATTTGCATATGAACCAACACCCTTCGGGATCCGGATTGAAGTGTCTGATCCGGATCCTGAACATGTCCCATGTCCAGTTTTTGATTTTTATGCAATTAAAAATTCATCCAAGTGTTTCTACACTATAAGAAGTATTCGGATCATCAAAATTAATTAGTTAATCATACCTGATCCTTTTGAATTCTTCTTTCTTGAGATTGACTTATATGATCCAAACTTCTTCATCTTCAATCTTCAAGACTTAATACTTTCACGAAATTCGCCAAAACAAAATCCTTAACAATCTCCCCCTTTGGCGGTTTCGTGACAAAACACAAATCCACTTTAAGAAAATTCAAAAAGATATTTTTGTTGCTATCACCATACAACAAAAATTTACAATGGAGATCCAAAATTAAATACATGAGATAGACTCCTAAAACAGACTCTAGACTTAGACATCTGTACTCTCTGCAAAAAGAAATCATTCCTGACAAAAGAGATCGTTAGATACCTCAAGAATATTTAGCATTCAAAACCTAACAGAGATAGAGTTTATACTCACCATGACGTTCACGAATTCAGATATGTAATAAGATCACAATCAAACATTGACATATCTTCTAAGCAATAAAATTCCAAATGTCATAACTTTGTTAGTAATCAAAACAACTTGTTAGTAATATTACATGCCCAAATAGTTAGTCGAATAGTTAGTCGAGACATGCATGCAATCACAATACAAAACCAAAAGTTGCAAAAGTTGTGATACTTACCTTTCAACGTTCTACTTACCTTTCAACGTTCAAAGTTTAACGTTCTTCTCACCTCTCACAGACAGTTTCATGTTCAAAGTTCTCTATACTCTCTCCCCCTTTTTGTCACAAAACTTAGCCAAAAATTACAAAATGTAAGGAGAGTTAAAAAGTTTAAATGCGAAGAAGAACCTGAGAGCTAAAGAAAGAGACGAAAACTAAAAAGGTTAGAATAAAGTTTACTCTGAGTCCTCGGAACTGATGCACCCCAGTTGTTGAAAGATTTTCTTTAGTCGTTTATTCATCGACATTTGTTCCTTTTTAACTCCTTTAATCTCTTCCTTCATTTCTGTCAACTCATTCGACATGCGTTCTTGCTCGGAAGAGAGACGCTGTTGTTCTCTATAGATTGAGGTAACCGATGCATCATCATCGGAAGTTGATGGAGGTGCTTGTTGTGAGGCATGCGCTGGTGGGACTGGAGGTGTCGCTTGTGGTTGTGAAGCTGTTGCTTGTGGTTGTGCTCTTCGTCGACTAGGAGGTGATGGGGGCTCATCTTGTTTAGTGGAGAGAGACTTCACTATTGTTGTTTCATTGATTGTTCCTAGACTGTACATGTAGGAGCTCGCACTTGTGTCGACTTTAAATTTTCGAAAGATGCGCATAATTATCATAGGATAGGGGAGTCTCTCTGTAGGGTGAGCATGTTCCACATAGCGCGCCATCCTTGACCAGATGAGGTAAGGAATGTTTAAGTTTGCTCCCATTACCGCTGCGGGGTTTCCAAGAAGATAAAGAAATAACATCCTGTCCCATCGAAGAACCTTTGTATTCATGTTTGGAAGGATGTTATAGCAAACAATGAAGTTCACGTAGCGATACTCCGGTCGAAGCTCTTTTGAAAAGACGGAGTTTCCTGTCGACAGAGTATCTGGAAGACAAATTCCATTAACTACCACTCTCCAGGAGTCGGTGGAGAAGACTTGACTTTTCAGATAATGAGATCCATCAACTCTGGCCTTCATCCCTAACGCCTCTCCAATCAGTTGAGGTGTGACTTTAATCTTAACATTTTTAACCAATGTTTGAAATTCTCGACGTCCATTCTCCTGATTAACGAGACTTGAAGCATTTTGATAAAACATTCGTACTGAGTGAGGACAATACCCAGTAGTCTCAGGGAAATGGCAAACGGGACCAAGACCCGCCTGGTCAAACAAAGTCCCAAAGAGTGTAGATCGTTCCTTCAGTGCTTTGACATTGACATGTCTTTCGCTAATGCATTCCCTTTTCTCAAAATCTTTGATCCTTGCGGAGCTGATGAAGTCTTGTGGAGGAGGCTGGCTAGCAAGTGGTTCTTCAATTGAAATGCCCCGAGCACTTCCTCTTTTTCTTGCAACGCTTTTTCGCTTGATTTTGGTTGGACTAGGTTCCATTGGGGCTTTTCCTTTTTCAGCTGCAGTAGGCTGAGGCTTTGCCTTTGAAGCTTCAGCAGTTGCTTTCCCTTTGGACGCAGTAGAAACCGTTCCCTCTACCTCGAGGTTATCCCAGTCAATTGATTCTGTTTCTGAGTCATAATGTGAATCTTTTCGACCTTTCCTAGCCCTCTTAGGCTTGGTAGTTGTTCGTGAGTGCACCATTGCAACCAGTAGGAAGATTATCCATGAAAACGCCATTGCTGCAAGTTCTTAAGAGATTTGAAATCCTGTGAGCAACAACTCAAGAACATGAAAAATTGTTAATTTTTAAAAATTTAAAAAATTGTACCCAAACAATCAGAATCATGTAGAGAGACTAGGGATCAAATTAGTTTTGCAAAAAGAATTTTAAAAATAGATCAATCCCATGATTTTCAAAAATTCTTATTATATGCCCTAAAACCGAAATTTTAGAAATCGAAGCCTAAAAATCCGTTAATCAAGAGAATACCTAGCATATAATCAAAACTAATCTACCCAGAGTTCTTATTTCAAAAGAAATTTGACCAAAAACTAATCCAAAACGAAAAAGATACAAAATTTTCATCACGTTTTGAAGAAAAACATGAAAAACTGTGAAAACCCGAGATTTTGATCACAAGAACTCACTTTGATTCGAAGAAGATGGGTTGGGAAGGCTCCAAAACGATTGTTTTCTAGAGAGAGAAGCTCTGGAGACTTAGAAACAAAAGATTGAAGTAAAAAGAAATCAAAACCCTTTTGTTCTATATAAAACCCTAGCCGCGATCCGGATCGGATCGTGAATCCAGTCAGGATCGGCTACCAGCAGGAAATACCTGCGTTCGGGATCCGGATCGGCTTGTCCAATCCGGATCGGCTCCAAACTTTTTCATCAGAAAAATTTAAAAAAATTCCAGAAAATCCAGAAAAAGATTGTAAGCACTTGTGTGTATCAACTTTAAATAAAAATTATCGTTTCATACAATAAGAAATAGATTATGCAAAATCTATCAAAAATATCCAAATAACGAAACGAAAATTTATAAAAATTAAATCCCTTAAAGTTGAACAACTTCAATCACATATAACATGATCTTATGCGTAATGCCTTTATCAAATCATCAATTTGGTAAAAAAAATGAAATACCAAGATCAATAGATGTTTGAAATCCCAAATAAATTATATAATGTATCTAGTCAATCTGTTGAAGAGAGTGGCTATTTGAGCATCTTTTATTAAAGTTCCCACCTTATACCAACCTTGAAATTTGACAGAGTCAAGTATTTCAACATGCATTTTATTTAATCAAAATTGAAAAAACCATGCTTGGTATACATGTGGTAGCTGCACACAGTACTCGGACGACCGAGGTGATAGCTCTTTCCTCCATGTGGTGGTAGTTTTCACACTCCTCATTGGGATGTAACTCTTTCCACATCTTTTGAGCATAACAATTTGTATTTACTCCCCCTCAATTGGCTATCAATTATTTAACATATAAAGTATTCAACCAAAGATTGATCTCGAATTCATACTCGACTAAATAATCAAATAAGATAATAACTATACCAAGAGATCATTGAGAGAGAAATTGACTTTGATCACTTAAAAAATGACTTAATTAACATAAATGATCATTGCATCAAATGAACTATTATGATATTCAAAACATAATAAATTTCTAAATGTGTGAAAGGATGCAGTTAAAGTCAATATAACTAATGCTCAATTAATGTTCTATGTACAAACATAGATAAAGAACAAAAACACAAAAACAAAACCTAAGCTTAGCATTGGTTTCAAAAAGAGATTATTTCAAGGAAAGCATTCCAATTGCCTTACGCAAATGAATAAATCGTTTTTGATCCAAAGGTTTTGTTAAAATATCAGCTAATTGATCCTCAGTTGAAATGTAGGAAAGTTGAAGAATATTTGATTCAACTAGCTCTCTAAGAAAATGATATCTAAGTTCAATGTGTTTTGATCTTGAGTGCAACACAGGGTTTTTGGAAATGTTTATAGCACTTGTGTTGTCACAAAGAATCGTTACCGAAGATGCTGAAATACGGAAGTCGCTCAACACACTTTTCATCCAAATGAGTTGGGTTGAACAACTACCCACTGAGATATATTCCGCTTCGGCAGTCGAGAGTGCAATGCAGTTTTGCTTTTTACTATGCCATGCAACAAGGCAATGGCCAAGATAAAAACATGCACCACTCGTACTCTTCCGATCATCCACAGATCCTGCCCAGTCGGCATCTGAATATCCAACAATATCAAGACTTGTTCCCATAGGATACCAGATTCCGAACTTTATGGTTCCTTTGATGTACCGGATGATCCGTTTCACCGCTTTCAGGTGAACCTCCTTTGGTGCTGACTGATATCTCGCGCAAATCCCAACACTAAAGGATATGTCCGTGCGACTAGCCGTGAGGTAAAGTAGACTTCCAATCATGCTGCGATACAGTTTCTCGTCTACATTTTCACTAAGAGATTCACTTCCTAATCCCTTATTGCTAGTTCCCATAGGAGTTGGAAAATCTTTAGAATTTTCTAAACCAAACTTTTTGACCAACTCCATTGCATACTTGGATTGACTCAGATGGATTCCTTCGTCACTTTGTTTCACTTGCAATCCAAGGAAATATGTCAGTTCGCCCATCATGGACATCTCAAATTCGCTTTCCATGGTTTCAGCGAATTTAGAAGCATCATTATCTCTCGTTGCACCAAATACAATGTCATCGACATAGATTTGTGCTACAATGAAGTTATCCTGATAATGCTTCACAAAGAGAGTCCGATCTGCTCCCCCTCGAGTATAGCCCTTTTCCAAAAGGTGCTTCGTCAACCTTTCGTACCAAGCTCGCGGTGCTTGTTTTAGACCGTAAAGAGCCTTTTTCAAACGAAAAACATGGTTAGGTTGTTTATAGTCTACAAAACCTTTCGGTTGAGCCATATAACCTTCCTCATTTAAAAACCCATTTAAAAACGCGATCTTAACATCCATTTGAAAAAGTTTTATTTTAAAATGACAAGCTATCGCGAATAGGATACGAATGGACTCGAGTCTAGCTACAGGGGCGAAAGTTTCATCAAAGTCTATACCTTCTATTTGAGAGTAGCCTTGAGCAACTAAACGTGCTTTATTCCTGATGATGGTACCATCCTCATTTTTCTTATTCTTGAAAATCCATTTAGTACCAATCACATTGTGTTGCTTCGGAGGCTTCGTTAACTCCCAGACTTTGTTCCGTTCAAACTGATGGAGCTCTTCCTGCATTGCTTCAATCCAGTAGTCATCCTGAAGAGCTTCATCGACGTTCTTTGGTTCGATTAAGGAAACGTAACAAGCGAATCCACAAACCAACTATCTCCGAGTTCTGACTCCTTCTTGTGGGTCTCCAATAATGTTTGATTCAGGATGATCCTTGGAGATGCGTAACGTTTGAGGTAATGGAGTACTCGGAGGTACATGAGATGATTCCTGCACATCAGATAAACTTGAAGAACCATTAGATGCATCATCATTATCGAAAGAGTTATTATGAGAAGATGCATTCACAGGAGTATCATCATCTAGAGACATATCAGGGGTAGATTTATTCAATGCAAAGTGAGAAGCTTCATCTACTTTAACATTTATAGATTCTACTATCGTCTTAGATTCCAAGTTAAATACCCGATATGCTCTACTGTTTGTAGAATAACCCATGAAAATCCCTTCGTCACTTCGAGAGTCAAATTTTCTAAGATTTTCGCGGTCACGTAAAATGTAACAACGACTCCCAAAGATACGAAAATATTTGGTATTCGGTTTTCTACAAAACCATAGTTCATATGGTGTATTTAAAGTTCCCGGGCGCAAATACACCCGATTAATTACATAGACTGCAGTGTTCACAGCTTCAGCCCAAAAATATAACGGTAAATTCCGGCTATGAAGCATAACACGTGCCATCTCTTGTACAACCCTGTTTTTGCGCTCGACTACACCATTCTGTTGAGGTGTATAGGGTGCTGAGAATTCATGCTTAATGCCGTTGGAAGTGCAAAAGTCAATGAATTTAGAATTTATGAATTCTCCACCTCTATCACTTCTAACACGAATTATCTTTTCATTCTTTTCAATCATAATACGAAGGCAAATCTCGTGAAAAGAATCAAAAGTATCAGCTTTCTCTTTTAAAAATGCTACCCAAGAGTATCTAGAGAAATCATCAACCAATAGAAAAATGTACCATTTACCTCCCAAAGATGGTTGACGAGTTGGCCCCATTAAATCCATGTGCAATAGTTCCAAAGGCCGTTTAGTACCAACATGGTTCAAGTTCTTGTGTGCAGTCCTAGATTGTTTTCCCTTTTGACAACCGCCACACACAATATTTTATTTAAGTGAAAGTTTAGGAACCCCCTTGACCACGTCTTTGTTTGAAATTCTAGCAAGTTCCTTAAAATTTATGTGACCTAGCCTTTCATGCCAAAGTGTTTCATTATTCAAAGAGGCTAAGTTACAGTTTTCAGAAATTTTATTAGGAACAACATAACAGTTATTTTCAGATCTAACCCCTTTTAAAAAGAAAACATGGTCCTTATCAGTTACAATACATTCAACAGAAGAAAAGTTAACTGAAAAATCATTATCACAAAGTTGACTGATACTTATAAGGTTAGTCTTAAGGCCTTCAACAAATAACACATTATTCAGTACCGGGCCATCTGGAATAGCTACTGTTCCTTTTCCAACAATTTTGGAAGACCGACCGTGTCACGCCCCGGGGGTCGAACTGCGACCCGGGCTCGCCAACAGATCCGCCGTCTGTACGGAAACTGCCGTACAGACGAAGCGTCTAACCTGCAAAAGAGATCTAAAGCTAACAAGTATCAGAGCTGAAAGGAAGCAGAAACACTAAGCGGTGAAAAGTCCAAGTACACCAGTCCACTAGCACCCCCAACATAAGTACAAAAGTGGAAACTGAAAAGTACAAGAGACACAACACCGACACCACCGACTCGGGTAGGAGCTAGCCAGCCACGCGCAAACCTCGGTCAGAAAGCTCCGAATGAGCCAAACCTGGAACGGTCGCCTCAGGAACACCTGTCATCACAGCGGGTGTGAGATCTACTGCAACAGTCAGATCTCAGTGGGCACCAAAGCTAACCCCACGGTACACCCACTCAGTCTGCTGGAGACAAAAACACAAATAGATAGATAGATAGATAGATAGATAGATAACTGGAAATGAATCTATCGCTACATGTCTCAATGCAATGCTGGAAGTAAATTCTCAGTCTCTCTCACGGGAGGCCTGGAAACTACGAACGTCTGCGCCCCCCCTACAGCCCTTATCAAACAAGAACATGCTGTAGGCTTAGGCGCCCATAGTTTCCGCCCCCGCACTGGGACTGCTAGAACTCTACTAGACACTAGAAGGCCACCTCAATCCCTTCTAGTAACCACCTGGTAACTCGGCCAGGGCATAACTATCTATCTGGTAACTCAGCCAGTGATATCTACACATCTGGTAACTCAGCCAGTGATTTATACCCATCTGGTGACTCTGCCAGTGGTATCTACTCATCTGGTAACTCAGCCAGTGATTTATACTCATCTGGTAACTCAGCCAGTGATTTATACTCATCTGGTAACTCAGCCAGTGATTTATACCCATCTGGTAACTCAGCCAGCGATTTATACCCATCTGGTAACTCTGCCAGTGGTATCTACTCATCTGGTAACTCAGCCAGTGATTTATCTACACATCTGGTAACTCAGCCAGTACAACTCGTATACTCTAACGATGCGTCGAACACTCGTGTCCAAGTCGGAAACGACAACCCTCGACTTGCACGACTGTTCCGCAAATACCTGATAGTAAGGATACGATACCTTTGCATTCGGAAGCGTAAAGGGCAATCCGTAGTTCATTGGGAGAAACCAACCCACCTGCGATCCACTCGCGAAAACCGTGCGCCAAACGGAGGTCCCGATGCGATCCCGCAGCTCCACGCGGCAAAACACGCGCCACCGGCCACGTGAGAAGCTAACCGTATGCCACAACTGTGAGACGAGAAGAGGGACCGGGATCAGAAAACATGCGGCTAAAACCGCGCTCACAAAGGCAAAAAGAAACCCAACCGGCGACGAGAAACGCCGCGCGTTGCGCGGAAAACCCATCGCGCACACACGCCGCGGCGCGTCGCCAAGTCACAGCCCGCGCGGCAAAGGCGAAGGAAAACCCTCCGGCGACGAAGAGCGTCGGGCGCCGCGCGGAATCCCCTCGCGCATCCGCCGCGGCGCATCCGCCGCGGCGCACCGCCGAGCCGCAAACAACGCGGCACAGTGCGGCCCATGGCCGTACTGCCCAAAGTAACCAACCCCACGCGGCAAAGGTCAGCCGCGTGGCCAGCAGCGCCGCGCGGGCTCCAAGTCCGCCCGTGCGGCCTGCGGCAGCGCCGCGCGCCTAGCGCGCGGCCTGCAGGGCCGCGGGGCCCAAAGGCCCGCCCGCGGCACAGGGGCCGCCCGCGCGGCGCCCTGCCATGCCGCGCGGGGCCCGCGGCACAGGGGCCACCCGCGCGGCGCCCTGCCATGCCGCGCGGAGCCCGCGGCACAGGGGCCGCCCGCGCGGCGCCCTGCACTGCCGCGCGGGGCCCGCGGCACAGGGGCCGCCCGCGCGGCGCCCTGCCATGCCGCGCGGGGCCCGCGGCACAGGGGCCGCCCGCGCGGCGCCCTGCCATGCCGCGCGGAGCCCGCGGCACAGGGGCCGCCCGCGCGGCGCCCTGCACTGCCGCGCGGGGCCCGCGGCACAGGGGCCGCCCGCGCGGGGCCTGCAGCGCCGCGCGCCCAGCGCGCGGCCTGCACACCGCGCGGGCCCAAGGGGCCGCCCGCGCGGGGCCTGCAGCGCCGCGCGCCCTGCGCGCGGCCTGCACACCGCGCGGGCCCAAGGGGCCGCCCGCGCGGGGCCTGCAGCGCCGCGCGCCCAGCGCGCGGCCTGCACACCGCGCGGGGCCCAACGGGCCGCCCGCGCGGGGCCTGCAGCGCCGCGCGCCCAGCGCGCGGCCTGCACACCGTGCGGGGCCCAACGGCCGCCCGCGCGGGGCCTGCAGCGCCGCGCGCCCAGCGCGCGGCCTGCACACCGCGCGGGGCCCAACGGGCCGCCCGCGCGGGGCCTGCAGTGCCGCGCGCCCAGCGCGCGGCCTGCAGTGCCGCGCGGCCCCTAGGGCACCCGCGCGGCACGCCTGCAGTGCCGCGCGCCCAGCGCGCGGCCTGCAGTGCCGCGCGGCCCCGAGGGCACCCGCGCGGCACGCCTGCAGTGCCGCGCGCCCAGCGCGCGGCCTGCACACCGCGCGGGGCCCACGGGCCGCCCGCGCGGGGCCTGCAGTGCCGCGCGCCCAGCGCGCGGCCTGCAGTGCCGCGCGGCCCCTAGGGCACCCGCGCGGCACGCCTGCAGTGCCGCGCGCCCAGCGCGCGGCCTGCAGTGCCGCGCGGCCCCTAGGGCACCCGCGCGGCACGCCTGCAGTGCCGCGCGCCCCAGCGCGCGGCCTGCAGTGCCGCGCGGCCCCGAGGGCACCCGCGCGGCACGCCCGCAGTGCCGCGCGCCCAGCGCGCGGCCTGCAGTGCCGCGCGGCCCCCAGGGCACCCGCGCGGCACGCCCGCAGTGCCGCGCGCCCAGCGCGCGGCCTGCAGTGCCGCGCGGCCCCCAGGGCACCCGCGCGGCACGCCTGCAGTGCCGCGCGCCCAGCGCGCGGCCTGCAGTGCCGCGCGGCCCCGAGGGCACCCGCGCGGCCCGCCTGCAGTGCCGCGCGCCCAGCGCGCGGCCTGCAGTACACCACGGCAGCAGGCCGCATGCCGCGCGGCCTGCTGCACAGGCAGGGTGGACCGGCGCCCTGCTGCCCAGAATTTGGCAGCAGGGCGCAAGCTGCGCGCGTCGCTACAACGCGGCCGCGCAGCGATGGCCCCACAGCCTCGCGCCGCCAACCACCGCGCGCGCGAGGCTCGCCAAGCTCCCCCAACCCGCACACAACAAACCCACGCAGCAAAGAAGGAAAGAAAATCAAAAGAGAGGAGAGGGGAGAAGCAAAAACCACAATCAAATTAAAAAACCACAAAATAAAACCGACCTCCACGAGGCTCGCCGACCTCGCTCGGCTCCACGCCCTCGCTCGGGGAAGAAAACGCCCAAGAAAAGCTTCCTCCCAAAGCCCTCCTCTTCTTCTTCCTCTCATTTTCTCTTTTCTTTCTTTCTCTCTCTCATTTCCTTTGCTACAGAGGTGGAGGGGAGGGGGTTTTATAAAGCTGAAGCTTTAAATAAATTAATTAACTTAATTAATTTAATTCCAAAACCCAACTCCAACTCACTTTTGGTCTTCGGGCTCTCCGCCGCCGCCCGGAACCTCCCGAGCTCCGCTGTAATTCCAAAATACACGCGCTCACAGCTTTTTCTCTTCAAAAAGCTCAACCGTTGAGTCGGGGTGCTCAAATCAAATACCGGCTCCAAAAATGCCAGTTCCGACTCACTTTTTGCCTCCGGGTCCTCCGCGTCAGTCCGGAACCTCCCGAACCTCGCTGTAAATCAAAAGTACGCGTGTCCACAGCTTTTTCTCCTCAAAAAGCTCGACCGTTGAGTCGGGGTGCTCAAATCAAATACCGGCTCCAAAATTGCCAGTTCCGACTCACTTTTTGCCTCCGGGTCCTCCGCGTCAGTCCGGAACCTCCCGAACCTCGCTGTAAATCAAAAGTACACCTGCTCCAAGTGTTTCCCAATTTTTCTGCAACCCATAGCAGTGTCGGAGCTTCCCGTACCGGTCACCTAACGCGTACAAAGCCCGAAACAAGCAGAGGCCTCCGCGGGGATCCAAATCAACCCGAACTCCTCTGGAAACACAAGTGGAACACATCCAAGGCAAATTCCTCCGCACCACACCATCCTGCAAGGTCGGTGCGTCATCCAAAACCCGGTGTTCTACACTCTCCCCCCCCTTAAAAGGGTTTCGTCCTCGAAATCCAACAAAATCCATACTTAGGAGGGTAAAACAAAAACAAAAGGGATAGAAGATCCTCAGATTGCCCAAGGCTCTCAAGTGGTCACCCACATTCCTCAAGCTGACAACACCGAACCTTCCCCAAAGGTATGATTCGACTGCAAAATTCTTTGGTTTTACCAACAAGAATCGCATCGGTCGATGAGGATAACGCAGTCCTCGTCCATCACCAAGGAAGGGAAAGCAAAACAAAACTTTCGGGGTTCAAATCGGCCTCACCCAGCCTGATCACAGCTCGAGGATCCACCACTCGCATAACTCGTTTCTATAAAAACTCTCGGGCTGGAAGTTTCCCTCGATTCGAGATCTCAAAAACCGAAGTTCAAGCCTCCTTAAGGCAAAACTCCTCAGATGCTTCATAGCCACCAAAGCTCCAGTTCCACAAAACATGGATCACCTCCCCTTGACAGGGGAAAAACTTCAACCTCGAGAACCTTCTCTCAATTCTGGCACTCAATTCCCAGGGTTACACAGCTCGCCTAAACAGGGCATACTGAACAAAATGTCCTCGCCGGGATAAAGCAATCATACATCCTTGCAAAATCTATCACCGGCGTTACCTCAACCTGACCTCCTGAGTGTCCATGCACTTTAGGTTCGAGGGTTCTGAACAATCCCATGACCTCTCTATCACGGCAATATCCGGATCAAAGCTGGTATCCTCCTCAGCTTTGCCTCAATACACCTCATATCCTCTGTCCCTCAAGCGGCTAAAACACAAGGCCCAACACAAAAACCTCGATGTCGAAGTGCAACTCTCAAAGCTTGGCAACCAACTTCTTCCTCCTTAGAAGTTGTAGCACTAACCTCAAGAGCCCCTCAAGCTCCAAGTCGCTTCGGAGGAAAGCAAAAACCCACGACGGTAACACCACCAACCCGTCCAGTGAAACCGGGAAAAACATAGCTCTCAAATCAGTAGGGCATTAGTCAATCTACCTGACCACGCAAACCGCTCAAACTGCCCTACTGATTCCGGATCAGTATCCAGGCACAGCCCTCGGCTGTAAGGTTCCAAAAAGATATCATCACTCGAAGGCATCTGCCCAAGCACAAGGTGAGACCAATCAAGTTCGAACCTTACAAGAACTCACACGGTTGTGTACCCACCACGTGACATCACCACGGTGTAACAACCGCCTGGATCCTCACTGTCGTATCCCCACGACGAGGTACTAGGTCTCAGAGACCTCTCGATCCGACAAAATTCACAGCTACGCTCCCAGCTCTCTCTGTCTCACGGTGGATACTCCACGAGGTGCTGTCGAAGTTGGCGCGGTTACCAAACCACGTCAAAGACTGTCTCGATCTCAGTCCCAATCAAGTAAGCACCTGGTAACTCGGCCAGGGGCATCAACCACCTGGTAACTCGGCCAGGGGCGAGAAGCCTCCCGGTAACTCAGCCAGGGGCAGGTAACCTCCTGGTAACTCAGCCAGGGCATCATACATCTCAAACGCATGCTATAAAAAATACGCTCCTCCTGGCCAGGTCCACGGAGGGTCAATGTCTTCTCTCTCGACAATCCAAGATAGCATAAATTGGGACGACCGATTCCTATCCAACCTCGTAACAACACCTCTACACAGAGGTAGGACTAACATCACGATGATCAATCCAAGGTCCAAGTTGCACTGGCAGGACAGGCAGCACTCATCCACGTGCTTCACGCGATCAGAAAATCGATCCAAACGTGCAAAACCATCAGTCCTGACACTGGCCCACACGAAGGTACCCCCGCTTAACCGAAACGCACACACGGCGTTGGCATTAAGCAAGCTCTAACCCGACGGCCACACCAGGTGAGACGCGATCCTCAACCCTGACGAAGAAATGCGGCCCATGCAGCAGGGAAACTCACATCCTGGCACTGCTGCTGAAGCGAGCACTGTCGAGAACCTCCTGGTCTCTGTCTCCTCTGAGACCCCTGATCCAGAGGGTGGAATCACGGCAACCTCGAATCCCGCGACTATCGCAAAATCGGCAATGCCGGAGCTCTCTCTCCGAAGCGGGTCCCCCGCCCACCGTCTCCCTCGGACGGGTCACTGATCCACAGTCAAACCATCGAGCATGCACGCTCACTGCATTCAAGGTCGGCAATCGCCGAAAATGCACAAAGCGATAGTCATCTTGAGGCGGTTCCCACTCGAACACAACCAACCTCTAAGCCTCATCCTGGACGACCAGGGATACACCGCTCAACTGTCACAGAAACTCACCCCAGAACATCAACTGCGCTCCCGAGGGTCCAACAAGACGAATCCGACGCCACCAGCTCTCCTGGCGTCCCCAAAGAAAAGTACATAACCAAGCGCCCTGATGCTTATCCTGGATGAACAAATCCTCGAACAAATCTTCCATAACAGCGTTCCAGTTCTCGGCCTCTCACGGCTCCAACTCGGTCCCGAAATCTCCAAGGGATAGAACTGGATGCGGTACACAACCTATCAGTAACCTCTCGCTGCTTCCGCACCATCAATGGTGCGATCAGGAACAGAAATCAACAAAGTCGCGGCCGGAGGTACTACTGACGATACTCCGGGAGATGCTCTCGGTCCAAGCATGTGCATCACTCGCTCCATGCTCTCTCTTCCTGGCGCCGTAACGCCTCAAATACCAGAACTGCTTGGGCCTGGATCTCTCAAGCCTCTCTCGGTTCTATCCATTTAGCTTTCCGCTATACGAGCCCCTCATCCCAGGCCAACCACGCCCTCGCCGTCGCACGGCGTCTCTGAAGCATCCAAAAACCACTGCAACAGAAAAAAAACATTAGGACCAAGACTCTCTCGTCCCAAACAAACGAAAGTCTAAACATGTTAACCTTTCTAAAGCATTATGTTGTCTGCAGCCAACACAATCACCTTTAGAGAAATAACATGCGAGGTCTCTCACCCCAATCCTCTGGGGGAGGTACACCCTCAAACAAGACTCTCGCTAAGGTCACGTCTCACACGACAGTCTTCCCACTGTCCAACCAAAAGCCTAGGGTCTCCAAGTCCCCAACGACCTATACTCCTAGGCTCTGATACCACCTAATCTGTCACGCCCCGGGGGTCGAACTGCGACCCGGGCTCGCCAACAGATCCGCCGTCTGTACGGAAACTGCCGTACAGACGAAGCGTCTAACCTGCAAAAGAGATCTAAAGCTAACAAGTATCAGAGCTGAAAGGAAGCAGAAACACTAAGCGGTGAAAAGTCCAAGTACACCAGTCCACTAGCACCCCCAACATAAGTACAAAAGTGGAAACTGAAAAGTACAAGAGACACAACACCGACACCACCGACTCGGGTAGGAGCTAGCCAGCCACGCGCAAACCTCGGTCAGAAAGCTCCGAATGAGCCAAACCTGGAACGGTCGCCTCAGGAACACCTGTCATCACAGCGGGTGTGAGATCTACTGCAACAGTCAGATCTCAGTGGGCACCAAAGCTAACCCCACGGTACACCCACTCAGTCTGCTGGAGACAAAAACACAAATAGATAGATAGATAGATAGATAGATAGATAACTGGAAATGAATCTATCGCTACATGTCTCAATGCAATGCTGGAAGTAAATTCTCAGTCTCTCTCACGGGAGGCCTGGAAACTACGAACGTCTGCGCCCCCCCTACAGCCCTTATCAAACAAGAACATGCTGTAGGCTTAGGCGCCCATAGTTTCCGCCCCCGCACTGGGACTGCTAGAACTCTACTAGACACTAGAAGGCCACCTCAATCCCTTCTAGTAACCACCTGGTAACTCGGCCAGGGCATAACTATCTATCTGGTAACTCAGCCAGTGATATCTACACATCTGGTAACTCAGCCAGTGATTTATACCCATCTGGTGACTCTGCCAGTGGTATCTACTCATCTGGTAACTCAGCCAGTGATTTATACTCATCTGGTAACTCAGCCAGTGATTTATACTCATCTGGTAACTCAGCCAGTGATTTATACCCATCTGGTAACTCAGCCAGCGATTTATACCCATCTGGTAACTCTGCCAGTGGTATCTACTCATCTGGTAACTCAGCCAGTGATTTATCTACACATCTGGTAACTCAGCCAGTACAACTCGTATACTCTAACGATGCGTCGAACACTCGTGTCCAAGTCGGAAACGACAACCCTCGACTTGCACGACTGTTCCGCAAATACCTGATAGTAAGGATACGATACCTTTGCATTCGGAAGCGTAAAGGGCAATCCGTAGTTCATTGGGAGAAACCAACCCACCTGCGATCCACTCGCGAAAACCGTGCGCCAAACGGAGGTCCCGATGCGATCCCGCAGCTCCACGCGGCAAAACACGCGCCACCGGCCACGTGAGAAGCTAACCGTATGCCACAACTGTGAGACGAGAAGAGGGACCGGGATCAGAAAACATGCGGCTAAAACCGCGCTCACAAAGGCAAAAAGAAACCCAACCGGCGACGAGAAACGCCGCGCGTTGCGCGGAAAACCCATCGCGCACACACGCCGCGGCGCGTCGCCAAGTCACAGCCCGCGCGGCAAAGGCGAAGGAAAACCCTCCGGCGACGAAGAGCGTCGGGCGCCGCGCGGAATCCCCTCGCGCATCCGCCGCGGCGCATCCGCCGCGGCGCACCGCCGAGCCGCAAACAACGCGGCACAGTGCGGCCCATGGCCGTACTGCCCAAAGTAACCAACCCCACGCGGCAAAGGTCAGCCGCGTGGCCAGCAGCGCCGCGTGGGCTCCAAGTCCGCCCGTGCGGCCTGCGGCAGCGCCGCGCGCCTAGAGCGCGGCCTGCAGGGCCGCGGGGCCCAAAGGCCCGCCCGCGGCACAGGGGCCGCCCGCGCGGCGCCCTGCCATGCCGCGCGGGGCCCGCGGCACAGGGGCCGACCGCGCGGCGCCCTGCCATGCCGCGCGGAGCCCGCGGCACAGGGGCCGCCCGCGCGGCGCCCTGCACTGCCGCGCGGGGCCCGCGGCACAGGGGCCGCCCGCGCGGCGCCCTGCCATGCCGCGCGGGGCCCGCGGCACAGGGGCCGCCCGCGCGGCGCCCTGCCATGCCGCGCGGAGCCCGCGGCACAGGGGCCGCCCGCGCGGCGCCCTGCACTGCCGCGCGGGGCCCGCGGCACAGGGGCCGCCCGCGCGGGGCCTGCAGCGCCGCGCGCCCAGCGCGCGGCCTGCACACCGCGCGGGCCCAAGGGGCCGCCCGCGCGGGGCCTGCAGCGCCGCGCGCCCTGCGCGCGGCCTGCACACCGCGCGGGCCCAAGGGGCCGCCCGCGCGGGGCCTGCAGCGCCGCGCGCCCAGCGCGCGGCCTGCACACCGCGCGGGGCCCAACGGGCCGCCCGCGCGGGGCCTGCAGCGCCGCGCGCCCAGCGCGCGGCCTGCACACCGCGCGGGGCCCAACGGCCGCCCGCGCGGGGCCTGCAGCGCCGCGCGCCCAGCGCGCGGCCTGCACACCGCGCGGGGCCCAACGGGCCGCCCGCGCGGGGCCTGCAGTGCCGCGCGCCCAGCGCGCGGCCTGCAGTGCCGCGCGGCCCCTAGGGCACCCGCGCGGCACGCCTGCAGTGCCGCGCGCCCAGCGCGCGGCCTGCAGTGCCGCGCGGCCCCGAGGGCACCCGCGCGGCACGCCTGCAGTGCCGCGCGCCCAGCGCGCGGCCTGCACACCGCGCGGGGCCCAACGGGCCGCCCGCGCGGGGCCTGCAGTGCCGCGCGCCCAGCGCGCGGCCTGCAGTGCCGCGCGGCCCCTAGGGCACCCGCGCGGCACGCCTGCAGTGCCGCGCGCCCAGCGCGCGGCCTACAGTGCCGCGCGGCCCCTAGGGCACCCGCGCGGCACGCCTGCAGTGCCGCGCGCCCAGCGCGCGGCCTGCAGTGCCGCGCGGCCCCGAGGGCACCCGCGCGGCACGCCCGCAGTGCCGCGCGCCCAGCGCGCGGCCTGCAGTGCCGCGCGGCCCCCAGGGCACCCGCGCGGCACGCCCGCAGTGCCGCGCGCCCAGCGCGCGGCCTGCAGTGCCGCGCGGCCCCCAGGGCACCCGCGCGGCACGCCTGCAGTGCCGCGCGCCCAGCGCGCGGCCTGCAGTGCCGCGCGGCCCCGAGGGCACCCGCGCGGCCCGCCTGTAGTGCCGCGCGCCCAGCGCGCGGCCTGCAGTACACCACGGCAGCAGGCCGCATGCCGCGCGGCCTGCTGCACAGGCAGGGTGGACCGGCGCCCTGCTGCCCAGAATTTGGCAGCAGGGCGCAAGCTGCGCGCGTTGCTACAACGCGGCCGCGCAGCGATGGCCCCACAGCCTCGCGCCGCCAACCACCGCGCGCGCGAGGCTCGCCAAGCTCCCCCAACCCGCACACAACAAACCCACGCAGCAAAGAAGGAAAGAAAATCAAAAGAGAGGAGAGGGGAGAAGCAAAAACCACAATCAAATTAAAAAACCACAAAATAAAACCGACCTCCACGAGGCTCGCCGACCTCGCTCGGCTCCACGCCCTCGCTCGGGGAAGAAAACGCCCAAGAAAAGCTTCCTCCCAAAGCCCTCCTCTTCTTCTTCCTCTCATTTTCTCTTTTCTTTCTTTCTCTCTCTCATTTCCTTTGCTACAGAGGTGGAGGGGAGGGGGTTTTATAAAGCTGAAGCTTTAAATAAATTAATTAACTTAATTAATTTAATTCCAAAACCCAACTCCAACTCACTTTTGGTCTTCGGGCTCTCCGCCGCCGCCCGGAACCTCCCGAGCTCCGCTGTAATTCCAAAATACACGCGCTCACAGCTTTTTCTCTTCAAAAAGCTCAACCGTTGAGTCGGGGTGCTCAAATCAAATACCGGCTCCAAAAATGCCAGTTCCGACTCACTTTTTGCCTCCGGGTCCTCCGCGTCAGTCCGGAACCTCCCGAACCTCGCTGTAAATCAAAAGTACGCGTGTCCACAGCTTTTTCTCCTCAAAAAGCTCGACCGTTGAGTCGGGGTGCTCAAATCAAATACCGGCTCCAAAATTGCCAGTTCCGACTCACTTTTTGCCTCCGGGTCCTCCGCGTCAGTCCGGAACCTCCCGAACCTCGCTGTAAATCAAAAGTACACCTGCTCCAAGTGTTTCCCAATTTTTCTGCAACCCATAGCAGTGTCGGAGCTTCCCGTACCGGTCACCTAACGCGTACAAAGCCCGAAACAAGCAGAGGCCTCCGCGGGGATCCAAATCAACCCGAACTCCTCTGGAAACACAAGTGGAACACATCCAAGGCAAATTCCTCCGCACCACACCATCCTGCAAGGTCGGTGCGTCATCCAAAACCCGGTGTTCTACAGACCGTCTCCGAAAACTACAAGTCCTCCGGAGATTTTCTCAAAATTTTGAAAGCAGTTTTTGTCACCGGTCATATGACGGGAACACCCGCTATCCAAATACCAAGACGAATTATCATACGCATGCAAGGAAATATTAGTAACAAGACAAGGGAAAATTTTAGCTTTGCGCACCCAAACCTTTTTGGACTGCGTTGGCAATGATCGTGAAGTTATCCTCCTTGGTGAAAGCGTCTTGTTAGATTGATTGCTGCTCCTTGATGATGTCGTCTTGCGCGGTGAGCTACCAAGGCTCTTTTCCTTCGAATAATTTGCATTTGATTTCTGAGGAATCACCCTTTTGGTAGTCGTTGCAAGAAGTGCTTGAGTTGAGCGTTTGGCTCCCATCTTGTAATTTCTTCTTATGTGCCCTGAAAAACCACAACGAAAGCATACCTTAGTGCTTGACGATCCCGAAGAGGGTGAAGTAGGCTTGTTGTCGTTGTTTGTCGTAAATTCCGGTGTCGGAGGAGGAGATACCGACTGAGGCACAAAAACTGTCACACTCGAACTAGGACTGTCTCCAGTTTGAGTGTATCCGAGGCCGAAGCGATTTGTTTGACCAAGACCAAGAAGCTTATCCAACTTACTCCTTCTAGAAGAAAATCGCTTTAAGTCATCTTTGAGTTGGAAGATGGTCTTTGTCATTTCCATTTTTTCCTGTCGAGCCTCGTTGTAGAGCTTCGAGAAATAATTCGCCTTATCCACCATTTTTATATGTTCTTTCTCGAGAAGCTCATTTTTCTCTTGAAGTGAAACATTTGCTTTTATCAGGTTATCCCTTTCCACTTCAAGACCGGTCGAGAGAGAAGTTGCCCTTTTTACTTCTTCTTCGAGATCCTGCAATCTCTCTGTAGTGGCCCAGGTTTTCGTACTGTGTTTCCCGTGAATCCTGGGTGAGAAACATCTATTATTAGTGTATTAGGTCCACAGTGCATCAAAGGGATGCTACGGATGGACACAGTGTGGTAGTTACTGTTGGTTTGACCTTCGGAGGTAATTGCCGAATTTTAGAAAATGATTTGGGCAAATCGGAGGCCGTATTTGAATTCAGCGTGGAAAAACGCTTGAAAACGGCTATTTACTTATTTATTTTGGAGTCCGGATGCCCAAAAACGGACCCCCGGAAGTTTTCTGCGCAAATTGGTGCATGGGGGGACCGGTGGACCGGCCAGGGACACGTGGCGGCTCCTCATTGGGCCGGCGCACGCCTCCCGGTCCACGGAAAGGGCCGCCGGTGCATGGTGGACCGGCGGGCCACGTGGCAGCACGCGGTTGGGCCGGTGCAGGGCGCGCGGCGCACGGGAGGGTGCGCGGGCAGCGCGGGCAGGCCGGGCAGGCGCGGAGGGGGCGTGGTGCACGGTGGACCGGGGCGTGCCACGTGGCGGCCCCGGGTTGGCTGGTCCATGTGCGCGTGGCGCACGCGGCGGCGGCCGTACGCGCACATGGGCGCACGTGGGCGCACGTGGCGGCGGTGCCCGCCGACAGCCGTGTCGGGCGGGGCCACGTGTCGCCACGCCGTTGGCTGGGGCACCCACCTTGCCGCCAATCACGGGGGACACGTGGCGCTTCCCCGTTGGGCCCGCACGGCTGCCGCCTGTTTGGCGGACACGTGGCGGGCCGTGGACCGGGTCGGACGGCCGGTTGGACGGGAAGGGATCCCGTGCGCGGGCGGGCTGGGCCGGGCCGCACTGTGCGCGCCCGGAAAACCCTGGGCCGGGCCGCACTGTAGCCGCCCGAAACGTGGCCTGGGCTGCACTGTTCACGCCCGAAAGTGGGCCTGGGCACTGTAGCCGCCCGAAAGTTGGGACATGAAGGTCATTTTCCCAATTGTTTTATTGGGCCTATAAATAGCCTTCCCCTCCCTTCTTTTCTCCATTTTTCGAGAGAAAGAGAGAGAATCTGAGAGAGGTCATTGAAGAGAAGTTGTTCCTCACTAATTTTTCTACCTCGTGGTGCATTCCCAGATTTTCTGGAAGTTCGACAGCGGCGATCCGGATTTTACAGTGTGCCTCGTTTTTCCCCAAGCTTGGCCCGTTATCGTCGCATTTCAGTCCGAGGAGTCCCCTGCGCAGTACAGGAGTCCTGTTTCGACGATTTCTTCGCCAGTGTGTTCCTAAGAGGTAGGGCTTCGTTTTTCGTGTTGGTCGTTTCTCTGGATTCAGATTCCTTGGCACGATTCCCGAGGTGTTTTGACCCCCTCTTTTGCTGTTTGGGTTTTTGGACAGCAGCGACTTCGACGAATTGTTTCTCCGCGTAGGAATATCAGATTGAGGCGATTCAAGAGTCGATTTTGGGCTACTTTTCGCGAGGAACACAACCGTGATTTTTCTGAGATTTTAGGAGCTCGGGACAGAGGTGAAATTCCTCGTTTTGCGTGCTGATTATAAAAACAGCAAATCTGTTTTGAGACTTGTAGTTCTTACACCGTATACACTTATGTGATGTTGTAGGATGCTGTTTCAGCTGACGGTGTGCATAGAGGACAGCAGGTATTTTCTTGGGTATTGGGCACGCTTTTCGAGGTGGGTGGTTGTTGCTTACCTCATTACTGACTATCTCACTAGGAGTATTAGAGATTCTCGACTTTAAACAGATAATCGGTACTTGTACTCATGAAATGCATAAGTAAACCCCACAAATAATATGACAGCTCATTTATGGTAAACTGGGACACTGTTGTTGGACATATGCTGTAAACTATCATCGCATGCTAAAGTATTATCATAAAACCATCTTTTCTAAATAAATATTTAAATACTTTCCTTCTGTTTCTAAATGCGAACCTTTGCATGCTTGTTTGGACATCTAGATAGGCTACTATTTATTGCTACACTATCTTTGGGACTTGACTTAGGAGAAACCATGTTTCACTATTCTCCTTCGTATTCGGATATATGTTGCTCGGATTGAGCAGGGTTTGGGATAGTGTGGTTAAGGCTGGAGTCTGGGACAGGTTTGACTCGATAATATATTGTGGGGCATGGTAGTAACCGCGGACTTGAGGCGGTTAGCCAACTGTTGATTACTCTATCAGATCTTGGGCTTATCGGGTGTTGCGGCAGCCGCGGACATTAGGCGGTAGACCGGGTGTTCACTTATGCATCATATCGGGTTTCAGATTTTCCTAGTGGATGGTGTTTCCCACTTGATTACTATTGCATCTGATTGGGGATCAGGGTTACTTTAGTGGACGGATATTTCCCACTTTGATCATAGTCATGATCCAGTCCTGCTATTGTGAGATATTGGTTACAGAGATGCTTGATACAGAGATACTTGATACAGGGATACTGTACATACTTTACTCGTGTGGGTCGCTCCCCTCGAGTGCCACTCCGGAGTAGGCTTTACACCGTGCCGAGCGCCGGGCACCTTGATGAGTTGTGATTGGTGACAGAGCAGGCAGTGCCAGTACTTCCTGGCCCTTTGATTGGGTTTCTTTGGGCAGTTAGATTTACAGTTGCATGCATATACCGTAACCTTTGGCACAGCATCTAGAGGCATAGTAGTGGTAGTTTCTCTTTTTCCAGCAGTCTATATTGCATACCACTGTTCCTTCCTTTTTGCCTCTTATAGTCCTAGTGGGTGTGTCAGCATTTGAGGTTTTACCCACTAGGGGAGGCTACTGGTTTATCTAGTAGTTCTCACCCCCATTGTTGTTTTCTGTCTTCTTCCCTTTGTTTTGCAGAGTCATCTGCGCGAGCTGCTGGGCCATCAACGGCTGATCGAGGTAAGAGGATTGCGGACTAGCTAGATCATCTACCCCGACTGTGAGAGTAGCTGGACTTTTATTGCACCCCTTTTGTATCTCAGATTACAGTAGTTTACTTTTGGGACTGGTCTAGCCAGCTGTTTGTATTTTGGTTAGTGAGCTGGGAGTTTATTGTACTTTATTTCAGCTTGTATCTTATTTCCAGTCTGAGATTACTTATAGTTCTTTTAGTTCAGCTCTGTTTATGCTCTTCTATTGTATATCTTATATCTGAGCAGGTTACCAGCGCTTCGTGTACATGGAAAATTCGGTGTGCACGGCGGATCTGTTGGCGAGCCTGGGTTCTGGTTTACACCCGGGGCGTGACAGATTAAGTTGGTATCAGAGCTTAGGGATAGGTCAGTTGGGACTTAGGAAACCCTAGGCTTTTGGCAGACCCTAGGATGATAGGGCGCGAGAGGCGTGACACTTCGCGAAAGTCGTAGATTTATTTTTTGGACTCTTCCAGTGAGTGAAGAGGGATCGACATACCCAATTTCTGGTGGACCGTTATGTTGGCTGCAGACAACATAAAGTCGCAGAAATTGGGGGATGTCTTTGACTTTCGCTAGATTGGGTCGTGTGGGGTTATGTTACTTATTCCCGATTTCTTGTGGCAGGATGCCTCCCTGACGTTGGATCCCTACTCGGGGTGTCCCGTTACCCCCTGATGAGCCAGGGCAGCCTACACCCCCTGAGCTTACTGAGTTGAGGGCCTTGGTGGCCCAATTGGCGGAGGGTCAGCGCCGCCAGGAGCAGAGGTTTGAGCAGCTCCTTGCCCAGAGAGAGGCACCATCCCCAGCTGTTCCTGAGGCCCTTGTGCCTCCTGTTGCACCTTTTGTGCCGTCAGCGCCATCTTCGAGTAGCGGGGCTCCTGGAGCTATTCAGCCTCTGACTGCGGAGGAGGAGCAGGATATCGCTAACAAACTCTCCAAGTTTGTTCAGCGGGGACCCCCTAGATTCTCAGGGCGGGATGCGCAGCCCTGGGCTGTTGGGAGATGGCTTTCTGCGATGGAGAAGCTTTTTCGGGACTTCTTCATCGACCCGAGGTATCGAGTGCACATGGCGGTGCACTGTTTGGACGGAGATGCTGATTTTTGGTGGCAGCGGGTAGAGCCCCTGGAGTTCCGGATTACTCGGCAGCTGCCTTGGGAGGAGTTCCTACGGATGGTGCTGGACACCTATTTTTTGACCAGTGTGAAGAAGAAGATGGAGGACGACTTGAAGAACCTGCAGCAGGGCAATCGATCGGCTCATGCCTATTTCCAGGAGTTCACGGAGTTGCTGAACTGTGTGCCCTTCGTCGCTCGTGACGGTCCACACCAGGTTGAGTTGTTCGAGGGAGGCCTCCGTCCAGAGATTTACACACTGGTGCATGCTCAGAGGTTTCAGACTCTGGAGGCAGCCGCAGAGCATGCACAGTGGGTGGAGAGAGGTGATCTGGTGGTGGCCAGACAGAGGGCCGCGGTCGCTCAGAGCTCCGACAGAAAGCGACCAGCCCAGGACGAGGGGGGACAGGCCAGTACTTGGAGGCCGCCTCGGCCGCCACCGCCTCAGTTCCCAGGCCGTGGGCGTTCGGAGCGGCGAGGGCCTAGTGGGTCCCAGAGGCCCCAGCAGCAGCAGCAGCAGCAGAGATCTCATTCGTCGCAGCGCGGGTCTCAGCGGCAGCCGCAGCGACAGCGACAGTCTCAGCAGCAGCAGTCCCGACAGTCACGGGCTCCCAGCAGTTGTATCTTCTGTGGAGGTCCGCACTTCCCCGGCACTTGCGACCAGCGGTGGGGTCGCTGCTACGGATGTGGAGAGCCAGGGCACATTCGAGCTGCGTGCCCCTTTTCGACTTCAGCCGCTCCTTCTACAGCATCTGCCCCAGCATCATCGCAGCAGCGGTCGACGGCTCAGCGGCCTTATGCTCTAGCGAGCAAGCCATATTCTTCCCATCCCACCGATTATCGCCCTCCAGCTCAGAGTGGGCGAGTGTATGCTGCACAGGTAGAGGATTCTTCAGCAGCGGACCATGTGGTCGCAGGTATCACCTTACTCTCTGGCATTAGGACTCGTACTTTATTTGATACTGGAGCATCGCATTCTTTCATTAGTAGATCTTTTGCATCATTACATGGGTTAGAGGTAGGATTTTTGCCACGTGCACGAGAGGTTCAGATTCCCGAACACACTTTGCACGTGGAGGAGTGTTGTTGGTCCTGCCCGATACAGATCGAGTCATGGATTATGCCAGCAGACCTGTTGGTCTTGAGACAGCTGAGGGACTTTGATGTGATTCTTGGGATGGACTGGCTGGCTCAGTATTTCGCGACTATTGATTGTGCCGCAAGGACTGTCACTTTTAGAGAGCCAGGCCAGGAGATGTTTGTATATCGGGGATGTCAGAGTGCTTTCTTTGCCTCTGTGGTTTCGACTTCCCGAGCGAGGCGGATGATTCATCGAGGATGTGTAGCCTTTTTGGCTAGTGTTGTTGAGGGGCCTACGGCGACACCGGGACTCAGGGATATTCCTATTGCCCGCGAGTTTCCGGATGTTTTTCCACCTGAGCTGACTAGTATGCCGCCAGACAGAGAGATTGACTTTGTGATTGACGTAGTTCCAGGAACTGCGCCAATCTCTAAGGCTCCTTATCGGATGGCACCGGCTGAGTTGCGAGAGCTTAAAGCACAGCTGCAAGACCTGATGGATAAGGGCTTTATTAGACCAAGTGTGTCGCCTTGGGGAGCACCGGTGCTATTCGTGAAAAAGAAGGATGGGTCACTTCGGTTGTGTGTGGACTATAGGGAATTGAACAAAGTGACCATTAAGAACAAGTACCCTCTGCCGCGCATCGATGATCTCTTTGATCAGCTGCAAGGGTCTTGTGTATTTTCCAAAATTGATCTACAGTCTGGTTACCACCAACTGAAGGTGAAGGCCGAGGATATTCCTAAGACTGCTTTCAGATCACGGTACGGGCATTATGAGTTTTTAGTTATGCCGTTTGGATTGACTAATGCCCCTGCCGCCTTTATGGACTTGATGAACAGGATATTTCGGCCCTTTCTGGATCGTTTTGTGGTGGTGTTCATTGATGATATCCTTATTTACTCCCGAAGCGAGGCCGAGCACGAGGAGCACTTGAGGACTGTGCTACAACGTCTACGAGATAAGAAGTTGTATGCCAAGTTGTCAAAGTGCGAGTTTTGGCTTCGGGAGGTAGCTTTCTTGGGCCATGTGATTTCCGCCGCCGGTGTAGCAGTAGACCCGGCGAAGATTGAGGCAGTTCGAGATTGGCCCCGACCGACGACTGTATCTGAGGTGCGCAGCTTCATGGGGTTAGCTGGTTATTATCGTCGGTTTGTGGAAGGCTTTGCGAAGCTTTCCACACCCCTCACTCGGTTGACGCGTAAAGGAGTTAAGTTTATCTGGAGTGAGGACTGCCAGAGGAGCTTTGAGGAGCTAAAGGAAAGATTGATGACCGCTCCTATCCTTTCCCTCCCTGTTATGGGGAAAGGATATGTGATCTACAGTGATGCATCGCACAGTGGGCTTGGATGCGTGCTGATGCAGGAAGGGAGGGTAATTGCTTATGCATCGAGACAGCTTAAGGATTACGAGAAGAATTATCCTACCCATGACTTGGAACTTGCTGCCGTGGTGTTTGCACTGAAGCTTTGGCGCCATTACCTATATGGGGAGCACTGTGAGATCTACACCGACCACAAGAGCCTAAAGTACCTGTTCACGCAGAAGGAACTGAATTTGAGGCAGCGCAGATGGTTAGAGCTACTAAAGGATTATGATGTGGACATCCTTTACCACCCAGGCAAGGCTAACGTGGTCGCTGACGCATTAAGCCGGAGAGCAGTACAGAGTTTGTCCATGTTGATTACAAATCAGGCGCCACTGTTAGAGGAGTTGAGACGGCTCGAGATAGAGGTTGTATCCTCTGGGGTCTCTGCTAGACTAATGTCTTTGGTCGTGCAGCCCACTCTGCTGGAGAGGATCCGGGAGAAACAAAGCGAGGACCCCCATTTGACCAGGATTAGAGATCAGATTCCGAGTGATCGATCAGGGGATTTTTCAGTGGATGCTTCGGAAGTACTGAGGTACAGGGACCGAGCATGTGTGCCAGTGGATGCTGAGATCAGAGAACAGATATTGAAGGAGGCCCATTATACACCTTATACCCTTCATCCTGGGGGGACTAAGATGTATAAGGACCTCAAGGCACACTTCTGGTGGAATGGCATGAAAAGGGATATTGGGAGGTTTGTGTCGCAGTGTTTAACTTGCCAGCAGGTAAAAGCTGAGCATCGAGTGCCAGCTGGCAAGCTACAGAGTCTCCCGATTCCCGAGTGGAATTGGGACCACATTACTATGGATTTTGTGGTCGGGTTGCCGAGGGCACAGGGAAGTGCAGATGCTATCTGGGTAGTTGTGGATCGACTTACCAAGTCAGCGCACTTTTTACCTATGCAGACTACTTGGCCACTCGAGCGACTAGCCCAATTGTATTTGGATGAGATAGTGAGATTACATGGAGTGCCAGCTTCTATAGTATCAGATAGAGACCCGAGGTTTGCTTCGCGATTCTGGAGGAGTTTACAGACTACCTTGGGGACTCAGCTCAGATTCAGTACAGCCTTCCACCCACAGACTGATGGACAGTCAGAGCGGACGATTCAGATCCTTGAGGATATGCTAAGGGCTTGTGTCCTAGATTTTGGCGGTGGATGGATTCGACACTTATCACTGGCTGAGTTTGCGTACAACAACAGCTTTCAAGCAAGCATTCAAATGGCTCCGTTTGAAGCGTTGTATGGACGCAAATGTCGATCACCGCTATATTGGAGTGATGTGGGGGAAGAGACGGACTCTGGGACCAGATATATTGCTAGAGGCAGAGGAGAAGGTCCGGGTAATTCGACAGCATCTTCAGACCACTCAGAGTCGACAGAGGAGCTATGCTGATGTTCGGCCGACGAGACTTAGAGTTTCAGGTTGGAGATCATGTATTTTTGAAAGTCTCACCGTCCAAAAGGGATTAAGGAGGTTTGGCATTCGCGGGAAAACTTATCGCGCCCCGTTATATTGGACCCTTTGAGGTATTGGAGCGCATCGGGGCCAGTTGCTTATCGACTTGCTCTTTCCACCGAGGCTAGCCCGGTGTCCACGATGTCTTTCATGTTTTCACTCTGAGGAGGTACGTCTTCGACCCGTCGCACTGTCATCGACTTTGCACCACTCGAGGTCAGCGAGGATTTGAGATATGAGGAGCGCCCACGTGCGGATTCTAGATCAGGAGATGAAAGAATTGCGCAATCGGACCATCCCCTATGTGAGATCCTCTGGAGCAATCATGATGAGCGCGAGGCGACGTGGGAGCTCGAGTCAGCAATGATGGACGCCTACCCCTACCTGTTCGAGGCTCAGGATTGAGGTATGATCTTCGTTTCGAGGACGAAACTTTTGTAGTGGGGGAGGATGTAGTGGCCCAGGTTTTCGTACTGTGTTTCCCGTGAATTCCTGGGTGAGAAAACATCTATTATTGGTGTATTAGGTCCACAGTGCATCAAAGGGATGCTACGGATGGGACACAGTGTGGTAGTTACTGTTGGTTTGACCTTCGGAGGTAATTGCCGAATTTTAGAAAATGATTTGGGCCAATCGGAGGCCGTATTGAATTCAGCGCGGAAAAAACGCTTGAAAACGGGACTATTATTTTGGAGATTAAAATATACGGGAAAAAAATCCGCTGAGGGAGGGGAGTGTAATTATTTATTTTGGAGTCCGGTGCCCAAAACGGACCCCCGGAAGTTTTCTGCGCAAAATGGTGCTGGGGGGACCGGTTGGATCCGGCCAGGGACACGTGGCGGCTCCTCATGGGCCGGCGCACGCCTCCCGGTCCACGGAAAGGGCCGCCGGTGCATGGTGACCGGCGGGGCCACGTGGCAGCACGCGGTTGGGCCGGTGTGGGCAGCGCGGCGCACGGGAGGGTTGCCGAGGGCAGTTGCGGGCAGGCCGGCAGGCGCGGAGGGGGCGTGGTGCCGGTGGACCGGGGCGCGCCACGTGCTGGCCAGGGGTTGGCTGGCCACTGTGCGCGTGGCGCACGCACGGGCCACGCTTGGCGTCGGCCGTACGCGCCCTGGCGCCACGTGGTGCGACGTAGGCCGGCGGTGCCCGCGACAGCCGTGTCGCTGGCGGGGCCGTGTCGCCACCCGTAGGGGGCATGGTCGTCCCCCGTTTGGGCCCGCACGGCTGCGCCTGTTGGCGGACACGTGGGGGCCGTGGGACGGGTCGGCGTACGACCGGTTTGGACGGGAAGGGATCCCGTGCGCGGGCGGGCTGGGCCGGCGCACTGTGCGCGCCCGGAAAAACCTGGGCCGGGCCGCACTGTAGCGCCCGAAACGTGGCCTGGGCTGCACTGTTCACGCCCGAAAGTGGGCCTGGGCATGTAGCCGCCCGAAAGTTTGGGACATGAAGGTCATTTTCCCTAATGTTTTATTGGGCCTATAAATAGCCTTCCCCTCCCTTCTTTTCTCCATTTTTCGAGAGAAAGAGAGAGATCTGAGAGGGTCATTGAAGAGAAGTTGTTCCTCACTGATTTTTCTATCTCGTGGTGCGTTCCCAGATTTTCTGGAACTTCGACAGCGGCGATCCGGATTTTACAGTGTGCCTCGTTTTTCCCCAAGCTTGGCCCGTTATCATCGATTTCAGTCCGAGGAGTCCCCTGCGCAGTACAGGAGTCCTATTCGACGATTTCTTCGCCAGTGTGTTCCTAAGAGGTAGCGCTTCGTTTTCATGTTGGTCGTTTCTCTGGATTCAGATTCCTTGGCACGATGCCCGAGGGTGTTTTGACCCCTCTTTTGCTGTTTGGGTTTTTGGACAGCGGCGACTTCGACGAATGGTTTCTCCGCGTAGGAATATCAGATTGAGGCGATTCAATTGTCGATTTGGGCTACTTTTCGCGAGGACAACAACCGTGATTTTTCTGAGATTTTAGGAGCTCGGGACAGAGGTGAAATTCCTCGTTTTGCGTGCTGATTATAAAAACAGCAAATCTGTTTGAGACTTGTAGTTCTTTACACCGTATACACTTATGTGATGTTGTAGGATACTGTTTCAGCTGACGGTGTGCATATAGGGACAGCAGGTATTTCTTGGGTATTGGGCACGCGTTTCGAGGTGGTGTGGTTGTTGCCTTACCTCATTACTGACTATCTCACTAGGAGTATTTAGAGCTCTCGACTTTAAACAGATAATCGGTACTTGT
>CM055072.1:13286421-13318726 GCA_029204045.2 Tillandsia leiboldiana
CTGCACTCGCCCCCAGCACGAGTTGTACCATAAAGTATTTGACCGAAATAACTCCAATCGAATGAACCGTATACAACCCGGCCTTGCCTGCTCTGTCCAAATACCGACCCAACACGTTCTGACCGGCACCCGACACGGTCTCACTCGACCCAACACGTCCTGACCGGAAACCCAACACGGTCTGAACCTACTCCGGAGCGCACTCGAGGGGAGCTACCCACAAGGCAGTAAAAGCATCTCTGTCATCAACATCAACAGTATCTCGAAACAGCAGGACTTGATCATCAATTCCGATCAAAGTGAAAACTCAACCACTAAAGAAAGACCCCGCCTCATTCGGATGCAACTAACGATAAGTGGGAAACTCCATCCACTAAGTAAACTGATAGCCAATCAGGTGCATAGAGAAAACGATCCGGTCAAACCGCCCAATATCCGCGGTTGCCGCAAAGCCCCACAACAAAACAAACCTTTCCCAGACACGAAGTCCTGACTACCCCCTCCAGACCCCTGCTCGAACCCGAGCAGCACTGAACACTGACTAGCAAAAGCGAAGAAAGGAAAAGCATGGTTTCTCCTAAGTCAAGTTCCCATAAATAGTGCAGCAGAAAAGATGGCCTACACATGACCATACAAGCATGCAATGTCCTCAAGGAAATAAAGGGGGTAAAGCAGATATAATAGTTCCTTTAGGAATAACAACATGCCGGAATCTCAAAAACTAGACCTGTCCACAACTCAGGGTTCAACAATAGAATGATCATAAAACTCCTCAGAGTACAATCCGCACATAGCTACGAAATCCTGTCCCAAGCATAATCCATCACAAGAAAGGCTATGTGCTAACATGCATGTTACATAATCTCATAGGGTAACATTATCCTAGGTAAGCTTACACTAATCATCACATAGATGTCCAAGTCATGCAAGTCCTCAGTATACCCATACATACTATTCTTGCAAACATTTATACCAATATCATTACAAGCTTACCTACTTACCAACATAAACCATGTATCCTAACATGCATGCATCAGTCATAGAGGGGTGACATCCCCACAAGTGAACTTTACTTGCCGCAACATAAACATTGCCTTAAACAAATACTGATAATAAGCTCACCCACCTGAAGCGCTTAACCCAAGACAAACCTGAAGTCGGTGAAGTGGTAGACGCCCGCGGTCCAAAATCTGCCAACATAACACCCACGGTACAAGTCGCGCAAGCCTCGGCTTCAACAGCTAAAACACCCCTGGGCACAACAATAACGCTCAACATTACACTTTATTCCAAAATTAACCAAACATACGCAATCTGAAAATCAGTCCCAAGCCGCGCATATTTCACCTGCTGCAGTGCCCAGAAAAAATACCAATAAAAATACCACAGTAATCCTCAGGCGTCGATACCTTCGAAACGAGTACCTGCACGTCCAATTGCCGAGCTTCCTACACTGAGAAACAATTCCGACAAGGAACCACCCCGAATCAAACTACACTCAAAAACTGTAGCAACAATTACTGTTCACAGATAATCTTCACCTTCGAGAAATATTCAGACAATTCCAATAAAATTGGGCATATTCCTCGTGATGTGTAGATGCAAATCGCCTCTTGAATCGCCCCAATCCGATGCCTGTGCGCGAAGATATCACCAAAACACCGCGCCGCTGTCCCAGAACTCCGCCCAGAAAAAGGGGTTACAAGATGATCCGAAAGACCCATGAAAAACTCGGAATGGGAAAAACAGTAAACATGGGAAACATAGCCCTACCTGTCGTGAAGCCAACGGCGCAAGAATCACCGAAAAAGGTGCTCGGGGTAGGCCGGGGGAGTCCTCGCACCAAAACGCGACGAAGAGACCCAAACGAACGAGCGTCGCGCCGCGCCGTAAAAATAGAAACCTCGATAAGCGTGCCACCAAAAAATCCCAAAACTTTGCAGAAAGATGCAGGCCAAACACGAGGATCAACTTTGCTGAAGACACTCCGGCGAGAGGGAGGCTTGGAAATGGCGGAAAAAAGGAGAAGAAGAAGGCTCGGATCGCCTTTTATAGGCTAGCAGGAAACAATTGAAGAAATGCCGGATTTGTCCCCATTTTCGGGCGCAGGGAACTTTCGGGCGCGCACTGTAGCAGCCCGAAGATCACTGTAGCAGCCCGAAACTTCCCTGGGCCTCCACGTCATCCGCCCAAACAGGCGACAGCACTCCGGACCGTCCACTGCACGACACGTGGCTCGCTGCACAGCCGACACGTGGCACGCACCCAGTCAACGCGTCGCTGCCACGCCCACCGTGCGCGCCTGACGCCGCCGCCTGCCACCCTGCCGCCGCACAGTAGCCCCACCAATCGGGGAACGCCACGTGTCAGGCCACTTTCTAGTGAACCCGGTGCACGAAATCCTGTGGACCGAACCAATGCGAACCTGCCACGTGTCCAAGCCCGGTGCAACCGTAAACCATGAGCCATCCCGAAACTGCGTAGACCATCCGCCGTGAACCCACCACTAGGATGATGCCACGTGTCACACCCGGTCCACCGTGCGCCCCGCACTACCCCCGTGACCGCGCCCCGCGGGACCGGCCCACTCCTGAGCCGCCACGCGTCCAGCCCCCGGTGCACGCAGCCCGCGTGGACCGGGCGGCCCGCGCCTCCGTCCGCCGCGCTGCCTGGCGGCGCTCCGCCGCTGCCCGACCGCCGCCGGAAACACTGTTTCCGGCGTGAACAGTGTCCAGTGCCAAAAATGACAAGTGGGTATGTCCGTTTTTTAACCGTGTTCGCGCGCTTGAATCCGAATCCGAAGTCCGATTTGCCAAATTCCAACTCCAAAATTGCCGAAGGCATCCGGAAAGGTAATCCTTGGTCCAAACTTCGCACAGAGTCCAATTAAATATCCTTGGCTGCGCGAAACCACTTCTGGAGCTCCGACGGAGTCCAATGATCACCCACGTGATCCAAAAGCACACTGAGCCCAACACTAATGCCCAAATGGGGCACAAATCCCACCAACACGCCACATAGGCCTCAGGGTGCTGTAGATGATCCAGTAATCTCGTCGTGGGGATCCAGGTCCTCACAGGTGGATAAAGCAAGTTACTTCTTGAAGCTCTACTCCGAGGCTCGTCAAGAAAAAATGGAAATGACGAAGACCATTTTCCAGCTTAAGGATGATCTAAAGTGATTTTCTTCTGGAAGGAGCAAGTTGGATAAGATGCTTGGTCTTGGTCAAACAAATCGTTTGGGCCTTGGATACAGTCGAACTGGAGATAGTCCTAGTTCGAGTGGAACAGTTTTTGTGCCCCAGTCGGTATCTCCTCCTCCGACAACGGAATTCATTGCATACAACGACAAAAAGCCTACCTCACCTACTTCGGGATCGTCAAGTACAAAGGTATGTTTTCGTTGTGGTTTTGCAGGGCACATACGAAGAAATTGCAAGATTGGAGCAAAACGTTCAACTCAGCATCTCTCGCAACAACTACTAAAAAGGTGACTCCCCGAAAATCAAAGGAGACCCTTCAAAGGAAAAGAGCCTTGGTAGCTTATCAAACAAGACGAAGACGTCAAAGAAAAGCGAAGAATCAACAAGACGCTTTCACCAAGGAGAATAACTTCACATTTATTACCGACGGCAATCCAAAAAGGTTTGGGTGCGCAAAGGTGAAGTTCTTTCATTGTCTTTAACACCTCAGCAGAATGGTGTAGTCGAGCGCAAAATAGGGTTGTACAAGAGATGGCGCGTGTTATGCTTCACAGCCAAAATTTACCGTTACATTTTGGGCTGAAGCTGTGAACACCGCCGTCTACGTAATTAATCGAGTGTATTTGCGCCCGGAAACTTTAAATACACCATATGAACTATGGTTTTGTAGAAAACCGAATATCAAATATTTTCGAATCTTGGGAGTCGCTGTTACATTTTACGTGATCGCGAAAATCTTGGTAAATTCGACTCTAGAAGTGACGAAGGGATTTTCATGAGTTATTCTACAAATAGTAGAGCATATCGGGTATTTAACCTGGAATCTAAACGATGGTATAATCTTCTAATGTTAAAGTAGATGAAGCTTTTCACTTTGCATCTGATAAATCTACCCCTGATATGTCTCTTGATGATGATACTTCTGTAAATGCATCTTCTCATGATAATTCTTCCGATAATGTTGATGCATCTAATGGTTCTTCAAGTTTATCTGATGTGCAGGAATCATCACATATACCTCCGAGTACTCCGTTACCTCAAACGTTATGCATCTCCAAGGATCATCCAGAGTCGAATATTATTGGAGACCCACAAGAAGGAGTCAGGACTCGGAGACAGTTGGTTTGTGGAGTCGCATGTTACGTCTCCATGATAGAACCAAAGAACGTCGATGAAGCTCTTCAGGATGATTATTGGATTGAAGCAATGCAAGAAGAGCTCCATCAGTTCGAAAGAAACAAAGTCCGGGAACTAACGAAGCCACCGAAGCAACACAACGTAATTGGAACTAAATGGACTTTCAAGAATAAGAAAAACGAGGATGGTACCATTATCAAGAACAAAGCACGCCTAGTTGCTCAGGGCTACTCACAAATTGAAGGAATAGACTTTGATGAGACGTTCGCCCCGGTAGCTCGACTCGAGTCGATTCGTATTTTGTTCGCAATTGCTTGTCATTTTAAAATCAAACTCTTTCAAATGGACGTTAAGAGCGCCTTTTCAAATGGGTTTTTAAACGAGGAAGTTTATGTGGCTCAACCGAAAGGTTTCGTAGACCATAAACAACCTAACCATGTTTTTCGTTTGAAAAAGGCTCTTTACGATCTAAAACAAGCACCGCGAGCGTGGTACGAAAGGTTGACAAAGCACCTTTTGGAGAAGGGCTATACTCGAGGGGGAGCAGATCGGACTCTCTTTGTGAAGCATTATCAGGATAACTTTATTGTGGCACAAATCTATGTCGATGACATTGTATTTGGTGCAACAAGGGATAACGATGCTTCTAAATTCGCTGAAACCATGGAAAGCAAATTTGAGATGTCTATGATGGGCGAACTAACATATTTTCTTGGATTGCAAGTGAAACAAAGTGAAGAAGGCATCCATCTGTGCCAATCCAAGTATGCAAAGGAGTTGGTCAAGATGTTCGGATTAGAAAATTCTAAAGACTTTCCGACTCCGATGGGAACTAGCAGCAAGAGATTAAGAAGTGAATCTCTTAGAGAAAGTATAGACGAGAAGCTTTATCGCAGCATGATTGAAGTCTACTCTATCTCACGGCTAGTAGCCCGGACATATCATTTAGTGTTGGGATCTGCGCGAGATATCAGTCAGCACCAAAGGAGGTACGCCTGTCACGCCCCGGCGTCGAAACTGCGACCCGGGCTCGCCAACAGATCCGCCGCCCATACGGGAAGCCCCGTATAGACGAAGCGACTAACCTGCAAAAGAGCATCTATACTATGCAGATATCAGAGCTGAAAGTAAAACTGCTAGAAATAAAAACTATATACAACACAAGTCCTCACCACAAGTACAAAAGTCTATCGAGCAGAAAAATAAATACAACTCTATACCTCATTACAAAGTTCTCTCAACAGGAACTCTCAAAAGTAATAAGGGTACATCTACTCTCTGGACGACGACTGGTAGGGAACTATCTCGCGACTCCCTTACCTCGATCAGAAGAAGCAGCAACAGGAACAGCAGGAACCGGAGTAGAAGTCCCTGTGGGAAAAATACACCACGACGGGTGTGAGAACTACGTCCCAAGTAGTTCTCAGTGGGTGCCGCCAACAAGCCCGACGGTCTGCCCACTAAGTCTACTAGAGGCAAAAAGTAACAATATAATACTGAAATGAAAGGGCTGGAAAAGTAACTCTACAGCTACTATGCCTCTATCTAGATGCTCAAGAAAAGGAACAGATGGAACATGATGCATCTACTAATACCCACAGTAAACTCACCAAATCTAAACTGACTGCCTCAAGGGTCCAGTCAAACCTGCGTCCACCTACTGCTGCACATCCTCAATAGGACGGGTCTACCGTAGGGTGTCCGTGACTGCCACTAACTGGCTCAGTCAGAGGGACGGCGTCGACAAGTCGCGATAGCAAGTAACAGGCCCAACTCCGGAGTGGCTCTCGAGGGGAGCGACCCCACCGAGGAAAGTATCCGCGTATCTCTGTCGAGCCCAAATATGGCTCATGCAGGCTAAAGTCCAAACCACGATCAACAAGATCGACCAACAACACCAACTCTCAACCACAAGCTGGAAGTCACACAGCTGGGGCCACCGTCCACCAGACGGCTCCCACAACAGAACACTAAACTCACCAGGAAGACCGACACCATAAGGGTTCGAAAACCCGATAGACCGGTGCTAAGAACCGTATCAAACAAGAACAGACTCTAGGCTCCGACTATCGAAGTTCCCGATCCCTTATAGTTCGGGAAAGCAATAATCACAGTACAACTCGTAGAAGACACCAACAGGGCCCGAAAGTCCCGGGAGACCTACACCTACAACCCTATCAAACAAGAACAGGTTCCAGGCTCGGCCCCCGTGGCTTTCGTCCCGACAGAGGAACGGCCCCTAGAACCCAGACCACTCGAATCCTTTCGAGTGGGGAGATTTACAGGAAAAAGGTGACATTTGTTATTGAAAACTAATTTGATCTGGAAGAAATCCATATTTAATGATTTAGTTCTTTTTAGAAAAACAGTTAGAAAACAAGTGTTTTACCCAAACCCCGAAGGGCTGATGCCTTTGTCCAATCAAACAAGAACAGACTCTAGCGGCCCTTCGATGCTTGGAAGAAAGCATTGGTAGACTAAAATCATGTGTACGTCAAAAGGGTTCTGGGTTCTAGGTCCGGCTAACACTAGTAAACTACTGCCACTAACACAGTGGCGACGACCCAAACAGGGGAAAACAAGATCTCTCGGGTCCACCGTTTACCCCAAACGGTTCCCGATACAGACAAGCGAACCACTACATCTACCAGACTCCACTCTGCTCCCAAGCACGAGTGCAAATGCATCCCACACTACAGAGAAGTCCCGACCGCTCGGCCCACTACCCGGGCGAGGATAACACTAAGTCCAGGAATGAAGCATAAAGTGTGGATGTCTAAACATAAATAACCCTAGCCCAAGTGAGGGTTTTCTACTGGTCTGGTTACACATGCAACATATGACGGGGGTGCTAGGTCAGGTTCCAAGATAACGAATATTTAACATGATAGAAGGAAGTAAAAGATCACAAGATCAACAGATAATACTGGGAACAACAATTCCTACTTCTAGCATGCTACCCAAGTCCAATCCCTATCATGCATGATTCTATAACGATAGAATTAGAGCACAGTCCATAGATCTTGAAAGCAAGCCACCCACCTGAAGACGCTGATCTGCCCAAGCTCTACAGCTGAAAAACCAAAAACAGCAACTCACTGTCCAGTATGCCCCGTACAGTCCAAAATCCCACCTGGGTACAACATAAGGCTACAGTTATACTTTAAATCCAATAAAATCCAGGTTTTACAAATCTGCTGGATACAGTCCACTTACTGCGAAATTTTCACCTGTAAAACGAACTCCAAAAATTCTGATAAAAATACCACAGCGATCCTTGCGACGATAGCTTCGAAATGGGTACCTGCACGTCCAATTCCGAGCACCGTAGGCCAAGTTACAAATTCCACAGTATCGGTGCGCACAATCCCAAAACCATTCAACTGTAAACTCTTGTACAGATAAAAGGAAAAGTGTATACCTTCGGGAAGGTCTCCAAAAATTCCAAGAAAAATCCACGATGATCCTCGCGTCGAGTAGATGAAAAAAGTCTATAAGCACGTCTTGATCCGAGACTCGTGCACGAAGATCTCCTCAAGAGAAGGTGCTGCCCTCACCAAAATCTCACAGCAAAAAGGGTCCCAGTGAGCACGAGAAAACACCTCGAAAAACGCAAAATCTGAAAATGTGCGAGAAACCCAAAATCGTAGCCTCACCTGTTACGAATCCAGCAGCGAAGAAATCGCTCGAAAAGATCGTCGGAGTAGGTCGGGGGAGCTCGTACACCGAAGAGCGATGGAAGAAGCACCGAAGAAAGAACGTCTCGCCGAGCCAAGAAAAAGAGAATCTCGAAAAGCGCGCCTCCAAAAATCCCCAAACTCTGCAGATGGAAGCTTGAAAGTGTGAGGATCAACTTTGGTGAAGAGCTCCCTTCGGTTTGAGGCTCGGAAGTGCCAAAAAAATGAAAGAGAAGGAGTTTCGGGCTATTTATAGGCCGCAGGGAACAAATGGAGAAATTCCCAACCTGTCCGGACTTTCGGGCGCAGGGGGGTTTTCGGGCGGCTACAGTGTTGGGCCTGGCCCAACACTGTGCGCGCCCGAATTCCTCCCGTGCGGCCACGTAGCCCAGCAAACAGGCGGCAGGGGGCGGAGCCACTCAGCGGCGGCCACGTCGCGCGCCTCCCCGCCCGACACGCGTCCCGCACAGCGAACAGCTGTGCGGGGCGCGCCAAACGCCGCCACGTGTCCCTCCCCGCGGTCAAAGCGGGTAGGTGGCGCCCGCCAGTGGCAGGGCGACACGTGGCCCTGCCACTGTCGCGGTCGCACGTGCGGGCAGGGCGCCGCCCTGGCCGCCTGCCACGCACTCGCCCCGAGGCGCCCGTCCACCGTTCCGTGCGCCGCGCCTCGTGAGCCCGCGAATGGCGTGACGACACGTGTCCCGTGCACCCGGTCCACGCTCCCAGTTCCAGTTCCGTGGACCGCGCCTCACGAGCCCGCCAATCAGGCGGCGCCACGTGTCCATGCGCCGGGTCCGTGCACCCAGCCGCTCCCCTCTGTGGACCGAGCGCTGCGGACCGGCCCAATCACAAGCCGCCACGTGGCAGCCGGGGGTCCACGGCCCCTCCCATGCACCGAAATTCAGCGAAAACTTCCGGGGGTCCGTTTTTGGGCATCCGGACTCCAAATCAAACAAGCAAATAGCCGTTTTCAAGCGTTTTTCCGCGCTGAATCCAAATCCACCCTCTGTTTGGCCCAAATCAATTTCGAAAATTCGGCAAATGCAGCCGAAGGCCAATCCAGCTGTGGATATCACACAGGGTCCATCCGTGGCATCCCTTTGATGCACTACGGACCAGATACACCAACACTAGGTGTTCTACACCACGGTTCATGGGAGAAGCCACACGGGGATCAGGGTCACCACATCCTCCCCTACTAAAAGGAAGTTTCGTCCCCGAAGCAAAACACACCACAACAACAAAACTAAAACAATCAAACAACCAAGAACGCAACACTAGACTAACCAGAAAGGTAACGGCTCCACCAGCAGGAAAGTCATCAACCCCAACTCTCAATTTAGAAAACAGCTGAAATTAGCGAAAAGTCCGAAAACTTTGAAAGATCAGTGCCTTCGCCCCAATCAAACGAGAACAGGTTCGGGCACTGTCTCCATTTCTGGAGCAATCCTTCGAAGTTTTCGTCCTGTTCGTAAATTTCAGTTCAAAGGCGAAAAGAGTGAGAGTAGTGTTGGTGTCGTTCCTACTGTGGCCACAAAAAGGAAGCTACCACTAACGAGACTCCTAAGGACATAACCTCTTGTCCTAGACATCACATCTGCTCCTGAGGTGGCGTCTGCCAAAGCCGCTGAAGCTGATGCTGCTGGAAGGATACGCCGACAATCCGAGAAAACGAACTCCTCCAGTCCAACTCGCAGAAGGATAACTGCTCTCATTCCATTATCAGTTGTAGCACTGCACCGCACCAACAGTCCAACATGTGTGCTCAATCCAGGTCCTGGTGCTGTCCTTGAATCGCCACATCAGCCGGCGAAGTCCCAAGTCTCAACTGCACTGATCATACACCGCGAATCTCCTCTATCCATAGGATACAGGGAAGAATCCAATCGCTAAACATGTAGCAGAAATTCCTAACCCATACCCATGCAAAGATGCTGATGCAGATACTCAACTAATAATGCGGAAGAATGCAGCGGTAACGAAATGCTAAACTCAGCTAACTGAAATAAAATCATACCTGCCGCGGCATGATCCGCTGCCGGGGTGTCCTCCACCAGGGCTGCATAAACCCGTCCACTGGGTGCTGCAGGTCGTCGTCCCGTCTGTCCCGACGTCGTGGCCCACTCTGTCTGCTGGTGTGCCGGAGGGGTTCCCGCTGCATGGATGGGCAAGGGGGGTGCTGTCGCAATTGGCCGCACTGACAAAATGGCCTGGGGGCAAGCCGCGCGGAAATGTCCCAACTCTCCACAGAGGAAACACCGCCCCTGTCTCTGATCACACTGCGGCGGTGGATGAGGCCCGCCACAGATGACACACCGGTCCTGCCGCTGCTGCCGATACCGCTGATGCTGCTGCTGGGGCTCACCAGATCTCCGGCGCCTACGAAACCCACGACCCTCAGGATGAGATCGTGGAGGTCTCGGAGGTCCCTGCCCGCTCGTCTGACCCTCATCATCCGGTGCTGGGCGCTTCGCCCCAGGAATCACTACGGGGGCTAGAGCCACCTCTGACATCACTGCCTCTCCAGACTCAACATATAACGCCTGCTCCATCGATGCCTCCAAAGTCTGTAATCTGCAGGAGCGAACAAGCTGATAAATATCCCGGCGCAGCCCCCGCTCGAACATGTAGATCCGGTGAGACTCGTCCCTGGCCACGTGAGGCATACTAGCCAACAGCTGATTGAATTCGGCTATGTATGCATTCACGGGCCGATCTCCCTGGCGGAGATTTCTCAGCTGCTCCTCCAATCTCTGGCGAACACTCTCAGGAAAGAAGGCCCCTAAAAGAAGTCTGCGGAACTCCGCCCAGGGAAGAATCTGCGTCCCAGGCGGACCAGCAGGCCGCACACGCCGCCACCAAGCCTCGGCGTTGCCCTCCAAGTAGTGTGTAGCCAAAAAGACCCGAAATCGATCCTCAACGAACAAACTCTCAAAATGACGCTCCATGGCCGTGATCCAAGACTTTGCCTCCCACGGCTCAGTACTCATACCGGAAAAACGGGGTGGATCAAACCGGCGGAACCTCATCAACAGATCCACCACCGCACTCTGCTCAGCTGAAGTCAAAGGTCCCATCGACCCAGGCGGTGGTATGAAAGAAACCGGCTCGACAGGAATAGCCGGCGCTGACGGAACCACAGGGGGCGCCACAGCTGGCGAAGAAGGCACAGGCGAACACACAGGGGGTGCTACCACAGGCTGCGTCCTCTGCTCTAAAAGAAGCATCATCCGACCAAAGGCCTCCTCCTGGCGCCGAGAAGCCTCCTCCTGGCGCTGAGATGTCTCCTCCTGGCGCCGCACCGCCTCAGACAACTGTGCCACCTGGGCACGGAGCTCCAGAACCTCCCTCTGCTGCCCCTGCCCCGAGTCCTCCTGCTCGGGCTCATCGGAGGAGAAAGGCTGAGAACGCGTCTGCACCCTGCGTCGGGGAGGCATCGTGCCTACCTGCAACACACAAGCAACCATCAGGACAGTACCAAACAATACTCGACCCAATCGAGCGAAAGTCTAGGACATGTCATCCATTCCCTAGCATTATGTTGTCTGCAGCCAACATAATCGCTTAGGAGAATAAACATGCCAGTCACTCATCCCACCCCTTGGGAGAGGTATCAAACTCAATCAGGACTCTCGCTAACAGTCAGGACTCTCACGTAGTCATCCTAATGTCCAACCACAAGCCTAGGGTTTCTAAGTCCACATGACCTACAGCCTAGGCTCTGATACCACCTAATCTGTCACGCCCCGGCGTCGAAACTGCGACCCGGGCTCGCCAACAGATCCGCCGCCCATACGGGAAGCCCCGTATAGACGAAGCGACTAACCTGCAAAAGAGCATCTATACTATGCAGATATCAGAGCTGAAAGTAAAACTGCTAGAAATAAAAACTATATACAACACAAGTCCTCACCACAAGTACAAAAGTCTCTCGAGCAGTAAAATAAATACAACTCTATACCTCACTACAAAGTTCTCTCAACAGGAACTCTCAAAAGTAATAAGGGTACATCTACTCTCTGGACGACGACTGGTAGGGAACTATCTCGCGACTCCCTTACCTCGATCAGAAGAAGCAGCAACAAGAACAGCAGGAACCGGAGTAGAAGTCCCTGTGGGAAAAATACACCACGACGGGTGTGAGAACTACGTCCCAAGTAGTTCTCAGTGGGTGCCGCCAACAAGCCCGACGGTCTGCCCACTAAGTCTACTAGAGGCAAAAAGTAACAATATAATACTGAAATGAAAGGGCTAGAAAAGTAACTCTACAGCTACTATGCCTCTATCTAGATGCTCAAGAAAAGGAACAGATGGAACATGATGCATCTACTAATACCCACAGTAAACTCACCAAATCTAAACTGACTGCCTCAAGGGTCCAGTCAAACCTGCGCCCACCTACTGCCGCACATCCTCAACAGGACGGGTCTACCGTAGGGTGTCCGTGACTGCCACTAACTGGCACAGTCAGAGGGACGGCGTCGACAAGTCGCGATAGCAAGTAACAGGCCCAACTCCGGAGTGGCTCTCGAGGGGAGCGACCCCACCGAGGAAAGTATCCGCGTATCTCTGTCGAGCCCAAATATGGCTCATGCAGGCTAAAGTCCAAACCACGATCAACAAGATCGACCAACAACACCAACTCTCAACCACAAGCTGGAAGTCACACAGCTGGGGCCACCGTCCACCAGACGGCTCCCACAACAGAACACTAAACTCACCAGGAAGACCGACACCATAAGGGTTCGAAAACCCGATAGACCGGTGCTAAGAACCGTATCAAACAAGAACAGACTCTAGGCTCCGACTATCGAAGTTCCCGATCCCTTATAGTTCGGGAAAGCAATAATCACAGTACAACTCGTAGAAGACACCAACAGGGCCCGAAAGTCCCGGGAGACCTACACCTACAACCCTATCAAACAAGAACAGGTTCCAGGCTCGGCCCCCGTGGCTTTCGTCCCGACACAGGAACGACCCCTAGAACCCAGACCACTCGAATCCTTTCGAGTGGGGAGATTTACAGGAAAAAGGTGACATTTGTTATTGAAAACTAATTTGATCTGGAAGAAATCCATATTTAATGATTTTAGTTCTTTTTAGAAAAACAGTTAGAAAACAAGTGTTTTACCCAAACCCCGAAGGGCTGATGCCTTTGTCCAATCAAACAAGAACAGACTCTAGCGGCCCTTCGATGCTTGGAAGAAAGCATTGGTAGACTAAAATCATGTGTACGTCAAAAGGGTTCTGGGTTCTAGGTCCGGCTAACACTAGTAAACTACTGCCACTAACACAGTGGCGACGACCCAAACAGGGGAAAACAAGATCTCTCGGGTCCACCGTTTACCCCAAACGGTTCCCGATACAGACAAGCGAACCACTACATCTACCAGACTCCACTCTGCTCCCAAGCACGAGTGCAAATGCATCCCACACTACAGAGAAGTCCCGACCGCTCGGCCCACTACCCGGGCGAGGATAACACTAAGTCCAGGAATGAAGCATAAAGTGTGGATGTCTAAACATAAATAACCCTAGCCCAAGTGAGGGTTTTCTACTGGTCTGGTTACACATGCAACATATGACGGGGGTGCTAGGTCAGGTTCCAAGATAACGAATATTTAACATGATAGAAGGAAGTAAAAGATCACAAGATCAACAGATAATACTGGGAACAACAATTCCTACTTCTAGCATGCTACCCAAGTCCAATCCCTATCATGCATGATTCTATAACGATAGAATTAGAGCACAGTCCATAGATCTTGAAAGCAAGCCACCCACCTGAAGACGCTGATCTGCCCAAGCTCTACAGCTGAAAAACCAAAAACAGCAACTCACTGTCCAGTATGCCCCGTACAGTCCAAAATCCCACCTGGGTACAACATAAGGCTACAGTTATACTTTAAATCCAATAAAATCCAGGTTTTACAAATCTGCTGGATACAGTCCACTTACTGCGAAATTTTCACCTGTAAAACGAACTCCAAAAATTCTGATAAAAATACCACAGCGATCCTCGCGACGATAGCTTCGAAACGGGTACCTGCACGTCCAATTCCGAGCACCGTAGGCCAAGTTACAAATTCCACAGTATCGGTGCGCACAATCCCAAAACCATTCAACTGTAAACTCTTGTACAGATAAAAGGAAAAGTGTATACCTTCGGGAAGGTATCCAAAAATTCCAAAAAAAATCCACGATGATCCTCGCGTCGAGTAGATGAAAAAAGTCTATAAGCACGTCTTGATCCGAGACTCGTGCGCGAAGATCTCCTCAAGAGAAGGTGCTGCCCTCACCAAAATCTCACAGCAAAAAGGGTCCTAGTGAGCACGAGAAAACTCCTCGAAAAACGCAAAATCTGAAAATATGCGAGAAACCCAAAATCGTAGCCTCACCTGTTATGAATCTAGCAGCGAAGAAATCGCTCGAAAAGATCGTCGGAGTAGGTCGGGGGAGCTCGTACACCGAAGAGCGACGAAAGAAGCACCGAAGAAAGAACGTCACGCCGAGCCAAGAAAAACAGAATCTCGAAAAGCGTCCCCCCAAAAATCCCCAAACTCTGCAGATGGAAGCTTGAAAGTGTGAGGATCAACTTTGGTGAAGAGCTCCCTTCGGTTTGAGGCTCGGAAGTGCCAAAAAAACGAAAGAGAAGGAGTTTCGGGCTATTTATAGGCCGCAGGGAACAAATGGAGAAATTCCCAACCTGTCCGGACTTTCGGGCGCAGGGGGGTTTTCGGGCGGCTACAGTGTTGGGCCTGGCCCAACACTGTGCGCGCCCGAATTCCTCCCGTGCGGCCACGTAGCCCAGCAAACAGGCGGCAGCGGGCGGAGCCACTCAGCGGCGGCCACGTCGCGCGCCTCCCCGCCCGACACGCGTCCCGCACAGCGAACAGCTGTGCGGGGCGCGCCAAACGCCGCCACGTGTCCCTCCCCGTGGTCAAAGCGGGTAGGTGGCGCCCGCCAGTGGCAGGGCGACACGTGGCCCTGCCACTGTCGCGGTCACACGTGCGGGCAGGGCGCCGCCCTGGCCGCCTGCCACGCACGCTCCCCGAGGCGCCCGTCCACCGTTCCGTGCGCCGCGCCTCGTGAGCCCGCGAATGGCGTGACGACACGTGTCCCGTCCACCCGGTCCACGCACCCAGTTCCGGTTCCGTGGACCGCGCCGCGTGCACCGACCAACCGGGGGATGCCACGTGTCCCCCCGCCCCGGTCCATGCACCGCCGCACAAAACCTGTGGACCGCGCCTCACGAGCCCGCCAATCAGGCGGCGCCACGTGTCCATGCGCCGGGTCCGTGCACCCAGCCGCTCCCCTCTGTGGACCGAGCGCTGCGGACCAGCCCAATCACAAGCCGCCACGTGGCAGCCGGGGGGTCAACGGCCCCTCCCATGCACCGAAATTCAGCGAAAACTTCCGGGGGTCCCTTTTTGGGCATACGGACTCCAAATCAAACAAGCAAATAGCCGTTTTCAAGCGTTTTTCCGCGCTGAATCCAAATCCACCCTCTGTTTGGCCCAAATCTATTTCGAAAATTTGGCAAATGCAGCCGAAGGCCAATCCAGCTGTGGATATCACACAGGGTCCATCCGTGGCATCCCTTTGATGCACTATGGACCAGATACTCCAACACTAGGTGTTCTACACCACGGTTCATGGGAGAAGCCACACGGGGATCAGGGTCACCACAACACCTAAATCCGGTACGTCAAAGGAACCTTGAATTTCAGAATTTGGTATCCTATGGGTACAACTCTCGACATAATAGGATATTCAGATGCCGATTGGGCAGGATCAGTGGATGATCGGAAAAGTACGAGTGGTGCATGTTTTTATCTTGGCCATTGTCTTGTTGCGTGGCATAGTAAAAAGCAAAACTGCATTGCACTCTCGACTGCCGAAGCGGAATATATCTCAGCGGGTAGTTGTTCAACCCAACTCATTTGGATGAAAAGCGTGTTGAGCGACTTCCGAATTTCAGCAACTTCGGTAACTATTCTTTGTGATAACACTAGTGCTATAAATATTTCTAAAAATTCTGTGTTGCACTCTAGAACAAAACACATTGAACTTAGATATCATTTTCTAAGAGAGTTAGTTGAATCAAGTATTCTTCAAATTTCCTACATTTCAACTGAAGATCAATTAGCTGACATTTTAACAAAACCTTTGGATCAAAAACGGTTTATTCATTTGCGTAAAGCAATTGGAATGCTTTCTTTGAAATAACACTTTTTGAAATCATTGCTTAGATTAGGTTTTGTTTTGTGTTTTTGTTCTTTATCTATGCTTGGACATAGAACATTAATTGAGCATTAGTATTATTGACTTTAATTGCATCCTTTCATATTTATTTAGAAATTTATTATGCTTTGGATATCATAATAATTCATTTGATGCAACGATCATTTATATCAATTAAGTCATCTTTAGTTGATCAAAGTCAATTTCTCTCTTAATGATCTCTTGGTATAGTTTTTATCTTATTTGACAATTGAGTCAAGTATGAAATCGAGATCAATTTTTGGTTGAATACCTTATATCTTAAATAATTGATAGCCAATTGAGGGGGAGTTTATCAAAATATTTATGCTCAAAAGATGTGTAAAGAGTTACATCCCAATGAGGAGTGTGAAAACTACCACCACATGGAGGAAAGAGCTACCACCTCGGTCGTTCGAGTACTGTGTGCAGCTACCACATGTATACCAAGCATGATTTTTCGTGTTGATTAGATAAAATGCTTTTTGGAATACATGACTCTGTCAAATTCTAAGGTTGGTATAAGGTGGGATTTTTCGAAAGATGCTCAAAGAGCCACTCCCTTCAATAAATTGACTAGATATATTATCTAACATATTTGGGATTTCAAACATCTATCGATCTTGGTACTTCATCTTCTTTACCAAATTGATGATTTGATAAACGCATTACTCATAAGATCGTGATAGATGTCATTGAGCTTGTTCAACTTTAAGGGATTTAATTTTTATAAATTTTTGTTTCATTACTTGGATATTATTGATAGATTTAGCATAATCTATTTCTTTTGATTTGAAACGATGACTTTTGTTTAAAGTTGACATGCATAAGTGCTTACAATCTGTTTCTGGATTTTCTGAAATTTTACTAAATTTTTCTGAAGAAAAAGTTGGAGCCGATCCGGACTGGAATATCTGTTCCGGATCCCGAACGCAGGAATTATCTGCGGGTAGCCGATCCGAACTGGATTCCTGATCTGTTCCGGAACGCGGCTAGGTTATATTTGAAACGAAAGGGTTTTAATTTTCTTTTCATTACAAACTTTTGTTTCTAAGTCTCCAGAGTTTCTCTCACTAGAAAACAACCGATTTGGTGCCTTTCTAACTCAAGTTCTTCGAATTCAAGTAAGTCTTTTTGATCAAAACTCAATCTTTTCACTGGTTTTGCATTGTTCTTCATAACATGAGTGAAAATCATGGTTGGAATTCAATTCTAGATGGTTTTTGGTCAAATTTCTTTTGAAATAAGAACTCTGAGTAGATTAGTTTTGTTTATATGCTTGATATTCTCTTGATTAACGGATTTTTATGCTTCGATTTCTGAAAATTTGATTTTAGTGCATATAATAAGGATTTTTAAAAATCATGGAATTGATCTATTTTTAAAATTCTTTTTGCAAAACTAATTTGATTCCTAGTCTCTCTACACGATAATGATTGTTTGGGTACAATTTTTCAAATTTTTAAAAATAAACAAGTTTTTCGTGTTCTTGAGTTTTTGCTCGCAGGTTTCTCAATTTCTTAAGCACTAGCAACAATGGTATTTGCATGGATCTTAGTGCTCATTGTAGCATTGGTGGGAACTCGAGCGTCTATTAAAAAGGAACAAAATGAAACAAATCAAGAAGAGACGAAGAATGTCCCTCAAATTGAGACAGATTCAGAAGAAGAAGAAGATTGGGACGCATTTTGTAAAGAAGTACAATAGGCTGTTGATGACGAAGATAGGTTTTATTTAAAGAACAAAAGGCTGATGAAGTCTTCTTCAACAACCAAGCAATATACTAGGCGAAAGAATTCAAGGGAAAGTGGAATTCAGATCAATGAACCCCTCGCCAGAGCACACTCTTTGCCGAGAGAATCTGTAGAATACCGGGATTTCGGATGGTGCGCCGACCTCGCCAGATGGCGTGGTGCGGAGGTTTTGCCTCGGGCATGTTGCTTATATGTTTACGGATGATGTCGGGTTGATTCGGATCAACGCGGAAGCCCCAGCTTGATTCGGAGTTTTCCGGGCTTTATCCGTCGTAGAGGACTGGTTTCGGGGAAGCCTCGGCTTCACAGCGGAGTGCAAAAAATTTGGAAATACTTGGAACAGGTATACTTTGAGTTTACAGCAGAGTTCGGGAGGTTCCGGACTGACGCGGAAGACCCGAGGGCAAAAAGTGAGTTGGAGTTGGCAGTTTTGGAGTCGGTTTTTGGTTTGAGCACACCGACTCCACGGTTGAGCTTTTTGAGGAGAAAAAGCTTTGAGCATGTGTATTTTCAGATTACAGCGGAGTTCGGGAGGTTCCGGACTGGTGCGGAGGCCCCGAGGGCAAAAAGTGAGTTGATGGGGGCACTTAATGGATTAACTAATTAAATTATTTAATTATTGGTTTTGGGGCTTTGATCTGGGAGGTTTGTTGGAAAAGAAGGAATTAGTGATTTGAATTAGTTAAGGGAGTGGATTAGTCTGTTTTGGATTTGAAAGAGTAAGTTGGGATATTTTGGGGTTGTGCATTAAATGGAGCCACCTACCCTCCCTCCCTTATTAATTAAGGCTCACCTAATTAAATGTCCTCGTCATCACCTCCCTCTCCTGTTGATGAAGCAGGGGAAACAAAAGAAAACAGAGGAAGGTGAGAGAAGAGAGAAGAAGAAGGAAAATGAAGCAGAAGAGAAGAAGGTTCAGAGAAGGGTTTGGATGAGCTTTGGTGGAGGAAATTCCTGCTGTCGGCGTGGAGCGAGCGGAGCGCGCACGCGACGAGCTTCCGACTTGGTATGTGCAGTTTTGAGGAAGCTTGGATTCTTGGGTTTTGATCTCTAGTTTTGTTTTTTTTTTTTGTTGGGTGAGTTGTGTTTTGGTGTGGACTGCAGTCCACAGGGGCTTGGGTGGCCGCAGCGGGGAGCCGCGCGGGGCGGAAAGGCGCTGCGCGCGGCCAGCCTTGGTGCTGCGCGGGCGCGCATGGGCACCGCGCGCAGCAGGGAGCGGCGCTGCGCGCGCGCTGAGGGCGCGCGCAGCAGGTGTGCGCGCTTGGGCGCTGCGCAGGGGGGCGCCGCGCAGCGCTGGGCGCGCGCGGGTGGCCGCAGCGGGCGCCGCGCAGCGCGCATGGGCGCTGCGCGGGCGGCCACCGCGCAGCGCGCAAGGGCGCTGCGCGGGCGGGCGCCGCGCAGCGCAGGGAGCCGCGCGGCAGGCCCAGGGCGCTGCGCAGCCGCGGCGGCGGCGCCGCGCTGCAGCGGCAGCGGCAGCGGCGGCAGCTGGGCTGCGCGCATTCGAAGGTGAGCTGGACGCTTTTCCGCGCCGTTTTCGTGGCGGGGGTTGTTTTTCTTTGCCGTCGGCGCGCGGTTTTTTTAGCAGAACTTGACTGTCTGGGTTCCTTTTCTCTCTCTGTGTTGGTGCAGCAACTTCGGTGCACGGCGAGCTCGGTGCCGCGCGAGCGTTTGGGGCCGGCAGTGATGGCACGTCGATCTCCATCAGTTTTTCAGCCAAGTGTCGAGCGGAGCACGGATCAAGTGTGCAGATTTCTCTAGGGTGAAGGCTTTGAGAGTGTGCTGTGGCTTGTGGTTTTAGTGGATGATATGTTACAGTTTTTGTTGAAGATGATTATGTTGATAAAGATGATGATAATGATATTGATGAATGGGTTGTGGAACTTGTATGTGTGCTGTGTGTTTATATGTTTAATTATGATGGAGTTAAATTATGCACATTGGTAGTGTGGACGGGTGGAATTAAGGGTTTATGTAGATGGGATCTTGAATTATTATGTGAATGTAATAGAGCATGGTGTGAGTGTGGCCTTATGTGAAAATAATGAGGGTGTATGTGGATGATGAAAGCTTCAGAGTTGTATATTGAGTTTATGTGTTTAATTGGAGCTGACTGTTGGATTGGGTGGAATTACTCAATTTACTTATTGTGAACTTGAATGTAATCTGTGCTGGAGCTTTAGTGCATGATGGCAGATTTGTTGAATGCGCGCGGGATTTTGTATTAACTCAAGGTTTTTATTTGGAGCTTCCATGGATTTTTTTTTTCCGTGTTTTGCGGCCCGATTTTTGAGGTTTCGTCAGTTTGAGGATCCGGTGCTTCACCAACTTCAGCGTTGCCTGCGGAAAGCGATCCAGGTGGGTTGAAATTTCTCCAAAATTTTTGGAATGCCCTTTAATGCTATTGAACGCAAGTTGATCATGTTTATCTTGCTATTTTTCACTGTTTTTAATCTGATAGTTGCCTGGAACTTTCTGTATAATTTATTGGAACCCCGGATTATTTTTAGTGGACTCCTGATATTATGTGACACTAGGTTTCATGCTTTGTTTGGACTTAGGGACCCTAGGCTATTGGTTGGACAGTAGAATGACTGTCGAGAGAGACGTGACTTTAGCGAGAGTCCTGATTGAGTTGTACCTCCCCTAGAGGATTGGGCCGAGTGATCTTACATGTTATTTCTCTAAAAGTGATTATGTTGCCTGCAGACAACATAATACTTTAGAAGGGCTAACATGTTTTAGACTTTCGCTTGATTTGGTCGAGAGAGTTTTGGTCCTAATGGTTGTTCTGTTGCAGTGATTTGATGCTTCCGAGATGCCGTGCAGCGGCGAGGGCGTATTTGACCTTAGATGAGGAGCTCGTTTAGCGGGAAGCTAAATGGATAGAGCCGAGAGAGGCCTGAGAGATTCAGGCCCTAGCCGACCTGATATGGAGGCGATGCGGCGCCAGGAAGAGATCATGGAGCGCGTGATGCACATGCTTGGGCCGAGAGCATCTCCCGGGGTATCGCCAGTAGTACCTCCGGTCGTGACATCGTCGACCTCGACCCAGATCGCACTGTGGATAGTGCAGGAGCAGCAAAAGATTGCCGAACGGTTGTGTACCTCATCCAGTTCTATCCCCTGTTGATTTCGGGTTAGAGTTTGGAGCCTTGGGAGGCTGAGAACTGGATCACTGCTTGGAAGAGCTGTTCGAGGATCTGTTCATCCAGGAGAAACATCAGGACGCTTGGTCATGTACTTTTGGATAAGGACGCCGAGAGATGGTGGCGTCGAGTTCGTCCTGTTGGACCACCGGGAGCGCAGTTGATGGCCTGGAGCGAGTATCTGCGATGGTTGAGCGGTGTACCCCTCGTCGCCTAGGATGTGGCTTGGAGGTTGTTTATGTTTGAGAGGGTGTAGGTTTTTATAGGATCCACAAGGATCTAAATAGGTACTATCAAACAACTAGAGGGGGGGTGAATAGGTGTAATACTTACAAACTCAATCTCAGTGCAAAATAAAAACCAATGCGGAAAATAAAAACAGCACACCGAGATTTACGTGGAAACTCCAATCCAGGAGAAAAACCACGGGACCAACACGCAATAACAATCCACTAAGAATAGAAGAATAACAAGGTGATTACCGACTCCACGGACTCAACCCCTCCTTCAGCTTCTTCGGACCTTGCGCTGAACGGTTGGATGTCCACGCAATAACAATCCTCTAAGAAAAGAAGAATAACAAGGTGTCAACCCCTCCTTCAATTTCTTCGGACCTCGCGCTCCACCGATTGCACGTCCACTGCACACGTTCGAATCCACGAACGCCACTCGAATCCACGAGCACACGTTTCGAATCCACGAAATGCCTTCAACACATCGAATCCACGATGTCACGCCGAATCCACGATGCAAATAGCCGATATAGAATATAGGCTTCGATGGTGATCCTTTGCTTAGATTATCATGAAGGAACCGTAGAAGAAATCTCTAAGCAAAGACTAGATCAATTCGACGAAAGATAGATCATGGAAGAACCGTCGAATTGACCTAATAGAGGCGAAAGAGAAGAACGGTAAAAACCAGCCTCTAGGGTTGCTCACGAGTGTTTCTGAATTGATTCGTATTGGTCACCCTCGTTTAGAAACCCTAAGTATCTATTTATAGCCCTTGGAAAAAGATAAAAGTCGGTTTAGGAAATTTATCCCGAAGGGGCATTGTGTACCGGTACCAAATATCACGTTCCGGTACGCAATGGTGCAAACCACAGATTTTTCTATTGTGTTCCGGTACGCGAGTCCGTGTTCCGGTACGCAGTGCAATTTACAGAAAATTCTGTGTCGGGTTAGAGGAACTTCAAGTGTGGTTCCGGTACGTAATGTAAAAACGGATTTTTCCAAGATAAGCTTTATCCAAATCAAACCAAGTACCGGAAACCAAACTTAAAATAGATTGTAAGTTAAATCCAAGTTCCTAAAACCAAGTCTAAACCGGTTTTCACTAAGTTCCTGATTCCAATGGTTATAAATGAACTTAAATCACCATGGTTTAATTAACCATACCTGAGTGTTATCTTGAGCTCATGTTGAATCTTCAATGAGTCTTCGAAAGCCGATTTGACAATTTGTTCCCTTTAAGACTCCGACTCAAACTCACGAAATGTGCCAACACAAAATGCCGTAACAATCTCCCCCTTTGGCAATTTCGTGACAAAACCCAAAAATACATAAAGTCGCTCAAGTCACTCATCTTAAACCAAAAAGACGAAACTCAATGTTATCACCAAAACATTGATTTTCTTTGCGTGAAAGATCCAATAAATACAAAATACATTTGAACCAAACAGTCCTAGAACATACTCTATGACTTAGGACTTGGAGTCTTAAAGTGATGTAATTCCTGCAAAACAAAACTCCAAACAAAATCAAACGTTAGTCGTTAGAAGTTAAAATCCTACATTTGATTCGTCTTCCATTTGGTTCTTTTGTTTTTCCAGCTTTTGTTTTGTGGCTCTTTCAATCTGTTCTTTATCTCCCCCTATCTTAAGCATCCATGTTCTCCATGTTCTCCCCCTGTCTTGAGCATCTATATCCTCCCCCTTTGTGATGCAATCATTATTTTCTGTCTCCCCCTTTTTTTGATATGTCCATCATTTCCGTTATTTCCGTTCTCCCCCTTTTTGTCACAAATTGTCAAACGGTTAATATAAACAAAAAGTAAAAATACTAGGAGGATAAGTTCTTAGTTACAAGACGATTAGAGTTCTTGTTCATCACAACGTGAAAGGAAACTGAGAACCAAAAAAAACAAGAAGGAAAAGAGATCACTCATCCTCATTTGAATCATCATCATGTGATGTTGGTCCATGCGATGTACTCGGGGCAGTTGCTCCAGTGACCACATCATCATGTTTGCACCCAAGGATATCGAAGATTTTCTTTAAACCATCCTCAAGTTTCTTGAAGCCTTGCTCCATCCTTTGCTCCATCCTTTGCTTTAATGAACGAACATCCCGATGCAAGGTTTGAAGAGTTATGACCTCATCTGGTTCAGGAGATTCTTGACGAGGTGGTGCACTCACTGTCGCTTCACTTGCATAGGCTTTTGTATGCCCAAAAGTCTTCAAAGTGCTGATTGACTTGGCTAAAGTGATTCCATCAATTGCCCCCAAGCCATAATCATATTTGGCACAAGAAATGTCAACTCCGTGATCTTCCAGAATACTAGTAATCAAGATTGGATACGGTAGAAGGTCACGTTGCCTTGATCCTTCAATGACATGTACCATTTGCTGCCAAATGAGAAATGGAATGTTTGTGTTAATTCCATTTGCACTTTCCGGGTGACCGAGGATAAAGAGAAGTAACAATCGATCCCATCGAATCCTTTTGGTCCCCAGTGTGGGCAATAGGTTGTAGCATACAATCAAGGACAAAATATGATACTCTGGTTTTAGGTCCTTTGATTCAACATATGATCTGTTCGTGCGCGTCCCTGTCTTGCAAATAGAGTCCACAACCATATCCCAATGGGTATCATGTTGGAAATTACCCTCAGTGTAATAAAGACCAGAAGTGTCAACAGCTAATCCAAGGTTTGCACCAATTACTGCTGGAGTAATGTCAAACTTGACGTCTCTAACTGTTGTTTCAAAGACGAAAGCTCCGGATTCATGGTCTTTTTGAAGTATGTTACCTCGCATGTAAAACTCCCTGATGATCTCCACACAAAAGCCCATCTTAGGTTGAACTCTGCCAAGTGGCCGAATATGGCTTCGTTCCAAAAGCCTTGCAAAGTCTGGCACCTCACGACATAGCTCGTTAAAGTTCACGTGTCGCTCTCCAATGCATGTGCGGTTTGCAAATCTGGCACGGTGTTTTGCACTCACATGCGGTTCACTTTCATCAACATTTGATCTCCGTTGAGAGCGCTCGCGTATTACCGGTCCACCGGTACTTCTACGCGGAGGAGAATCCGCACCCTTCTTTTTCCTTGAAGCCAAAGGTGCTTTCCCCTTTCCTTGAACTGATTCCTCTTCATATTCTGAGGAATGTTCAGAATATGAGCTAGTTGAATCCTCGTTGCGTGATCGCTTGGTAGCCTTTTTCTTTCCTGAACCGCGACCACGTCCACTTCCAGTGGCCATCAAAACCACTAATGCAAGAAGCCATGAAAATGCCATTTCCTACAAAGAACACAATGCACTATGATTTGATCGCATAGGAAGGCTTAAACATGTCCAAGAAACATTCTAAACAAGTCACAATTGATGTTTCATCATTTAAAAATCATTTACATTAAAAGCCCTAATTCTCAATTTCTTTTATGCTAAGAACATATGAAAAAGTTAGATTCAATCAAATAAGCATGGAAACATGAATCTAATTAGATAGAAAGCAACCATATATGTTCTAAACATGAATTAAGAGTGATTTAAGCAAGAGATTTCATTTAGAGTAAGGATCAACTCAAAAATCCCAAAATAAAACATCAAAACCTAAAAACTAGGGTTTTGAAACAAAAGTAAACAAGATTAATGAAGAAACTTACAAATCAAAGCAACAAATCACTTGATCTTGATGAGAAACCCCTTAGAGATGTTTTAGAGAGAGAGAGGGAGGGTTTTGAAGTGGGAGAGATGAAATAAAACAATGTAGTCTCAGAATATAAGGAATCCCAGATCGTGTACCGGTACCAGAAGCCGCGTACCGGTACGCAGTGTAAAAGCCGAAAAACCATCGTTCGGGATCCGGATTGTCAGGCAGGGGGATCCGGATCCGCAATGTAGTTCCGGTACTAAAAATGTAGTACCGGTACGCAAGTGAAAAACCAGAAAACATCACATTCGGGATCCGGATTGGATTTTCTAATCCGGATTGAATTTTCAGGTACTAAAAAGCAGGTACCGGAACAACAGAGCCAAAAAGCAAAAATTTCTTGAAACAAATCCAAATTTTAGGAACTCTTCAAATACCGATTTGTATTCCATCAAGAAATCAATTTAAGTGCTTTAAACAGTGAATTCACATAGATGTCATTCAATCCAATTAATTTCACAAAATTAAAAAGATTTACTCCAAAATCATGAAAAATAAAGGTAAAACATTATAAACCGTTTTTCATGTTATATTCATCAAACACAAGTCATCAAAAATAATCTTGAGATCCAAAGTCTATCAAGATGTAACGGATTTACAAAGATGACATACGGAGATTTCCAAACGACATCAATCTTGAATTTTACCCTTTCAAATTGAGATAATCACTAAAATACCTAAGGGTGGCTCTTTGAGCATCTTTCAACTATCCCACCTTATACCAACCAGGAGATTGTTCAAAATATAAGAGTTTTGCATATTAATCTCCAAATGCTTCAACTAAAGATTTTCTCATAAAATACTATCAAGCATCCATAACATGTGGTAGCTTCACACACAAACCGGACGACCGGGGTGGCAGCTCTTTCCTACATGTGGTGGTAGTTTTCACACTCCTTTCGGATGTAACTCTTTCCACATCTTTTAAAAAATCATTTATTTACCCTTGTAAGAAAACAATCTCTTACGTGAAAGAATTAAATCCCAAATTTCAATCAATCGGTTGTCTCACGTTTATCACAATGAATTCACACAACCGAGATAGATTAAGCATCTAAAGATCACACATGATTTCTAAAATTTGATGCTTATAAGATCAAAAACTCCTATAATGAAGTATCTTCAAGATTATGATTATGGAGTAAAGTTGATAATCCAAATAAAATTAAATTGGAGTGATTGAAAGTGAAAACCCTTTTCATTCAATGCACTTGTTCGATAAAAAAACCTTTTGTCTTAAAAGAAACAAAACATAAAAACGAAGAGCATTGAAAACATGTAATGCAGAGATTCAGAAAAATATTAAGGGAAAACCAATCAAAGCATTACATACAGTCATAAGCTAATTAGAACTTAAGACAAGGAAAGATATCACCTTTCCGAATCCAAAATCGCTGGATTTTGGGTTGTCTTGATTCGTTGTGGCCGGGGGTTGTCCGCTTTGACTGTTGATCCACCTTAGGTCTTTGCCTCGCAGTGATCCACTTGAATGATTGATGTTGTGGCTCGGACCTTTGGTGGGTTGAGTGAACTCCTTTGACTTGATGTGTCTTTTGATTCCGTTGAGTTCGCTCCGTAGATGAAGTTGCCGAAGAATTCTTCTTTCTCTTTTTCGGGCAATTCTTCACCAAATGACCTTCAAGTCCACATAGGTGACAAGTTCTTCCTTTCAATTTAGTTGTGGAACTTGAAGCCTTCACAGTTTGGTTCTTTTTGAATCCCAAACCAACCTTGCTTGTTTGACCTAATCGGGACATACATTCAAGTTTCTTGGAACCGGTTGAAATCCTTTGTATGTCGGATTTAAGTTGATGAACTTGCTTGGTCAATGCTTGGTTGGTGACATGAATTTCCTCAAACTGCTTTTCAAGAAAATCAATCTTGTTAATATGGGAATTAACGACCGTTTCCGATTGATTTATCTTTTCTTGGAGGATTTTATTATTATTCAATAAAAGCACTCGTTCCTCCTCGAGATCATGAAGTTTGATCTTTAAAGCATGATTCTCGTCTTGATTTTCAAGTCGTTGCTTTCTCAACTTCTTGATATGTTTGGCCATCTTCTTAGATTCCGCAAGAAGTTGTTGATATGCCTCAACGAGTTCTTCCTCGTCCGACTCCCCCTCACTTGATGACTCTCCGCCGGTTGTTGATGTTTCATACAAAATCAAAGGAGTAGAGTTAGTGACTATTGATGATAAACAATTATTAGAAGAGGGAAAATGAGAGGCATGTAAATTAATGACTTTTTCCTCTTTACTTGAGGTCGATTCATTAGAAGTAGAATCGTCCCAAGTTTTCACTTGCAAAGCCTTCTTTTTATATAATTTCGGAGTAGGACAATCCGTTGAAATATGGCCGTAGCCTTTGCATCTATAACATCGGATTTCCCCTTCGAATTCATCTTTTTTCTTAGAAGGTTTTGCAAGGCTTTTGAGGTTAGAGGATTTAGAACCCGATGATCCTTTAGATGGTTTCGTGGATGAAGATCCATCGGTTCGATTCTTCCAAAATTTCCGACGAAATTTCTTTGTGATCCGCGCCAATTGTTCTTCAAAATCGGCAAAAGAGATTTCATCGTCGGAACTCGATTCGCTATCTTCTTTCTTTGTGGATTTGAATGCAATACCTGTAAGCTTAGAAGAAGACTTGGAAGAAACTTGATTAGTAGGAAAAGTCAATTCATAAGTTTGCAAAGCACCTACTAATTCCTCAACACTCATCTCATCCGGATGACTAACGGTTTCAATGGCGGTAACCTTTGCCCTAAACTGTTCCGGAAGAGTCCGAAGTATCTTTCTTACAATTTTCGACTCCGGGATCTTTTCTCCTAAATTAGCACATGTATTAATTACATCTTGAAGTCTAGTGTAATAATCTGTAAACAATTCATGCTCTTCCATATGAATAGAGTCAAATTGACTTGTAAGCATCTGGAGCTTTTGAATTTTTACAAGATTAGTACCCTCATGTGTAATTTTGAGAATATCCCAAATTTCTTTCGCGGTTTCACACGCGGAAATTCTTGTAAATTCAGTCGAGGAAAGAGAATTAAATAAAGCGTTCATACCTTTCCCATTGTAAGAAGATCTTTCAAATTCCTCTTTGGACCATCTAGAGCGAGGTTTTGGGGTAGTAGAATTTCCTACTTCCTCAACAGGATGCACCCAACCGCATTCCACGGATTGCCATACTCGCTCATCAATTGCGATGAGAAAAGCTCTCATCCGCACTTTCCAATAAGCATAATTAGTCCCATCAAAAAGAGGAGGTCTATAAATATTACCACTTTCACCCATCATGATAGATAAACCTAAAACCCTCTCTGATACCACTTGTAGGTTTTTATAGGATCCACAAGGATCTAAATAGGTACTATCAAACAACTAGAGGGGGGGGTGAAAAGGTGTAATACTTACAAACTCAATCTCAGTGCAAAATAAAAACCAATGCAGAAAATAAAAACAGCACACCGAGATTTACGTGGAAACTCCAATCCAGGAGAAAAACCACGGGACCAACACGCAATAACAATCCACTAAGAATAGAAGAATAACAAGGTGATTACCGACTCCACGGACTCAACCCCTCCTTCAGCTTCTTCGGACCTTGCGCTGAACGGTTGGATGTCCACGCAATAACAATCCTCTAAGAAAAGAAGAATAACAAGGTGTCAACCCCTCCTTCAATTTCTTCGGACCTCGCGCTCCACCGATTGCACGTCCACTGCACACGTTCGAATCCACGAACGCCACTCGAATCCACGAGCACACGTTTCGAATCCACGAAACGCCTTCAACACATCGAATCCACGATGTCACGCCGAATCCACGACGCAAATAGCCGATATAGAATATAGGCTTCGATGGTGATCCTTTGCTTAGATTATCATGAAGGAACCGTAGAAGAAATCTCTAAGCAAAGACTAGATCAATTCGACGAAAGATAGATCATGGAAGAACCGTCGAATTGACCTAATAGAGGCGAAAGAGAAGAACGGTAAAAACCAGCCTCTAGGGTTGCTCACGAGTGTTTCTGAATTGATTCGTATTGGTCACCCTCGTTTAGAAACCCTAAGTATCTATTTATAGCCCTTGAAAAAGATAAAAGTCGGTTTAGGGAAATTTATCCCGAAGGGGCATTGTGTACCGGTACCAAATATCACGTTCCGGTACGCAATGGTGCAAACCACAGATTTTTCTATTGTGTTCCGGTACGCGAGTCCGTGTTCCGGTACGCAGTGCAATTTACAGAAAATTCTGTGTCGGGTTAGAGGAACTTCAAGTGTGGTTCCGGTACGTAATGTAAAAAACGGATTTTTCCAAGATAAGCTTATCCAAATCAACCAAGTACCGGAAACCAAACTTAAAATAGATTGTAAGTTAAATCCAAGTTCCTAAAACCAAGTCTAAACCGGTTTTCACTAAGTTCCTGATTCCAATGGTTATAAATGAACTTAAATCACCATGGTTTAATTAACCATACCTGAGTGTTATCTTGAGCTCATGTTGAATCTTCAATGAGTCTTCGAAAGCCGATTTGACAATTTGTTCCCTTTAAGACTCCGACTCAAACTCACGAAATGTGCCAACACAAAATGCCGTAACAATCTCCCCCTTTGGCAATTTCGTGACAAAACCCAAAAATACATAAAGTCGCTCAAGTCACTCATCTTAAACCAAAAAGACGAAACTCAATGTTATCACCAAAACATTGATTTTCTTTGCGTGAAAGATCCAATAAATACAAAATACATTTGAACCAAACAGTCCTAGAACATACTCTATGACTTAGGACTTGGAGTCTTAAAGTGATGTAATTCCTGCAAAACAAAACTCCAAACAAAATCAAACGTTAGTCGTTAGAAGTTAAAATCCTACATTTGATTCGTCTTCCATTTGGTTCTTTTGTTTTTCCAGCTTTTGTTTTGTGGCTCTTCAATCTGTTCTTTATCTCCCCCTATCTTAAGCATCCATGTTCTCCATGTTCTCCCCCTGTCTTGAGCATCTATATCCTCCCCCTTTGTGATGCAATCATTATTTTCTGTCTCCCCCTTTTTTTGATATGTCCATCATTTCCGTTATTTCCGTTCTCCCCCTTTTTGTCACAAATTGTCAAACGGTTAATATAAACAAAAAGTAAAAATACTAGGAGGATAAGTTCTTAGTTACAAGACGATTAGAGTTCTTGTTCATCACAACGTGAAAGGAAACTGAGAACCAAAAAAAACAAGAAGGAAAAGAGATCACTCATCCTCATTTGAATCATCATCATGTGATGTTGGTCCATGCGATGTACTCGGTGCAGTTGCTCCAGTGACCACATCATCATGTTTGCACCCAAGGATATCGAAGATTTTCTTTAAACCATCCTCAATTTTCTTGAGCCTTGCTCCATCCTTTGCTCCATCCTTTGCTTTAATGAACGAACATCCCGATGCAAGGTTTGAAGAGTTATGACCTCATCTGGTCAGGAGATTCTTGACGAGGTGGTGCACTCACTGTCGCTTCACTTGCATAGGCTTTTGTATGCCCAAAAGTCTTCAACAGTGCTGATTGACTTGGCTAAAGTGATTCCATCAATTGCCCCCAAGCCATAATCATATTTGGCACAAGAAATGTCAACTCCGTGATCTTCCAGAATACTAGTAATCAAGATTGGATACGGTTAGAAGGTCACGTGTGCCTTGATCCTTCAATGACATGTACCATTTGCTGCCAAATGAGAAATGGAATGTTTGTGTTAATTCCATTTGCACTTTCCGGGTGACCGAGGATAAAGAGAAGTAACAATCGATCCCATCGAATCCTTTTGGTCCCCAGTGTGGGCAATAGGTTGTAGCATACAATCAAGGACAAAATATGATACTCTGGTTTTAGGTCCTTTGATTCAACATATGATCTGTTCGTGCGCGTCCCTGTCTTGCAAATAGATCCACAACCATATCCCAATGGGTATCATGTTGGAAATTACCCTCAGTGTAATAAAGACCAGAAGTCCAACAGCTAATCCAAGGTTTGCACCAATTACTGCTGGAGTAATGTCAAACTTGACGTCTCTAACTGTTGTTTCAAAGACGGAACTCCGGATTCATGGTCTTTTTGAAGTATGTACCTCGCATGTAAAACTCCCTGATGATCTCCACACAAAGCCCATCTTAGGTTGAACTCTGCCAAGTGGCCGAATATGGCTTCGTTCCAAAAGCCTTGCAAAGTCTGGCACCTCACGACATAGCTCTTAAAGTTCACGTGTCGCTCTCCAATGCATGTGCGGTTTGCAAATCTGGCACGGTGTTTTGCACTCACACGGTTCGGTTCACTTTCATCAACATTTGATCTCCGTTGAGAGCGCTCGCGTATTACCGGTCCACCGGTACTCTACGCGGAGGAAATCCGCACCCTTCTTTTTCCTTGAAGCCAAAGGTGCTTTCCCCTTTCTTTGAACTGATCCTCTTCATATTCTGAGGAGGGCAAATCTGAGCTAGTTGAATCCTCGTTGCGTGATCGCTTGGTAGCCTTTTCTTTCCGAACCGCGACCACGTCCACTTCCAGTGGCCATCAAACCACTATGCAAGAAGCCATGAAAATGCCATTTCCTACAAAGAACACAATGCACTATGATTGATCGCATAGGAAAGGCTTAACCATGTCCAAGAAACATTCTAAACAAGTCCACAATTGATGTTCATCATTAAAAATCATTTACATTAAAGCCCAATTCTCAATTTCTCTTATCTAAGAACATATGAAAAAGTTAGATTCAATCAATAAGCATGGAACATGAATCTAATTAGATAGAAAGCAACCATATATGTTCTAAACATGAATTAAGAAGTGATTTAAGCAAGAGATTTCATTGTAGAGTAAGATCCACTCAAAAATCCCCAAAATAAAACATCAAACCTAAAACTAGGGTTTTTGAAACAAAAGTAAACAAGATTAATGAAGAAACTTACAAAGCAAAGCACAATCACTTGATCTTGTGATGAGAACCCCTTAAGATGTTTAGATGAGAGAGGGGGAGGGTTTTGAAGTGGGAGATGAAAAGCTAAAGCAATGTGTGAACGTAGCATCGAAAGGGGAATCCCAGCGCGAGAGTACGCGTACCAGAAGCGCGCGTACCGTACGCAGTGTAAAAAGCCGAAAAAACCATCATTCGGGATCCGGATTGTCAGGCAGGGGATCCGGATCCG
>CM055072.1:13318826-13343896 GCA_029204045.2 Tillandsia leiboldiana
AAACTTTTTTGTAGTGGGGGAGGATGTGAAGACCAAAATCTTTGTGAGTTGTGGTTACTAGGGATTGGTAAGCTCGTCGGCACATTTTGGGTGTGTAAGAGTGTCAGTGCGCACGAAAAGGACGCGAAACTCAGATCCGGTGTGAAAAACCGCAATAAAGGGCTGTACGGCAGTGCGGTGATTGTACAGTTATGATTTGGAGAGCTTTGAGTATACTTTTTCGGTTGTCGGAATCCTCGGTTCGCCTAAATGGACGAGAAGAAAAAAACGGACTCAGCGCGAACAACTATGTGAAATACAATATTTCTGGTGATTTTTGGGCGTAAAATAGTGTTTTGTGTTGCTGGGGTGTGGACCGGCTCACGGCGGGGCTCACGAGTCGTGCACCCGCGGGTGCAGCCGCGGTGCACGGGGGAGGCGCTGAACGTGTCTTGGCGGGCGGTGCAAGGCGGTGCACGGGCAGTGCACCGGGCCGCCAGCGCGGCGCATGCGCACGCGCGCGTGGCGCGCACCCGCGAGCGGGCCGGGCCTTGCTGGCGCCACTGTGCCTCGCGCCATGAGTCCGTCGGCCCACGAGTGGGAGAGTTGGTGAAGGTGTTTGGTGCACCTAAGGCCAATTTTGGAGCTTGTTAGGCTATTTAAAGGAGCTTAATGGATGGGGTTAGCTCTTTTGGACTTCATCTCCTCTTAGCGGCTAAGGAGGTCCAAGAAGTAGGCCTCATCTTCTTCTTTTTCATCAAGGAAACCACCATCGTTGGCGCTGTCATTGCGGGTTTTGGGTTCACTTCGTTCGCATTTTATTCCAGGAGTATCCAGAATTGTAGAAGTGGAATTTTTGGGTGATTTTGAGGTATTCTCTTTACACTTCAAGATCTACAACTTTCGTATGATAGGGGAGCTGATTGGAGCGTTAAGTCAGGCAAATACAGCAATCTTTGAACCATTTGTTTTCCGTTTGGGATTCCGAGCACAGGTTAAGTGTTTTTACTCCCCTGGGATGTACAAGTGTAATTTTGAGTTGGTTTTTGATGGAAATTTTTTCAGGATTTAAAGATCTTCAACTTTTATATTTTCTGGAACTTCAAATTTGGATTCTAAAATAGTAAATTGAGCCATTTCTGAGACTTTGTGCACAGCTGAGATTCTGGTTGTGGTTTTGAGCAATGTTTAGTGTTTTTGCTCCCTAGGACTGAAGAAGTGGAATTTTAGGCTAATTGTTGCGGGGAATGACCAGGACTCAGAGACCCACAATTTTTGTGTTGAAGAGGAAGGCTAATCTTGCTTCTAGCCAGGTAAATTTCATCAGCTTTGAAGCCCTTTGTTCAGATTGCAGTTTTGGACAGCATGTGGTAATCTTGGGATATCTTTTTCTCCTCTTTATGAAATAGTGAATTCAAGTTGGGTAGTTTTCTAGACTTCAAGAGGAACAATTTGATACCTTACTCTTGAAATTGGATAAGAATTGATATACCATCTTTAGTCCTATTGGCAGTACATTGTTGCTGAAATCTGCATGTAAGTTGGTATTGGCTTAGGTGGTAAATTGAGGGTTTTATATGATTTCGTGGTTAAGTGTACTTGAGGTGGTTAATTTTAAGGGATGAGTATAATCTTAGGGTGCAAGATGAACAAGTTTACTTTTGGGTTCAATATGTAAAGGTGTTTCCATTGGAAGTTATTGCAAGTTGAACCTCAGCTATATTTCTCACATCGAAAATTCGGGGTAGTAAGGTGTTCTTTTCTTGGACTTATGAAAAGAGTGATTTAGTTGTTGTCAACTCTTTGGTAATTTGACATTAATTGGAAACCTAGGAAACAAATGTGGGGCTGAGGTAACAGAGTTACTAGATATATATATTAGATCACGGTTTTCCTATTGATGCTGTTGGTTTTTAAGGATCCACAAGGATCTAAATAGGTACTATCAAACAACTAGAGGGGGGGTGAATAGGTGTAATACTTATAAAACCAATCTCAGTGCAAAATAAAAACCAATGCGGAAAATAAAAATAGCACACCGAGATATACGTGGAAACTCCAATCCAGGAGAAAAACCACGGGACCAACACGCAATAACAATCCACTAAGAATAGAAGAATAACAAGGTGATTACCGACTCCACGGACTCAAACCCCTCCTTCAACTTCTTCGGACCTTGCGCTCACCGATTGCACGTCCACTGCACACGTTCGAATCCACGAACGCCACTCGAATCCACAGCACACGTTTCGAATCCACGAAACGCCTTTAGCACACCGAATCCACGATGCCACGTCGAATCCACTACGCAAACTCAGCCGGTAAGAATATTGGCTTCGATGGTGATCCTTTGCTTAGATTATCATTGAGGAACCGTATAAGAAATCTCTAAGCAAAGACTAGATCAATTCGACAAAAGATATGTTCTTGAAAGAACCGTCGAATTGACCTAAAAGAGGCGAAAGAGAAGAACGATAAAAACCAGCCTCTAGGGTTGCTCTCCAGTGTTTCTGAATTGATCGGTAAGTATCGAGAAACCCTAAGTATCTATTTATAACCCTTGGAAAAAGATAAAAGTCGGTTTAGTAATTTTATCCCGATAAGGCATTGTGTACCGGTACCAAATACGTGTTCCGGTACGCAATGGTGCAAACACAGATTTTCTATTGTGTTCCGGTACGCGAGTCTGTGTTCCGGTACGCAATGCAATTTACAGAAAATTCTGTGTCGGGTTTGAGGAACTCAAAGTGTGGTTCCGGTACTCAATGTAAAAACTGATTTTTTCAAGATAAACTTATCCAAAACAAACCTAGTACCGGAATCCAAACTTAAGGAAGGTTGTAAGTTAAAACCAAGTTCCTAAAACCAAGTCTAAACCGGGTTCAATCATTTCCAGATTCCAATGATTATAAATGAACTTAAATCACCATGGTTAACTTAACCATACCTGAGTGTTATCTTGAGCTCATGTTGAATCTTCAATGAGTCTTCGAAAGCTGATTTGACAATTTGATCCCTTTAAGACTCCGACTCAACTTACGAAATATGCCAACACAAAAAAGCCATAACAATCTCCCTCTTTGGCAATTTCGTGACAAAACCCAAAAATACATAAAGCCGCTCAAGTCACTCATCTTAAACCAAAAAAATCGAAACTCAATGTTATCACCAAAATATTGATTTTCTTTGCGTGAAAGATCCAATAAAAGAAAATTACATTTGAACCAAAACAGTCCTAGAACATACTCTATGACATAGGACTTGGAGTCTTAAAGTGATGTAATTCCTGCACAACAAAACTCCAAACAAAATCAAACGTTAGTTGTTAGAAATTAAAATCCTACATTTGATTCGTCTTCCTTTTGGTTCTTTTGTTTAGTGGCTCTTTATCTCCCCTATCTTGAGCATCCTATCTTGAGCATCTCTGTTCTCTGTTCTCCCCTTATATGATGTTGCATCATCATCTCTCTGTTCTCCCCCTTTTTGTCACAAATTGTCAAACAGTTAAAATAGACAAAAGAAACATACTAGAAGGATAAGTTCTTAGTTACATGCCCATTAGAGTTCTTGTTCATCACAAAGTGAAAAGAAAATGAAAAACAAAAACAAGAAGGAAAAGAAATCACTCATCCTCAGTTGAATCATCATCATCATCATCATGTGATGTTGGTCCATGCGATGTACTCGGTGCAGTTGCTCCAGTGACCACATCATCATGTTTACACCCAAGGATATCGAAGATTTTCTTTAAACTATCCTCAAGTTTCTTGAAGCCTTGCTCCATCCATTGCTCCATCCTTTGCTTAATGAGCGAACATCCCGATGCAAGGTTTGAAGAGTTACGACCTCATCTGGTTCAGGAGATTCTTGACGAGGTGGTGCACTTACTGTCGCTTCACTTGCATAGGCTTTGTGTATGCCCAAATCTCTTCAAAGTGCTAATTGACTTGGCTAAGTGATTCCATCAATTGCCCCCAAGCCATAATCATATTTGGCACAAGAAATGTCCACTCCGTGATCTTCCAGAATACGAGTAATCAAGATTGGATACGGTAGAAGGTCACGTGCCTTGATCCTTCAATGACATGTACCATCTGCTGCCAAATAAGAAATGGAATGTTGATGTTAATTCCATTTGCACTCTCCGAGTGACCAAGGAAAAAGAGAAGTAGCAATCGATCCCATCGAATCCTTTTGGTCCCCAGTGTGGGTAACAGGTTGTAGCATACAATTAAGGACAAAATATGATACTCTGATTTTAGGTCCTTTGATTCAACATATGATCTGTTCGTGTGAGTCCCTGATTTGCAAATAGAGTCTACAATAATATCCCAATGTGTATCATGTTGGAAATCACCATCAATGTAATAAAGACCAGTAGTGTCAACAGCTAATCCAAGATTTGCACCAATTACTGCTAGAGTAATGTCAAACTTGACGTCTCTAACTGTTGTTCAATGACGAAGGCTCCGTGTCATGGTCTTTTTGAAGTATGTTACCTCGCATGTAGAATTCCCTGATGATCTCCACACAAAACTCATCTTAGGTTGAACTCTGCCAAGTGGCCGAATATGACTTCGTTCCAAAAGCCTTGCAAAGTCTGGCACCTCACGACATAGCTCATTAAAATTCACGTGTCCGCTCTCCAATGCATGTGCGGTTTGCAAATCTGGCACGGCGTTTTGCACTCACATGTGGTTCACTTTCATCAACATTTGATCTCCGTTGAGAGCGCTCGCGTATTACCGGTCCACCGGTACTTCTACGCGGAGGAGAATCCGCACCCTTCTTTTTCCTTGGAGCCAAAGGTGCTTTCCCCTTTCCTTGAACTGATTCCTCTTCATATTCTGAAGAATGTTCAGATTCTGAGCTAGTTGAATCTTCGTTGCGTGATCGTTTCGTAGCCTTTTTCTTTTCAGAACCGCGACCACATCCACTTCCAGTGGCCATCAAAATCACTAGTGCAAGAAACCATGAAAATGCCATTTCCTACAAAGAACACAATGCACTATGATTTGATCTTATAGGAAGGCTTAAACATGTTTAAGAAACATTCTAAACATGTCACAATTGATGATTCATCATTTAAATTCATTTACATCAAAAGCCCTAATTCTCAATTTTTTCTATGCTAAGAACATATGTAAATGTTAGATTCAATCAAATAGCCAAGGAAACATGAATCTAATTACATAGAAAGCAAGTATTTATGTTCTAAACATGAAATAGGGGTGATTTATACAAGAGATTTCATTTGGAGTAAGGATCAACTCAAAAATCCCAAAATAAAACATCAAAACCTAAAAACTAGGGTTTTGAAACAAAAGAAAGCAAGATTAATGAAGAAACTTACAAATCAAAGCAACAAATCACTTGATCTTGATGAAAAACCCCTTAGAGATGTTTTAGAGAGAGAGAGGGAGGGTTTTGAAGTGGGAGAGATGAAATAAAACCATTGGAGTTTCGGAATATAAAGAATTCCAGATCGCGTACCGGTACTAGAAGTCGCGTACCGGTACGCAGTGTAAAAACTGAAAAACCTTCGTTCGGGTTCCGGATTGAAAAACAGGGGGTGATCCGGATCCGCAATATAGTTCCGGTACTAAAAATGTAGTACCGGTACGCAAGTGAAAAACCAGAAAAATTCACATTCGGGTTCCGGACTGGATTTTCTAATCCGGATTGGATTTTCAGGTACTAAGAAGCAGGTACCGGAACAACAGAGCCAAAAAGCAAAAAAATTTTTGAAACAAATCCAAATTTTGAAATCTTTTCAAATACCGATTTGTATACCATCAAGAAATCCATATAATTGCTTTGAAAAATAATAAATTCACATAGATGTCATTCAATCCAATTAATTTTACAAAAATTAAAAAGATTTACTCCGAAATCATGAAAAACAAGGATAAAACATTATAAACCGTTTTTCATATTATATTCGTCAAACACAAGTCATCAAAAATAATCTTGAGATCCAAAGTCTATCAAGATGTAACGGATTTACAAAGATGACTTACAGAGATTTCCAAAAGACATCAATTTTGAATTTTACCCTTTCAAATTTGAGATAAGCACTAAAATACCTAAGGGTGGCTCTTTGAGCATCTTTCAACTATCCCACCTTATACCAATCAGGAGATTGTTCAAAATAAAAGAACTTTGCATATAAATCTCCAAAAGCTTCAACTAAAGATTTTCTCATAAAATACTATCAAGCATCCATAACATGTGGTAGCTTCACACACAGACCGGACGAACGGGGTGGCAGCTCTTTCCAACATGTGGTGGTAGTTTTCACACTCCTTTCGGATAACACTCCTTTCGGATGTAACTCTTTCCACATCTTTTGCAATTCATTTCATTACCCTTGTAAGAAAATACAATCTCTTATGTGAAAGAATTAAATCCCAAATTTTAGTCTATCGGTTGTCTCATGTTTATCACAAAGAACTCACACAACCAAGATAGATTAATCATCTAAAGATCACACATGATTACTAAAATTTGATGAATATAATTAACAAAAACTCCTATAATGAAGTATCTTCAAGAATTATGATTATAGAGTAAAGTTGATAATTCATATAAAATTAAATTGGAGTGATTGAAAGTGAAAACCCTTTTTGTTCAATGCACTTGTTCGTTAACACCCTTTTGTCCAAAAACAAAACATAAAAACGAAGAGCATTGAAAACATGTAATGCAGAGATTAAGAAAAATATGAAAGGAAAACCAATCAAAGCATTACATACAGTCATAAGCTATTTAGAACTTAAGACAAGGAAAGATATCACCTTTCCGAATCCAAAATCGTCGGATTTTGGGTTGTCTTGATTCATTGTGGTTGGGAGATGATAGCTTTGATTGTTGATCCACCTTAGGTCTTTGCCTCGCAGTGATCCACTTGAATGATTGATGTTGTGGCTCGGACCTTTGGTGGTTTGAGTGAACTCCATTGACTTGATGCGTCTTTTCATTCCGTTGAGTCCACTCCGTAGATGAAGTTGCCGAAGAATTTTTCTTTCTCTTTTTCGGGCACGTCTTCGTCAAGTGTCCTTCAAGTCCACATTGGTGACAAGTTCTTCCTTTCAATTTATTTGTGGAACTTGAAGCCTTCACAGTTTGGTTCTTTTTAAATCCCAAACCAACCTTACTTGTTTGACCTAATCCGAACATACAATCAAGTTTCTTGGAACCGGTTGAAAACCTTTGTATGTCGGATTTAAGTTGATGAACTTGCTTGGTCAAAGCCTTGTTGGTGATATGAATCTCCTCAAACTGTTTTTCTAGAAAATCAATCTTGTTAATATGGGAATTAACAATTGTTTCCGATTGATTTATCTTTTCTTGGAGGATTTTATTATTATCCAATAAAAGCTCTCGTTCCTCCTCGAGATCATGAAGTTTGATCTTTAAGACATGATTCTCATCTTGAATCTCAAGTCGTTGCATCCTCAACTTCTTAATATGCTTGGCCATCTTCTTTGATTCCGTAAGAAGTTGTTGATATGCCTCAACGAGTTCTTCTTCGTCCGACTCCCCCTCACTTGATGACTCTCCGCCGGATGTTGATGTTTCATACAAAATCAAAGGAGTAGAGTCAGTAACTAAAGATGATAAACACAAATTAGGAGAGGGAATTTGAGAGGCATGAAAAGCAACAACTTTCTCCTTTTCCTCTTTACTTGAGGTCGATTCATCGGAAATAGAATCGTTCCAAGTTTCCGCTTGCAAAGCCTACTTTTTATATGATTTCTTAGAAGGACAATCCGTTGAAATATGGCCGTAGTCTTTGCATCGATAGCATCGGATTTCCCCTTCGAAATCATCCTTTTCTTTATCTTTAGAAGGTTTTGCAAAGCTTTTGAGTTTAGAGGATTTTGAACCCGATGATCCTTTAGATGGTTTCGTAGATGAAGATCCATCGGTTCGATTCTTCCAAAACTTCCGACGAAATTTCTTTGTGATCCGCGCCAATTGTTCTTCAAAATCGGCAAAAGAGATTTCATCGTCGGAACTCGATTCGCCATCTTCTTCCTTTGTTGATTTGAGTGCAATACCTGTAAGCTTAGAAGAAGACTTAGAAGAAACTTGATTAGTAGGAAAAGTCATCTCATAAGTTTGCAAAGCACCTACTAATTCCTCTACTTTCATCTCATCCGGATGACTAACGGTTTCAATGGCGGTAACCTTTGCCCTAAATCGTTCCGAAAGAGTCCGAAGTATCTTTCTTACAATTTTCGACTCCGGGATCTTTTCTCCTAAATTAGCACAAGTATTGATTACATCTTGAAGTCTAGTGTAATAATCTGTAAACAATTCATGCTCTTCCATATGAATAGAGTCAAATTGACTTGTAAGCATCTGGAGCTTTTGAATTTTTACAAGATTAGTACCCTCATGTGTAATTTTGAGAATATCCCAAATTTCCTTCGCGGTTTCACACGCGGAAATTCGTGTGAACTCAGTCGAGGAAAGAGAATTAAATAAAGCGTTCATACCTTTCCCATTGTAAGAAGATCTTTCGAATTCCTCTTTGGACCATCTAGAGCGAGGTTTTGGGGTAGTAGAATTTCCTACTTCCTCAACAGGATGCACCCAACCGTATTCCACGGATTGCCATACCCGCTCATCAATTGCGACGAGAAAAGCTCTCATCCGCACTTTACAATAAGCATAATTAGTCCCATCAAAAAGAGGAGGTCTATAAATATTACCACTTTCACCCGACATGATAGATAAACCTAAAACCCTCTCTGATACCAATTGTTGGTTTTTAAGGATCCACAAGGATCTAAATAGGTACTATCAAACAACTAGAGGGGGGGTGAATAGGTGTAATACTTATAAAACCAATCTCAGTGCAAAATAAAAACCAATGCGGAAAATAAAAATAGCACACCGAGATATACGTGGAAACTCCAATCCAGGAGAAAAACCACGGGACCAACACGCAATAACAATCCACTAAGAATAGAAGAATAACAAGGTGATTACCGACTCCACGGACTCAAACCCCTCCTTCAACTTCTTCGGACCTTGCGCTCACCGATTGCACGTCCACTGCACACGTTCGAATCCACGAACGCCACTCGAATCCACGAGCACACATTTCGAATCCACGAAACGCCTTTAGCACACCGAATCCACGATGCCACGTCGAATCCACGACGCAAACTCAGCCGGTAAGAATATTGGCTTCGATGGTGATCCTTTGCTTAGATTATCATTGAGGAACCGTAGAAGAAATCTCTAAGCAAAGACTAGATCAATTCGACAAAAGATATGTTCTTGAAAGAACCGTCGAATTGACCTAAAAGAGGCGAAAGAGAAGAACAATAAAAAGCAGCCTCTAGGGTTGCTCTCCATTGTTTCTGAATTGATCGGTAAGTATCGAGAAACCCTAAGTATCTATTTATAACCCTTGGAAAAAGATAAAAGTCGGTTTAGTAATTTTATCCCGATAAGGCATTATGTACCGGTACCAAATAACGTGTTCCGGTACGCAATGGTGCAAACACAGATTTTTCTATTGTGTTCCGGTACGCGAGTCTGTGTTCCGGTACGCAATGCAATTTACAAAAAATTCTGTGTCGGGTTTGAGGAACTCAAAGTGTGGTTCCGGTACTCAATGTAAAAACTGATTTTTTCAAGATAAACTTTATCCAAAACAAACCTAGTACCGGAATCCAAACTTAAAGAAGGTTGTAAGTTAAAACCAAGTTCCTAAAACCAAGTCTAAACCGGGTTTCAATCATTTCCAGATTCCAATGATTATAAATGAACTTAAATCACCATGGTTAACTTAACCATACTTGAGTGTTATCTTGAGCTCATGTTGAATCTTCAATGAGTCTTCGAAAGCTGATTTGACAATTTGATCCTTTTAAGACTTCGACTCAACTTACGAAATATGCCAACACAAAAAGCCATAACAGATGCAAGTCTATGGAACCCGGGCAAGTTGTAATGTCTTTATAGTAATTCTTTCCAACAGGAAACTCAAGGCATATTACGAGTGTTGGAGAAGCATCGAACAACATACCTTGGTCGCTGAAAGTCTTTGCAACTAAATTCCAGTTTACTGAGCTAGCAGGTGGGTTGTTGAGCACATCGAAATTGCGGCCTACAAGTCGACTCAACCAAAAGTGCAACCTTGTGTGATGCTTGCTATCTATATGGGTTTAATCATGCTTATATCTAAGTTTCTTGTGAGAACTATATTGATCATGTGTGAGAATTACTCCTTGATATCTGAACATATAGATAGGCCATATCTCTTTTATTCATGCTATACTATTCATGTTGGAATCAAACTTAGGAGAAAACCTTTTCTTTTCTCTTATACTTTTATTGCTCGAGTTAGAGAGCAGGGATGGGGATAGTATAGCTATTTTGTTCAGTCAGGTAGGATAGCACCAGATTATCGACTCGGGTTTTGTTTCGGCAACCGCGGATTGTGGGCGGTTGGACCGATTAGTGTTATGCATCGGATTAGGGATGACAGGTAGGGTTTGATTTGGGGGATTTGTGGGATATTGCGGCGACCGTGGACTTTGGGCGGCCGACCGGGTATTTACAGTTGCATCAGATTGGGGGGATCGAGCTTTCTTTAGTGGATGGTTTTTCCCACTTGATTAGAGTCATGATCCAGTCCTGCGGACTTATTCTCCTTGGATACTTATTACTCAGACATTTTACTCGTGTGGGTCGCTCCCCTCGAGTGCCACTCCGGAGTGCGCGATATGCAGACTTGAGTCCTTGAGACTCTATCCCCTATCGGTGTTATGCGTAGGCTGGCATACCCGATTTGGCAGGCATAGCAGGCAGTACCAATGTTTACTGGTGGTTAGATTGGGTGGATTCAGACAGTCACCTTATTGGTTACATCATCGTTGTTACTCCTGATAGCATTGCATGTAGAGGCATTTTAGTGGTAGCGTTTTCATCGGCAGTTGTATACCGGTGAGAGAGATTGATACTTGAGTATGATTCCACGCCGTTGATACACGGTGATGATGCCACGTCATTGATACACGACGGTGAGGGGTTCTATTGAGATGTGAGAGCAGGCAAGTCTGGCCCGATCCAGGACCATCTGATTGGGTTATACATTGACAGTTACCTTTCGCGATGCATACATATGTAGTTATACATTTGAGATCACACATCTGTTGATATTATATAGCTTAATAGTGATTTTCTATGAGTTATGCATGTGTCTATTTGAGATCATACAGTTGGAGACATTATTGGTACACGAGGGTCGTGATACATTCATTCATGCATACTCTTGACATTATTCAGTTGGTTCTGGGCATAGTAGAGTAGTTCCTTTTCAGCTATTACTGTTATTCTTCTTACTATCACCTACTTTGCCCTTATGGTAGACTCGGTGGGTAGGTCGGAGGTTCGATGATTTACCCACTGAGGACTGCTGTTAGTAGTTCTCACACCCGTTGTTGCTCCCCAGTGATCTCTTCTGGAGCAGCGATACAGGCAGAGCGCGGCAAGGGAGTCGCGGACTAGATAGAGCTCCACCCCGATGGTTCTGATAGAGGTCGCCTTATAGTTTATTTAGTTCTTTCATTTTTTTTATGTACCCCAACTACTGTATATTTGGTCTGGCTTGTGAGGACCTGGATCCCCACGAGGTGATTACTGGCTGACCAGCAGCTTCTGGAGGCCTATGTGGCGTGTCGGTGGCGTTTGTACACCAATTGGACACTTTTGATGGACTCGGTGTGTTAATTGGATCACGAGAGTAGTCAGATGGCCCCATTGAATGCTTAGAAGTGGTTTCGCGCGCAATGGATATTAAAATTGGACTCAGGGCGAAGTTTGGATAAAGGATCACCTCTCCGGATGCCTTCGGCAATTTTTTTAGAGTTGGAATTTGGCAAATCGGACTTTAGGAATGGACCCGGCGCGAAAATCGGATCAAGTGGGCTTTCCAGGGGCTTTCGGCAAATTTTTGGATGAGAATTTGGAGAAACGGACACCGTATTTGGATTTAGCGCGCGAAATCGTTGAGAATGGACTATTTATTTGCTTTTTTCGGAGCTCGGTTGGCGCGCGCGTTTTTTGAGGCGTGCGCGGATCTCGAGGCGTCGCGGCACGGATCCCGAGGTGTGCGCGGTGGCGTTGGCACGCGACTCGAGGGCGCTCTGCGCGAGGGGGGGCGCGGGGAACAGCGCTGCCTGCGCGGGCCACGCGGGGGCCGCCACGTGGCGGGCCCCCATTTGCGCCCGCGCGGATGCGGGGGGCACGCGTCCGTGCGGCGGGCTCGGTGTCCTGCGCCTGGGTGAGGCGCGGTGTCACGCGCCCGTGTGGCGCGTGGGCAGCATCGCCCGCGTGGCGCGCGGGGCGCGTGCCACGTGGCGCAGGGGGCGCGCACCTGCGCCTGGCGCACGCGCCCCCGGTGCGGTGGACCGCCTGGCAGTGGGCCGGTGCACCGTGGACTCGATCCACGGGAGCCCCCCTCCTCCCTTTCTTCTCTTCTTCTTCCTTTTCCTCCCCGCGCGCCATTTCTCCTCCATTTTCCTTTCTTTCTTCTCCAACCGAGCGAGAGAGGGAGTGAGGAGGGGATTTTTGTGGGGTGCGGCGGTGCGTTGTGGACCTCGCGGAGCGCGCGAAGTGTTCCACTGGAGCGGTTGGGCGGCGCGGCGCAGTCGAGGTGGGTTCCGCACTTCGTTTTTGCGGTATTTTTGGCACAGTTTTGGAGCGTCCTTTTGGACATTGGATTTGACCCCTTACTCTCGTGTATATTAGGGACCGTGTTTTACTGGTCCGTTTTGCGTGCGGACCCCGACGGCGTGTTCCGTTTTGCGTGCGGACTCCGTTTTGCACGCGGATTTCGATAAGGTGCACCGTTTTGCGTGCGGACTCCGTTTTGCGCGCAGGTTTCGGCACCGTGCACTGTTTTGCGTGCGGACTCCGTTTTGCGCGCGGGTTTCGGCACCGTTCTCCGTTTTGCGTGCGGACTCCGGCAGTGTGCACCGTTTTGCGTGCAGCTTGTTCTATGAGCGTCGGATCAAGGCGAGCCTATACACTTTTTTCATCTACTCGACGCGAGGATTATCACCGTATTTTCCGGGAATTGCCCGAAGGTATACTTTTCCCGTTCTCCTGTGCAATGTGATACAGATGTGTATATTGTGGACTTTCACGCTCACCGCGTTGTGGAATTTGTAACTTAGCCTCCGGGACTTGGATTTTGACGTGCAGGTACTCGTTTCGAAGGGCTCGACGCGACGATCGCGTCCGTATTTTTGGTGGATTTTTCAGAGTCCGTTCTGCAGGTGAAAATTTCACATCTTCGGGGCTGGTTTCAGCAGATGGTGTATACTTGGATATTTTAGCATAAAGTGTAACAGTGGACCTATTGTTGTACCCAGGAGGGTTTGCGAGTGCTTTTGGAACACTGCTAGGAGCCGAGGTTTGCGCGACTTGTACCGTGGACACGGGTTCAGCGGATTGTGCGTGCTGATGGCCACGCTCTTCACCAATCCCAGGTTTGCCTTGGATTGAGCGCTTCAGGTGGGTGTTCTGTTCCCAGAACCGATGGACGGTTCCTTAATTCTTATATTAGAATGCACGCATGTGTAAGGTACAATAATTGCATGTTATTGGGAGGTAAGCTAGGAAGGATGATTGTGTTACGAAATTTAAGTTGGCGTATTTCGTGAAAGTGTTAAGTCTTGAAGATTGAAGATGAAAGAAATTTGGATCATATACCTCAATCTCAAGAAAGAAGAATTCAAAAGGATCAGGTACGTTTAACTAATTATTTTTGGTGATCCGAATACTTCTTGTAGTGTAGAAACACTTGGAAGAATTTTTTATTACATAAAAATCAAAAACTGGACATGGGACATGTTCAGGATCCGGATCAGACAGTCCAATCCGGATCCCGAAGGGTGGTTGTTCATTGGCAAATCCAATCCGGATCAAAGGCCAATTCCGATCCGGATCCCGAACATGGGATTTTGCTGAATTATATGAATGATCCGGATCGGGCTTTGCAATCCGGATCCCGAACCCTTGGTTTTCTGGAATTGTCTATCACGATACGACGATCCGGATCACAGTAAATCCGATCCGGATCGCCGTCCTGAAAATTTCCAGAAATGGTTAGTTTTTGATCCTTATCCTCTTCCAATGGTTTCTAACCTATAAATAGACCATATGATTCATCTTTTAGGGTAAGCTCCATATACGACCGAAATAGAAAAATTCACATATAGAGAAGAAAGGAAATACTAGATTTAATTCTATGTTTCTTCATCTATATTATTAATTTGATTCGTGGTTTACCAAACTCAGATTTTGAGTAGAATCAAATTAATGAATACTTAGATGGTATTTCCGATCTATTTCTAATCTAAGTATTCGGCGGATCATCACCACCCAAAAATAACGATTTCCCCAAAATCGGCGCGTGGACTTGCGTGGCCTTGTGGATTCAAGGTGCAACCGCTCTCGTGGATTCGGAGCGAGGTACGTTCGTGGATTCGAAGCGTGCTACTGGGTGAAGACCGTGGATTCGGTCAGACGTCGTGGATTCGACGTTGGACGCCGTGGATTCAGCGTTGGACGCAGATCGTGGATTCGAGAAGCATTGCGGAGCGAGCGGAGAAGATCGACTAGGAGCGTATGAAAAAGGTTGAGTCGTCTGTGAGTACGGTATATCACCTTGTACGTGTTTTAATTCTAGTGGATTTCGCCGTGTTATCGGTCCCGTGGTTTTTTACTCCGGTTTGGCATTTTTCCACGTAAAAATCTTGCGTGTTATTTTTATTTCCGCATTGGGTTTTATTGCGCAACGATTTTTGAGTGTTTAAACGTTTACACCTATTCACCCCCCTCTAGGTGTTTTTTCCCCTATTTAGATCCATTATACATATAACCCAACAAGTGGTATCAGAGCGGGAATAGGGTTGTAAACAATGGTTGAAGGTGGAAACATCAACAGACCCCCATTCTTTGATGGAACTAATTATGCGTACAGGAAAGTACGGATGAAAGCCTTTTTAATTTCCATCGACGAACGGGTGTGGGAATCAATTGAATTAGGATGGTCTAATCCAACTGAAATTATTGCTGATGTTCGCACCATCAAACCTAGGTCGAAATGGACCAAGGAAGAGATTGATTTATCTTCTTACAATGGCAAAGGAATTAATGCTCTATTTAATGCCTTGTCACAAACAGAGTTCTCTCGCGTCTCGGCATGTGAGACTGCGAAAGAAATCTGGGATGTTCTCCAAGTTACGCATGAGGGGACTAACCTTGTGAAGATTCAAAAACTGCAAATGCTTACGAGCAAGTTTGACTCTATTTTCATGGCAGTAAATGAATCTTTCACAGACTATTACACACGATTGCAAGACATCGTAAACTCATGTGCTAACTTGGGAGAGAAGATTCCAGAATTTAAAGTTGTAAGAAAGATATTAAGAACTCTTCCTGAACGATTTCGCCCAAAGGTTACAGCCATTGAAACAATTAAACACCCGGACGAAATTCGTGTAGAAGAATTAGTTGGTTCATTACAAACATATGAAATGACATTTTCTACTAACTGTTCTTCGGGAAAGGCATCCTCTTCTAAGTCTTCAGGTTATGCGTTGAAAACAACAAAGGAAGAAGACGCGGATTCATCCTCCTCAGACGATGACGATAACCTATCTATGGAGGACTTTGAGAAGCAACTCGCTCTCTTGACAAGGAAGTTTCGCCGCAACTTTCGAAGGGGTAATTCAAGTAAGTCTCCATCCTTCGCAAAGTCGAACAAAGGCAAAGGCTTTTCAAGCAATAAGTCAAGAAAGCAAGATAACTTTTCAAAGGATAAGAAAAGTTCAAATGGACAAGTCCAATGCTTCAAGTGCCGAGGATACGGCCATATCTCAACGGAGTGTCCCACTAAAAATCCGTCAAAGAAGAAAGCGATGCAAGCCGTCACTTGGGTTGACACCTCATCGTCAAATGAGTCATCTTCAAGTGATGAAGAAAAGAGCGCCACAGCATTCCACGCGTCCACCACATCTTCACCCTTCATGTGCTTAATGGCAACTACTTCAGATTCATTGTCCAACTCCTCTCGGGTTGAAAAAACGGCAACGGACGACGAATCGAGTAATTCTGAAGATGAAGATTTTGTTTTAGCCTACCATAATCTTTTGAGGGATTCAAAGAAACTGGCTAAGCAAAACAAGGGGTTGAGAGGGAGATTGCAGGATCTCGAAGAAGAAGTAAAAAGGGCAACTTCTCTCTCGACCGATCTTGAAGTGGAAAGGGATAATCTGATTAAAATAAATGTTTCCCTTCAAGAGTCCAATGAGCTTCTCGAGAAGAATTATATAGATATGGTGAACAAAGCAGATTACTTCTTGAAGCTCTACGGCGAGGCTCGACATGAAAAAATGGAAATGACGAAGACCATTCTCCAACTCAAGGATGACTTAAAGTGTTTTTCGTTTGGAAGGAGTAAGTTGGACAAGCTTCTTGGTCTTGGTCAAACAAATCGGTTCGGCCTCGGGTACGTTCGAACAGGAGACAGTCCTAGTTCGAGTACGATAGTTTTTGTGCCTCAGTCGGTATCTCCTCCTCCGACACCGGAATTCACGCCAAACAACGACAACAAGCCTACTTCATCCTCCTCGGGATCGTCAAGCACCAAAGTATGTTTTCGTTGTGGTTTTTCAGGGCACATAAGGAGAAATTGCAAGATGGGAGCCAAACGCTCAGCTCAAGCACTTCTTGCAACGACTACCACAAAGGTGATTCCTCAGAAATCAATTGCAAATCAATTGAAGAAAAGAGCCTTGGTAGTTCACCGCGCAAGACGACTTCATCAAGGAGCAGCAATCGCTCTAACAAGACGCTTTCACCTAGGCGAATAACTTCACGACCATTACCGATGCATTCCAAAAAGGTTTGGGTGCGCAAAGGGAAAACAATCAAGGACTGCACACAAGAATTTGAACCACGTTGGTACAAAACGGCCTTTGGAACTTTTACACATGGATTTAATGGGGCCAACTCGTCAACCATCCTTGGGAGGTAAATGGTATATTTTCTTGATGATTGATGATTTTTCTAGATATTCTTGGGTAGCATTTTTAAAAGAGAAAGCTGATACTTTTGATTCTTTTCACGAGATTTGCCATCGTATTATGATTGAAAAGAATGAAAAGATCGTTCGTGTTAGAAGTGATCGAGGTGGAGAATTCATAAATTCTAAATTCATTGATTTTTGCACTTCCAACGACATTAAACATGAATTCTCTGCACCCTACACACCTCAACAGAATGGTGTAGTCGAGTGCAAAAACAGGGTCGGTCAGGAGATGGCACGTGTTATGCTTCATAGCCGGAACCTACCGTTATATTTTTGGGCTGAAGCGGTGAACACTGCTGTCTATGTAATTAATCGAGTATATTTGCGCCCGGGAACTTTAAATACACCATATGAACTATGGTTTTGTAGAAAACCGAACATCAAATATTTTCGTATCTTTGGGAGTCGGTGTTATATTTACGTGACTGCGAAAATCTTGGAAAATTTGACTCTCGAAATGACGAAGGGATTTTCTTGGGTTATTCTACAAACAGTAGAGCATATCGAGTATTTAACTTGGAATCTAAGACGATCGTAGAATCGATAAATGTTAAGGTAGATGAAGCTTTTCACTTTGCATCTGAAAAATCTACCCTCGATATCTCTCTTGATGATGATACACCTGCCAATGCATCTTCTAATGACAATTCTTTCGATAATAATGATGCATCTAATGGTTCTTCTAGTTTATCTGATGTGCAGGAATCATCTCATGTACCTCCGACTACTCCGTTACCTAAAACGTTACGCATCTCCAAGGATCATCCTGAATCGAACATTATTGGAGACCCACAAGAAGGAGTTAGGACTCGGAGGCAATTGGTTTGTGGATTCGCTTGCTACGTATCTTTAATCGAACCAAAGAATATCGATGAAGCTCTTCAGGATGACTACTGGATTGAAGCAATGCAGGAAGAGCTCCATCAATTTGAGCGAAACAAAGTCTGGGAATTAACGAAGCCTCCGAAGCAACAAAATGTGATAGGTACTAAATGGATTTTCAAGAACAAGAAAAATGAGGATGGTACCATCATCAGGAACAAAGCACGTTTAGTTGCTCAAGGCTACTCTCAAATAGAAGGTATAGACTTTGATGAAACTTTCGCCCCTGTAGCTAGACTCGAGTCCATTCGTATCCTATTTGCGATAGCTTGTCATTTCAAAATCAAATTATTTCAAATGGACGTTAAGAGCACATTTTTAAATGGGTTTTTAAATGAGGAAGTTTATGTGGCTCAACCGAAAGGTTTTGTAGACCATAAACAACGTAACCATGTTTTCGTTTGAAAAAAGGCTCTTTACGGTCTGAAACAAGCACCGCGAGCATGGTACGAAAGGTTGACAAAGCACCTTTTGGAGAAGGGCTATACTCGAGGGGGAGCGGACAGGACTCTCTTTGTGAAGCATTATCAACAATAACTTCATTGTAGCACAAATCTATGTCGATGACATCGTATTTGGTGCGACAAAAGATACTGATGCGTCTAAATTCGCATGCAACCATGGAAAGCGAATTTGAGATGTCATGATGGGCGAATTGACATATTTCTTGGATTACAAGTTAAACAAAATGATGACGGTATGCATTGTTCAATCCAAGTAATGCAATGGAGTTGGTCAAAAAGTTGATTCTTGAAAATTCTAAGGATTTTCCGACTCAATGGGACACTAGCCACAAGGACTGGAAGTGAATCACACCAGTGAAATGTGACGAGAAACTTTATCGTAGTATGATGGGAAGTCTACTTACCTCACGGCTAGTCGCCCCCGGACATATCCTTTAGTGTTGGGATTTGCACGAGATATCAATCGCACCAAAGGAGGTTCACCTGAAAGCGGTGAAAAGGATCATCCGGTACATCAAAGGAAACAATAGTTTCAGAATTTGTATCCTATGGGAACAAGTTTGGATATAGTTGGATACTCAGATGCCGATTGGGCAGGATCAGTGGTTGATCGGAACAGTACGAGTGGTGCATGTTTCTCTCTTGGCCATTGCCTTGTTGCATGGCACAGTAAAAAGCAAACTGCATAGAACTCTCAACTGCCGAAGTGGAATACATTTCTGCGGGTAGTTGTTCAACCCAACTCATTTGGATGAGAGTTGTTGAGCGACTTCCGAATTTCAGCATCTTCGGTAAACAATTCTTTGTGACAACACTAGTGCCATTAATATTTCAAAAAACCTTGTGTTGCACTCTAGCACAAAACACATTGAACTTAGAGATCATTTCCTTAGAGAGCTAGTTGAATCAAATATTCTTCAACTTTCATATATTTCCAACTGAAGATCAATTAGCTGACATTTAACAAAACCTTTGGATCAAAAACGATTTATTCATTTGCGTAAGGCAATTGGAATGCTTTCCTTGAATAATCTCTTTTTGAAACCCAATGCTTAGCTTAGGTTTTGTTTTTGTGTTTTTGTTCCTTATCTATGTTTATACATAGAACATTAATTGAGCATTAGTTATATTGACTTTAATTGCATCTTTCACGCATTTAGAAATTTATTATGCTTTGACATCATAATGTTTCAATGTTGCAATGATCATTTATGTTAATTAAGGTCATCTTTTAGGTGATCAAAGTCAATTCCTCTCAATGATCTCTTGTATAGTCATTATCTTATTGACCATTTAGTCGAGTATGAATTCGAGATCAATTTTTGGTTGAATACTTTATATATTAAATAATTGATACCAATTGAGGGGGAGTTAAAGAAAAAGTAATATGCTCAAAAGATGTGGAAAGAGTTACATCCCAATGAGGAGTGTGAAAACTACCACCACATGGAGGAAAGAGCTACCACCTCGGTCGTCCGAGGTACTGTGTGCAGCTACCACATGTATACCAAGCATGGTTTTTCAAGTTTGATTAATTTAGAATGCATGTTGAAATACTTGACTCTGTCAAATTTCAAGGTTGGGTATAAGGTGGGAATTTTAATGAAAGATGCTCAAAGAGCCACTCTCTTCACAGATTGTCTAGATATATTATCTAATATATTTGGGATGTCAAACATCTATTGATCTTGGTATTTCATTTCTTTACCAAATTGATGATTTGATAAAGGCATTACGCATAAGATCATGTTAGATGTGATTGAAGTTGTTTAACTTTAAGGGATTTAATTTTATAAATTTTCGTTTCATGGTTGGATATTATTGACAGATTTGGTATAATCTATTTCTTGTTGTATAAACGATGGTTTTTATATAAGTTGATACACAAAAGTGCTTACATACTTTTTCTGAATTTTATGGAATTTTTCTGAAATTTTCTGATGAAAAAGTTGGAGCCGATCCGGATTGGACTAAGTGATCGGATCCCGAACGCAGATGTTTCCTGGCGGGTAGCCGATCCGGATCACATTCACGATCCGATCCGGATCACGGCTAGGGTTTTTAATGGACACGAAAGGGTTTTGATTTCTTTTACTACAATCTTTTGTTCTTAAGCCTCTAGAGTTTCTCTCTCTAGAAATCTTCCATCTTGAGCCCTCCAAACTCGAGTTCTTCGATTCCAAGTAGTTTTAGTGATCAAAATCTCGATTTTTCTCAGTTTTTCCCTGTTTGCTCAAAACGTGAGTAGAAATCATGGAACTTTTTCGTTGTGAATAGTTTTTGGTCAAATTTCTTTTGAAATAGAACTCTGGGTAGATTAGTTTTGATTATATGCTAGGTATTCTCCTGATCAACGAATTTTTGGGCTTCAATTTCTGAAAATTCGGTTTTAGGGCATATAATAGGAATTTTTGAAAAACATGGGATTGATCTATTTTAAAATTCTTTTTGCAAAACTATTTGAGTCTTAGTCCTCTCTACACGATAATGATTGTTTGGGTACAATTTTTCCAATTTTTGAAAACTCAAAATTTCCGTGTTCTTGAGTTGTTCTTCGCCGGATACATCTCTCACTAGCAGCCAAAATGGTGATCACCTGGCTCATTTTTCTACTTGCTGCCATGGTTCATGTCAAAGATACTGCCAAGCCTAAGAAGGCCAAGAGAATGAAGAAAACTCGGAAATGATCTGAGCCAGAAACTGAGACTGATTCAATTGACTGGGATAACCCTCGAGGTGGCGAAAACTGTCCCAAGTATCTCTAAAGGGAAAGCAACTGCTGAAGCTTCAACGACAAAGCCTCCGCCCACTGCTGCAGAAAAAGGAAAAGCCCCTATGGATCCAAGTCCAATTGGAACAAAAAGAAAAACCGGTGCAAGAAAAAGAGGCAGTGCTCGAGGCATTTCGATTGATGAACCACTTGCTAGCCAGCCTCCTCAACAAGACTTCATCAGCTCCGCGAGGATCAAAGATTTTGAGAAGAGGGAATGCATTGGCGAAAGACATGTCAATGTCAAACCGATGAGAGAAAGATCTGCACTCTTTGGGACTTTGTTTGACCAGGCCGGTCTTGCTCCTATATGCAACTTCCCTGAAACTACTGGGTATTGCCCTCACTCAGTACGAATGTTTTATCAGAACGGTTCAAGTCTAGTCGATCAAGACCAGGGACGTCGAGAATTTCACACTTTGGTCAAAAATGTCAAGATCAATGTCACACCCCAATTGATTGGAGAAGTGTTAGGGATGAAGGCCAGAGTTGATGGAGCTCATTATCTGAAAACTCAAGTCTTCAACAACAACTCTTGGAGAGTGGTGGTTAATGGAATTTGTCTTCCAATACTTTGTCGACCGGAATTCTGTTTTCTCAAAAGAACTTCGACCAGAGTATCGCTATATAAACTTCATTGTCTGCTACAACATCCTTCCAAACATGAATACGAAGGTTCTTCGATGGGACAGGATGTTATTTCTTTATCTTCTTGGAAACCCTGCAGCATCAATGGGAGCAAACTTAAACATTCCTTACCTCATTTGGTCAAGGATGGCGCGTTATGTGGAACATTCTCACCCCACAGAGAGACTCCCCTATCCAATGATAATTATGCGCATCCTTAGAAAGTTTAAAGTCAACACAAGTGCGAGCTCATATATGTACAGTTTGGGCACAATCAATGAGACAACAATTGTGAAGTCTCTCTCGACGAAACAAGATGATCCTCCATCACCCCTACCCGACAAAGAGCACCACCTCGAGCAACAGCTCCTGTTCCACCTGCACAGCAAGCACCTCCATCAACTTCTGATGATGATGCTTCAGTTAGCTCAATCTTTAAGGAACAACAGCGACTCTCAAACGAGCAAGAACGCATGTCTATTGAGTTCGCTGAAATGAAGGAAGATCTCAAGGAAGTTAAGAAAGAACAGCTTTGATGATCCAAGATCTTAAAGAAGTTAAGAAGGAGCAAGCTTCTATGAACAAACGGATCAAGAAAATGTTTCAGAAGCTTGGGTGTATCAGCTCTGACGACTCTGCATAAAGTTTTTGTTTCTAATCCTTCTTTGCAGGTTTTTTAAGTTCTTGCATTTGTGTTATTTCCTTCAGCTCACAGTTTCTTGGTTTGTATTTAAACTTTTTAACTCTTTTATGTTTTGTAATTATGGCTTGGTTGTGACAAAAAGGGGCAGAGAGTTTAGAGAGAACTTTGAACAACTTTGACTTTGGTGAAAGGTAAGTATCACAACTTCTGGTTATCTTGTGATTTGTTGCATGTCCCTACTAACTATTCGACTAACTATTTGGACATGTATTATTACTAACAAGTTGTTTGATTACTAACAAAGCAAAGTTATGACATTTGGAATCTTATTGCTTAGAAGATATGTCAATGCTTGTTTGTGATCTTATTACATATCTGAATTACTAAATGTCATGAGAGAATAAACTTTATCTCTGCTAGGTTTTGAATGTTAATGTTCTTAGGTATCTAACGATCTCTTTTGTCAAGAATGATTTATTTTTACAGAGAGTACAGATGTCTAAGTCTAGAGTCTGTTTTAGGAGTTTATCTCATGTTTTTGATTTTTGGATCTCCTTTGTAAATTTTTGTTGTATGGTGATAGCAACAAAAATATCTTTTTGAATTTTCTTGAGTGGATTTGTGTTTTGTCACGAAATCGCCAAAGGGGGAGATTGTTACGGAATTTAAGTTGGCGTATTTCGTGAAAGTGTTAAGTCTTGAAGATTGAAGATGAAAGAAGTTTGGATCATATACCTCAATCTCAAGAAAGAAGAATTCAAAAGGATCAGGTAGTTTAACTAATTATTTTTGGTGATCCGAATACTTCTTGTAGTGTAGAAACACTTGGAAGAATTTTTTATTGCATAAAAATCAAAAACTGGACATGGGACATGTTCAGGATCCGGATCAGACAGTCCAATCCGGATCCCGAAGGGTGGTTGTTCATTGGCAAATCCAATCCGAATCAAAGGCCAATTCCGATCCGGATCTCGAACATGGGATTTTGCTGAATTATATGAACGATCCGGATCGGCTTTGCAATCCGGATCCCGAACCCTTGGTTTTCTGGAATTGTCTATCACGATACGACGATCCGGATCACAATAAATCCGATCCGGATCGCCGTCCTGAAAATTTCCAGAAATGGTTAGTTTTTTATCCTTATCCTCTTCCAATGGTTTCTAACCTATAAATAGACCCTATGATTCTCTTTAGGGTGAGCAAAGGTAAGCTCCATATACGACCGAAATAGAAAAATCCACATATAGAGAAGAAAGGAAATACTAGATTTAATCTATGTTTCTTCATCTATATTATTAATTTGATTCTAGGTTTACAAACTCAGATTTTGAGTAGAATCAAATTAATGAATACTTAGATGGTATTTCCGATCTATTTCTAATCTAAGTATTCGGCGGATCATCACCACCCAAAAAACAACGATTTCCCCAAAATCGGCGCGTGGACTCGCGTGGCCTTGTGGATTCAAGGTGCAACCGCTCTCGTGGATTCGGAGCGAGGTACGTTCGTGGATTCGAAGCGTGCTACTGGGTGAGACCGTGGATTCGGTCAGACGTCGTGGATTCGACGTTGGACGCCGTGGATTCGGCGTTGGACGCAGATCGTGGATTCGAGAAGCGTTGCGGAGCGAGCGGAGAAGATCGACTAGAGCGTATGAAAAAGGTTGAGTCGTCTGTGAGTACGGTATATCACCTTGTACGTGTTTTAATTCTAGTGGATTTCGCCGTGTTATCGGTCCCGTGGTTTTTTACTCCGGTTTGGAGTTTTTCCACGTAAAAATCTTGCGTGTTTATTTTATTTCCGCATTGGGTTTTATTGCGCAACGATTTTGAGTGTTAAAACGTTTACACCTATTCACCCCCCTCTAGGTGTTTTTCCCTATTTAGATCCATTATACATATAACCCACAGATTGTATAAAGGGAATTGCAAGCTAATATTCATGTTAAATATTATCGAGAACTTGCAGCATTCATATATCATGATGATGAATTGTAAATGCTTACCTAAGGGACTTACCCTATGTGAAGGACATTTGCATGCTTGTATGGGTCATCTAGTTAGACCATCTTTTACTGCTACACTACTTATCGGAACTTGACTAGGAGAAACCATGCTTTTCCCTTTCTGCCTAATTGTAGTCAGGCGGTCTATGTTGCTCGGGGCGAGCAGAGGTCTGGGGTAGTGTAGCCAGGACATTGGTGTCAGGGACGGTTGTGCTGGATTGTGGTTGGCAGGGTTTTGCGGAGACCGCGGACATTGGGCGGTTGACCGGATATTTTATCTATGCATCAGATTGGGTATGACTTCTCTAGTGGACAGAGTTACCGCTAGTTGAGTATTTTGCGTCTGATTGAGGACCGAAGGCTTTCTAGTGGTTGGGCTTTTCCACTTAGATCAGTGTCTGATCCAGTCCTGCTGATTTATTTACTATGATACTTGTTACTCACACTCTTGAGTCCTTGAGACTCCTATCCCCTATCGGTGTTATGCGTAGGCTGGCATACTCGATGGGCAGGCACACACACTCTTTGAGTCCTTGAGACTCCCTATTCCCCTATCGGTGTTATGCGTAGGC